>CM038141.1:133320024-134523591 GCA_021437245.1 Aegilops speltoides
GCCTAGTTTTAAAAAATAGGTTGTTGCAGCCACTAGCAAACCGCAGAAAAAGAACTGCACTGACTACAAGCAAACAAATAAACAAGACAACAAGGAAATAAATAAGCAAGCAACTTACACTAGGCTATCACGGCTATTACATATTACATCCATTTGGGCATCAAAGTTCGCCACCAAAGCAAATATACGGAACATAGCAGCATATAAACGCCACAAGAAAACAAGTCCGAACTGAAACCACTTGAAGAGCTCAAGAAACAATATCCTGGGTACCCATAATGCTGGCAAGATGCTTAGCAAGCTTATTAACTTTCTCTTGTTTGGCGCTTAAGTCCTCTAGCGCCTGCTGTTGCACCAGAAAGTATGCATCTGAATTCTGCAGGGACTTCCTCAGTCCTTCGGCTTCCTGTTGCATAACATCTGATCGATGTCTTTCAACTTGAAGTTGAGACTCAAGAAGCCGAACTGATTCAGGCAACGAGTTCGAAGAGCTGGTGCCAGCAGTGGTAGCCAGTAACTCGAACACTACATCAAGACAGGAATTTGGGGTTGTCTCAGTGTCCTCAATATAGTTTTTATCAGCTTTCTTGGAGACCAACATGGATGTCTCACTATCTTGAACCTTATCTGCATTACTTCCTTTACCATTGCATAACAGGGTACTCTTCTCCAATATTTTATCCGCGTTCTAAAAGGGAAACAAACAAACACATGTCAGGTTTACAATGTAGTATATGAAACTCATTTTGGTAAACCAGTTCAGTAGTAAGGTGGACAGGATAACAACATGAAACAAACATATATCTATGTAGTATGGTCAACGTATGGTCTATATCATTCTAGTTTATGTTGCCAAATCAAGATAGATACAGTTTGAATCATATCTATTTAAGACAAAGCAGCATAGACAGAATATAAGTGTGGGAAACTACACAGCAATAACAACACTTGTAATGTGCATGGCATGAGAATGTAATTGTTTATCCAATTGAAACTGAAATCAGCATAGAGCAAGTTACAACAGCAAACAGCCAAACACATTGAAGAAACAGGTTTAAAACATACCTGTTGCACCATTGGAGTTTCAATTGCATCCTTCAAATTTGAAATTGGTTGGTATCAGTAAATATAGTGATGCAAGAGCAAAGTAGTATGAACCATAGTTACGGAACCTGACCTGAGAACAATTCCTCTTCTGCTTTAAGCGTTGACTTCGGGTTTGGAGTGGTGGTCCTCGTGATTTGGGCACTGCAGTTGCCTTACTAACTGCTCGTGTTTGGGTGCTCTATGGTGGAGACGGTGCTGTGTCAACGGGAACTGGGTGTCTATCTGCTGGGGTTGGGGTTAGAAGGGGTGTAGCTGGTTCTCTGTCCAACTGGGTAGGGGTACAATCTGCATGAGTGTGGGTTATGTGTGGTGGGGCTGATTCTTGGGCAAGTACAACCGTGGTTCTATCTGCATCGATAGGTAGCACGATCTTTTCTGAAGACCGTGTTTTTACTCCCACAGATACTGCAATCACTCCCTCTGATTGAAATGGCTGATAAACAAGAAAAGTAATTGAATGTACAGACATTGTAAGATAGACAGGTGCAATGGATAGTAGGGAAGAAAACAGGGCATGAAATAATTCACATTTAGGTTGTCTAAGCAAATAGAATAGCAGGACATAATTTCACATATATGATGGCTAATTAAACAGGATAGCATGACACAATTTCACATGTATGATGGCTAACTAAACAGGATAGAATGACATACTTCAAAATATGATGACTATGTAAACAGGATGACATGATATAACTATACAATGTGTCTATTAAAGTGGTTGGCATGCCATTAATCACAAACATGCCGTCGATGGAAACTTGATGGCATGATATAATTCACGGATAGAATGACATAATTTAAAATATGATGACTATGTAAACAGGATGAGATGATATAACTATATTATGTCTTTAGAAAATGGGCTGGCATGCCATAATTCAGATACATGCTGTCTATGTAAACATCATGGCATGACATAATTCAAATATATGATTTATATACTAAGTGAGCAGAGGGCAATTGCATATATGATGTGTCAACTAAGGAGATGGCATTCAATATTGTGTATATGATGTAAAAAATAAGCATTACAATACAACATAAGCATTATATGAGTAATATAACCCTGCCAAGTTTGAGCATACACCTCAGGGGGATAATAGGACTGATCATCTGTCTCTGAATCCTCCTCTGAAGAGCTATCTGTAACCAGCAAGATATCTGCTTCAGCAGGTAGCATTGTCTGCTCTGAAGAGCTTGTTTTCACTCCAGATTTCTCCATCACCAATTCAAATGGCTGATGCATAGGAAGAGCAGTTGAATATACCAACATTGTCAACAAAAGCAATGAGAAATACAAAAAAAGGACGACATGATATAATTCACATATATGACGCTTGCCTAAACAGCATGGCATTGCATAATTCACATACATAATGCCTTGCAACAAGATAACATTGCATAATACACATATTTAATGTCTTGCAACAAGATGGCATTGCATAATTCACATATATGGTAATTTGACACTAAACAGGTGGCATTCACACAAAGCATGTCTAAACTAAGCAAATGACATAGCAATGCAAGATACCATACGCACGATATGAGTAACATAACCCTGCCAAGTTAGGGCATGCACCTCAGGGGCGAAATATGACTAGTCATCTGTCTCTGAATCCTCCTCCGAGGAGCTATCGGTAACCAGCAAGACATGCGCTTCGTCAGATAGCATTGTCTGCTCAGAAGACCTTGTTTCCACTCCAGATTTTTCCATGACCGTGCCGAATGGCTGATGCACAGGAAGAGTAATTGAATGTACTAAAATTGTTGACAAATTTAACAAATAATAAAAAAATGATGGCATGATATAATTCACATATAAGATGACTGGCTAACCAGGGTGGCATTGCAAAATTCACATATATGATGCCTGGCTAGACAAGATGGCATTGCATGATTCACATATACGATAAAGAAACAAAACAGATGGCATTGACACAAAGCATGTCTAAACTAAGCAGATGACATCTTTAATGTATAAGTAAGCAATGCAAGGCACCATATGCATGATATTACCAACATCAGCATGCCAAGTTAGAGCGAAGACCTCATGGGGTAAATAGGAGTGGTCTTCTCCTTCTGAATCCCCCTCAGAACAGTTATCTTCCTTTGGATTACGATCCGAAATGGGTGGGGGGGGGGCTTCCTTTGCACCCACCATGGAACGACGTCTGCATGAAATTTTATTGCCACGCAAGGCTCGTCTCTTTTGCTCTACATGATCAGTTCCATTGTGAACAATAACTGGCATGCATAGGAATAAAACATAGTGAGATTATGTAAGGAGTGCATGCATAAATCCAGATTGATGGTAGCAAACTGTGGATAGACCCAAAACCAATGATAGCAGACAGATAATAGCTTTAGTTAAAAAATACAGATAATGGATCCTTTAATGTTTGTTTGCACCCAACATGAAACTCATAGTAGACACCGGCGATTAACCAGATAGTACTGATTGCTGCCCCAATATGTACCACACAACCATTTAAAAACTCAAGTTTCAGCATTAGTTTGGACCTGACTCGGAGTCTAATAGGTGAACACGACGATAATGTAGCATGTCATCATATTAAGCGACGCATAACATAAGCAGACACGGAAGAGTGCGACCTCTCTTGCGGACCCGTGTAGTCCTCAAGGTCATCTGCTCAGTTGATGATGGTAATGTAGTTATCGTGGCCGCGGTGGCGGGAAGAAGATCTGAGGCGGCGAAAGACAGTCTGGAGCGGATCCTCTTTGTGGTGAACCCTTCCGTCATTAGAGCAGTGAGCTGGGTGGAACACAACACCGCAGGAGCAGGACAAACCACACAAGGTTTTCTTTGACACATATCTGTAACAGAAGTAATTGAGTAAGGGCTTGTTTGAATTTGAGGATTCTAACAATGCAGGGATAGGAAATAGACAGGAATAGGATAGGAATGCATGTGCAAAACAGAGAATTTAAAAACACAGGATTTCTACCAATCTGGGTGTTTGATTCACAACAATTGGAAGATCACAGGATGCAAAAAAGCATGGTGAGATTAAGTCAAACCACAAGAAAATGTACGGTTATAATGCTATTATGCGACTATCTCTTAGTCTTGTGCTTGATGAATAGGTATATGAAAAGAGGAGAAGTGGAAATTAGAATTCCTACGGTTTTTCTTTCAAGGAGACACTAAAGAAACAAATCCTACAGTTTTCCTTTGCTCCATTCCTTTGCACCAAATTCATGAAAACTAGTACCATAGGAAACTTTCCAATTCCTATGTTTTTCATTCACTTTTCCTTTCAAGCACTGGCGATTCTAGTAGGCAGGCTTGAGCAAGGAAAATCCTACACTAAAAAAATGTTTTTGTGCTACTTCTATTACTTTGGACCTAGGCCACTGCCATACTAGCTCAACTCCCAGGCCCATCGACAAATGCACAGCTCAAACGCGTAGAGATAAATAATGATGGCACTCAAGAGAGTCCATCACGGATAGCTAAGTTGCCTGGTACCTCACTGCTTGTCATATAGTAGGATAAAATAATTGTAGTTTCCGTTACTACGAGTGCTCAGTGGACAATATATATAACATGTAGAGTAAAAAAGAGATGCAACAAGTGTACAACCTCCTTGGCGAAGCCATGTCGATCTCAGCGTGATTGGGTTGGCCGGTGAGGATGCTCCGGCTGACTTTGCTGTCGGAGGAGGAAGATCTTAGGCATCTGGAGATGGAGCCCGAGGTACTGCTCCGCTGTGATGGAGGGTTTCATCGTTGGAGCAGCTCCGGTGAGTTGTACGACGCTGAGGCTGAAGCAAGACAAGAGAGACAACGAACAACGTTAACCTGAGTGGAATTCTAATAGCATCTCCAATACATGACGTAAAATACATAACAACAAAGTGCTAGATGTAAAATACATCAGCCGCTCATCTCTGAACTTAACTGTCGAAACTGAACTTAACTGTCAAAACTGAACCTAACTGTCGAAACTGAATTTGGCTGTCGAAACTGAATTTTGCTGTCAAAACTGAACGCACTAGCAAGGTGAGGCTACATGTCAGTCGATTTTGCAGCCGTTGGATATGAAATCAAGGGCGTGCGGTTCATCTTCAACCTCCACCCCCCCCCCCCCGAGCCGCCAGCCACCACCGGCCAAACAGCAGCCCCCCTCCGCCCGCGGCTGGCGGTGTGCCGCCTTCCCGCCCAAAACACTCCCCACCGCCGGTCCGCCGCCCCGGCCATCCTCTAGCCCCCGTGCCGAGCTTTTCTCGTGATCCCCACACCACCGCCCCACCACCGCCGCGACCACCGCCCCATCCTGAACCCTAAGATAGATAGTGGGGTACCTCTCCGTGAGCCCCTCCCCCCGCCAAGGGCGGGTTCTTTCTTCACCTCATGAGCCCACCCCTTGAAATTGATGACCGAAAAGTCGATTTAGTCGATCAAGTGTAGCCAATCGAGCAGCATCGCAAGCAAGAGCAAGAGCGAGAGCAGCAGCGCGAGCAAGAGCAATAGCAAGAGCGTACCAGTAGGGGACCGAGAGCAAGAGCAGCAGCAGCGCGAGCGAGAGCTAAAGCAGCAGCAACTCCTACTGATGTGGACGTCGCCGCCGAGGGAGCAATGTCGTGGAGGAAGTGGCCGGCGACGCCGCCATGGATGGAGCCGCGCCGTGTCGGCTCGGGACCGAGCGCCGGCAGCACCTTGAGATCGAATCAAGAAGAAAATGCGGCGATTTGTGTTCAACCTCTTTGGTGGCGCCGATTAGGCCACAGCTTCATCCGAGGAAACGGTGATGATGATGCTCTTCCGGTGGTGCAGGTGAAGACGGTGGTGTGGGAATGGAGGTGGCACGAAAGACGAGGGGAACTGTCGGTGTCAAAACCGGCGGATCTCGGGTAGGGGGTCCCGAACTGTGCGTCTAGGCGGATGGTAACAGGAGACAAGGGACACGATGTTTTTACCCAGGTTCGGGCCCTCTCGATGGAGGTAAAACCCTACTCCTGCTTGATTGATATTGATGATATGGGTAGTACAAGAGTGGATCTACCACGAGATCAAGGAGGCTAAACCCTAGAAGCTAGCCTATGGTATGATTGTTGTTCTGTCCTATGGACTAAAATCCTCCGGTTTATATAGACACCGTAGAGGGCTAGGGTTACACATAGTCGGTTACAATGGTAGGAGATCTACATATCCGTATCGCCAAGCTTGCCTTCCACGCCAAGGAAAGTCCCATCCGGACACGGGACGAAGTCTTCAATCTTGTATCCTCATAGTCTTGGAGTCCGGCCGATGATGATAGTTCAGCTATCCGGACACCCCCTAGTCCAGGACTCCCTCAGTAGCCCCCGAACCAAGCTTCAATGACGACGAGTCTGGCGCGTATATTGTCTTCGGCGTTGCAAGGCGGGTTCTCCTCCAAATTCCATGTGCTTGCCGAATAGTGTCCGGCTTCCTCATAAATGTTGCGCTTCTTAGCTTCCACGCCCAATAATGGCCCTCTTCCACGTGTCGTATGAATGCGAAAAGCCAGGGTATTTTTACGTTTTACCCCCAAGCTGCTCGAATAAGCTGCCTATATGAGAGGCAAGGATCTAAATCCAAATCACACCATCCTCCTTCCGCGAGTAGTCATCGGAGCACCTCTGACAAAATCCATTCCATCATGGACAGTCGACGCGGCTCCTCCTCTCGCGCTCCCAACCCTCAGCCAGAAGATAGGAGGAGATGTTCAGTCCCGCACAGTGAGCTAGTGACGCTCCAAGCAGAGGGATACCTCCCTCCGACCTTCATGGTCCCGGTTCGAGCCGGACTGGCCACCTACAAAGGTGGAAAGCAGGCGGAGAACACCCCCAATCCCTCCAAAGGAGAGCGGGTGTGCTTCGTCCCTTATCTAATAAGGGGGCTCAGATTTCCCATACATCCGTTTCTCCGGGGGCTCCTGGAGTTCTACGGACTCCAGCTTCATCACCTTACACCTGCCTCCATTTTGCACATTGCGGGTTTTTCTTGCTCTTTGCGAGCTGTTCTTGGGCATCGAGCCCCATTTTGGGTTGTGGAAGAGATTGTTTTGCCTCATACCCCGTTCTCACAAGGGGTCGATATATCAAGTGGGCGGAGCCGAAATATGGCGCATCGCCGGGACCGGATATCTATCCAGAACCCTGAAGAAGGCATCCGAAGACTGGCCTTCGGAATGGTTTTATATGGAAGACGCTCCACTGCCGGACCTAGTTCGGATCGGCCTCCCGGAGTTCAGCAACGCTCCTCTGAAGAAACGCCTGAGTTGGCGCCCGCGGAGCCCTCAATGGGAAGATGATAGGAGCGTCCAATATCTGATGGGCCGGATAAGGTTGCTGGCCTATTCCGGATTGACCATGATTGGAGTCATGGCCACGTGCATTATGCGAGGGGTGCAGCCGTTCCAATATAGGGGCCACCCCATGTGGGATTTCAACGGGGAGAATGACGCCACCCGTCATGGCCCCAAGGGACCGGGATCGGCCGCCGATCTGGTGAAGATCCTGTCCGGCTTGTACAAGGGGGAGAAGGAGAACTTCCTCCGCACGAGTCCATTAAATGGATTCTCCATGAATTACCCTCGAAGCTGGGTAAGCGGACGTCTATCTATCCGATCCATGCTTTCAAAGTTAAGTGTCTTACTTTATGATTTCGACGCAGGAACTGCACCGGGATGTGGAGGGCATACACAGTCCGACTCGACAGCCCGAGGATCCGGCAAGATCCCTTGATCCGGCCTCCGGAGAGGATCCGGGCAGAGAGGTGGAGCTAATTGACGGGGTGTTCCACCAACTCAGCATGGACAATGCTCTAGTCGCCATTACGGCTGACTACCCCGGTTTATCTCCGACTTCCCAGGTAACTATGACCGGAGTCCTGTCACCATTACTTCATCCGTGCTTATTTCTGACCACCGTATATCAACGGTGTCTCGCAGGAGGCGCCTTCAAGGCGGGAAGCCCAACCCGCGGCGACTGACCGACAAGGGTCAGTTCGGCCCAGCAGGCGGAAGAGGGGTGCGGTGCGAATCGAAACCTTGCCGCAACGGTATAGCACGCCACCGTTTTTAAGGGAAAGATTCCTGGGAGGTATATTAATGCTCATGACTTTTCCAGGAGAAAGAGCGCTCGCCGGACTGTGCCCGGAGAGGTTGCCAACCAAGCCTCCGCCAGCTAGGCTCCAACGCCTGGTCCGGAGGGGGAGGCGAGCGCAAGGCGCGAGCCGGATGCTCCTCCAATGGAGGATGCCAACAGGCTGTCCGCCACCAGGTCTGAGGTGGAGAGCGCCATGAATCACAGGCGCCGCCGGACAGTTCTTCGTGACGCGTGTTTCTCCCCAGAGGCGTTGAATGCCTTTAATGCGGGAGACGCCCACCTCCGTGCCGCTCAAGATGGTTTAACCAGAGCCACGGAGCAGTATGTGAAAGACATACGGGTATGGAATTTTAATAGTTATATATGCCAGTAGCTCCCGAGACTTAAAGTAGTTAGAATAACAATTTAAGGATCATTTGATATGCAGGATCTTACGGAGAAGAATACCCAATTGTCCTAGGAGCTTCAAGAGTGCAAGGCCCAACTTGAGGCCGCACTAGCCGCCGCAGGAGGAGACACAGAGACCCCCTCTGGTAACACATATTTCAAAAAGATAAGCGGTTTATGGCGTGCGGCGTGCGTATAAGTCTGATAATAATATTGCAGAGGGCGCCGGACTAGATCCGGACAAGCAACATCTGCTACGCCAGCTGAAGGCCGGCGAGAAGGTGCTTATGAGGGTGCAGCAGGAGAGGAACAAACTCCAAGATGCCAACACCCAGCTGGCGAAGAACTAAAAGATGTTCGGGTCCAGCTGTCTGACTCCGTAAAGGAGAATCGGCGGCTTTGTCATGGCATCTACAGTAAGTGCTTGAGCAAACTCTTTTGAAAAGAAGAGTTCGGCGAGGAAGTTGATTGACAGAAATGTGTCCGTAGGTGTGCTCACAGGTCGCCCTGCGGAGGAAATGCCCGGTTCAATGGGTGACCAACTTCCCGAGCTGCTGCAACTGCACGAACGTGTTCGGCAGGCGATGAGTGGCGTCGCCCAGGCCTTATGGCCGTCCGTCTCCCTACCCGAGGGTCTTGGAGGGCTTGCGGAGAAGCTTCAGGGAGCACGGCAGCGCTTCCGTCTGTGAATAAAAGGTACATGCGGAAGTTTGACACATGTGTTGGGCATAAAGCCCGTATAAATAAGCTTCTGTTAAAGAAGCCCCAGGTATAATGAGTTCGAGTGGCACCTCAAGTGTGTGCGAACAATGCGCAGATCAGCCCTCAACGGCTCTATGAAAAAGGGAGGAGAAAAGAGAGAAACAAAAGACAACTGAAGTATAAAATGTGGACGGAGGAAGGAGACGAACTCTGAGTCCGGCGCTAGGCGTAGAATCTTTGGATTCGGGCTGCGTTCCATGGGTTCGGCTCGAGTCGGTTGTTCGATGTGTTTCACAGACGGTATGCTCCGCCGGTCAGGACTTGGTCGATGATGAAGGGACCTTCCCATTTGGGCTTGAGTTTGTCCTTTTTCTTGTCTGGCAGGCGTAGAACTAGTTCGCCAACATTGTAAGTTTTGGCCCGTACTTCTCTGCTTTGATATCTTCGAGCCTGCTGCTGATAGAATGCGGAACGAGCTTTCGCCACGTCGCGCTCCTCTTCTAGGGCGTCCAAACTATCTTGCCGATCCAACTCGGCCTCTCTTTCCTCGTACATGCGCACGCGAGGTGAGTCATGAATTATATCGCAGGGCAAAACTGCCTCTGCGCCGTATACCATAAAAAATGGTGTGAATCCGGTAGTACGGTTTGGCGTGGTCCGCAGCCCCCAGAGTACGGAGTCGAGCTCCTCTACCCAGTGCATGTTAGATTCTGTGAGGGACTGCACTAACCTGGGTTTGATGCCGCTCATGATTAGATCATTTGCTTGTTCGACTTGACCGTTAGTTTGAGGGTGATAGACTGAAGCGTAGTCGAGCTTGATGCCGATATTTTTGCACCAGAGTTTAACCTCGTCGGCCGTGAAGTTCGTGCCGTTATCGGTGATGATGCTGTGGGGGACGCCATAACGGTGTACTACCCTGGATATGAAGTCTATCACAGGTCCAGATTCGGCCGTTTTAACTGGGTTGGCCTCTATCCATTTGGTGAATTTGTCCACCATGACCAATAGGTACTTTTGCTTGTGGGTTCCCCCTTTAAGGGGTCCAACCATGTCAAGCCCCTAGACCGCGAATGACCAGGTGATGGGTATAGTTTTGAGGGCGGTGGGTGGCATGTGGCTTTGATTAGCAAAAAGCTGGCACCCGACGCATCGTTGGACTAAGTCCAGAGCATCTGCCCGGGCCATCGGCCAATAAAATCCTGTACGGAAGGCCTTGCCTACAAGGGCCTGGGCTGCGGCGTGGTGCCCGCCGAGTCCGGCGTGAATTTCAGCTAGCAGATTTCGCCCTTCCTCTTCGGAGATGCACCTTTGAAGGACTCCGGTTGTGCTTTTCTTATAAAGCTCTCCCTCATGGACCTTGTAGGCTTTAGATCGCCGTACTATGCAGCGGGCCTCATTTTGGTCTTCGGAGAGTTCCTGCCTAATTAAGTAGGCTAGGAATGGTTACGTCCACGGGGCAATGACTGCCATTATTTCGTGGGCTGAAGGTGTTATTTCAGTGGCTGAGCCACCGGTTGTGTCAGAATGTTCGGTGTTGGGCGGTGCGGTTGGTTCCGAATTGTTGTTTCCGGACTCCTCTTCCCATACTACGAATGGCTTAAAGAGTCGCTCCAGGAAGATGTTTGGAGGGACGGCGTCGCGCTTTGCACCGATGCGTGCCAACACGTCGGCCGCCTGGTTATTATCCCGGGCTACATGGTGGAATTCAAGACCTTCGAACCGAGCTGACATTTTTAAGACGGCGTTACGGTAGGCTGCCATTTTCGGATCCTTGGCATCAAAGTCTCCATTTACTTGGGATATTGCGAGGTTTGAATCCCCGCAGACCTCTAGGCGTTGAATGCCCATGGAGATTGCCATACGGAGACCATGTAGAAGGGCCTCGTATTCGGCTGCATTGTTGGAGTCCGTGTACATTATTTGAAGTACGTATTGGACTATATCTCCGGTTGGGGACGTCAAGACGATGCCAGCCCCCAAGCCGGCCAACATTTTAGAGCCGTCGAAGTGCATGAGCCAATTGGAGTATGCGCCGTACTCTTTAGGGAGTTCGGGTTCAGTCCATTCAGCGATGAAGTCCGCCAAAACTTGCGAGTTTATAGCTCGCCGTGGTTTGTAGGTTACGTCGAATGGTAATAGCTCGATGGCCCATTTTGCAATCCTGCCCGTCGCGTCGCGGTTGTTTATAATGTCGTTGAGAGGTACTTCGGAGGCCACTGTTATCGAACACTCTTGAAAGTAGTGTCGCAGCTTCCAGGATGCCATGAACACCGCGTACGCTATCTTTTGATAATGTGGGTACCGGGACTTGCATGGAGTTAAGACAGTGGATACGTAGTACATTGGTTTTTGAAGAGGGAATTTGTGCCCTTCGGTTTCTCGTTCGACGACGAGCACCGCGCTTACAACTTGATGTGTTGCCGCGATATATAACAACATTGGTTCGCCCAAGTTGGGCGCGGCCAGGACCGGATTTGTTGCCAATATGGCCTTTATTTCTTTGAGTCCGGCCGTGGCAGCATCCGTCCATTCAAAGTGTTCGGTGCGCCTGAAGAGGCGATAGAGGGGCAATGCCTTTTCTCCCAAACGGGAGATAAAGCGGCTTAGAGCCGCCATGCATCCAGTCAATAATTTTGTATTTGTTTGAGGTCTTTTGGGATATCCAACTACGACAGAGCTCGGATCTTGGCTGGGTTTGCTTCAATTCCTCTACCGGATACAATGAAGCCCAAGAGTTTTCCGGCAGGTACGCCAAAAACGCATTTTTCTGGGTTGAGCTTAATGTCATATGCTCGGAAGTTGTCGAATGTGAGCCTCAAATCGCCTACTAGAGTTTTGACGTGTTTGGTCTTGACGACCACATCGCTCACGTATGCCTCCACCGCTTTTGCCGATCCGGGTAGCGGACATGTCTCGAATCATGCGCTGATATGTTGCGCCGCGTTTTTGAGTCCGAAGGGCATTGTGTTGAAGCATAATGGTCCGTATGGAGTAATGAATGCCGTTGCGGCTTGGTCTGTCTCCGCCATCTTGATTTGATGGTAGCCGGAGTATGCGTCAAGGAAGCACAATGAATCGTGTCCTGTGGTAGCATCGATGATTTGATCGATGCAGGGAAGGGGGAAAGGATCCTTTGGACAAGCCTTGTTAAGGTCTTTAAAATCGACACACATGCGCCAGGATTTGTCCTTTTTTGGTACCATTACCAGGTTTGCTAGCCAGTCCGGATGTTTGATGTCTCTGATGAATCCGGCTTCTAATAGTTTGGCTAGCTCCTCTCCCATTGCCTATCTTTTGGGTTCGGAAAATCGCCGAAGAGCCTGTTTGACTGGCTTGAATCCTTTTAGGGTGTTTAGGCTGTGTTCGCCAGACTGCGTGGGATTCCCGGCATATCCAAGGGTGCCGAGCAAAGATGTCCCAATTTTCCGGGAATTCTCGTAGTCTGGCATCTACATCGTGGTTTAATTGTGCCCCAATGGAGGCCGTCTTTGTGGGATCCGTTGGATGGACTTGGAATTTGACTATTTCGTCCGCTGGTTTAAAAGAGGTGGACTTGGATCTCTTATCGAGTATCACATCATCCCTGTTCACCGTGGAGCGCAGTGCAGTGAGTTCCTCTGCCGCTAGGGCTTCGGATAGTGCCTCTAGGGCTAGTGCGGCTGTCTTATTTTCGGCGTGGAGTGCTATGTCCGGATCACTGACAAGAGTGATGATTCCATTGGGCCCGGGCATTTTAAGCTTCATGTACCCATAATGGGGTATAGCTTGAAAAATTGTGAATGCCTCTCGTCCTAATAAAGCGTGATATCCGTTGCTGAACGGGGCCACTTGGAACGTGACCTCCTCGGACCTGTAGTTGTCCGGCGAGCCGAACACCACATCTAGTGTAATTTTTCTGTGCAGCGTGCTTCCCAACTAGGGATTATTCCTCTAAAGGTTGTGCTGCTTCGCTCAATGCGGCTCCGGTCTATTTTCATTTTTCGAAGGGTTTCCTCGTAGATGAGGAGTAATCCGCTGCCGCCATCCATGAGTACCTTGGTAAGACGAAAGTCGTCCACTATTGGACTGAGGACCAATGCTGCAGGTGCTCGGGCTGTTCAGAATTTAGGTTCGCCGCTGGCGTTGATAGTGATAGCCGTGTCGCTCCATGGATTTGTTGTTGCTACTTGGTATACTTCGGCGAGGCTGCGGATTGTTCGTTTCCGCATATTATTTGATGCGAAAGTCTCGAAGACTGTTAATACCATACTGGTACTGTTGGGCTGGTTCTCCAGGGCTAGAAACTCCTCGCCACTTTTGGCCACCTACCGTAGTATCCAACATGCTCGAAGGCTATGTGTTGGAGTGGCACCCTCTGTACTATGGATTTTACAGGGTCCGCTGAGCCATCCCTCCAGTACGGTTCCGTGCCCTTTATGGGGTTTTTGCTTTTTGGGTTTTGTCCCGGGTGCCTGAGCATGATGCACCCTTTTGTTTCGGACTAGGGTTGTGTTCGGAGCCGGATTGTCCCAAAACTTAGTTTTAGTTTTCCAGGTGCTCTCCATCGCATAGTTCTTTCATGCTATGGACGCCAGGTCGGCGAAGCGTGTAATTTCGCGGCGACTTATGGCGTTCGTGATTCCCTTGTCCGTGCAATTGTTGCAGAAAATTGAGATTGCGCTTTCCTCACGGCAGTCCTTTATCCTGTCCATAACCATGAGGAATCGGCCCAAGAATGATGTAATCGTCTCCGTGGGCTCTTGCCGGATTTGAGATAGATCGCTATGTTTGGGTGGGCGGTGGAATTAAGTCCGGAACCCTGCCCAACTTGAGGCTCAAGGGCCGAAAAGTTTCCGAATTTGGAAGCTTGGATTGCTGGATGTCGTCCAACGAATCTGGTCTGCTGCCTGACTTTAGGTTCAGTACTTGATTGACGTCCGTCCCTCCGTAGGAATCCTGCATGGAGGGATCAGGAGTCCGGACATAACTGGTCTTTAATATAGAAGAAGAGTCGCCGCGTTGTTCCTCTACCACCGCAATGTGGTGGGTAACCTGGGGAGAGTTAATCTCTCTCAGATCAGTTTTAAGCCCAATCTGATCGTAGTCTGTAGCGACTCCCAGGGCGGCAATGCGATCCAAGAGCTCGTTTACGGAAGAGAGCTCCATCGGATCTAGCTGCTCGGTGAATTCCGAGTTGACGTGAAGATCGCTTTTGATGACCCGAGAGGTCATCGTCGAAGCGGCGGCCGAACAGGCGGTCATAAGAAAACCACCTAGCCGGATAGTTTGGCCGGCAGCCAAAGCTCCTTTGGCAATGCTACCGTCTCTAAAGACGGGAAGAGGCATCCTTCCTGATTGTGACGGCACAGAGGAACCCTCAATGAAAGCACCAATATCGGTGTCAAAACCGGTGGATCTTGGGTAGGGGGTCCCGAACTGTGCGTCTAGGCGGATGGTAACAGGAGACAAGGGACAAGTTGTTTTTACCCAGGTTCGGGCCCCCTTGATGGAGGCAAAACCCTACTCCTGCTTGATTGATATTGATGATATGGGTAGTACAAGAGTGGATCTACCACAAGATCAAGGAGGCTAAACCCTAGAAGCTAGCCTATGGTATGATTGTTGTTTTCTCCTATGGACTAAAACCCTCCGGTTTAAATAGACACCGGAGAGGGCTAGGGTTACATAGAGTCGGTTACAATGGTAGGAGATCTACATATCCGTATCGCCAAGCTTGCCTTCCACGCCAAGGAAAGTCCCATCCGGACACGGGACGAAGTCTTCAATCTTGTATCTTCATAGTCTTGGAGCCCTGGCAATGATGATAGTTCGGCTCTCCGGACACCCCCTAGTCCAGGACTCCCTTAGGAACGTCGGGGCAGCTCCTTGGAGGTGGAGGACGGGGTGGCTGAACCGGCGGGACGATGAGATCGACGTCGGCTCCTCATACGGTACGGTGGATGAGGGACGTTGAGGTGTTGCTGTGGACGACATCGTCGGGGAAGAAGCTCCGGCTGGGTGGCGGACGGAGAAGGGTGTGGGGTTTCGTCGCGGGTTTTCGCGGCCTCGGTGTGGAATGGCTGGGCGGATGGGATGGCAGTGGGGAACCATGGCTTAGAGACGCGCTTGTCCGAAATGTGGGGTAATTTATGAAAGTACCCCCAACGATTTGAGGCGGTTGTTTTAGTTCAGGGGTACCACGGGCATTTCGCGTGTCGGGATTTCACAGGAGGTGGCAGTTTTCGCAAGCATTGTAATTTCGGAATAGCAAGGCGCGGGTTGAGATGGAGGGAGTTGTCGGAGCACAACGAGACAAAGATATATCTTAAATATTTTGGGCTAACAAGGGACGGGTTGAAGAGGCGGGAGTTTCGCAGCACAATAGACAGAGACGCTAGCTTCAATTTTCGGCATAACAAGGCGCGGCTTGAAATTTCGGAAGAACAAGCTTAATGTGTACCCCCAAAAAAGACAATTTGCACCTCAACACGCACAACACACACACAAACACCATTTAGACTAGAGTAAGGTACACGTGCATTGCACGCATGAGATTTGGCAACCAAATTATGAATAAATACCACATTATAGCATGCAAGCTTTGAGTCATATTTGCATGATGTAGATGTTCGTTTAATTCTTATAGTTCATTTCATTCAAAATCATTTAGTTTTTATAAGAAAGCTAATCTATTTTAAGATTCATGGAATTGTGCGTTGCAAGACATAAAGTAAAAACAAATAATGGCAAATCATGTAGAAAAACATTTGGGCAATTATGATACGGAAGATTATAGAACAAATAAGAAGTGCTTTTGTTTTGATGTTTGTGCATTATGCTTAAGTTCAACCATGGAGTCTTCTAGATTATACATGTGGCGAAATCTGGTGGAATCTAGATGATATCCGACGGCCAATAGTGCTCAAATTTGCCATCTTTGGACCTTCGGATTCGCCTCATCCAACGACCATCTTTCAAAGTTAGAGTTACCCGCTCACAATATAAAAAATATATATAATGTAATATATATATATAGGGGTATAGATATAGATATGCGATGCGAAAGCCGGCCATCATCTCCAATTACATGCACGGAGGCGACATGGGCAAATGATGCCTGCCATCGGTATCTCAAATTCAAATCAGTCTGACCTTGTTCAATGTGTATACATTACAACATGCTCGTTTCCAAAGCACACCGCGTAGATCTCCGTTATATTCATGCATGCATGGGTTTCAAACATCAGGATCTCTTATTCAAATATTTGAATTCAACTTTACATTGATTATGACCTCACCTATTCTTTTACACCCACACAGTAGTCTTCTCTTTATAATTGTACCACTAACTTTCTCTCGTGCATGCATGCACACACACTACCAGTCAGCATTATCTATGGCACGCATGCAATCTTTTTCTTCAGGTCGGTCTCCCATGAAGGCACACACCCACACACATCCCTCTCTCCCTCATACATGGCATTCTTTATCTCTCATGCGTGCATGCACAATGATCGATGTTCCTCTATGTATGTGTGTATATAGCTAGGACTTTCATAGTTTTCCACACAAACAGATCAATTGATATATCCACTGAGGTCTCACCCTCTTTCCCACGTCCACATCGATCAATCTATACCTCTCCCACGTCCACATCGATCAATCTATACCTCTCTATATTGGATTAACATAAATAGCCAATACACCCACATTAATTATATATCCAACGTCCCCCTCTCATCATCCATGCCTTCCGCTTCATCTCTCAGATGCGTGCACAATGGCGAAGACAGGGGGCAGTAAGGGCCCTGCCCCCGCTAACATCACTATATATCGAGGCTAATATGAATGTGATCATTAGACAATTGCTGCTAAAAAAGGTTTAATTTCATGAATTGACCCTCCTCGTAAAGGATTAGCAATGCTTGGCCCCCTAGCTCATTTATTTTTCATGGCTCCGCCACTGCGTGCAACAGCTCACGTGTTCGCCCCCTCTCTAAATATCAATCTCGCACTTGTGCATTCCTTCATAGTCTCCCTCCAGTCGGCCCCTCGCACCATCTTCTAGCCCCCCACCGGATTTTGCCACATGTACAATCTAGCAGACTCCATGGTTGAACTTAAGCATAATGCAAAAACCTCAAAACAATAGTGGTTCTCTTTTTTTCTAGAATCTTCCGTGTCATAACTGCCCAAACTTTTTTTTCTAGTTGAATTGCCATTACTTGTTTTTACATTATGCTTTACAACGCACAATTCCATGAATCATAAAATAGATTAAGGGCTTCTTTGATTCAAAGGATTGTCAAAGGAATTTTGGAGGATTCTAATCATTAGGAATTTTTCCTATCTTGGTTGTTTGATTCGTAGGATTGTAAACCATAGGAATTTTTCCATATGATTCATTTGCACTTGATTTCATAGGAAACAACCCATCCACTCAAACCTCTTTGAAAGAATTCTGCGTTTTTTCTATGCACAATCAAACACTCGTACAATCCTGTAGGATTCAATACGACATTCCACTATAATCCCATGTTTTTCCTATTCACGCGTTCTTAGCTTTTTTATAAAAACAAATTTGATTTTGAATGAGATGAACTATAAGAATTAAACGAAGGGCTACATCACGCATATATGACTAAGAGCTTACTGCTATAGTGTGGTATTTATTCATAATTTGGTTGCGAAATCTGATGCGTGCAATGCACGTGTAAATTACTAGTACTTCGAGTATGTGCAAAACACGTAAATTAGAATACCAATGGCACGCTACACAGTGTCTCTCTTACAGTTCATGAAGCCACGTGGCACATGTGGAGGCGTTGTCGCGACCTCCTTGCGTGGATTGATCACAGTGACGTGCTACTGGTTCCAGAAGAATGTACTCGTCCTCCCTGAGCCATACTGGCAGTACATGCACGAAGCGAAGATGTGCATGCACGCCACGCACGCACTCGCTCCCTCGCACGCACATGCGGGTACACGGGCGGACACAATTTTGTACCAAGATCCACCCCATGTGATAATTTGACGCGTGTAAAGTCGTTCACTTCATTGATGGTCAATTAATACAGCGCATGCAAATTGAGTGGACGTGAGGGCGGAAGAAAGACATTATTACTCCACTGCGCGCATGCGAGTAGTTAAATCGTGGGTTGCTAGTAGTACTTCCATTGGTCTCCTTCGTATTTTGTGCCAATTTTTGACAGTAATAGTCTACTTGAAATTTATGTTCCACTAAACTCATCAGGAGCCATTTCGGGCCTCGAAACCAAAACCATCAATTAATCTTTACCTTGTTCCCATCACATTCGAAAGCCTGATCACACCTACTAGTTCTACGTACCAAACCTGAACGTGTTCCCACTATGCAGGTATTATTACTACTCGTGCTAGTACTTAGGTTATAAAATGGGGAACTACCTAACTGAAAATTACTCTACCTTTCCTCCTCATAAGTGCTTCTTCTTCGTCCGTCGTTGCCATGGCCGGTGAGCAGAGCTCTAAGTCGAGAACTACTCGTAACAAGGAGCGGCAACCAAGGCTGCGAAAAAAAAGAGAGGGCTCGCCGCCACGCAGAGACCTTAAAAGATCTCTCACGGGCAGGCGATGGCTCCCAGGAGAGCCCTAGCCGCGGAGGCGAACATGCCGAGCCGGCGGGGCTGGAGTCGTTATCCCTCGACGGCATGCCCGATCAGCTCAATAAGCACCTCAATAAGCAGAAGGAGTTCATCCAAGGCTTGACGGAGTTGCTGTAGGAGAGCCTCGACGACATGCCCGCTGAGCTCAATCAGTAGGGGGAGTTGACCGCCGGCTTGGTGATGCTGCTGAAGAAGAGCATTGCCTCGGAGAAGAAGGCGACCGGCGAAATCCTGCGACTTCATGGGACAAGGCGAAGCTCGCCACGAGATCGACTGTTGAAGGAGAAGAACGCCGTCTGGAAGAAGCTGCATGAGAATAGTAGTTCCTCGATGAAGATGCTGCAGCCCCCGCCATGGAATGAAGGAGGAGTTGGCGAAGCTCGCGATCGAGCACCCGCTGCTGTCAAGGTACGTAATGCGGCCGTGGAATAGATGATGAAGGCTCGCGTCGAGAAATCCCGCGTCATGGACAGAATGAAGAAGGTGGCGGAGGAGACGCACAAGGAGATGGAAGTCCTGGAGGCGATGAAGAAGCAGTTACGACTCCGCGGTGAATTAGATCATTTGGGGTGATAATCTTCCCTCTTCTTTTGCTGCTGTGTTTCATCTTTTGCTTCGGGTGTTTCACCGCACGTGTCACATTCTCTGTGAGGCATGAATAGAACAATGGTTTTTGTTTTTGAGGGAATGAATAGAACAATGCTAACAATGAGATGACTAGCAAATTAGATCATTTTTTATCGCCATATGGCACTGGGCTGCCGTGTTTCGTGCTCCTCCATCGCAGTACTACTTCAGTGGAAAACTTGAGTATACTGCACGGTTCTTTGCTCCTCCCCGATCAGGTCATCGGCGCATTTATACGAGCAAACAGGTTGAAGAAATAGGTTTAAAACATACCTGTTGCACCATTGGAGTTTCAGTTGCATCCTTCAAATTTGAAATTGGTTGGTATCAGTAAATATAGTGATGCAAGAGCAAAGTAGTATGAACCATAGCTACGGAACCTGACCTGGGAACAATTCTTCTTCTGCTTTAAGCGTTGACTTCGGGTTTGGAGTGGTGGTCCTCGTGATTTGGGCACTGCAGTTGCCTTACTAACTGCTCGTGTTTGGGTGCTCTGTGGTGGAGACGGTGCTGTGTCAACGGCAACTGGGTGTCTATCTACTGGGGTTGGGGTTAGAAGGGGTGTAGCTGGTTCTCTGTCCAACTGGGTAGGGGTTCAATCTGCATGAGTGTGGGTTATGTGTGGTGGGGCTGATTCTTGGGCAAGTACAACCGTGGTTCTATCTGCATCGACAGGTAGCATGATCTTTTCTGAAGACCGTGTTTTTACTCCCACAGATACTGCAATCACTCCCTCCAATTGAAATGGCTGATAAACAAGAAAAGTAATTGAATGTACAGACATTGACAGGTGCAATGGATAGTAGGGAAGAAAACAGGGCATGAAATAATTCACATTTAGGTTGTCTAAGCAAACAAAATAGCAGGACATAATTTCACATATATGATGGCTAATTAAACAGGATAGCATGACACAATTTCACATGTATGATGGCTAACTAAACAGGATAGAATGACATACTTCAAAATATGATGACTATGTAAACAGGATGACATGATATAACTATACGATGTGTCTATTAAAGTGGTTGGCATGCCATAAATCACAAACATGCCGTCGATGGAAACATGATGGCATGATATAATTCACGGATAGAATGACATAATTTAAAATATGATGACTATGTAAACAGGATGAGATGATATAACTATATTATGTCTTTAGAAAATGGGCTGGCATGCCATAATTCAGATACATGCTGTCTATGTAAACATCATGGCATGACATAATTCAAATATATGATTTATATACTAAGTGAGCAGAGGGCAATTGCATATATGATGTGTCAACTAAGGAGATGGCATTCAATATTGTGTATATGATGTAAAAAATAAGCATTGCAATACAACATATGCATTATATGAGTAATATAACCCTGCCAAGTTTGAGCATACACCTCGTGGGGATAATAGGACTGATCATCGCCTCTGAATCCTCCTCTCAAGAGCTATCTCAGAACCAGCAAGATATCTGCTTCAAAGAGTAGCATTATCTGCTCAAGAGCTTGTTTTCACTCGATTTCTCCATCACCAATTCAAATGGCTGATGCACAGGAAGAGCAGTTGAATATACCAACATTGTCGACAAAAGCAATGAGAAATACAAAAAAAGGACGGCATGATATAATTCACATATATGACGCTTGCCTAAACAGCATGGCATTGCATAATTCACATACATAATGCCTTGCAACAAGATAACATTGCATAATTCACATATTCAATGTCTTGCAACAAGATGGCATTGCATAATTCACATATATGGTAATTTGACACTAAAGAGGTGGCATTCACACAAAGCATGTCTAAACTAAGCAAATGACATAGCAATGCAAGATACCATACGCACGATATGAGTAACATAACCCTGCCAAGTTAGGGCATGCACCTCAGGGGCGAAATATGACTGGTCATCTGTCTCTGAATCCTCCTCCGAGGAACTATCGTAACCAGACAAGACATGCGCTTCGTCGATAGCATTGTTCGCTCAAGACCTTGTTTCCACTCCAGATTTTTCCATGACCGTGCCGAATGGCTGATGCACATGAAGAGTAATTGAATGTACTAAAATTGTTGACAAATTTAACAAATAATAAAAAATGATGGCATGATATAATTCACATATAAGATGACTGGCTAACCAGGGTGGCGTTGCAAAATTCACATATATGATGCCTGGCTAGACAAGATGGCATTGCATGATTCACATATACGATAAAGAAACAAAACAGATGGCATTGACACAAAGCATGTCTAAACTAAGCAGATGACATCTTTAATGTATAAGTAAGCAATGCAAGGCACCATATGCATGATATTACCAACATCAGCATGCCAAGTTAGAGTGAAGACCTCATGGGGTAAATAGGAGTGGTCTTCTCTTCCGAATCCCCTCGAACAGTTATCTTCCTCTCGATTACGATCCAAATGGGTGGGGGGGCTTCCTTTGCGCCCACCATGGAACGAGCGTCGCACGAAATTTTATTGCCACGCAAGGCTCGTCTCTTTTGCTCTACATGATCAGTTCCATTGTGTACAATAACCGGCATGCATAGGAATAAAACATAGTGAGATTATGTAAGGAGTGCATGCACAAATCCAGAGTGATGGTAGCAAACTGTGGATAGACCCAAAACCAATGATAGCAGCGGATAATAGCTTTAGTTAAAAATACGTAATGGCTCCTTTAATGTTTGTTTGCACCCAACATGAAACTCATAGTAGACACCGGAGATTAACCAGATAGTAGATGATAGTACCGATTGCTGCCCCAATATGTACCACACAACCATTTAAAACTCAAGTTTCAGATTAGTTTGGACCTGACTCGAGTCTAATAGGTGAACACGATGATAATGTAGCATGTCATCATATTAAGCGGCGATAACGTGGCAGACACGGAAGAGTGCGACCTCTCTTGCGGACCCGTAGTCCTCAAGGTCATCTGCTCAGATTGATGATGGTAA
Organism: Aegilops speltoides; assembly: GCA_021437245.1. Taxonomy (NCBI): domain Eukaryota; kingdom Viridiplantae; phylum Streptophyta; class Magnoliopsida; order Poales; family Poaceae; genus Aegilops; species Aegilops speltoides. Next base: position 133,342,540 of record CM038141.1, read on the forward strand.
TGTTGTTATCGTGGTGGCGCGTGGCGGGAAGAAGATCTGAGGCGGCGAAAGGCAGTCTGAGAGCGGATCCCTCGCTGTGGTGAACCCTTCCGTCATTGGAGCAAATGAGCTGGGTGGAACACAAGACCACAGAGCAGGACAAACCACACAAGGTTTTCTTTGACACATATCTGTAATGTAAGTAATTGAGTAAGGGCTTGTTTGAATTTGAGGATTCTAACAATGCAGGGATAGGAAATAGACAGGAATAGGATAGGAATGCACGTGCAAAAATGAGAATTTAAAAACACAGGATTTCTGCCAATCTGGGTGTTTGATTCACAACAATTGGAAGATCACAGGATGCAAAAACGCATGGTGAGATTAAGTCAAACCACAAGAAAATGTACGGTTATAATGCTATTATGCGACTATCTCTTAGTCTTGTGCTTGATGAATAGGAATATGAAAAGGAGGAGAAGTGGAAATTAGAATTCCTACGGTTTTTCTTTCAAGGAGACACTAAAGAAAAAAATCCTACAGTTTTCCTTTGCTCCATTCCTTTGCACCAAATTCATGAAAACTAGTACCATAGGAAACTTTCCAATTCCTATGTTTTTCATTCACTTTTCCTTTCAAGCACTGGCGATTCTAGTAGGCAGGCTTGAGCAAGGAAAATCCTACACTAAAAAATGTTTTTGTGCTACTTCTATTACTTTGGACCCGTGCCACGCCATACTAGCTCAACTCCCGTGCCCATCGACAAATGCACAGCTCAAACGCTCAGAGATAAATAATGATGGCATTCAAGAGAGTCCATCACGGATAGCTAAGTTGCACGGTACCTCACCGCTTGTCATATAGTAGGATAAAATAATTGTAGTTCCCGTTACTACGAGTGCTCAGTGGACAATATATATAACATGTAGAGTAAAAAAGAGATGCAACAAGTGTACAACCTCTTTGGTGAAGCCATGTCGATCTCAGCGTGATTGGGTTGGCCGGTAAGGATGCTCCGGCTGACTTTGCTGTCGGAGGAGGAAGATCTTAGGCGTCTGGAGATGGAGCCCGAGGTACTGCTCCGCTGTGATGGAGGGTTTCGTCGTTGGAGCAGCTCCCGTGAGTTGTACGACGCCGAGGCTGAAGCAGGACAAGAGAGACAACGAACAACGTTAACCTGAGTGGAATTCTAATAGCATCTCCAATACATGAAATAAAATACATAACAACAAAGTGCTAGATGTAAAATACATCAGCCGCTCATCTCTGAACTTTACTGTCAAAACTGAACTTAACTGTCAAAACTGAACCTAACTGTCGAAACTGAATTTTGCTGTCGAAACTGAATTATGCTGTCGAAACTGAACGCACTAGCAAGGTGAGGCTACACGTCAGTCGATTTTGCAGCCGTTGCATACGAAATCAAGGGCGTGCGGTTCATCTTCAATCTCCACCCCCCCCCCCGAGCCGCCAGCCACCACCGCCAAACAAGCAGCCCCGCCGCCATGGCAGCGGTGTGCCGCCCCACCCGCCTCAAAACACTCCCCACCGCCGGTCCGCCCCGCCTGCCATCCTCTAGCCCCCGTGCCAAGCTTTTCTCCGCGATCCCCACGCCACCGCCCGCCAACTCCCCAACCAACGCCGACCACCGCCCCATCCTGAACCCTAAGATAGATAGTGGGGTACCTCTCCGTGAGCCCCCTCCCCGCTGCAAGGCAGTTCTCTTTCTTCACCTCATGAGCCCATCCTTGAAATTAATCGACCCAAAAGTCGATTCAACGATCAAGTGTAGCCAAATCAGAGCAGCATTGCAAGCAAGAGCAAGAGCGAGAGCAGCAGCGCGAGCAAGAGCAATAGCAAGAGCAGACCAGGTAGGGGACCGAGAGCAAGAGCAGAGCAGCAGCGCGAGCGAGAGCTAAAGCAGCAGCAGCTCCTACTGATGTGGATGTCACCGCCGAGGGAGCGATGCCGTGGAGGAAGTGGCCGGCGACGCCGCCGTGGATGGTGCCGCGCCGTGTCGGCTCGGGACCGAAAGCGCCGCAAAGACCGTGAGATCGAATCAAGAAGAAAATGCGGCGATTAGTGTACAACCTCTTTGGTGGCGCCGATTAGGCCACAGCTTCATCCGAGGAAACGGTGATGATGATGCTCTTCCGTGGTGCAGGTGAAGACGGCGGTGGGAATGGAGGTGGCACGAAGACGAGGGAACTGCCGGTGTCAAACCGCGGATCTCGGGTAGGGGGTCCCGAATCAGTGCGTCTAGGCGGATGGTAACAGAGACAAGGGACACGATGTTTTTACCTGTGTTCAGCCCTCTCGATGGAGGTAAAACTCTACTCCTGCTTGATTGATATTGATGATATGGGTAGTACAAGAGTGGATCTACCACGAGATCAAGGAGGCTAAACCCTAGAAGCTAGCCTATGGTATGATTGTTGTTCTATCCTATGGACTAAAATCCTCCGGTTTATATAGACACCGGAGAGGGCTAGGGTTACACATAGTCGGTTACAATGGTAGGAGATCTACATATCCGTATCGCCAAGCTTGCCTTCCACGCCAAGGAAAGTCCCATCCGGACACGGGACGAAGTCTTCCATCTTGTATCCTCATATTCTTGGAGTCCGGCCGATGATGATAGTTCGGCTATCCGGACACCCCTAGTCCAGACTCCTCAAGAGCCCCGAACCAGGCTTCAATGACAACGAGTCCGCGCCAGATATTGTCTTCGGCGTTGCAAGGCGGGTTCTCCTCCAAATTCCATGTGCTTGCCGAATAGTGTCCGGCTTCCTCATAAATGTTGCGCTCCTTGGCTTCCACGCCCAATAATGGCCCTCTTCCACGTGTCATATGAATGCGAAAAGCCAGGGTATTTTTACGTTTTACCCCCAAGCTGCTCGAATAAGGTGCCTATAAGAGAGGCAAGGATCTAGATCCAAATCACACCATCCTCCTTTCGCGAGTACTCATCGGAGCGCCTCTGACAAAATCCACTCCATCATGGACAGTCGACGCGGCTCCTCCTCTCGCGCTCCCAGCCCTCAGCCAGGAGATTGGAGGAGATGTTCAGTCCCGCACAGCGAGCTGGTGACGCTCCAAGCAGAGGGATACCTCCCTCCGGCCTTCATGGTCCCCGTTCGAGCCGGACTGGCCACCTACAAAGGTGGAAAGCAGGCGGAGAACACCCCCAATCCCTCCAAAGAAGAGCGGGTGTGCTTCGTCCCTTATCTAATAAGGGGGCTCAGATTTCCCATACATCCGTTTCTCCGGGGGCTCCTAGAGTTCTACAGACTCCAGCTTCATCACCTTACACCTGCCTCCATTTTACACATTGCGGGTTTTTGTTGCTCTTTGCGAGCTGTTCTTAGGCATCGAGCCCCATTTTGGGCTGTGGAAGAGATTGTTTTGCCTCGTACCCCGTTCTCACGAGGGGTCGATATATCAAGGGGGCGGAGCTGAAATTTGGTGCATCGCCGGGACCGGATATCTATCCGGAACCCTGAAGAAGGCATCCGAAGACTGGCCTTCGGAATGGTTTTATATGGAAGACGATCCACTGCTGGACCCAGTTCGGATCGGCCTCCCGGAGTTCAGCAACGCTCCTCTAAAGAAACGCCTGAGTTGGCGCCCGCGGAGCCCTCAACGGGAAGATGATAGGAGCATCCAATATCTGATGGGCCGGATAAGGTTGCTGGCCCATTCCGGATTGACCATGATTGGAGTCATGGCCACGTGCATTATGCGAGGGGTGCAGCCGCTCCAATATAGGGGCCACCCCATGTGCGATTTCAACGGGGAGAATGACGCCACCCGTCATGGCCGTAAGGGACCGGGATCGGCTGCCGATCTGGTGAAGATCCTGTCTGGCTTGTACAAGGGGGAGAAGGAGAACTTCCTCCGCACGAGTCCATTAAATGGATTCTCCATGAATAACCCTCGGAGCTGGGTAAGCGGACGTCTATCTATCCGATCCATGCTGTCAAAGTTAAGTGTCTTACTTTATGATTTCGACGCAGGAACTGCGCCGGGATGTGGAGGGCATACACAGTTCGACTCCACAACCCGAGGATCCAGCAAGATCCCTTGATCCGGCCTCCGGAGAGGATCCGGGCATAGAGGTGGAGCTAATTGACGGGGTGTTCCACCAACTCAGCATGGACAATGCTCTAGTCGCCATTACGGCTGACTACCCCGGTTTATCTCCGGCTTCCCAGGTAACTATGACCGGAGTCCTGACACCATTACTTCATCCGTGCTTATTTCTGACCATCGTATACCAACGGTGTCTCACAGGAGGTGCCTTCAAGGCGGGAAGCCCAACCCGCGGCGGCTGACCGACAAAGGTCGGCCGCCCAAAGAAGGAAGAGGGTGCGGTGCAAATCGAACGTCGCCGCAACGGTATAGCACGCCACCGCTTTTAAGGGAAAGATTCCGGGAGGTATATTAATGCTCATGACTTTTCCAGAGAAAGAGCGCCACCGATCGTGCCCGAGAGGTTGCCAACCAAGCCTCCGCCACCAGCTCCAATGCCTGGTCCGGAGGGGGAGGCGAGCGCAAGGCGCGAGCCGGATGCTCCTCCAACGGAGGATGCCGACAGCTGTCCGCCACCAGTGCGAGGTGGAGAGCGCCATGAATCACAAAGCGCCGCCCGAACAGTTCTTCGTGACGCGTGTTTCTCCCGCAGGCGTTGAATGCCTTTAATGCGGAGACACGCACTCCGTGCCGCCAAGATGGTTTAACCAGAGCTACGGAGCAAAGATGTGAAAGACATACGGGTAAGGAGTTTTAATAGTTATATATGCCAGTAGCCCCCGAGACTTAAAGTAGTTAGAATAACTGATTTAAGGATCATTTGATATGCAGGATCTTACGGAGAAGAATACCCAATTGTCCCAGGAGCTTCAAGAGTGCAAGGCCCAACTTGAGGCCGCACTAGCCGCCGCAGGAGGAGACACAGAGACCCCCTCTGGTAACACATATTTCAAAAAGATAAGCGGTTTATGGCGTGTGGCGTGCGTATAAGTCTGATAATAATATTGCAGAGGGCGCCGGACTAGATCCGGACAAGCAACATCTGCTACGCCAGCTGAAGGCCGGCAAGAAGGTGCTTATGAGGGTGCAGCAGGAGAGGAACAAACTCCAAGATGCCAACACCCACCGGGCGAAGAACTAAAAGATGTTCGGGTCCACTGTCCGACCAGAAGGAGAATCGGCGGCTTTGGCATGGCATCTACAAGAAGTGCTTGAGCAAACTCTTTGAAAAGAAGAGTTCGGCGAGGAAGTCGATTGACGTAAATGTGTCTCAGAGGTGTGCTCACAGTCGCCTCATGGAGGAAATGCCCTGCTCAACAGTGACCAACTTCCCGAAGTTGCTGCAATCGCATCTAACGTGTTCGGCAGTGATGAGTGGCGCCGCCTGTGCCTTATGGCCGTCCGCCTCCCTACCCGAGGGTCTTGGAGGGCTTGAAGAAGCTTCAGGAGCACGGCAGCGCTTCCGTTTGTGGAAGATATCGGCCTGCCGTCAAGGCGCTAGGGAGGCTTGGGCCATGGTGAAGACGCGGTACACGAAGGCGGATCTGAACCACATGGCCGAGGTCGGACCTGTGGGGGGCGATGGGAAGGATATACCTGTGAGCTTAATGTACGGCCAAGTAGAGTTGGCCGCTAAGTATTCCCAACGGGACTATAAATTAGACAGCCTGTTAGATGGGATTGAAGAGGAGTACAATAAGTCAATTTGACGATGTATTTTAAAATGACATGTATAATGCCTTCTAGCCGGATTGTAGATCGTTTGTCTTTGCGGACCTTTTCGCTTCAACCTCGGGACCCAACAGTCCGCAGTGTGTCCGAATACCCTCGCGGTTATGCAAAAACCTGGGCATGCATGGAGACCAGGCGTAGGGGTCATTAGTGCTTTATTAGACAAGTGCCCAACTAGTTATGTTATATTACATGGTTAGTAAGAAACATCTTCCAGGGAGAATAGTTCCGTTAGGGGTTCCTTTCCCTGGGAGGCATGCCCTAAAGTGCATGTCCGGACAGCGAGAAGAGCAGAAAAGCATCTGGGGGCAGACAAATAGATAGGTAAAAAATCATCTTTCAAGTCACCGACTGAATATTCCCTTAAGAACGCTAGTTTTCGGCTTCACCCACCGAGGTACACATCCGCCGACCCGCAAGAATAATCGAGAGGTGCTCCCTTTACCTCCTAGCTGAACAATCGGAAACGTAGGGGTAAGCACAGGAGCCAGGCAACCCAGCTTTACCAAAACTTAAGTCATATCGATGCATAAAATGGTGAATAAAAGGTACATGCGGAAGTTTGACACATGTGTTGGGCATAAAGCCCGTATAAATAAGCTTCTGTTAAAGAAGCCCCAGGTATAATGAGTTCGAGTGGCACCTCAAGTGTGTGCGAACAATGCGCAGATCAGCCCTCAAAGGCTCTATGAAAAAGGGAGGAGAAAAGAGAGAAACAAAAGACAACTGAAGTATAAAATGTGGACGGAGGAAGGAGACGAACTCGGAGTCCGGCGCTAGGCGTAGAATCTTCGGATTCGGGCTGCGTTCCATGGGTTCGGCTCGAGTCGGTTGTTCGATGTGTTTCACAGACGGTATGCTCCGCCGGTCAGGACTTGGTCGATGATGAAGGGACCTTCCCATGTGGGCTTGAGTTTGTCCTTTTTCTTGTCTGGCAGGCGTAGAACTAGTTCGCCAACATTGTAAGTTTTGGCCCGTACTTCTTTGCTTTGATATCTTCGAGCCTGCTGCGATAGAATGCGGAACGAAGCTTTACGCCGCGCCTCTCTTCTAGGGCGTCCAAACTGTCTTGCCGATCCAACTCGGCCTCTCTTTCTCGCATACATGCACGCCGAGGTGAGTCATGAATTATATCGCAGGGAAAAACTGCCTCCGCGCCGTATACCATAAAAAGTGGTGTGAATCCGGTAGTACGGTTTGGCGTGGTCCGCAGCCCCCAGAGTGCGGAGTCGAGCTTCTCTACCCAGTGCGTGTTAGATTCTGTGAGGGACCGCACTAACCTGGGTTTGATGCCGCTCATGATTAGACCATTTGCTCGTTCGACTTGACCGTTAGTTTGAGGGTGATAGACTGAAGCGTAGTCGAGCTTGATGCCCATATTTTTGCACCAGAGTTTAACCTCGTCGGCCGTGAAGTTCGTGCTGTTATCGGTGATGATGCTGTGGGGGACGCCATAACGGTGTACTACCCCGGATATGAAGTCTATCACAGGTCCAGATTCGGCCATTTTAACTGGCTTGGTCTCTATCCATTTAGTGAATGTGTCCACCATGACCAATAGGTACTTTTGCTTGTGGGTTCCCCCTTTAAGGGGTCCAACCATGTCAAGCCCCCAGACCGCGAACGGCCAGGTGATGGGTATAGTTTTGAGGGCGGTGGGTGGCATGTGGCTTTGATTAGCAAAAAGCTGGCACCCGACGCATCGTTGGACTAAGTCCAGAGCATCTGCTCGGGCCATCGGCCAATAAAATCCTGTACGGAAGGCCTTGCCTACAAGGGCCCGGGCTGCGGCATGGTGCCCGCCGAGTCCGGCGTGAATTTCGGCCAGCAGATTTCGCCCTTCCTCTTCGGAGATGCACCTTTGAAGGACTCCGGTTGTGCTTTTCTTATAAAGCTCTCACTCACTGACCTTGTAGGCTTTAGATCACCGTACTATGCAGCGGGCCTCATTTTGGTCTTCGGGGAGTTCCTGCCTAATTAAGTAGGCTAGGAATGGTTTCGTCCACGGGGCAATGACTGCCATTATTTCGTGGGCTGAAGGTGTTATTTCATTGGCTGAGCCACCAGTTGTGTCAGAATGTTCGGTGTTAGGCGGTGCGGTTGGTTCCGGATTGTTGTGTCCGGACTCCTCTTCCCATACTACGGATGGCTTAAAGAGCCGCTCCAGGAAGATGTTTGAGGGGCGGCGTCGCGCTTATACCGATCGCGCGCTAACACGCCACCGCTGGTTATTATCCCTGGCTACATGGTGGAATTCGAGACCTTCAAACCGAGCTGACATTTTTAAGATGGCGTTACGGTAGGCTGCCATTTTCGGATCCTTGGCATCAAAGTCTCCATTTACTTGGGATATTGCGATGTTTGAATCCTCGCGGACCTCTAGGCGTTGAATGCCCATGGAGATTGCCATCCGGAGACCATGTAGAAGGGCCTCGTATTCGCCTGCGTTGTTGGAGTCCGTGTACATTATTTGAAGTACGATTGGATCAGATTCCGGTTGGGGACGTCAAGACGATGCCAGCCCCCAAGCCGGCCAACATTTTAGAGCCGTCGAAGTGCATGATCCAATTGGAGTATGCGCCGTACTCTTTAGGGAGTTCGGCTTCAGTTCATTCAGCGATGAAGTCCGCCAAAAGTTGCGACTTTATAGCTCGCCGTGGTTTGTAGGTTATGTCAAATGGTAAGAGCTTGATGGCCCATTTTGCAATCCTGCCCGTCGCGTCGCAGTTGTTTATAATGTCGTTGAGAGGTACTTCGGAGGCCACTGTTATCGAACACTCTTGAAAGTAGTGTTGCAGCTTCCGGGATGCCATGAACACCGTGTACGCTATCTTTTGATAATGTGGGTACCGGGACTTGCATGGAGTTAAGACAGTGGATATGTAGTACATTGGTTTTTGAAGAGGGAATTTGTGCCCTTCGGTTTCTCGTTCGATGATGAACACCGCGCTTACAACTTGATGTGTTGCCGCGATATATAACAACATTGGTTCGCCCAAATTGGGCGCGGCCAGGACCGGATTTGTTGCCAATATGGCCTTTATTTCTTTGAGTCCGGCCGTGGCAGCATCCGTCCATTCAAAGTGTTTGGTGTGCCTGAAGAGGCGATAGAGGGGCAATGCCTTTTCTCCCAAACGGGAGATGAAGCGGCTTAGAGCCGCCATGCATCCAGTCAATTTTTGTATTTGTTTGAGGTCTTTTGGGATATCCAACTGTGACAGAGCTCGGATCTTGGCTAGGTTTGCTTCAATTCCTCTACCGGATACAATGAAGCCCAAGAGTTTTCTGGCTGGTACGCCGAAAACGCATTTTTCCGTGTTGAGCTTAATGTCATATGCTCGGAGGTTGTCGAATGTGAGCCTCAAATCGTCTACTAGAGTTTCGACGTGTTTGGTCTTGACGACCACATCGTCTACGTATGCCTCCACTGTTTTGCCGATCTGGGTAGCCAGACATGTCTGAATCATGCGCTGATATATTGCACCGGCGTTTTTGAGTCCGAAGGGCATTGTGTTGAAGCAGAATGGTCCATATGGAGTAATGAATGCCGTTGCGGCTTGGTCTGTCTCCGCCATCTTGATTTGATGGTAGCCGGAGTATGCGTCGAGGAAGCACAATGAATCGTGCCCTGCGGTAGCATCGATGATTTGATCGATGCGGGGAAGGGGGGAAAGGATCCTTTGGACAAGCCTCTTTAAAATCGACACACAGGCGCCAGGATTTGTCCCTTTTTGGTACCATTACCAGGTTTGCTAGCTAGTCCGGATGTTTGATGTCTCTGATGAATCCGGCTTCCAATAGTTTGGCTAGCTCCTCTCCCATTGCCTATCTTTTGGGTTCGGAAAATCGCCGAAGAGCCTGTTTGACTGGCTTGAATCCTTTTAGGATGTTTAGGCTTTGTTCTGTCAACCTACGTGGGATTCCTGGCATATCTGAAGGGTGCCAGGCAAAGATGTCCCAATTTTCCCGAAGGAATTATCGTAGTGCGGCGTCTACATCAAGGTTTAATTGTGCCCCAATGGAGGCCGTCTTTGTGGGATCCGTTGGATGGACTTGGAATTTGACTATTTCGTCCGCTGGTTTAAAAGAGGTGGACTTGGATCTCTTATCGAGTATCACATCATCCTGTTCACCGTGGAGCGCAGCCAATGAGTTCCTCTGCCGCTAGGGCTTCGGATAGTGCCTCTAGGGCTAGTGCGGCTGTCTTATTTTCGGCACGGAGTGCTATGTCTGGATCACTGACAAGAGTGATGATTCCATTGGGCCCGGGCATTTTAAGCTTCATGTACCCATAATGGGGTATAGCTTGAAAAATTGTGAATGCCTCTCGTCCGAATAAAGCGTGATATCCGTTGCTGAACGGGGCCACTTGGAACGTGACCTCCTCGGACCTGTAGTTGTCCGGCGAGCCAATTTTTACTCCATTGATAATTTGACGCGTGTAAAGTCGTTCACTTCATTGATGGTCAATTAATACAGCGCATGCAAATTGAGTGGATGTGAGGGCGGAAGAAAGACATTTTACTCCATCATACAAGCATGCGAGTAGTTAAATCGTGGGTTGCTAGTAGTACTTCCATTGGTCTCCTTCGTATTTTGTGCCAATTTTTGACAGTAATAGTCTACTTGAAATTTATGTTCCACTAAACTCGTCAGGAGCCATTTCGGGCTTTGAAACCAAAACCATCAATTAATCTTTACCTTGTTCCCATCACATTCGAAAGCCTGATCACACCTACTAGTACTACGTACCAAACCTGAACGTGTTCCCACTATGCAGGTATTAGTACTACTCGTGCTAGTACTTATGTTATAAAATGGGGAACTACCTAACCGAAAATTACTCTACCTTTCCTCCTCATAAGTGCTTCTTCTTCGTCCGTCGTTGCCATGGCCGGTGAGCAGAGCTATAGGTCGAGAACTACTCGTAACAAGGGAGCGGCAACCAAGGCTGCGGAAAAAAAGAGGGCTCGCCGCGACGCAGAGACCTTGAAAGATCTCTCACGGCCAGGCGATGGCTCCCAGGAGCGCCCTAGCCGCGGAGGCGAACATGCCGAGCCGGCGGGGCTGGAGTCGTTATCCCTCGACGGCATGCCCGATCAGCTCAATAAGCACCTCAATAAGCAGAAGGAGTTCATCCAAGGCTTGACGGAGTTGCTGAAGGAGAGCCTCGACGACATGCCCGCTGAGCTCAATCAGCAGGGGGAGTTGACCGCCGGCTTGGTGATGCTGCTGAAGAAGAGCATTGCCTCGGAGAAGAAGGCGACCGGCGAAATCCTGCGACTTCAGTAGGACAAGGCGAAGCTCTGCCACGAGATCGAACTGTTGAAGGAGAAGAACGCCGTCTGGAAGAAGCTGCATGAGAATAATAGTTCCTCGATGAAGATGCTGTAGGCCCTCGCATGGAATGTAGGAGGAGTTAGCGAAGCTCGCGATCGAGCACCCGCTGCTGTCAAGGTACATAATGCGCCGTGGAACAGATGATGAAGGCTCGCGTCGAGAAATCCCGCGTCATGGAAAGAATGAAGAAGATGGCGGAGGAGACGCGCAAGGAGATGGAAGTCGTGGAGGCGATGAAGAAGTAGTTACGACTGCGCGGTGAATTAGATCATTTGGGGTGATAATCTTCCCTCTTCTTTTGCTGCTGTGTTTCATCTTTTGCTTCGGATGTTTCGCCGCACGTGTCACGTTCTCTGCGAGGCATGAATAGAACAATGGTTTTTGTTTTTTGAGGGAATGAATAGAACAATGCTAACAATGAGATGACTAGCAAATTAGATCATTTTTTATCGCCATATGGCACTGGGCTGCCGTGTTTCGTGCTCCTCCGTCAGCAAAGATTACTCCAAAGGGAAAACTTGAGTATACTGCACGGTTCTTTGCTCCTCCTCGATCAGGTCATCGGCACATTTATACGAGTAGTCAAATCACAAGGCCCCGCCTTCCAGCAGTAATGAGCCATCAAATCACAAAGGCCCTCGCCTCTCGTGAAACCGACCAAGCTATACTGCCCCGCCCTCTAGCCTTTTAAAAAATGTATACTTTTGTACAGCAGTTGTATCGATGGATTGCGCCATGGAGCAAAACTTGAAATTAAAAAAAAGGTGGTACATATAGAGAGTGCTCGTCGCCAAATTATGCATATCGTACTATTAAAAAGGCTAGTCACAATAATGGTGTCCAGCACAACCCACCCCTCAAATAAAACTAAGCACCCTGGAATTCTTTGACAAAACTAAGCACCATGAAATTCTTTGACAACTAAACTGCTGGCTATATGATGTTGGCCATATATATTGTACGTATATAATGTGAATAAACGAGTGGTAGTACTATACCAACTAAAAGATGAAATGTAAGAAATACTAGTATGTACTTACTGAAGAGTTAAAGTAACAAGGAGAAACATAACATAGTTATGCTGGGGGCTCAACACAACACACCCCTCAAATTAATTTAAGCACACCTGAAATTAAACTTTGTAACTATTCCAGTAGACACTGCATTTGAACCACCATGAGCAACAACACTACCACCTTACTCGGAGTCCTCGTCCACGTCCTCGACTTCGTCCTTGTCCCTCTTCCTCGTGGCCGATACTTCTTCGCTTGAACCGCCAACTTGGCTGTTGCTCTTCATCCAACCCTTGTAGATGTTGAAACAAAGGTAGCTATCCATTGCAGCATACTGGATGTGGTCTATATCTAGAACATTCCGCTGCCATGCATGACGATGAACGTGTATGGAGGTTTCTCTAGTTTACCGTACGAAGGATGAACCATGGCTCCTGCCAGGGTCAGCATTGAAGGCTGACGAGAGGACACCAGCCGATTCTTTTGGAGGTCGAAGGTGTTGCCTACAATGAGGCCTATCCGATGCAGGACTTATTTGCTGTTACCAAAATCTACAGTAACGAATTTGACTAGGTTCCTCTCGAGGAAGTCCTTAAAATCCTGGCACTCAACGTCGGCATGGCATATGTGGTAGACCAAGCATAAGTTATGCACGCTAACCTGGATCACGGTGGGATTCTTCCTCTCTTCATCCTTTAGAGCCTTCTCTCATCCCACGACTGTGATGTACTCAACATCTAGACCGGCGACCCACTCATCATGTGAGTCTTCGAACATGTGTCTGAAGCGAGAAAGGCATCCTTTCACCGTCGTGGAAGAATGGGTGTAGATGACGTCGAACTCATCGCCGGTGATGGTTCCAACCTTGTACTCACCACCGATCGGGGAGATTTGGGACGCCATGGATTTGGCAGGAGGGTTAGGATTAGTGGAATTGCCGTAATGTGAATGGACGGGACGACTAGGAGCGAACCGCCGTAGTATGAAAGGACGTGCGGGGACGAGTAGGAGCGAACTGCCAGCGCGCGAACGGCAGGGTAGTGGCTTTCCATTCTCCCATGATACGGGCTTCCGAGAGCCCTTGGATCGGAGATCGAATGGTTGCATGGTGTGATTCTAGACCAATGGGTGAATATCCTATCCTGGAGGGTTATTCTGCAAATTTTCAGCAACTTAGCATGCGACCGTTTGATTCAGATCCAAGGGCTGCCAAGAGTCTGTATCATGGTCGCGCTTACCACGACCGTCGCACACTCGCACGGTCGCGCTTCTTTGGAGATTTAACACATGCTTAGGCTATCCGATGTTGGCATGTCATACATAGTCATCACTTAGTCACTCATACTACAACAAGGTTGGCAATAAGGTTGGCTATAAGTGTATTTTTTACTCCTCTCTATCTTTTTATTCAGATACTCCTCGTCTCCATAATATAAGAATGTTTTTGACACTAGTGTAGTGCCAAAAACGTTCTTATATTATGGGACACAGGGAGTACTAGTATTTGTTGCATTTGCCAAGGAGTGACCTCTTCCAATGAAATGGTGTTGCTAAGTTTGCTTTATTTAATAGACTCAAAATTGTCTTTTCACCTAGGTACACGCGCTTAGCACCGTTTCTTCCTTGGGTCACCAAACTAGTCTCTCTCTTCTTGATTAACTTGCCACATCAGACTTTATGCCTATGTGGCAAGCTTAAGCACATGTAGGAGCAAGTAAGGTGCCCATCCGTTGCACGAAAGAGTGAAATGCATTGATCGGGGTGTTGTTTATTTTGACAAAGGATGTGGGGGTCATCTCATGTGCAACCGGGTCGACGTGTCAAGCACCTAAATAACAAAGGCAGTAAACAGCGGGGGGACGCACCCCACTCGTACCGGCCTAGTGTTAGTAATGAGCAATGAGACGTCAAATCACAATGCCGCACCTTCCTAGACGGACGAAGCAACCATTATTTCACACTTGGGTTGGACATCATCTCAAACCACGTACTAGTATTGCTTCTGCCTCAAAAGGGACACGCGCATCGCCTTGGTACATCATGACACGTGGGACCGCATGACAGGCCATGCTCCCCCGCCGATCGCTGGGTAAAATCACCTCATTTTTACTATACTTCCTCCGGATCGGTTTACTACATGGCATGCACGTCGTTCTAGCTTGAGAATTTAACTGGCTATATATATATATATGTGATGAACAGTATGCTAGCCTTTTAAAAAATGTATACTTTTGTACAGTAGTACTCCACTATCGATGGATTGCGCCATGGAGCAAAAATTGAAATTTTAAAAAAAGGTGGTACATATAGAGAGCACTCGTCGCCAAATTATGCATATAATACTATTAAAAAAGCTAGTACGTGCTTAATTGGGGTGCTAAATTCTATTAAAAAAATACTAGTACTAGTATGTACATACTGAAGAGTTAAAGTAACGAGAAGAAACATAACATAGTTCTGCTGGGGGCTCAGCACAACACACCCCTCAAATTAAACTAAGCACACCTGAAATTAAACTATGCAACTAATCCGGTAGACACTGCATTAGAAATTTATAACCGCCATGAGCAACGACACTGCCACCTTACTCGGAGTCCTCGTCCACGTCCTCGACTTCGTCCTTGTCCCTCTTCCTCGTGGCCGATACTTCTTTGCTTGAACCGCCAACTTGGCTGTTGCTCTTCATCCAACCCTTGTAGATATTGAAACAAAGGTAGCCATCCATTGCAGCGTACTGGATGTGGTCTATATCTAGCACATTCCGCTGCCATGCATGATGATGAAACGTGTAATGAGGTTTCTCCAGTTTGCGGTAGGAAGGATGAACCATGGCTCCTGACAGGGTCAGCATTGAGGGCTGATGAGAGGGCACCAGCCAATTCTTCTGGAGGTCGAAGGGGTTGCCTACAACGAGGCATATCCTACGCAGGACTTCTTTGTCGTTCTTAAAGTCTACAGTAACGAATTTGACTGTTTTGTCCTCGAGGAAGTTCTTAAAATCCTGGCACTCAACGTCGGCATGGCATATGTGGTAGACCAAGAAAACATTATGTACGCAAAACTGGATCACGGCGGGCTTCTTCCTCTCTTCGTCCTTTAGATCCTTCTCTCGTCCCAGGACTATGGTGTACTCAACATCTAGCCCAACGACCCACTCATCATGTGAGTTTTCGAACATGTGTCTGAAGCGAGAAAGGCATCCTTTCACTGTCGCGGAAGTACCGGTGTAGATGATGCCGAACTCATCGGCGGTGATGGTTCCAACCTTCTACTCACCACCGATCGGGGAGATTTGGGACGCCATGGATTTGGGAGGAGGGTTAGGATTAGTGGAACTTCCGTAATGTGAATGGACGGGACGACTAGGAGCGAACCGCCGTAGTATTAAAGGATGTGCGGGAAAGAGTAGGAGCGAACTGCCAGCGTGCGAACGACAGGGAATTGGCTTTCCATTCTCCCATGATACGGGCTACCGAGAGCCCTTGGATCTGAGATCGAACGGTTGCATGGCGTGATTCTAGACCTATGGGTGAATATCCTATCCTGGAGAGTTATTCTTAAAATTTTCAGCAACTTAGCATGCGACCCTTTGATCTCAGATCCAAGGGCTGCGCCAACCACGACCGTCACGTCGCTCGCGTGGTCGCACCGTTGGAGATTTAACACGGTGCGTTAGGCTATATGATGTTGGCATGTCATACATTGTCATCACTTAGTCACTCATACTACAACAAGGTTGGCTATAAGGTTGGCTATAAGTTTATTTTTTTACTCCTCTCTATCTCTTTCTTCGTACTCCCTCCGTCCCATAATATAAGAACGTTTTTGACACTATCTAGCACCGTTTATTCCTTGGGTCACCAAACTAGTCTCTCTCTTCTTGATTAAGTTGCCACATCAGACTTTATTCCTATGTGGCAAGCTTATGCACCTGTAGGAGCAAGTAAGTACAATACCATCTTAGGCTGTGCACCGTGACCAAGGAGGAGGAGAAAACGGGAAACGTTAACGTTTATTTGCTAATTAATAGTATTGCATGCAATGAACTAACCACTGCATGTCGTGTTTGATAGTCTCAAGTCACACCCTTTATCTCTTATTGGTTGATATGTCAAGAAACAAGAAATGAGGTAGAAGTTAATGCACCGCGCCTAAGTGTTTTGGGATTATTTGATTTTCGTAAGATGACTTACACACCTAGACGGAGGGTACGATTTACATGGCATTTTGCATATGTGGAGGAAAGAGAGGCAAGGAAAAAGTGGAGAAGTGGGCTCTCATGCAAGAGCCAGCCTCTACTACTACATGGTGGAGCATTGGGAGAGGCACCTGTATGGAGGTGGTCAGGAATCATGAGACTCACGCCGGTCGTAGCACCGTAGTTAAAATGATAATGGCAAGTCAAATCACGGGGCCCCACCTATCGAGCAGTAACTCGCTGTCAAATCACACAGCCCTATGTTTGCAGCAGCCTACTCCCTCGTCTTCTCGCGTCTCTGTCGAACCGACTAGGTGGAACTGTCCCGCCGCCTACCGGGCAGGAAAAGCCCCGCCCTCGACTTTTAAATGGTATACAGTATACTAATTTTGTATCCATGGATTGCGCCCGCGCCATGGAGCAAAGCGTCTAGAAAACAGTGGTACACATGTACGGAGTATACAACACGCACGTCACGTTCGCGTCGCACCCCAGATGGTCGGTCGGTCTGGCACGCTGCTCTCCGAATGGAACGCACGTCATATTGCGTTCGCACACACATGTGGGACGGCAATTGAGAACCGACCATAGGCACACTCCCCGGCCCCGCAAGTCGGGTGAGTTAATCGAAGAGGGAGACAAGCGATAGTACTAGAGAAGTGTTGTACTACGTTGGTGCCTGGACGATCCCTGCAAGACACGGAAGATCAGTTTGTCCATGCATGTGACCAGAATCCAGCAGACACGCCTGGATTGGCTATCGTCTACATATCGTGCAGGCTGTGTTGTACATGGCTATAGTTGTGGTGAGAAATCTAAAAAAAGGTTTCTTGTCATCTCGCAAAATTATGTGTCATGTGCTTCGGATCACTGCGAGGGTTAAACAGTGACAACTGAGTTGGGCTAGTCATTGGAGGCACATGCACGAACAGTGACTACTCGGCTGCCATCTAGGTCAAGCCGGCTATGTTAATTAGGACATCTATTGACGGACCCCTTTTCTACGAGTTTAACTTTAATTTGAGCTTTGTTCCTCGTCTAGTTTGTCCGTCGGGATTCATGTTGTCTCCTTTGGGCAGTGAGGTTATGATTTCTTGTCATGTGGCATTTTTTCGTGTTATATATTATAATCCGGCGCTTCAGATCAAAATGACGACAACTGCGCCTCCGGGCCACGTGCATGAAGAATTCTCGACAGTCATTGACGAGGTCAAGCCGGCTCCGGTAGACAAAAGAAAACTAAGTACTACTCCACTATATAGGCAGGAGCCTCTGCTCTTGCTTGCTAGTGTTGCTCTCTTCACACCGTCTCGGCCTCTCCAGATCTAAACACGACAGCGGTGGCCACACACACTCTCTCTCTCTGCTCACCACTGGTCACAGATCCAACCGGATCCTCTCCGTCGGGGAATGTGAGAAGGTGCAACGTTCATGCGATCGTCCTCGGCGACGGCTCTTACCCACTGTTGGGCGCGTCCCGATCAGCCCGCCTTGCCGTTCTCTCCCAAGCACCGCTGGCGAGGGAGGGCCTCCGACCCCTTCTTCCTCCCTGCCGTAGTGTGGGCAGATCCGGCCTCCCGCCGCCCACCTAGTGACATCCCGGCAACCATCAGGTATTACTTCCTTCGAAACCGGCCTTGCTCTACTTCCCGAGCTCCTGACATCGCTGCATTTGTAACTTCTACTATTTCTCAGGCCCCCTCGTAGATAGGATCGATCGGCTGTTCGAAAACCACCTAATTTTTTTACGTTTAAGAGGTAAAACTAGTTCATGCACTCGAATCTAGTACTTCTTGGTTCAAACAAGGAAGAAAGGGGGTGGGGTGGGGGAGGATTTGTTACCTGAATCTAGGACTTGGTCGAAAGAGGAAATAATGGGGGTGAAAAGTAGCAGAGACTGGCTATCCAAGTTATCTCTAGGTCTAATAGGGAAATAAAGGGAAACGCAGTACAAACTCAATATAAACCCGATCTATTGGTTGAAAAAGGAAAGAAAGTGGGGACTGGGGTACAAGTCAATAGAGTAAGTCCAAGACTAGATTTGCTAGCCTCACACAAAGATAAGGTGGCTATACCGAACAAAAATGGGACCAACCCGATATCCTGCTCGATGTTTGTTGCCTGAGCCACTCTTATGTAATGCCACCGGTAAAATGTAGCAATCGACCGTTAAAAGTAAGGACACGTTAAACCAATGTTGTTTTCAATGTAATGCCTCCAGTAATATGAATCAATGGCACTTCTTTACATGTCCTGCTAAAATTTCCCATTAAGATAAGTTGGTTCTTTTTGTTAGAAATGCAACTGTCCTGGTCTGCTTACTCTCCCGTGCCCAAAGTAATGTCGTATTTAACGGTTGTCATAGTTAATCCTGATGCCCACACTAATATCTAGCAATGCCACTTCTTTTGAAATTGCTACTGTCCTTGTAGGATTGCCATTCAGATAAGGAACATGCTTCTTTTCATTTGATGCATGTTTCATCACTTGTTACTTGTTAGTCTCCCTCCTTTCCACCTTTTTTGTGCAAACAGAGATATACATTTCACGCTCGATCTTAGTTGAACTGCACAAATGATATCCAAATTATAGTTGAGCATTCCAGGAGCTTCACAACCAACCTTGATGTTGCTCAATTTTATTGCAACTAATGAAGAAGAAGCTCTATGGGTTTTGTTTTCTCATGGAAATGGAACCGGGGCTGGAGCCCTTTTCTTAAAAAAAAATTGACGAAGCTACTAGCTCATGGGACATTGCTTCATTTTAGGCGAACTGCACCAAAAGGTCCCATGAATTGAAACATCCATGTTGGTGACTGAAAGAGCCAGCTTCAGCATCCCAGTCTAAGCACCCCCGGCCTCCATCCTTGCGACGCACGGTACACCTTGTTTGCCACCTGCTCGACCCTAGTGTCACTGATAAAATGAAGTAATAATATAGTTAAAATAGAGCGAGTGTCATCTCTATCATTTCATTTCCAATGTAGATAAAGAAAGTGCTTCTCTTTGTTAAAGTATGTTTCATCAACTAGTCCCATTGTTAATGTTTAAGCGTTTCTGCAAACTGGGGTGCTTAATTTTAGTTGATATGTACAAAAATAGAGATTTGAATGTCTCAAGGCGCCTCCTTGTACTACTGTTGTACACTGATGTTCATCACTAGCAGAAGGTGTATCTGGGAGACTTGGGACGATGTCCAGTATGAGGCGTACCATATGAGGCGTCATAGGGCCCATCTCGCCCTCGCAGCATGACATACTATGATACTATCACAATATTTTCTTCTATTTATTTTGTGTGTTTCATCAACTAGTGCCACTATAATGTAATCACGCTTTTTCATTATCTGTGCAAACAGGGTTATTCAACTACATTTTGGTGGAACTACACAAATGTACGTATGGAACCGGCATATATGCAGAGTGCGAGGTGTGCCAAGTAAAAATTACCGACACCAACCATGCTGCATGCACGCATTGGCATCCACCACAACCAGTGGGGTGTGTGGCGCTCTCTATGGACGGATCTTTCTCGCCAACAAATCCTCTAACCAAATACTAGTAGCTTATATTGGCAGTTTTCTAGGGAGTACTCTTTTCTGAAAGAAGCACCAATCTATTTTCCTTTATTTGTACATTGTGTCACAACTTTGACCCAAAGGTCCAGAGCTATTTTAGGGTGATTGGCGTAGTACTCAGAGACTGATTGTAAGCATGATTTTCATTAGCTGTCACACTTATTGTAAGCATGAGCAGGTGGAAGATTAGGTTAGTGCGAAGCTTACCTTAAACCCTACCGCCACCGTTGAAACGAGGCGAGCATCGAGGGAACCGTGGAGAACGTCGGGGAAGCGACGTCACGCCATCCGGCCTCCTCCTGCGGTGGGAGAACAAATACTTCTGTGGCTCTGGCTGGCTCTGCACCCTCACGAACGACACACCATACTCGATCGATTCGTTATCCTCTGGGTGCTCGACCTTCAACTGACGCCCACCACCTCCGCTGTCGCCGCCTCGGCGATCTGTCTCGCTCCATCGCCCAGAGGAGATACTCGATGAACTCGAGGATCTGCGGCGTGATCGCCGCCGAGGAGTACATGTACATCGCCGCCTCATTGCCGCCTGCCTCGCTTTTTCGCATACATTGCCACATGGCCCGCACTGTCCTCGAAATCTCCCACTCATTGTCAAACCAACTAAGGATCTCCTTCAACTCAAGCTAACTTTGCTCGAGCCGCCGCCGGGCGATCTGCTGATTTGTCTGCATCCTCTCCATAGATGTCGTTCTGAGTGGTCCGGTGCTAGCTTTGGAAGATGGGAGGAGAGACGGTGGTCTTGCAATAGAGAAGAGGGATAGGAGAGGAGGTGGTTTCGGAATGGAGATGATGGAGAGGAGAGGAGGTGGTTTTGTAATAGAGAGAAGATCAGAAGAGGGAGAGGCGAGACGGTGGTTTTGGAATGGAGATGACGGAGAGGAGAGGAGCTGGTTTTGGAATGGAGATGATGGAGAGGAGAGGAGGTGGTTTTGCAATGGAGAATATCAGAAGAGGGAGAGGCGAGACGGTGGTTTTGGAATGGAGATGATGGAGAGGAGAGGAGGTGGTTTTGCAATGGAGAAGAGGGAGAGGAGCGTGCGGCAGTGATTTCGGATTGGGCGAGAGGGCGGCGTGCTGTGACTGGATCAAAATCAAAATCAATTTACCCTTCAATTAAGAAAGCGACCCCACACTAACTAGTCTCCCTTTTATTCTGGGTCATAATTGACCATGATTTTCGCACATAAAATATATGTTGTACGTTGCAAAAATAATATAATTTGAAAGTACATTCAGATACGAACCAAACGATACAATTTTTGGTGACATGCATTCACATTTTGCTTGTCACATACAGAATATGGTCAAACTTTGACCCAAAATACGCAAAACAACAAAAAAAATACTTCCAAGACCAGTCCCGCTCTTCCGCTCTTCTCCTGTTCCAATCTAAATCCACCGCCGCTCCTCTCCTGTTCCAATCTAAATCCAGCGCCGCTCCTCTCCTCTTCCATTTCAAAACCACCGCCCCTCCTCTCCTGTTTCAGTCCAAAACTAGCGTCGCTCCTCTCCCGTTCTAATCCAAAAACAGCACCACTCCTCTCCTCTTCCATTCAAAACCACCGCCGGTGAGTGAAGGTGTTGTGGATAAGTAGATCGATGGAGGAGTACAACCGATACGTGAGGATCGCAAATGGCGACCCTGTGAAGCTAGCTAGGATGTTGGAGATGCAGTCTTGGTTTGACAACAAGGACCAACTAGCGGCGACGGTGACATCCATGGCCAAATATCTGCAACAGAGCGAAAAGGCGGCGATACTCCCGGAGGGAGTCGCGCCGGAGTACATAGAGCTACTCCTCTGGGCCATGGAGCAAACAGATTCACCGAACCCGATCGTGAGGGAGCGGTGGTGGGAGTATCGATCCCAGATGGAGCATCCACCAGAGATTGAAGGATGGAGCATCTACAGGGTGCCGTTTGTGAGGGTGTCCTGCCAGAGCAAGCCGGTAGAGTCTTTGTCGACCGAACCCAACTGCACGAGGACAAAAAGCAGTTGGCCCGATGACGCTTCCCCGCCATCGTCTCCCTTGCCGTTCACATCGTCTCACGGGGCGGCTGTCTGCTGCCGAGGAATAGGAGGGGACTGCCCCCAGCCCAATAGTCGGGCAGGTTGTGAATTGTCAGGAGGAGCTTAGGGTTGTCAGTATTTGCTTGTTGTGAATTGTGTTTTGTGTTGTGTATTTTGAGAGTACATTCAGATATGAATGTCTTTTGAATTTCAGATTTGCAGTATTGAGCATATGAAGAATTTTATTAATTCCAGAGATCTATTTTTAGCACTTAAAAATGTAGTTTCATAGGAGTATAAAAGTGCAGACGAGAAGAAACTGCAAGTTTCAGTTTCAGATAAGAAACTGCAAGTTCAGTTTCAGATAAGAAACTGCAACTTTCAGAGGCAAAGCATTTATATTAACACGGCCTTTTCAAACAGGGTTAACATCATGTTCGAAGTTTTATTCGTGGTCGAAAATGGAACTACCAGCCAGTTAACATCATGCTGATCAACATTCATGCATAGCACATCTTCATATGATGCACAGTCAAATGCCCACACAATGTTGAGTGTGCGAAACAAAGAGAAAACGAGGGACAGAGTTTTGGCAAGTGTTGGACGTGGTTTTGGGCTGCCCCATCTAGGCTTTCATTTTTAACATGCGCAGCCCACGACCTCGGATGGGAGGGCCTGTTTGTATTTTCTTAGGGCCGTCATGTATCTATGGACCTCCCATCCGAGGTTTTATTTTTGGCAGCCCAATTTAAGTTTTTTTTTTGAAGAAAACGCAGCGGTCTGTTCTATTTTTCTATATAAGAATAGGAACGCCAGGTACAACTTATGTTTCCCTTTTAACTATATTATATATATTTAAATTATTTTATATGTTATTATATATTATTTTTATTGTCATCATATATTTAACAGATACTTATATATGTAAGAAAACAATATCCCACATCTTATTAACTTATAAAAATAATTTCTTAACAAATAAAATCCTGGATTGTTTTGGAACGAAAATCCTAGTGATTGTGTACAAAAGCTTGGTAAGATTTAAGGACAAATGTAATAATATCACTTATTATTTAAATATATTTATAATAAAATGCTCAACCCTTTTTTATTTTTTGATAACATTGCTGGCCCAACCCAGTGCCAACACTATAATTAGAATCAGCCCAGCAAAATCGTGTATCTAGATAAAGTGCAAATGGCCTGTAATTTTTTAGGAAATAAAATAAATGGGCCGCATGAAAGCTACATTCATTGTTCGCCCAGCCCAGCTAATGGTTGTAATTCAAAAAAAGATCAAATTGACTGTAAATTCTACCGCGCAAAAAAAAGACTGTAAATTCTGAAAAAATTGGTTGAATACGTCCCACATTTTTGGAGGCTAAAATGTGGGCCAATAGGTCGAAGCCAACGCAAGTCGTTGTAAATTTAGTCAATAAATGATTCTAACATGTTAGCCTTTGGATTTATATCCAACGGCCGGCATCCATCTTCAATCTCTCGTCTTCTTCCTCCAGCGCCGCTGGGACCACCTCTCGCCTCCTGCTGCTAGGAGCTCTGCTTAGCACGCTTCGCTATGAAGCGCTACTCCACCGTTGGCCAGGCCATCCCTCCAACCCTCCAAACCTCCTGTTCTTCTCCACCGACTGCCGAACCACACCACACTAGAACCAGTTAACCCTCATACACCTCTCCGTCTGCGACTCTACTCCCGCGTCTTCCCATCTCCGGCTCGTTGCTGTCCGGGGCCTCGCCGTCATGATGCGCTCGGCGCGGCGTGGTCAACGTGGTCAACGAACGACACCAGCGGAAGTAGGCTGTGTGTGGAGAGGCTGACAACTGGGTCCACGGCCGCACACAAGGAAATGCCTCCTTATTACGCGCAAAATAATGATTCCTCCACCTGACATCTAGGACCCACCGGAACGGCCTCTGTATTTTGTGAAAAACGTGCCCCCTGCTGACTTGTCGGACCCACCAGCTATCTTCGCATGCAAGGAAGTGCCTCCTTATTACGCACAAAAAAATGAATACTCCCCCTGCCAGGTGGAACCCAGCATACTGGGAGGCTGACTTGTGGGCCTACCAAGTTGATGGGGACGGAGGGCTTTGTCAACTTAGTCAATATGAACGATTCGCTCCTGTTACCGTATGATGTTCATCCAACGGTTGTTGTCAGTGTCAAAACCGGCGGATCTCGGGTAGGGGGTCCCGAACTGTGGGTCTAGGAGGATGGTAACAGGAGACGAGGGACACAATGTTTTTACCCAGGTTCAGGCCCTCTCGATGGAGGTAATACCCACGCCCCGCTTGATTAATATTGATGATATGGGTAGTACAAGAGTAGATCTACCACGAGATCAAGGAGGCTAAACCCTAGAAGCTAGCCTATGGTATGATTGTTGAGATGTAATGTTGTCTCCTACGGACTAAAGCCCTCCGGTTTATATAGACACCGGAGAGCTAGGGTTACACAGAGTCGGTTACAATGGTAGGAGATCTACATATCCGTATCGCCAAGCTTGCCTTCCACGCCAAGGAAAGTACCTTCCGGACACGAGCCGGTGTCTTTAATCTTCTATCTTCGTAGTCTGGGAGTCCGGCGGATATTGATAGTCCGGCTGTCCGGACACCCCCTAGTCCAGGACTCCCTCAGTTGTAGTGCTTCTTCAACCTCTGGTCTTCTTGCTCCAGCCGCCCAAACCAGTGCCGGTCGTGCCGCGTGCTCCTGCCTCCCGTGGCCGGCTGTGATGCCGCGGAGGCCTCACCGCCCCTACTACTCCCACCGCTGGCCAGGCCATCCCTCTACTCACCCACACCCCCTATTAATCTACAACGACAGCAACCTCACACCGCAGTCGAACCAGTGAACCCTCGTACTCCTCTTCGCGTGGGAATCCACTGCTGCGTCTTCCCAGACTCCGAGTCGTCCCCTTCCTAGGCCTCTCCATCATCCACCGCCGTGGTGCTCTCGGCGCGGCGTGGTCAACGTGGTCAAGGAATGACTTCCATCGGACGTGGACTGTACGTGGAGAGGCTAACAGCTGGGTCCACGGCCGCAGCAAGGAAGTGCCTCCTTATTACGCGCAAAATAATTATTCCTCCACCTGACAGCGGGGACCCACCGGACGGGCCACCGTATTTCGTGAAAAAAAAACGTTTCCCCCTGACTACTGGGACCCACCAGCTACACCTTCGCACGCATGGAAGTGCGTCCGGGCAAAAAAACGATTCACCCCCCTGACTGCTGGGACCCACCAGCTACATCTTCGCACGCAAGGAAGTGCGTCCGGGCAAAAAAAAAAACGATTCGCCCCCCTGACTGCTGGGACCCACCAGCTACATCTTCGCACGCAAGGAAGTGCCTGACAGTCGGGACCCACCTGGTCGAAGCGTACGTAGCGTTGTCGTTACGTCGCGAACGGTACGCACATACCGGGTCGGCGTAGAGGCGCGCGCGTCGTAGTAGAGGCGCCGCACGTAGCATGTACACGCACGCATGCCGCGAGGGTGCAAGAAAGAAAATATGGCCACGTACGTACATACGGGCAGGGTCTCTAACGCCTACCGCACATACGTAGATGGCTGGGTCGGAACAGAGAAACAACATCGTCGTCGTGTTCATGGGGAGCCAACGGAATGCGTCGTGTTCATCGGGAGGCAACAGAACGCGTGGGAGCCAACCGACTGGGTCAGAACGGAATGCGTGGTCGTGTTCATCGGGATGGCTTGGACGGAACAGGCGATGGAAATGAGGCCTGGCGTACCGCACAACGGAGGAAACGGCCTTGTGTTCGACCGACCACGTTCAAAACGGGGTCCCGCGATCGAGGGGGGCTGGCGCATCGCAAAAGCGGAGGAAACGGACCTCCTACGGTCGAAACGGGGGTCCTGTTGATCTGTAGGGGTGTGGCCTACCGCAAAACGGAGGAAACGGACCTCCTACGGTCGAAACGGGGGTCCTGTTCATCGGAAGGGGTGTGGCGTACCGCAAAACGGACGAAATGGACTTGTGTTGGAGCACTACGGTCGAAACGGGGAGGGGGTGGCGTGCGCAAAACGGACTCCACGGATACTGTTCATCTCCACCGTCGACCTCCTCCACCTCCACGGGCTACCGTCGACCTCCTCCAGCCTCCACGGGCTCCTGCTCATCCAGCCTCCACCGCGCTTACTCCACCGCCATTGCTCAACCACCCTCCACGGGCACCCTCCACCGCCTATTGTTCATCCAGCCCTCCACACCACAGGTCCTGCTCAACCACCCCTCCACGGGCACCCCTCCACCGCTCATCGCTCATCCAACCTCCACACCACGGGGTCTTGTTCAACCACCCTCCACGGCCACCCCTCCACCGCTCATCGCTCATCCAGCCCTCCACACCACGGGTTCCTGTTCATCCGAGGCAACGCCACCGCCATCGCTCATCCAAACCCCCGCAACGCCATCGCTCATCCTGAGGCAGATCGATCGACTTCATTAGCAGCGATGAGCGGCGAATCGCTCCATCGGGTTCGATTAACACCCATCGATCGATCGCTCGGTTCAAGATCACAGAGTTCGCAAAGGCAAACGCCGGGTTTAGTTAGAGCCCAACGCCTCGCTTCGGCTTGATTAGAGCCAACGCCTACACACACACGCCACGTCACGAGAGAAACGTGCATCAGTCTCCCACCGTAACCGGCAACTCCCCGAAATTTTCCTCCCCCTCGCTTCTACCACGGTTTTTTCCGTCATGGACGACCCAAAGAATGTCATGCAGCTGTGTCTCCGGCCCGCCTAGGACGAAAGCCCATTTTCTGTCATGATTTTTTGTCATAGAAGTAGGAGCCCACCACATCTATGATGATACCGGGTTTTGTCACAATTATTGTCATAGAAGTGTCATATGTATGACAGAAACAAATTTTGTTCAGCCCAAAATGTAACGGATGTGTCTTTTTTTTGTAGTGTATTGAAGAAATACATGGTCTTGATAACCCGACACAGGTAGTAAAGGTAAATTCTCTCTATAGATATGATAAACTTGAAATCCCGTCTACTAAGTTTGCTAGCCAATGTTTGGATGAATTTGATGACTTTATGGCTAGACAAGAACATTTTAATGCTTATGTTGGTAGACAATTAAAGTGCAATGCTTATATGATTGGACACTTAAGTGATTATATGGCTAGAGTTAAGGGAGAACTTAAACTCATTAGTAAACATGCTTCTATGGTTAACACTCAAGCAGATCGAGTGCTTAAGGCTCAAAATGATTTGCTCGATGAATTAAATAATAAACATGACTTTGATGTTAGAGTGGCTAATAGAACGGGTAAAATGACTCAGGAACCTTTGTATCCTGAAGGCCACCATAAGAGAATTGAGCAAGATTCTCAGAGAAATAATGTAGATGCACCTAGTCCTTCTAAAAAGAAGAAAAAGAAAAATGATAGGACTCTGCATGCTTCTAGTGAACCTGTTGTAGACACATCTGAGAATCCTAATGATATTTCTATTTCTGATGCTGAAACACAATCTGGTGATGAACATGAACCTAGTGATAATGTTAATGATAATGTTCATGCCGATGCTCAACCTAGCAATAATAATGATGTAGAGATTGAACCTGCTATTGATCTTGATAACCCACAATCAGAGAATCAACGTTATGATAAGAGAGACTTTGTTGCTAGGAAGCACGGTAAAGAAAGAGAACCATGGGTTCAGAAACCCATGCCTTTTCCTCCTAAGCCATCCAAAAAAGGATGATGAGGATTTTGAATGCTTTGCTGAAATGATTAGACATATCTTTTTGCGTATGCGTTTGACTGATATGCTTAAAGCGAATCCTTATGCTAAATACATGAAATATATTATTACAAATAAAACAAAGATACCAGAAGCTGAAATTTCCACCATGCTTGCTAATTATACTTTTAAAGGTGGAATACCAAAGAAACTTGGAGATCCGGGAGTACCAACTATACCATGCTCCATTAAAAGAAACTATGTTAAAACTGCTTTATGTGATCTTGGGAGCCGGTGTTAGTGTTATGCCTCTCTCTTTATATCGTAAAGTTGAATTGTATAAGTTAACACCTACTAAAATATCTTTGCAAATGGCTGATAAATCAACTGCTATAACCTGTTGGTATTTGTGAGGATGTGCCTGTTGTTGTTGCAAGCATTACTATCTTAACGGACTTTGTTATTCTTGATATTCCCGAGGATGATAGTATGTCGATTATCCTTGGTAGACCCTTTTTGAATACTGCAGGGGCTGTTATTGATTGCAACAAAGGCAATGTCACTTTTCATGTTAATGGTAATGAGCATACGGTACACTTTCTGAGGAAACAACCTCAAGTTCATAGCATCAATTCTATTGGAAAAATTCCATCGATTATTATTGGAGGTATTGAATTTCCTCTTCCCACTGTCAAGAAAAAAATGATATTCTTATTATTGGGGGTGTGCATATCCCTGTTGAGGTAACCTAGTGTTATTTGAAATTTCTCTGGTTCCATGTTATTCGGAATGAGTTTGTTAACAAGACTTGATCAACCTTATTAGTGGATTCCTTTTGATGATCATGAGATGGATGAAGTTAGAAGGCACAACCTTCTGTACCCTTCTTTTACTTTCTTTTATTTAGATTAAATAAAGTAAAAATAGTATTTTGTGTTTGTTTTCTGAATTATCCATGCAATAAAAAATTACCCAAAAATAAAAGTTCTCCAAATGCCCTACAAATTCAATATGATTTTTTCTGGAATATTTGAGAATATATGGCACTGAGAACACAACAGGCGGAGCTGGCACCTGGCCACGAGGGTCAGGGGCGCGCCCTACCTGTGGCACCATGGCTCAGAGAAACCGGAACGCCCCGTATTCCAGCCCAGAGATTGAGGAGAAGTCTTCTGGAATATGTCACTGCTTAGCATAGAACAAACCAGCTCTTTATTACAATATATATGGGTACAAGGGGGTTAAATCGGCACGGCAAAACTCCACGTGCCACGGTTGCTCCATGCAAGCAGCAGAACACCACGAAGCAGCGGAATGACTACTGGCAGCGGAACAGCGACGACGGTGATGAACTCCACTCCACAGGGACTCTGGCTGGAACGCTTATCCTAGCTCGCAAACAAGGAATCCACGGCAAACAAGCAATCAAATCGGGCATGACCTGCAAACTGGCATGACTCGCCAAGTCAGTACATTGAATGTACTTGCAAGCTCACAGCAACCAAAGCAATCAAGACAAACAATAGCATGGCATTTACAGGTTAACAAGGATTAACATAATATCATCAGAACAACATGGCATGAATAACATGATACAGCTAGCACAATATAAGCATGGCATGAACATATAAACATGATGAAACTAGCATGCAACATGATGACACTATCATGCACCAACTTACTCTGCTCGGGTTACATCGTAACCATCCCTGCACACACTTACCGTCACGGACATCACACGATCATCTCAGGATCAAATCAAGCTTGGTATTAACAGTACCGTAGTAATCATTCATGACCACAAGGAGCTTGACCGTTACCCTTGACTTTCGCATAACATCCCAAATATCCAACAAGTTGGTATTCACGATACCGCAGTGATCCTCTCTTGATCACACAAATATCAACCAACTTCTTTCGTCATCGAACCAGGGTTGTTATTAAGCACATCATTATTATTACTATTGACCCATAGTGTGACCAACTATGAACTGGGTCCATATCCGCGGGCGCGACTATCGATAGATTTAACACACACTCTGCAGAGGTTAGCACACTGTACCCACACCACGGAACCCTGGCCTCGCACTCCCATTTGGGTGGACCAAAGCATTCCGACAAAACCGTCCTACTGCCATGACGCTCTCCCGGCCACTCCGACCAACTCCCCTTTGGGCTAAGTCCTGGGTGGCCCCGTGCCTACCAAATGCACCAACGGCCACCGTCGTGGCAAAACGGTCCCAATCAGGGACAAGGACCCTTACAAAAAACAACAGGCACACAAGGCTTATGCCGTCCAACCTGGCCAAGGTAGCGCCCGCGCATAACCTTGCCTCGCAGGAGGCACCGGCGAGAGGCATGACAATAGACCCAGCTAGGACCCTCCCATAGGGTAAGCATGGTTGCACTGGTCAGATCGATATGGTGGCACCATGACTCAGCCAACAGTTATTCAAGTTCAATTTAATCCGGTTAAACTTGAATGCAATATGCTGAGCCATTATAAAATAAAATGATGCAGCTACAATGCATGAACACGATATCAACATAAGCATGCTGATGCATCATAATCAACGAGCATAACAACAACATTTAACCATTTACCCAGATGAGCATGGCATACTGACTAGCATAAATATCACAACTAGCAAACTACTCATAGCATGACATGCCACTAGCATCAAAATAACTACCATGCAATAACATAACGATAAAACGACCATGCAAGTATTTAATCAATGGGATGCAAAGAAACATGCATAACGGCGGTACTCGGAACAAATGATAGTCATGCATCGAAGACCATCACCAACATGTACTACTACCAAACCTGGTCCATAAGAAAGTACTACTAGCTTGAAGAGCATAATAAGAGAGCGCAAGAAAACATAGCATGACGGTAAATGCCGATCCATAAGCTTGAACAAAATACCGACAATAGTAGCAAACAAACAGACAATTATTAAAGATTCAAGTTGAAAACCAATGCTTCTGCATGGCTATCATGCAAATGGTGGTTGTGGCCTGCCAGGGGATGAAGAAGGCTCCGGGAAGAAGTGCAGAATGACCGCGGAAAGAATCGCCGGAAAGGTTACTCTCTCGGAGGGGGCTGATTAGGGCAAGGGCAAAATGGTCATTTTCAGAATATTGAAACATAGTGAAAAGGAGGGGAACAGAATGGGCTCGACGAGACGAAGACATGGGCGTTGGATTCACCTCGATCGGAGTTACGGATAAAAAGTTAGGAGGAGTTTTCTGCTAGGGACCTATCTGCAAGAAAAATATTTTCAAACAGGGGCCTAGACAGAAAAACTAAAAGCGTATTATGGGAACTACGCTTCCACTTACCACGTCAGCGTCAGCGAGGTCAACCCCCCGGGTCACTGACTGGTGGGGCCGTGGGGTCCATGCACCAAGTCAAGTCCCTCCCCTCTCTCCTCCCGCTCGTGCCCGCGATACAGAGGGATGGGCGCGCCGCCGGCGAGGCTCGTGGGCGGCTCTGGCCATCTCCCACACCGTGCCGCACACCGGAGTGCTCAGGGAGACCGGCCGCACCCGCCTGGACCATCTAGCTTCACAGGAGATCACTGGAGCAGGTAGGGCCATGGCCGCGACGGAGGAGAGCTTCGGGTGGAGTTGGGGCTCGTGGCAAATGGAGCTCCGACGAGGGGAATAGGGCTTGGGGATGGTAGCGGGAGTGGAGGGGTTCTACTGGTGGTGGAAGAAAGGAAGGGGAGGGCTCGGCTTGAGCCAATTTAGCCGAGGCCGTGCAGCGGCCATGGCGGCGATGGGGGTCGAGGAGAGCTGCTCGAGCTCGGGCTAGTGGTGGGGAGGGCCTAGAGGAGTGCGGGAGGGTTGTTGGTCTGCTAGAATGGCTCGGGGGAGGGGCTTAAATAGCCGCGCGGGGTCATGGCCGAGTTGGCATCGCCGCGGACGTGTGGACAGCGCCGCAGACGTGTGTGCTCGCGCATGAGCTTGGGGAAGACGACGGCGAGAGAATGGACGAGCGCCAGGGGTCACGGAGACGAGCGGAGCTCGAGGACAAGGGAGGAAGAAGCCAACAGAGGAGAAGACGACGGTCGGCTATAGTGCACGACAAGTCAATGAGGGGACAGCTCACGGAGAAGAAGACGGAGGGAAAGGGCTCGAGCGGCAATCGATCACGGGAGGCTCTTTGGACATGGCTGCGAGTCGAGATGAGGAGAGAACGGACGGGCACAGCACCGAGATGGAGCCAGAGCATGTTTAATGCATGCCAGGGCGGTGTTCACCATGTGAGCTGGCACAACGGTGCACTCTGAATGGCCAAATCATGTCTGGGTGACAAGGGATGCCGAGATAGATGCCAAGGAAGAGGGGGCCAAGCATAGTGCTCACTGAGGTGACCACAGGAAGCAAGCACACCAGGTAACAACAAGGTGTTTGGTGTTTGCTGTGGCTCACACGTGTGGAGACTAAGACTGAGCTTTGACTGGGGTTGATCACTCACGAAGGTGATTAGGATGGCAAGGTTTCAGCTCAAGAGGAGGAATCTAGATATCACTTGCTGTAGAAATTGCCATACTGGCCAGATTTGGAAATGAGGAAGAAGCACTCACTAGGAGTGTCAACTTGAGCTCAACTTGGGCACTGCATAGTTATTTGATCATATGAAGATGCTGAAAAATGTTTCATAGCATTTGGATAAACCAAAATGGTACTTCCTTCACAAACATCCCCACTGACCAGAAATTTGCAAAAATTCCTCAAGGCAAATGGCTAAAGGGATTGAGCCACAACTTGGTGGAGGGAGTTTATATGGATAGGAAAAGGCCTAGAAAAATTTGCAGCCACAATGGAGCAAGATAAAATATACTTTCTTCACAAACTGAAATTTTGGACAGAATCAAAGATTTGAAGCTGCGCTCACATGAAGGCATTACATGAGCTCTACTTTGGTGGAGGGATATGATTTGATGATATGAAGGACCATGCAAAAGTGCAACTCATTTGGATATGCCTAGCTTGTACCTCCTTCACAAAGTTTCTTTCCGGACAGAAACTTTGGAAAATCATAATTAAATGACTACTAGGAAAATGAGGTTGCATTTTGGCATGTGGCAATGATATGGACAGGAAAAGGTGTCCATGGAGTTTGGGGTCAATTGTGCAAAGGAAAATAGCACTTGCTTCACAATGTGCCATTTAGGGTAGAATAGGAAATGAATTATTTGAGCATGATGGAAAACATGGAAAATGAAATATTTTGCCATATTTGGGGAAGATATGACCAAAAAAATTATTAGAATTATTTGGGAATTTTAGGAGTAGGGAAATATAGGTTGCTTCACAACCTAGGGCAAATTGAGTTATTCCTTTAATAGAAAAGGAATATTCCCAATAAAAAGAATATTGGGATTTGGGATAATGACGGGGTCTAGGGTTGGATAGGGGATGACAAGCCACTCTGGAAGCAAAGAAGAGGGCATCTTATTCAGTTTTCAGACCACAAAGCCACAGAAAAAGAAAACTCAGGCAAAAACCTCGGAAAAACAAAAGAAAAAGAAAGGGCCAAAAATCAGGCTGTTACAAATCTTACCCCCTTAAAGAAATCTCGTCCTTGAGATTTGGTTGCTCAGGGAACAAGTCTGAGTATATCTGACCTTCAGGAAACCGTTTCCAACTCGGGTATCCTTTTTTCCTTTATTGTTGTTCCCACTAAATTTTATTTGACTGGCTGATTTTCTCTGAGGTTGTATCCACATTCTAACAGATCTTACCTCACATATTCATGTTTATACTGGCTCCACTTCTTTTCATGTCTGCTGACTTATCTGAGATTACCCTAACCAAAACATATGTGTGTCTCACAAATCCGAGGGTGATTTCTGATGGCTGTGTCTGTACTGACAATCTTCCATAAATTGCTGACTTGATTTTCCTGGTGAACACCCAAGCTCGGACTCCTTGCATTGGGTTTCTCCACTAAAGGCAGGTCCTTCAGGTTCCAAACTGTGAGTTGAGACATAACTGTTTCCTGACGGATCCCGACTCACCGCAGAAGCTTCTGAATCATCTTAACTGGTTCCACTGTCTTGAGTATCAGATTTGTAACAAATATTTCTCTTGGCCAGTATAAAGGGGTATGAACCTTTATGATATTATCCATAGACTTGACTGATGGTGGTTCTAATAGATGAGATTTTATCCATGCCAAGCTATCCTTTGGTGATTCTCATAATTGAGGGCACAAGCTTTGACACTGTTATTCATATTATGATTGCTCATTCTGTCGGTCAGTCCATGGGGGTAGTAGGCTGTGTGATGCTTCACCATAGTTGCTAGAGTCATACTGTTGAACTGACCTTTGATCTGACTTCACAAACTCAGGTATTCGATGCTGGCAAATCTGAGCACATGCGATCAACTGAGCGGGTTGTCTGTATATGGGGTTACTTACCAAAATTGAGCAGGCCCCTTAGGTGAATATCCATGGTGATCCATACTGACACAGACTGTCCGGGGCATATGCGACATGCGGTTCTTGCAACAATTTTCACACCTGCATCACTGGTCTTGCTCCTTCATTACTGTTTTCCTTGTTTGGATCCTTGGGTGAAGGAGCGGGGTCATATTGTCTCTCTGTGTGACCATAGTTTCTGTCAGGTGCAATATTCTGACATGCATACTCTTATCAACCTCTTCTGACATGGTAACCCATTAAAGGGCAGGTTCAACACCTCTCAAGTTCTGACCGTAGGAAAATGATCATCCGAACCCTTGCAAGGAAATTGGCAAATAAATCAGTAGCCACCAGAACGGTCTTTACAACTCAGATCTGGGACATTACTGAGATAACTCAACCACGGCTCAGGACGGCCGAAAAGCAGCTCAGAGCATGAGACCAGGTTGATAAGAAGAAAGTGGCAGCTCCCTAAGATAGCCGAAAAGCAGTTATAGGGTCACTGCCACAAAAAGAAACTCAACAGCTATACGAGACGGCCGGAAAGCAGCCCATAACACGTGACAGTCGTTGAAGAGAGAAATAAAGATCGGCATCCACCCCAGATAGCTAAAAACAGCTTAGATCACAGGCGTCGTGCCGCACTGAAGAAAAGGAGACAAGGGCTCATCAGGATCATCTTCCAGGTTCACCGGCACTTGTACAGAGCTCACTGTTGTCATAAATCTTCATATCCATTGTCACGCTGCGGTGTATAGCTGGCTTCCTTCTTTTAATAATCCTCATGTGACTGTCCAATCTTTGTTCGAGTGACTTGTAATATCTTGGTGGTATGCTGACCGCATATATATGAGCATCTGATTCCCGAGGCAGGCTTATTTTTTGACTGATTCTTGCTTCTGACCAAACTATTGCGGATCTGATTCTGCCATCTGCTGTCAATTCACAATGTACTATCTTGTACCAGTGCCGTACTGAGGACGATCGGATGGCTTTATGCTGGAAACCATCGAGAGTATCTTGCTGAGGAAGACTGAGCTTCATGCTGAAACAAGAATTGCTGGGCCATCCTCCTTTATGAGTATGTGGCACATCCTTGCTTTCTTCCAGGCATATCATGTTTCAAAATCATCCTCCACGAAGAATCAAACCTTGTATCTGAACCATACCTTTGACTGGAATTGCACCGTTGGTCTCACACATAGCTTATCTTCTTGCTGATCTGATCATTTCTGTCATGAAGAGTGCACTCTGAGGCAAACTTGATTATCTGTATTGTTGTAAGGAGTGCATGCTCATGCAAACATGATACTGACTGCCCATCCAAGATTCCTTTTCCATTCAGATGAGATATTCCAAATTTTACTACAGTCTGCTGATAATTCCATTCTGTTTAGCTGAGTTTCCAAACATTTGAACTCCTTGCTGATTCTTCAGGTCCGGTGTCGGTTGACAAGCAACTTTAATAAGGGGAAATTTTGTAACACCAAACGCCCAAAGAAACAAAGAAAAGAAACAATGAGAACAAAAGCACACAAGCATACTAATAATATAAAGCAATCAACACATATTACTGCTACTCACAAAATAATATGCATGCACACCTAAGCACACAAATCTCTCGGAAACTCCGGTATTACGGTCTAAATGCTGTGATGGTGTGCACGAAAGTGAAATCCATGTGTGGAAAGAGTTGGCGTAACCAAGGCTACACCAAGCGCTGGTTGAACACCGGCTGGATCTGGATGGATACGGAGGCGAGGACAGACTTGGTGATCATGGGTTGGAACACAAAGGTCACGACCACATCATCATGCGCACGGAGGGAACCATAGATGTCCAAGAGTGGAATGATTGGGCAAGATAGGGGAGGAAAAGCAAGGCTTGATGGCATTGCCCTTTTATGATAACAATTATTAGTAAGGGTTGCCAAAGGGCAAGATGGATGGCACGATTCTGGATAGAGGCAGGTGTATCACTGAAATAATATGGGTGGATGGCGGAAAGATATCGACGCGATACCTGAGCATACCTCCTGCGAAAGGTGTCTGGGACACTCGGTACCAGGGCATCACTCTGCTGGGACAGAGATGACGCCGAACACTGAAGGGTAGGCATGCAAAGAAAGCGGGTGCAGGTAGTGGATCGAAACCGATACCACCTACACTCACAAGATTAACCGTTAGCGACAAGATAATAATCTATATGCATGGTATGCAACAAACAAATGCAGCAATCAAGTGCAACAAACCAACTGGGCTCTATACTACCGTTTTCTAACGTTCACGTCGGCTAGGGAGTCCTACAGCCAGACCTGCTCTGATACCAAGCCTGTGGCACCCCGGCTCAGAGAAACCAGAACGCCCCGTATTCCAGCCCAGAGATCGAGGAGAAGTCTTCTGGAATACGACACTGCTTAGCATAGAACAAACCAGCTCTTTATTACAATCTATATGGGTACAAGAGGGTTACATCGGCATGGCGAAACTCCACGTGCCACGGTTGCTCCATGCAAGCAGCAGAACATCATGAAGCAGCGGAATGACTACTGGTAGCGGAACAGCGATGACGGTGATGAACTCCACTCCACAAGGACTCTAGCCAGAACGCTTATCCTAGCTCGCAAACAAGGAATCCACCGCAAACAAGCAATCAAATCTGTCATGAAACGTCGGGTCAGTACATTGAGTGTACTTGCAAGCTCACAGCAACCAAAGCAATCAAGACAAACAATAGCATGGCAATTACAGGTTAACAAGGATTTACATAATATCATCAGAACAACATGGCATGAATAACATGATACAGCTAGCACAATATAAGCATGGCATGAACATATAAACTTGGTGAAACTAGCATGCAACATGATGACACTATCATGCACCAACTTACTCTGCTCGGGTTACATCGTAACCATCCTTGCACACACTTACCATCACGGACATCACACGATCATCTCAGGATCAAATCAAGCTTGGTATTAACAATACCGTAGTAATCATTCATGACCACAAGGAGCTTAACCGATACCCTTGGCTTTCGCATAACATCCCAAATATCCAACAAGTTGGTATTTACGATACCGCGGTGATCCTCTCTTGATCACGTAAATATCAACCAACTTCTTTCATCATCGAACCAGGGTTGTTATTAAGCACATCATTATTATTACTGTTGACCCATAGTCTGACCAACTACAAACTGGGCCCATATCCGCGGGTGCGGCTATCGATAGAATTAACACACACTCTGCAGAGGTTAGCACACTGTACCCACACCATGGAACCCTAGCCTCGCACTCCCATTAGGGTGGACCAAAGCATTCCGACAAAACCGTCCTACTGCCATGACGCTCCCCCAGCCACTCCGACCAACTCCCCTTTGGGCTAAGTCCTGGGTGGCCCTGTTGTCGGTGTCAAAACCGGCGGATCTCGGGTAGGGGGTCCCGATCTGCACGTCTTAGGCTGATGGTAACAGGAGGCAAGGGACACAATGTTTACCCAGGTTTGGGCCCTCTCGATGGAGGTAAAACCCTACTTCCTGCTTGATTGATATTGATGATATCGGTATTACAAGAGTTGATCTACCACGGGATCGTAGAGGCTAAACCCTAGGAGCTAGCCTATGATGATTATGATTCTGTCTCTAAGGACTAAACCCTCCGGTTTATATAGACACCAGAGAGGGCTAGTGTTTACATGGAGAGTCCCATCCGGATCGCCAAGCTTGTCTTCCACGCACAGGAGAGTCCCATCCGGACATGGGACGAAGTCTTGAGTCTTGTATCCTCACGGTCCAACAGTCCGGCCAAAGTGTATAGTCCGGCTGTCCGGATATCCCCTAATCTAGGACTCCCTCAGTAGCCCCTGAACCAGGCTTCAATGACGATGAGTCCGGCGCGTAGTTCTATCTTCGGCATTGCAAGGCGGTTCCATCTCCGAATACCCCAAAGTAGTTGTCGAACACTTAAATCGTGTCCGGATCTGCAAGATGATCTTCATAGTACTTTATAAATCTGATCTGCTAGCAATTTTTGCGCTGCGTGCTCCTGCATCATGGCCCGACCCAACATGAACCGGTTTTACTTAGCCTCCCCTAATACGTGTTGCGAGGCGGTTTTACTGGCATGCCCTGCCAGAGCAGGGATCGTGCTCCCCTTAGCACGGGATCTTCCATTAATATAGGCGCACGCATCCCCACGACGTCTGTTGGTATGAATCTGTGTTTTTAGGTAAGTAAGTCCCGAGCGGTTATGCTGAGGACGGTTGATATTCACCCCTATATAAAGGGGCCGAGGCCTATCCCTCTTTTACACCACCCTTGCGCCTTTTCGCATCTCGAGTTCCAACACCCGAAGCAAGCTCAAGCACATCCAATCCTTAACCATGTCCGGATCCGACCTTCAAGGCCGGTGGGTGGCCTCCTCGGTGTCAGAGGAGGATATTGTGAAGCTTAGGGAGGTCGGATATCTGACCGCCGACATCAAGCACATGCTTCCTGCTCCAGGGCAGGTCATCCCTACTCCCGAGCCCAACGAGAGCGTCGTATTTGTTTCCCACTTCCTCCGCGGCTTGGGCTTCACCCTTGATCCCTTTGTGAGAGGGCTCATGTTTTATTATGGGTTAGATTTTCACGATCTATCTCCAGACGCTATCCTCCATATTTTGTCGTTCATCGTTGTGTGCGAAGCTTTTCTCCACGTCACTCCCCACTTCGGCTTGTGGCTCAAGACCTTGAATGTGAAGCCGAATATGATTGAGGGGCGACACGCGGAGTGCGGAGGTGCTGTAATAAGCAAGAATGCCGACGCCCCATGGCCAGAGGGCTCTTTCCCAGAGGTGTTCGATCTATGGCAGCGGAGGTGGTTTTACGTCACGGCTCCCAGAGGCACAAAGTGGGTGGCTGCCCCGACTTCCGTCCGGGCCCTCCTTCTCAACTGGAGTCATGCACCAATGTAGGACGGGATTTGGGATCTACTAGTGATGTACCAATACTGCAGAGCCGCGTTCGGGAGCTTCTTGAGAGGGACATTAGCCTTGTCAGCATAATTCACATAATGCTAATCCGACGGATGTTGTCGTGCAAACGCCGGCCTCTCCGGATGTGGGAGTTCAATCCGGAAGGTCCGCGGACTATTCTGCACTTCTTCGGCTTGACGCTCGAAGGGAAGTGTAAATTATTCTTCGGACCACAAGTAAAGTGTCCGGATACCACCGAAGATGCAGGCCTGAGCTGCAATTGCCCAGATACCCAAGTAAGTAACCCACAAACCGAACACTTCGTCTATTTTCGTCATATTCATTATTGTAAAAATCCTCCGTGGCCAGGAATGGCTCAGCAAGGCGGAGATAATCAGGTGTCTAGCGCCACTTCCCGAAGGCTCGCCAAGTCCCACCATAGCCAAGATGCTTGGTCATGTGGTAAGCAGAATTCCCAAAGGGAAAGATGAAGGGAAGAACAGGGAAGCAGAACTTCACACATTGCGCATCCAAACTGGGGGAATTGCTACCTCCCCAAGGGAGGATAACCGGGAAGGGGACTCTAAGGCCTCCTCCCCTCGCGGGAAGAAGAGGGCCACCTCCGAAGACTTGGAGACGGAGGTGCCCAAACAGGGGAAGAAAGCTTCACCAGGGGACCCTGCGCCGAAGGGCGTCCTCACCGCGTCATGCCCGCCAACGGGCCAGCCCACAGCAGAGCTGTAAGTTAATCATAAATACGAAGGTACTACTTTTCTCCGAGAACAATAACCAGGATCCGTTCTTTGCAGTCCGGCTAGCAGCTCTTCTCGACAGAGTTCGTCTTCGGGGATCTCCTTCCGGAGATGATGGAGAGTGAGACCCCACCAACCTCTCCGCCTCATGAGGCGGGCGACCCCGAGCTGTCGTCACGGAAGAGTCCGGATCTGCCAAAGCCAGAAGCTAATCCTTCGGCCGCCCTGAGCCCGGAGCGTTCGGCTCCCCCGGGGGGTGACGAGAAGGGTACGGCACAGTCCGATGTCCGGCCAGACACACTGACGGGCTGTAGGACCTTGAAGTATGTCTAGAGGGGGGTGATTAAACTACTTGACCAATTAAAAACTTAACCTTTTCCCAATTTTAGAGTTTGGCAGATTTTAGCTAACTTAGGACTAATCAAGCAATCATCACACAAATCAAGCAAGCATGCAAAGAGTATATGGGCAGCGGAAATTAAAGCATGCAACTTGCAAGAAAGTAAAGGGAAGGGTTTGGAGGATTCAAACACAATTGGAGACACGGATGTTTTTGGCGTGGTTCCGATAGGTGGTGCTATCGTACATCCACGTTGATGGAAACTTCAACCCACGAAGGGTAGCAGTTCTTGCGAGTCCACGGAGGCTCCACCCACGAAGGGTCCACGAAGAAGCAACCTTGTCTATCCCACCATGGCCGTTGCCCACGAAGGACTTGCCTCACTAGCGGCAGATCTTCACGAAGTAGGCGATCTCCTTGCCCTTACAAACTCCTTGGTTCAACTCCACAATCTTGTCGGAGGCTCCCAAGTGACACCTAGCCAATCTAGGAGACACCACTCTCCAAGAAGTAACAAATGGTGCGTTGATGATGAACTCCTTGCTCTTGTGCTTCAAATGATAGTCTCCCCAACACTCAACTCTCTCTCATAGGATTTGGATCTGGTGGAAAGAGGATTTGAGTGGAAAGCAACATGGGGAAGGCTAGAGATCAAGATTCATATGGTAGGAATGGAATATCTTGGCCTCAACACATGAGTAGGTGGTTCTCTCTCAGAAATGGTAAGTTGGAATTGTAGGTTTACTCTGATGGCTCTCTCCACGAATGAAGAGGAGGTGGAGGGGTATATATAGCCTCCACACCAAATCTAACTGTTACACACAATTTACCAAACTCGGTGGGACCGATTCAACAGACTCGGTCAGACCGATTTAGTAAACCTCGTGACCGTTAGTGATTTTCGGTGGGACTGACATGCAACTCAGTGAGACCGATTCGGTTAGGGTTAGGGCATAACGTAATCTCGGTAAGACCGATTACACAAACTCGGTGAGACCGATTTTGGTAATAAGCTTTCCAGAGTGTTGGTCAGGTAAACTCGGTGGGACCGATTTGCTCTTTTTGGTGAGACCGAAATGTTACAAAAGGGAAACAGAGAGTTTACATTGCAATCTCGGTGGGACCGATCGCTCACTTCGGTTAGACCGAAACGTTACGAAGGGAAACAGAGAGATTACAATCTCATCTCGGTGAGACCGAGATCCCTATCGGTAGGACCGATTTGCTTAGGGTTTGTGGCAGTGGCTATGACTTTTGAAATCGGTGGCGCCGGATAGGAAGAATCGGTGTGACCGATTTTGGCTTTATGTTTAGGTCATTTGTGGATGTGAGAAAGTAGCTGAGGGTTTTGGAGCATATCACTAAGCACATGAAGCAAGAGGCTCATTAAGCAACACCTCATCCCTCCTTGATAGTATTGGCTTTTCCTATAGACTCAATGTGATCTTGGATCACTAAAATATAAAATGAAGAGTCTTGAGCTTTTGAGCTTGAGCCAATCCTTTGTCATTAGCATTTTGAGGGATCCACTTTCATCAACCATGCCATGCCATTCATTGAGCTTTCCTGAAATAATAGTCTTGGAATAGCGTTAGCTCAATGAGCTATATGTTGTTATGAATTACCAAAACCACCTAGGGATAGTTGCACATTCAATCTCCCCCTTTTTGGTAATTGATGACAACATATAGATGAAAGCTTTGACAAATGATAATAAGATTGAAAAACATCGTCGCTTTGAGAAGTATGGGATAAGCAAGAGCTCCCCCTAAATTTGTGCATACTTTAAGATTTGCTTTGGACTGCAAATGCACAAGGAATTAGGCTCATGGGTTACTCTTCCATGTCACATACATCTTGGTGGAGCGCTCAAAATGATAAAGATTGAATACATGCACTCATCACCAATCAAAGTGAATGATCACATAGGATAGATAAGATAATATCATCAAACATGCATAAGTGTAGCTTATGATCAAACACATGATCATCAATGTCTCACAAGAATAGCATAATATCTCAAGCAATCAAAAGCAAACAAGTTTAACCACCAAATCAAGAGAGAATAAAAGCAACACACTCTCTCTCTCTCTAAGCCTATGATCTATACATTTTTCTCCCCCTTTGGCAACAAGTTACCAAAAAGTTCATAGAAAATGCATAGTGCTAGATCGTCTCTCAGGCTTGATCTTCAGGTGGTGGTGTCCGGATAACTCCAAGAACGAAGGCTTCAGTTGAGGTAGAGGGTGCTGGAGTTGATGTTGGAGCTAGTTGCACTGGAGCTGTAGGAGCTATAGCTGGTGCAGATGATGTTGCTCTATTGTCTGTCACAGGCACTGGAACTGACCTCTGGGCTCTAGGCACTCTGGCAAACACATTAGTGGTAGTCTTGCCCTGCCTCTCCTGCATGTCATCCTGAAGTTGCTCCACAACTGACTGAATCTCAGTTACTTTCACATCAAGATCATGAAATTTGAGTTCCATGATTCTTTCCAAGCTCTCCTGATTCTGAGTGAGGGTGGCCAATCCCTTCTCAATCCTCCGTGTTGATGCTATTAAGTAACCAAGCTGCTCCTGCTTGTTCTTCAAGAAATACTCAGATGCCTCCTCTTGAGTTGGCATCCTGGCAGCCTTCTCCTTCCTTGCCTTCTCCTTCTTCTCTTGAGCATGTACAGATGATGGATCATTCTCATTCATGACAACCTCATTGTCCTCAATGTCTGGATAAAGTGGAAAATGTTCCTTATCCAATAGATATTTGCCTGTTCCCATCTTTGAGTTAATCAACTCCTGAATCTGAGGGGCATATCCACAGCTCCTCTTCTGATCTGCTGCAGTCCTCTTAATGGTTTTAACCATAAGGCTCATGACCTTGAATTTCTGAGGCACATCTAACAAATGCAACATGTTGATTGCATGCCCTCTGATCATGTTGTGGTCACCAGACTTAGGCAATAGAGTGTGCCTTAGGATGCATTTGAT
Source organism: Aegilops speltoides (assembly GCA_021437245.1). Lineage (NCBI taxonomy): Eukaryota > Viridiplantae > Streptophyta > Magnoliopsida > Poales > Poaceae > Aegilops > Aegilops speltoides. The sequence continues at coordinate 133,385,644 of CM038141.1, forward strand.
TGTGGGCAGCCCTGACAGAAGGAAGTGGACTGATCCAAACTTGTGTGTCTCAACAGCTTTGTCTGGGATCTCCTTGTACATGTGTGCCATGGAATTGTGGTCCATTTTCTTCTTGGCATATACATCCAGGTCATCATCATTTTCCTTTGGGGCATTGATCAGTCTTGCCCATTCCTCAATAGTGGACTGGTACCTTGTACCTTTAGACATCCAAACTATCCTCCCATCTGGATAGAAGTGTGCTGTGGAGTAGAATTGCATGATAAGTTCATCATTCCAGTTGGTGAGCTTTTTCCCAACATAATCAGCTACTCCACAAGCAACAAAACCGTCTTGCACTCTAGGATAGTGCTCTTCATTGTCCTTTATGTAGGTCCAATCGACCCACCTCATATCACATACTATGGGCTTCTTGTCCAACAAGATTGTCTCATAGAAGTCTTGTTGTTCCTTTGTATGGAACCTGTAATTAACAGCAGTTCTTCTCCTTGTGGCATATGGATCTGTCAGCCTCCATAGCCTCAACCCTGAGTCTCTTCTGATGTTCATGTCCTTAGCCACAGGATGGGCATCACTGTGGTCTGGTATCTTGGGCTTGAGCTTTCTTAGGACATGTCCTTCTTCATCTTCCTCATCAGCAACATTAGGCACCGGGGCCTTGTTCTTCTCAGCAGCTGGAATACTCCTGGTATTCCTCTTTGGTGCAAGCTTGGCCTTGGGGGCAGCTTTGGGTGCTTCCTTGGGCTTAGATGTTGTAGCCCCTGATCTAATAGCATCACCCATAAGCTTTGGTGCCTTGGGTGCTGGTGCAACAACCTCTTCTTCCTCTTCAGAGTATCTTCTCATTGAGAGCTTTCCAAGAACCTGGGCAGTTGTGGTTCTTGCTCTCTTCTTCTTCTTGTCCTGAGCAGCTTCATCCTCTGATTCAATGGTAAACTTAATAGTTTCTCCAGTAGGAACTTTCTTGGATTTGGAAGTTGTGACTTTCTTAGCAGGTGCCTCTTTGGGTTCTGACTGTTCTGGCACTTGAGTGGACCTTCTGACCTTGGGCATTGGTGTCCTCTTGGCAGGAACTTTCTTGTTCAGTCCAGGCTTTGTGCTATGTGCAGAGCCATACTCCTTTTTGAGCACTACTTTCTTGGAAGTAGCCTCATCTTCTTCAGCTCTATAGTCCTCATCCTTTGAGTCTGAGGTTCTCTTCTTCCTTTGCCTGGTAGCAGCCTTAGGCAGATTGCTAGGAGTGCTTCTGCTGCCTTCATCTAAAGTGCTTGAGGGACTAGTGCCCTCACTCATGTGAATCTGCTCTTCTGACTTGTTCTGGCTATCACTCTGGTCTGACATGCTGCAAACACTGACTGCTGACCCTGTGAAGAGTTATAAATGAGATAGAATGGATGAGCATCACAAAATGCAGAGATTTTGCAAAAGAATGATTCAAAAATTCAGTATTAATTTTCCACAGAAAGCATTTCGGATCAATCGATTTTCAAACTCGGTGATACCGAAGCAGTTTCGGAACCTAAACTGATGAACTCGGTTGGACCGAGTCAAAGTTCGGTGGCACTGAGACTGCTAGGGTTTCACAAAGTCCTAAAATCGGTCTCACCGATTAGCAATTCTCGGTCAGAGCAAGAGTTACTACTGCAATGGCATAAGCCAAATCGCTGGGACCGAGTTTTTCAACTCGGTGGGTCCGAGATGGTTTCGGCGGAAACCTAACCCTAAAATTTTGAATCTCATCTAATCTACGGTTTGCATTGACTGGATAGGAGTGTTTCAATCGTGGCAAGAATCAATAAGAACACAATGTGCTAGGAATCAGATGAGGATAGCACAGTGATCGAGTCCATACCCTAGCTCGGCGATGAACTCGCTACGGCGGCAACGGTGGGGTTGAATTCCGTTGACGGCGGCGGAGACCAGCGACAGGAGGCGGCTGGCGACGAGGAGACGATCCGGAGACCTTGGAGGCAGAGCGAGCTATTATGCGCGAAGGGGTTGGAGGAATTTCCAAATTTTGCCCGTGACTATATATAGCCCGACCACATTGGTGTGACCGAGTGGAACAACTTCGGTGGCACCGAGATGCATAATCGTGTACAAGATTCTGACAACTCGGTGTGACCGAAAAGTTTAAATCGGTTGCACCAAGATTGAAAACTCATATCGACTTAATGATCTCGATAGGACCAAAATGGAGGAGTCGATCAGACCGAGAATCACAAAGAAGTTTTGGAAGTTTAAGTCTATGATTTAATCGGGACTCAAGTGCTCCTCACACGAGTGGTTCTAATCGACTTGATCAAATTTTGTGATGTAGCATGAATAGAGTTTGAGACGAGAAAAGCATAGATAGCTAGAGAAGGTTCTTAGGCATCCTTGTCCATCCACTTGGCAAAAAGAAAAAGAGGCAAATCAATCAAAACAACAAGTGGATGTCCTTGAATGAGCAAAATATGCACCAACATGCTCACACAATAAGATGGCAAATGAAATATGTGGCAAAACATGCACAACCAATTCTAGCATCTATAAAACAATTGGCGATGACTATGTCATCTATATATGAGTATATTGACTTAGGAGTCAAATGAGAACATTTGATCATAGGTCATACTCATCGTTTAAGCTCAAGTGGGGTTACCACTTTTACATAATGCATTGATGTGTTCACACCATTAGAGTTGCTTTGACTCAATTCTTAGAGTTAAGCTCCCCCTAGATGTGAGATCCCCCTTTAGAGGGATGAACTAACCTTGGGTCTTGTCGATGATGACTTCATGTAGGTGTTGAAGATGTGGATGCTCAATGTTGATGTAGATCATTTGGAGCAATCCGTTGGAGTGAGCTGCACTTTCAACTTACCTACATGGGTTAGTCCCACAAGGAACAAACAAGAATATCCATAGACATAGAGTGATGCACACACAAGATGATGTCCATGAAATCATTAGGTTACCTTGTCCCTTGCCTTACCAACATGAGGGTTTGTGACTCCTTGAACTAGTGCAAGATGTGGAAGTTGATTGCACTTGTTCTTGCCATAATGATATGAGTGAAGAATGTTGGCGGAGTCACCCTCAAGAACTCTCTAGTTCTTCTTCTTGGGATCCACATCATCTTGATGGGAATCCTTGGAGTTATAGTTGTACTTGATGAAGTAGAACTTGGCGTAGTCTTGGGAACCCACTTGAGCGAGGCCTTAGGTGCTTCTTCAAATGCATCAATCTCTTCTTGAAGCTTGTCCTTGCCTTTGTTCTTGTGGTCTTGTGGTGGAAGATCATCTTGTGCTTGTGTTCCCTTGAAGGAAGTAGGATCATACTTCTCTTGTTGAGGAACAAACTTCGTCTTGGGGTATTGATCTTCTTCCCACTCAACTCCATTGGCATTGAACTTCGTTCAAAACCAACACCTTGATTCTTCCGGTGCCTTCCTTGCTTGCGTACAATTTCCTCGAATTGCTTACTCCCGGCAAGGCTCTTGTAAACACCTTTCTCTATAATTCCCTTCAATAAGATATTTTCTTTCTCTCAAGTGTAACTTGGCTAAGAGAATCATTAGTGGAATCAAGAGAACTACTAGAAGCAACAATATTGGATTTGACATTATTATTATTACTACTAGAGGAAGGATCTTTCTTGTACTTGTTACTAGACTTGACTAGAGGCATGTAAGTATATAAGAGTAAACGCTTGGCAATGTAAGAAGAACTTTTCTTACGGAGATCATCATTGATTGCTTTTAAGAACTCATGCTCTTGCTCAAGATTGAGCTTTACAAAGCGTAACTTCTCATGAGCCCTTAAATGTTCTCGATGATCTTCGAAGATAGTTTCATGAGCTAACTTAAGAGTGTTTAGTTCTTTAGTTAGAAGCTCAACTTCTCCTTATCATTGTCATTCGTTTTATCTTGATTAGCATGATTAATTGACGTTTCATCATAGTATTCATCACTAGAGTTGTCAACAAGTAAATCATCATCCACAAGCAAGTCATCTTCATCACTATCAAAATCAACATACTCAGGATGTGTTACCTTTGGACCTTTGGCCATGAAGCATCTCCCAATTCCTTCATTTGGTGAATCAAATATGTCGTAGGAGTTGGTTGACACAAGTGCTAGACCGGCAACACCTTCATCTTGAGTATATTCGGAGTTGGAGTGATAGCTTCTCTCGGAGTGATTGTCGAAGTCGGAGCCGGATACCCATTCACCAACATGAGCTTGATGTCTTCGTTTTGTGTAGCTCCTTGATGACTTGTCCTTCCTTTCCGAATCCTTACTTCTCCGTGAGGGTCTTCGTTCATAACGATTGTCTCTACTCCTCTCTCTTGGTGGTTATTCTTCTCCTTTGCTTCTTCTTATTGGAGAATCTTCTCTTCTTTTGTAGGGTGTCGTACACTCATTGGAATAGTGTCCGGGTCTCCCAGAATTGTAGCAATTGCGCTCTCGACTAGAAGATCTTTTGTCATTGTAAGACCTTGACTTGGAGCTTCTTTCTTTGCTTCTACTCTTGTAGAATTTGTTGAAGTTCTTCACCATTAAGCTCAATTCTTCATTGAAGGTTTGTTTCTCACTTGATGATGTGGGGGCTTCACTTGAGGCTTTGTAAGCACCACTTGACTTGTTGTGAATTTCCTCCTTATCCTTGAGTGACATCTCATGAGCAACAATTCTTCCAATGACTTCCGTTGGCTTGAGATCTTTGTAGTTTGGCATCATTTGGATCAATGTGCACACGGTATCATACTTTCCATCCAATGCTCTTAGTATCTTCTTGATGATGAACTTTCGGTCATCTCTTCACACCCTAAGCCGGCAATCTCATTTGTGATAAGAGCAAGCCTAGAGTACATTTCAGCAACACCTTCACCATCCTTCATTTTGAACTTGTCAAGCTGACTTTGGAGCTCATCCAACTTGGATTCCTTGACGGATTCGGTACCTTCATGCATATCAATCAAGGTATCCCAAATTTCCTTTGCATTCTCAAGACGGCTGATTTTGTTGAATTCTTCGGGGCACAATCCATTGAAGATGATATCGCAAGCTTGAGCGTTGTATTGCAGCATCTTCAATTCTTCCGCATTAGCTTCACGGTTCGGCTCTCTCCCATCAAAGGATTCACCTTGCAAGCCAATACCAATAATTGCCCAAACGGCGGGGTTATGTCCAAGAATATGCATTTTCATCTTATGCTTCCAACTAGCAAAATTAGTACCATCAAAGTAAGGACCTCTACGGTGATAATTTCCCTCGCTAGACGCCATACTCTCCTAGGTTGTCAAACAAAGGCTATGACCACCAAAAGCTATGGAAATCAAAGCAAATGGAGACCAAAGCTCTGATACTACTTGTAGGACCTTGAAGTATGTCTAGAGGGAGGGTGATTAGACTACTTGACCAATTAAAAACTTAACCTTTTCCCATTTTTAGAGTTTGGCAGATTTTAGCTAAATTAGGACAAGTCAAGCAATCATCACACAAATCAAGCAAGCATGCAAAGAGTATATGGGCAGCGGAAATTAAAGCATGCAACTTGCAAGAAAGTAAAGGGAAGGGTTTGGAGGATTCAAACGCAATTGGAGACACGGATGTTTTTGGCGTGGTTCCGATAGGTGGTGCTATCGTACATCCACGTTGATGGAGACTTCAACCCACGAAGGGTAACGGTTGCGCGAGTCCACGGAGGGCTCCACCCATGAAGGGTCCACGAAGAAGCAACCTTGTCTATCCCACCATGGTCGTCGCCCACGATGGACTTGCCTCACTAGCCGTAGATCTTCACGAAGTAGGCGATCTCCTTGCCCTTACAAACTCCTTGGTTCAACTCCACAATCTTGTCGGAGGCTCCCAAGTGACACCTAGCCAATCTAGGAGACACCACTCTCCAAGAAGTAACAAATGGTGCGTTGATGATGAACTCCTTGCTCTTGTGCTTCAAATGATAGTCTCCCCAACACTCAACTCTCTCTCATAGGATTTGGATCTGGTGGAAAGAGGATTTGAGTGGAAAGCAACTTGGGGAAGGCTAGAGATCAAGATTCATATGGTAGGAATGGAATATCTTGGCCTCAACACATGAGTAGGTGGTTCTCTCTCAGAAATGGTAAGTTGGAAGTGTAGGTTTAGTCTGATGGCTCTCTCCACGAATGAAGAGGAGGTGGAGGGGTATATATAGCCTCCACACAAAATCTAACCGTTACACACAATTTACCAAACTTAGTGGGACCAATTCAACAGACTCGGTCGGACCGATTTAGTAAACCTAGAGACCGTTAGTGATTTTCGGTGGGACTGACATGCAACTCGGTGAGACCGATTCGGTTAGGGTTAGGGCATAACGTAATCTTGGTAAGACCGATTACAAAAACTTGGTGAGACCGATTTTGGTAATAAGCTTTCCAGAGAGTTGGCCAGGTAAACTCGGTGGGACCGATTTGCTCTTTTCGGTGAGACCGAAATGTTACAAAAGGGAAATAGAGAGTTTACATTGCAATCTTGGTGGGACCGATCGCTCACTTCGGTTAGACCGAAACGTTACAAAGGGAAACAGAGAGATTACAATCCCATCTCGGTGAGACCGAGATCCCTATCGGTAGGACCGATTTGCTTAGGGTTTGTGGCAGTGGCTATGACTTTTGAAATTGGTGGCGCCGGATAGGAAGAATCGGTGTGACCGATTTTGGCTTTATGTTTAGGTCATTTGTGGATGTGAGAAAGTAGCTGAGGGTTTTGGAGCATATCACTAAGCACATGAAGCAAGAGGCTCATTAAGCAACACCTCATCCCTCCTTGATAGTATTGGCTTTTCCTATAGACTCAATGTGATCTTGGATCACTAAAATATAAAATGAAGAGTCTTGAGCTTTTGAGCTTGAGCCAATCCTTTGTCATTAGCATTTTGAGGGATCCACTTTCATCATCCATGCCATGCCATTCATTGAGCTTTCCTGAAATAATAGTCTTGGAATAGCATTAGCTCAATGAGCTATATGTTGTTATGAATTACCAAAACCACCTAGGGATAGTTGCACTTTCACGGGCCTTCTGGAGTGAGCTGCTCTCTCAGAGGAGCACCGTTCATTAATGAGCATGCTGCTCGAGAAGATTTCCTCCACCACAAGCGGGTTGAATGAAGCCTTTACGAGCCTGCTCAGAGGCTTTGAGGTATGTAATGAAAAATACATAATTTTTGGCTGTGACGCACGCGCTAGGTGTGCTCCATATGGATAGTAGCCCCTCAGACTGGTTGCCAACCATCAGCGGTAAACAGAGGATCACATTGTTAAGTACGATTGCGCTGTATTTATGCACAGGTGTCCAAGGATCCGGTAGCCGACCGGTCCATTGAAGTTGCCGAACTAAGGAGGCAAATTGGGGTTATTGATGCCGATATCACATTGGTAAACAAGCGGCTTAACGAGTCACAAGGTATGTGCTCTGCTATCTGTTATTATTATTATTATTTTATAGGAAAATTTTGAGAGGAGCATAATATTAATGCGATATGCTTGGACTGCAGACGGTGTTGCTGCCGTGGAGGCCCTGAGGCCGGAACTTGCCCTAGCCAAGGAACATGCCCGGGCTAGCAATGCGGCTGCCCTAAAGGTGGCCGAAGAGTTGAGAGCCGAACAGGCTGCTCATCGCCGAAGCGAAGAGAAAATAGCCGAAATGGCTGTGGAGCTAAAAAATGCCGCCAACCGGTATGAGCTTCTTGAAAAAGAGAATCATGCGAATAAGGCTGACCTGAAGAAGGCCCTTGATGCGGCCAAGGAGAAGCGTCCCGACCTTAGGGATGCGCGGGAGGAGCTTCGATAGGCCGTAGAAATCGCGGCTGGAAACCTCTATTTGTTGTGGTTGAAGTTTTTAGATCCGAAGTACGCTCCTCTAGATCGACGGTGGAGTCCTACAGACGCCTATGCGGATTTGTCGAAGAGTACGGCTGATGCAACCAACTTTTTTGAGGATCAAAAAGATGATGAAGTGGAAAAGCTGTTCTGGTCGCAGTTCAGCGCTCCAACGCGCAAATTGGCTTTGAGTGAGAAGATGGCTGCTGTGGCCGAGCTCCACAGGCTGTCCGGTCTTGCAATGCGGTTTGTACTAGACCATCTATGGCCGAAGGGGCCGAAGCCGGATAGTTATTTTGGTTTAGTGCAGCAATTCCTTGGTGCCGTATCGTGGATCAATGCCATGAAGAGGTCGGCGTGCATTGAGGGTGCCCGGATGGCTCTTGCCCGTGTTAAAGCATACTGGACAGATATGGAGGCCACTGTCGTTGCGACCCAGAATCCGATGGGGGGCCAGGATCCGGCCGAGCACATCTTGGAGCAGGTAGCAGAAGGTGCTTGCTTAATAGAGGCTCAGTGCTCAAAGAATGTCATGTTTGAGTGACAAATTGTGTCATTGTAAAAACAATGTTATTTTGATTATGAGGCTATATTTATACTTTTTGCCCGAAAGTATTATTGTGCCTCCTGTGCGGCCGTTTTTATGTATATGTGTAATCTGAAAGTTAGCAGTCGTTGGCTTCAGCCCCCACGCATACAATGCGGGGATTTTCGCGAAAAATATGCGTAATCACACTTGATCCAACGTCTTGGTCCATGAAGGAGGTGATCACACGTCGAACTAGGAAACCGGACTATATAGCTGTAACACTTTCACTTAGCCATAGGAGTTTGACGGTGGGGCTACTATGTAGCCCCTGGTACCTTTGCGTGCATCCGAATAAGGGCGCGTGTGTACATGACCGGAAAACGGTCCTTCGTTAATGCGGCGGAGTCCTAAAGATTCCGATAAGTCTTCGAGTGGTTGCACAGTCTCTCGCTATATCATGACAGTCAGTTTTCGGCTTTCTCTACTGAGGTGCTCATCCGGAATAACCAGGGCACAATAGTAGTTCTCCTTTGGCCGCCTTAGCTGATAAGAACGGAGCGTAAGGCGGCGAACCAAGGAGCCGGGCAAACCCAACATTTGACCAAAGACATGATTCGCAGCTAATGCATATAAGGCCAAACTCACGAGGCCGAACACTCCCGAAGGTATTCGGACTTTATAACATATATTGAGCTGAGTAACACCCTTTATTATGAACCCTGTATTCCCAGGTACGTGCATTAGTCTGTTGGGGCGAAATGCCTATAACGGCAGTATCCCCTGTGGGTGTAGTACCCATGGGATGTGTAAGCAACAAGAGACAATAAAGAAGGTCTACACAGGGGCTTAATCTAAAGAGAAACCTTTGAGCGGGGCCCTGCTGCACGTCTGCGCCTTTGTCCCCATTGTGTCATGTCCTGGGAGGGTGTCGCACGAATGATGTCTATAAAAAGAAAAGCTCATGTAGAAGAGTATGACGTAAGCGTGCGAATATTTGGCTATCACTAATGGATAGTAAAATTGTAAGACATTGGCCTGTTAATAAGGTCAGGCCAGGAATTGGTCTTTACTAATTATCTATAGCCCCTGGTGTCCTCTATGGGATTACATGTGTGGTGCCTAGATAAGGTTTATCTGGGCTGACGGACTCGTCTAACCGCGTCCGTGGTCTTAACGACCAGTCATGCTTTCAGGTATTAGAGGCCGCCTAGAGTCCGGCGGCCGGAGCCATCGCGTATTCTTCTGCGCGTAAGGAACGCTCTGTGTTTCCATTAATGGTGATGATGCCACGTGGACCGGGCATCTTGAGTTTAAGATAGACGTAGTGCGGTACTGCGTTGAAGTGGGCAAAGGCCGTTCTCCCAAGCAATACATGATAGCCGCTTTGGAGGGGGGCGATGGTGAAGAGTAGTTCTTCGCTTCTGGAGTTGCCTAGGGGACCGAATTTTACCTCCAGTACGAGGGAGCCCCTGCAGTTGGCTTCGACTCCTGATATCACCCCTTCAAAGGTGGTGTTACTGTGGTTGATTTTGGATGGGTCTATCCCCATCCTGCGGATAGTGTCCTCGCATATTAGATTAAGACTATTGCCAACGTCCATGAGGACGTGAGTAAGATGATATTCGTCGATTATTGGGTCGACCACCAGGGCAGCTGATCCTTCGTGCCGAATACTAGTCGGGTAGTCCCTGTGATCGAAAGTGATCGGATAAGCCGACCAGTGGGTAAGTTTGGGTGCAACGGGCTCTATAGCGTATGCGTCGCTGAGCGCGCATTCGCGCCTTCTCGTGGATATGTGAGTCGCGTGGATCATGTTTACTGTTTTTACCTCTGGTGGGAATTTTTTTCTGTCCCCCAGTGTTCGGCTAGCGAGGCTCATCCTCATCTTCACTTGGTGTTTCCCTTCCCTTGTGTTTGGCATTTAATTTGTTGGCCTGCTTAAAGACCCAGCATTCTCTGTGAGTGTGGTTCGCAGGTTTTTTGGGGGTGCCATGAATTTGGCACAGTCTGTCTAGGACTTTGTTCAGGCCGGAGGGTCCTTCCTTGCCACCTTTAAGTGGCTTCCTTTGTGGACTGGGTCGAGAACCCCTGAATTCGGGGTTGATCGTTGTGTTTCCAGACTTTCTTCCTTGTTTTGACATTTGTTTTTTTGCGCCATGGCCTCCCATTGCCACCCCTGACTTCGGATGTACTTGGGTCGCTGGTGCTCTTACGGGCCAACCAGCTATCTTCGCCTGCGCAAAAACGGGTCATGGGGCTTGTTAAGGCTGCCATTGTCCTCGGTTTTTCTTGGCCGAGGTGTCTGGCGAGCCACTCGTCCTGGATGTTGTGCTTGAAGGCCGCTAGGGCTTCGGCATCTGGACAATCAACGATTTGATTCTTCTTAGTGAGGAATCTGTTCCAAAGCTTGCGGGCGGACTCTCCGGGCTGTTGAATTATGTGACTTAAATCGTCCGCATCCGGGGGCCGGACATAGGTCCCTTGAAAATTGGCCCTGAAAGCATCCTCGAGTTCCTCCCAACTTCCAATTGAATTTTCGAGGAGGCTTTTCAACCAGTGTCGAGATGGTCCCTTCAACTTGAGGGGAAGGTATTTGATGGCATGGAGGTCGTCCCCACAAGCCATGTGGATATGCAGGATAAAATCCTCAATCCAGACCCCAGGGTCTGTCGTTCCATCGTATGTCTCTATGTTCACATGTTTAAAACCCTGTGGAAATTCATGGTCCAGCACCTATTCGGTGAAGCACAAGGGATGAGCAGCCCCTTTGTATCTGGACGTGTTGTGGCATGCCGTCGGCTGTAGTTGTGTCCGGTGCTGATTCCGAATTGGTATCCGATCGGTATGATCGTTTTGGTAACCATAGTCCTACGCCGGGGTGTGTCCTTTAGATCCATAGATGGACCTAGCCGCGCCGACCTTTTTATCCAGGAGCTCGCGTAAATCGTGTGCGGCGTCGGTAGCTGCTCTATTGAGGTTACGAAGTGGTTTGTCCGGCCTCCTGGCCGTATTGTTCTTTGGCGGAACGGCCTCATCGTCGAATTCTGGCAGCAGCTTGCGTTTTGGATAGCTCTTTGTGTGGAGATCATCGCCGTACTTTTCTTCAGTGTCTAGCACTTTATTCCATCTGTGATTGAGCATTTCTTGTGCGGCCTTAAGCCTTTGCTTCTGCTTCTTTAGACTTCTTGCAGTGGCCATAAGCCTTCTGTGGAGGTTATCTCGTTCCAAGCGTGTTTCCGGGATGATGAATGCATCGTCGTCCGGACTATGCTCCCGGGGTGGTTTGATGAATTCGTCCTTCAGGATCATTGTGATCGGGTGTCTGCTCCGAGCTGTGTTCGGCGTGACCTGGCTCATCCTGGTCCATTGCTGGGTCCATATGGTCGTTGTTGCCTTCGGAGTTGACTAGGGTGTCGATCTTTCTAGCGCTGTTACCACTATTTTTACTGTTGTTGGACTTGGAGCAGCGTCTGCGCCGTCCTTTTGGCTTTTGTCCGGGGGTTTTATCCTCCGGTTTGTCGTCGTCATCTTCTTTAGACGTATCGACCATGTAAATATCATATGACGAGGTGGCAGTCCAACACCCTGTTGGTTCTGAATCATCTCCTGCGCCGACGTCCATATCGTCGGTATCATCGGAGTTAAAGTCAAGCATGTCTAATACATTGTCGACAGTGACTATGAAGTGGGTGGTGGGTGGGCAACGGATTTCTTCGTCACCTTCTTCCCCCTTGAGCCAGACATAATTCGGCCAAGAGTCTCCTGACAAAGAGAGAGACTTTAATGAATTCAGCATGTCACCAAAGGGCGAGCACTGAAAGATATCCGCAGTGGTGAACTCCATTACCGGGACCCAACCAGATTCGGTGGGCTCGGGAGTGCACGGGCTGGACCCTACGGCTGGATACGAGTTCGGGGGTCCGGTGTCACAGGCTTCCTTGGGGGTGAGGCCTGTGTTCGGCTCTACCGCCGATGAGTGTGCGGCCTCTGGGGCGGCGTCCATCCACCCGTCCTCGGGCGACGCAATCTGCTCCGGATTTAGGTCCGGGGCTCCTGCAGGGGCGATATCCCGAGCATTGTCCGATAGCAGGTCTAAGTCGTGCTCATCGTAACTGTCCGGTACTCTTGGCGCAGGCCCGAACCCGTTGAAGATCAAGTCTCCACGGATATCGGCTGTGTAGTTCAAGTTTCCGAACCTGACCTGGTGGCCAGGGGCGTAGCTGTCGATCTGCTCCAGATGGCCAAGCGAATTGGCCCGCAGTACGAAGCCGCCGAACACGAAGATCTGTACGGGGAGAAAAGTCTCACCCTGGACCATGTTGTTGTTGATCGAAGGAGCCATCAAGCCTTGCAGCGACGACACAGAGGAACTTTCAATGAAAGCACCAATGTGGGTGTCAAAACCGGCGGATCTCGGGTAGGGGGTCCCGATCTGCGCATCTTAGGCTGATGGTAACAGGAGGCAAGGGACACAATGTTTACCCAGGTTCGGGCCCCCTCGATGGAGGTAAAACCCTACTTCATGCTTGATTGATATTGATGATATGGGTATTACAAGAGTTGATCTACCACGAGATCGTAGAGGCTAAACCCTAGGAGCTAGCCTATGATGATTATGATTCTATCTCTAAGGACTAAACCCTCCGGTTTATATAGACACCGGGGAGGGCTAGGGTTTACATGGAGTCGGTTACAAAGAAGGAAATATAATATTCGGATCGCTAAGCTTGTCTTCCACACAAAGAAGAGTACCATCCGGACACGGGACGAAGTCTTGAGTCTTGTATCCTCACGGTCCAACAGTCCGGCCAAATTGTATAGTCCGGCTGTCCGGATACCCCCTAATCCAGGACTCCCTGATACGTCTCCAATGTATCTATAATTTTTGATTGCTCCATGCTACTTTATCTACTGTTTTGGACTATATTGGGCTTTATTTTTCACTTTAATATTACTTTTGGGACTAACCTATTAACCGGAGGCCCAGCCCAGAATTGCTGTTTTTTTCCTTTTTCAGTATTTCGAAGAAACAGAAAATCAAACGGAGTCCAAACGGAATGAAACCTTTGGGATCGTGATTTTCCAACCGAACGTGATCCAGGAGAGTTGGACCCTACTCCAAGAAGCTTCCGAGGAGGTCACGAGGGTGGAGGCGCGCCCCTACCTCGTGGGCCCTCAAGCTCCACCGACGCTCCTTCCTCCTATATATACCTCGTATCCCAGTATGATCAAAGGGATCCAAAACCTAATTCCACCGCCGCAACCTTCAGATCCACGAGATCCCATCTTGGGGCCTGTTAGAGCTCACGGGAAGGGCATCCACCATGGAGGGCTTCTACATCATCACCATAGCCCGTCCGATGAAGTGTGAGTAGTTTACTTCAGATCTTCGGGTCCATAGCTAGTAGCTAGATGGCTTCTTCTCTCTTTTTGGATCTCAATACAATGTTCTCCCCCTCTCTTGTGGAGATCTATTCGATGTAATCTTCTTTTTGCGGTGTGTTTGCTAAGACCGATGAATTGTGGGTTTATGATCCAGTATTATCTATGGAAAATATTTGATTCTTCTCTAAATTCTTTCATGTATGATTGAGTTATCTTTGCAAGTCTCTTCGAATTATCCGTTTGGTTTGGCCAACTAGATTGGTAGTTCTTGCAATGGGAGAAGTGCATGGCTTTGGGTTCAATCTTGCGGTGTCCTTACTTAGTGACAGAAAGAGTTGCAAGGCACGTATTGTATTGTTGCCATCAAGGATAACAAGATGGGGTTTTTATCATATTGCATGAATTTATCCCTCTACATCATGTCATCTTGCTTAAGGCGTTACTCTGTTTTAAACTTAATACTATAGATGCATGCTGGATAGCGGTCGATGAGTGGAGTAATAGTAGTAGATGCAGAATCGTTTCGATCTAATTGTCTCGGACGTGATGCCTATATACATGATCATTGCCTAGATATACTCATAACTATGCTCGATTCATCAATTGCTCAACAGTAATTTGTTCACCCACCATAGAATACTTATGCTCTTGAGAGAAGCCACTAGTGAAACCTATGGCCCCCGGGTCTATTCTCATCATATCAATCTATATAACTTTATTTACTTGCTTTGTTTTTACTTTGCCTTTACTTTTTACTTTGCATCTATCTATAAAAAATACCAAAAATATTATCTCTATCAGATCTCACTCTCGTAAGTGACCGTGAAGGGATTGACAACCCCTAAGCGTTGGTTGCGAGTTGCTATCGTGTTGTGCAGGTACGAGGGACTTGCGCATGACCTCCTACTAGATTGATACCTTGGTTCTCAAAAACTGAGGGAAATACTTACGCTACTATGCTGCATCATCCTCTCCTCTTCAGGGAAAACCAACGCAAGCTCGAGATGTAGCAATCCCTCACCCATGCCTACCAAAGGCACCAACGGCCACCGTCGTGGCAAAACGGTCCCAATCGGGGACAAGGATCCTTACAAAAAACAATGGGCACACAAGGCTTATGCCGTCCTACCTGGCCAAGGTAGTGCCCGCGCATAACCTTCCCTCGCGAGAGGCACCAGCGAGAGGCATGACAATAGACCCAGCTAGGACCCTCCCATAGGGTAAGCGTGGTTGCACTGATCAGATCGATATGGTGGCACCATGACTCAGCCAACAGTTGTTCAAGTTCAATTTAATCCGGTTAAACTTGAATGCAATATGCTGAGCCATGATAAAATAACATGATGCAGCTACAATGCATGAGCATGATATCAACATAAGCATGGTGATGCATCATAATCAACGAGCATAACAACAACATTTAACCATTTACCCAGATGAGCATGGCATACTGACTAGCATAAATATCACAACTAGCACACTACTCATAGCATGACATGCCACTAGCATCAAAATAATTACCATGCAATAACATAACGATAAAACGACCATGCAAGTATTTAATCAACGGGATGCAAAGAAACATGCGTAACGGCGGTACTCGGAATAGATGATAGTCATGCACCGAAGACGATCACCAACATGTACTACTACCAAACCTGGTCCATAAGAAAGGAATACTAGCATGAAGAGCATAATAACATAGCGCAAGAAAACATAGCATGACGGTAAACACCTATCCATAAGCATGACCGAAATACCGACAACAGTAGCAAACAAACAGACAGTTATTAAATATTCAAGTTGAAAACCAATGCTTCTGCATGGCTATCATGCAAATGGTGGTTATGGCTTGCCTGGGGATGAAGAAGGCTCCGGGAAGAAGTGCGGAATGACCGCTGAAATAATCGCCGGAAAGGTTACTCTCTCGGAGGGGGCTGATTAGGGCAAGGGCAAAATGGTCATTTTTAGGATGCTGAAACATAGTGAAAATGAGGGTAACAGAACGGGCTCGACGAGACGAAGACGTGGGCGTTGGATTCACCTCGATCGGAGTTACAGATAAAAAGGTAGGAGGAGTTTTCTGCCAAGGACCTATCTGCAAGAAAAATATTTTCAAACAGGGGCGTGGACAGAAATACCGAAAGCGTATTCTGGGAACTACGTTTCCACTTATCCACGTCGATGTCGTGAGGGTTAACCCCGGGTCGATGATCTGTGGGGCATGGGTCCACGCAAAGTTAACTCCTCCTCTCTCTCCTCCCGCTTCGCGCCCGATGTCTGAGAGGATAGGCGCGCCACGCGAGGCTCCTGGGCGGTTCCGGCCATCTCCCACGCCATGCCGCACACCGGCGTGCTCATGGAGACCAGCCGCACCCACCTGGACCATCTAGCTTCGCTGGAGATCATTGGAGCAGGCAGGGCCATGGCCGCGGCGGGGAAGAGCTTCAGGTGGACTTGGGGCTCGTGGAAAATGGAGCTCCGGCGAGGGGAAGAGGGCCTGGGGATGGTAGCCGGAGTGTAGGGGTTCTACTGGTGGTGGAAGAGAGGAAGGGGAGGACTAGCCTTGAGCCAATTTAGCCGAGGCCGTGCGGCGGCCATGGCGGCGATGGGGGTCGAGGAGAGCTGCTCGAGCTCGGGCTAGTGGTGGGGAGGGCTTAGAGAAGTGCGGGAGGGTTGCTGGTGTGCCAGAATGGCTCAGGGAGGGGCTTAAATAGCCGCGCGGGGTCATGGCCGAGCTGGTGTCGCCGCGGACGCGTGGACGGCGCCGTGGACGCGTGTGTTCGTGCATGAGCTCGGGGAAGACGACGGGGAGGGAACGGACAAGCGCCAGGGGTCATGGAGATGAGCGGAGCTCGAGGACAAGGGAGGAAGAAGCCAACAGAGGACAAGACGACGCTCGGCTACAGCGCGCGCACAGTGCGGCAAGGGGGACGGCTCACCAGAGAAGAAGACGGAGGGGGAAAGGGCTCATGGCGATGTACACGGGGAGGCTACTGGACATGTCTGCGGGTCGAGACGAGGAGAGAACGGATGGGCATAGCGCCGTGATGGAGCCAGAGCGCGTTTAATGCATGCCAGGGCGGTGGTCACCGCGTGAGCTGGCACACACGGTGCACTCCGAACGGCCAAATCATGTCTGGGTGACAAGGAACACAGAGATAGATGCCAAGGAAGTGGGAGCCAACCATAGTGCTCACTGAGGTGACCACAGGAAGCAAGCACACCAGGCAACAGCAAGGTGTTTGGTGTTTTCTGTGGCTCACACGTGTGGATATTAAGACTGAGCTTTGACTGGGGTTGGTAAACCGCTAAGGTGATTAGGATGGCAAAGTTTCAGCTCAAGAGGAGGATTTTAGATAGCACTTGTTGTAGAAATTGCCATACTGGCCAGATTTGGAAATGAGGAAGAAGCACTCACTAGGAATGTCAACTTGAGCTCAACTTGGGCACTGCATAGTTATTTGATCATATGAAGATGCTGAAAAAGGTTTCATAGCAATTGGATAAACCAAAATGGTACTTCCTTCACAAACATCCCCACTGACTAGAAACTTGCAAAACTTCCTCAGGGCAAATGGCTAAATGGATTGAGACAAAACCTGGTTGAGGTAATTTATATGGAGAAGGCCTAGAAAAATTTGCAGCCATAATTTAGCAAGATAAAATATACTTGCTTCACAAACTAAAATTTTGGATAAAATCAAAGATTTGAAGATGTGCTCACATGAAGGCATTATATGAGCTCTACTTTTGTGGGGGGCTATTATTTGATGATATGAAGGACCATACAAAAGTTCAACTCATTTGGATATGCATAGCTTGTACCTCCTTCACAAAGTTTCTTTCTGGACAGAAATTTTGGAAAATCATAATTAAATGAGTACTAGGCAAATGAGGTTGCATATTTGCATGTGGCAATGATATGGACTGGAAAAGGTTTCCAAGGAGTTTGAGGTCAATTGGGAAAAGGAAAATAGCACTTGCTTCACAATGTGCCATTTAGGGCAAAATAGGAAATGAATTATTTGAGCATGATGGAAAACATGGAAAATGAAATATTTTGCCATATTTGGGGAAGATATGACCCAAAACATTTATGAGATTATTTGGGAATTTTAGGAGTGAGGGAAATATAGGTTGCTTCACAACCTAGGGCAAATTGAGTTATTCCTTTAATAGAAAAGGAATATTCCCAATAAAAAGAATATTGGGATTTGGGATAATGACAGGGTCTAGGGTTGGATAGGGGATGACAAGCCACTCTGGAAGCAAAGAAGAGGGCATCTTCTTCAGGTTCCAGACCACAAAACCACGGAAAAAGAAAACTCAGGCAAAAACCTCGGAAAAACAAAAGAAAAAGAAAGGGCCAAAAATCAGGCTGTTACACTACCCCCCTGGGCGTGCCCCCTGCCTCATGGGCCCACGGTGGCCCCCCTCCACTTATTCCTGCACCCATGCACTTCTTCCTCCCCAAAAAAAGCATTATCCAGCTCAAGCACGAGTCCTAGCTCATTTTGCTGCTATTTTCGATCTCCTTGCTCAAAGCTCCATTCACAAAACTGCTTTGGGGGATTGTTCTTTGGTATGTGACTCCTCCAATGGTCCAATTAGTTTTTGTTCTAGTGCTTCATTCATTGCAATTTTTTGCCGCCTAGGTGACCTTGTTCTTGAGCTTGCATGTCAAATTTATTTGCTCCCAAGTAGTTCTAATGCATGATATAGTCTCTAGGCACTTGTGGGAGTAGTTTCTATCAATTTTGTTGAGTTTGGTTCACTTTTATTTTGAGTTACTAAAAATTTCAGAAATTTTCAGGAAATGATTAAGAGATTTTTGAGGGGCTCTTCTAGCCAAGGCTCTAAGGATAAACAAAGTAAGGAGAATGAAAAGCCCAAGTATAATCTCCCTCGCGTCATGGAAGTGCGGCTGTGTGAATGGCCTTGTGATGATTTCTTGAGAGCAGCCAGGATTCATGATGATTTTTATTCATTGGCTGATAATGCGGGCCTCACCGACTTTCTCCACAACTAGCTCGAACAGTATCTCTTACTCACCAATACGTTCGTGCAAAAATTTTACTTTCATCCTAAGAAATCACCTCCTTCAGTAGAGTTTCATTTATATGATGTGGCTAGGGAGATGTCACTATATGAATTTTGTGCGGTTTGTAAGATACCCTTCGGGGCCAGCTTAGAGGAACCACATCGTAAAGATGTGGATGGATTTATTGATACTATCACTGTAGGGGAAACGAGGAAGGTTTCCGATGCAAGAATTACTAGCATACACTTTCCTGTCCTACGTTACTTTGCAATATTTGCTAGTAGATGCTTAATTGGTCGCGGAAACTGTGGAAACCTTAGTGTTCCGGATATTATTATTTTGTTCCATGCTTTATTTCGTGATAACTCTGTCAGTATGGGCGCTATTATTGCTAAACGATTAAGTCTGAACCGTACAAAGGGCCCCATCTTTGGAGGTATCTATGCTTCACGCCTTGCTAAACACTTCAAGATACCTATTAGGCATTACGAGAAAGAGGAAAAGCTGCTGCCCCCTACTTTTCTAGATTATAAGAGCATGGTAGCACATGAGTTTATTGTTAAAAATGATGAGAAGATGCTTAAGTATAATTTGAGATTTCATAAGAAACATAGTGAGACTATTATCTTGCCTGCACCCGCTTTGTTTGACTTAACTGCAGACACATACCTCGTCTTGCCGGAGGCCATTTATGCGTACCAGGGCCAGACATCAGCTCCAGAGCCTGAACCGGAACCACCACTCGACCCTTATCGTCCGTCCTTTTATCAGTGGGATCCAGAGGAGATCGCTAGCCAGTGGTACCTTGATGATACTTCTCAGTACACCGGAGAGAGTAGCCGTGATCCGTGTGTGTAGACCACTTAGGCCAAAAGCCTAAACTTGGGGGAGTACGTATTTCTCACCGACATTACATTCATGTTCACACACTCATCCTAGTTGTCAGTGCTCACACTTTTTCATTGTACTATCCATGCTAGTTTATTTTCTTTTTCTAGCTTTCTACTGGTGTGTTTAATAAACCTTAAGAAAAACCAAAAAATTAGTTAGCTTACTTTCCATGCTTGTAGTAGTAATTAAAAGAAAACCCCAGAAGATTTCTCATTCTTCTTTTGCTTGTTGGGAGCTTTCCCGTGTAAATAGTTTTATTTCTTTTCTTTTCTTTGGGGGTCAAGAGGAGAAGACCATAATGAAAATGTTGAATGGCTCTTATATGCATAATTGTTGATTTAACCAAGAGCCATATTACCTTGTCTTCTGCTTTGAATTGAATGCTTGCAGATTCTAGCTTAGTCCAATGCACGTGCACTATTATTATTATACACACCGTTCGGTCGTGCAAGTGAAAGGCAATAATGACGATATATGATGGAGTGATTGAGATGAGAGAAGCTGGTATGAACTCGACCTCTCTTGATTTTGTAAATATGATTAGTTCATCGTTCCTAATTCAGCCTATTATGAATAAACATGTTTTCAATGACAATTAGAGATTATAGTTGCTTATGCCATGCTTAATTAGCTAGGAACTTATAAGGGTTTACCTTGCATGCCAACATGCTATTAAAATGGTTGTTGTCGGTGTCAAAACCGGCGGATCTCGGGTAGGGGGTCCCGAACTGTGCGTCTAGGCGGATGGTAACAGGAGACAAGGGACACGATGTTTTTACCCAGGTTCGGGCCCTCTCGATGGAGGTAAAACCCTACTCCTGCTTGATTGATATTGATGATATGGGTAGTACAAGAGTGGATCTACCACGAGATCAAGGAGGCTAAACCCTAGAAGCTAGCCTATGGTATGATTGTTGTAATGGTTGTTCGTCCTACGGACTAAAACCCTCCGGTTTATATAGACACCGAAGAGGGCTAGGGTTACACAGAGTCGGTTACAATGGTAGGAGATCTACATATCCGTATTGCCAAGCTTGCCTTCCACGCCAAGGAAAGTCCCATCCGGACACGGGACGAAGTCTTCAATCTTGTATCTTCATAGTCTTGGAGTCCAGCCGATGATGATAGTTCGGCTGTCCAGACACCCCCTAGTCCAGGACTTCCTCAGTAGCCCCTGAACCAGGCTTCAATGACGATGAGTCCGGCGCGCATATTGTCTTCGGCATTGCAAGGCGGGTTCCTCTTTCGAATAATCCATAGAAGATTGCGAAGACCAGGATAGTGTCCGGCTCTGCAAAATAAATTCCACATACCACCGTAGAGAGAATAATATGTACACAAGTTCAATCTGCTGACGTATTTTGTGGCGTGATGTCACACCACTACCAAGCCTTTATTTGAATCGTTTTTATTATACCACCTCAGCGCATTTAGCGAAGCGGTTTCCTTGGCACGTCTTGTCGAAGCAGAGATCGTGTTCCCCTTATTCCGGGATTCCCATCAATACGGACGTGGGTAACCCAACCGTGCCCGTTGCCACGCCTCCTCCATCGAAGGTGAGTTTCAAACGGTCACGGGGACGACTCTTGGTATTCTCCCTCTTTATAATGACACCAAGGCTCGTTTCTTTTCTTCAATCCTCAATCGAATCCACCCCTCGCCCCAAGTTCCAGCACTCAGGGCTCCAGATTCGAGCGCTTCGGACCTTTGACAATGTCCGGCTCCGACCTGCAGGGCCGGTGGATGCCCTCCTCCGTCACGGAAGAGGACATGCTAAAGCTGAGAGAAGCCAGGTACCTGACCTACGAGATTTCGCATAGGTTGCCTGCCAAAGGGCAAGTCATTCCTACTCACGAGCCCGGCAAGGGCGTTGTGTTCGTGTCCCACCTCCGTCGAGGTTTAGGCTTCCCGATGGATCCTTTTGTGAGAGGGCTCATGTTTTACTATGGGCTGGAATTCCATGACTTGGCTCCGGAGTCCATCCTCCATATCTCATCGTTTATTGTCGTCTGGGAAGCCTTCCTCCGCACTACCCCTCACTTCGGTTTGTGGCTCAAAACCTTCAACGTGGAGCCGAAGATGATTGAGGGGCGTCAAGTAGAGTGCGGCGGGGCGGTTATAAGCAAGAGAGCCGATGCTCCATGGCCCGAGGGCTCTTTTCAGGACGAGCTCGGCTGGTGGCAACAGGAGTGGTTCTATATTACCGCTCCCAGGGGCGGCAGGCAGAGGCCGCCGCCCGTCTTTCGCCCGGGTCCTCCACAGCGGCTGACGTCATGGGTCAGCAAAGGGCTTGACTGGGGGCTGTCCAAGGACGTACCCCTATTGCAGGGCCGGATTTGAGACCTCCAAGAGAGGGAGATCAGTCTGGTCGTGGTGATGCAGGTTATGCTGATTCGGCGTCTTCTGCCCTGCAAACGTCGCCCTCTCCGCCTGTGGGAATTCAATCCGGAGGGACGGCGAGCTCTCCAACACTTCATGGGTACGACTCCCGTGGAGATGTACAAATTGTTCTTCGGATCACAAGAGATGTGTCCGGACTTGATCGAGGACGCCGGCCTAAGCTGCAATCGCCCGGATACTCAAGTAAGTAGCCCTATGTCCGGACGCATCATCCATTTATTCATTATGGATTTGCCTTTTAACCAGCTACCCTTGGGCAGAGTGGATAGCGCAAGTTTAAACCGACCGTCGATGTCCGCCCCCTTCCTGAGACCACGCCGGATCCCGTGTTAGTCAAGATGTTGGAGGTTGCGCCTTCAGAAGTGGGCGAGGGGGAAAACAGAGGGACTATCGCCTTCACCAAGGAGGCTTTTGAGAGAGGGGGGATTGAGACTCCCTCCTTCCAGAGGGAGAAGAGGACCGCTTCTGAAGATCCGGAGGCCAAGGCCTCAAAGCGGGGGAAGAAATCTTCACCAGAGGGTCCTGCGCCAGGGGAAGCCCCGGCCGCACTATCTCCCCTGGAATCAGCCCTCCAATGAGCCGTAAGTAGAAAAAGGGAGTTTTGTAATAAGGACATCCTATTTTTGCTTCCGAGGATAACGAAGTTTTTACCTTGTAGTTCGGATCTCCGTCCTTCTCAGCTGAGCTCATCTTCGGGGGACCTTCCTCCGGAGATGATGGAGAGCGAGACGCCTCCATCTGCCGCACCATCGGTAGGCGGACGACCACGAGGTGTCGTCGCGGAGGTATCCCGAGTCCGCGGGGCGAAGAGTTCGGCACCAAGCGGTGTCTGGCGGGGGCCAAGGATCTGCTCGAGAGGGCGTCTATCTCAGAAGGTCACCGTACATTGATGAGTACGGTGATTGAAAGAATTTCATCCACCGAGGGCGGGTTGCATGATGTCGTCAGAAGTTTGCTAGCGGGGTTTGAGGTACGTAAAAATGACATACCTTTTGACAGTTTTACACATAAGGTGCGCCCTGTGTAGATAGTAGCCCCTGAGACTCGGTATGTTGTCGAAAGAGACAACATGCCGAGGATCATAATCTCAGGTATTAATTCTCGCCTTTCCTATGCAGGTGGCGGATAGTCCGGTGGCCAGCCAGACTGATGGAGTTGCCGAACTAAAGCGGCAGCTCGGCGTTGCGGATCACGGACATCGCTGGTCAATAAACGACTTGACGAGTCACAAGGTAGGTTGTTTCTCCGTGGTCACCTAGTAAGGGAGTTGATGCCCACTCCTTACAACATGTATGCTTAATGCAGATGGTGCCGCTGCTGTGGAGGACCTTCGGGCAGAGCTTGCTCGGGCCAAGGAGCAGGCCAGAAGGAGTGATGCGGCTGCTTCGAAGGCAGCCGAAGAGCTAGAAGCCGAAAGGGCTACTTACTGCCGAAGCAGGGAGGAGATGGCCGGAATGGCCGTGAAGCTGAAGGATGTTACCGACCGCTATGAGGTTCTTGAAAAAGAACGCCGAGCAGAGCGAGAAGACCTGAAGAAAGCCACCGCCGGCCAAGGATGCCCGTTCGCAATGAGGGCTATAAAGGAGGAGTTCGTCGGTAGGAGACATTGCGGCCGAAAGCCCTTTACGCTGCGCAGAAGTTCCTGATCGAAGTATGCTCAGCTTGGCCAGCTGTGGGGTCCGGAGGATCCTTATCTTGATTTGGCGGCGAGTGCGGCGGATGCGGTTGTGCACTTCCGAAGTCAAAAGGATCACGAGACAGAAGAGCTTTTTTGGTCTCAATTCCATAGTCCGGAGCGTTCACTTCATTGACCGATCGGTTGGCTGAGTGGGCTGAGCTGAATAGATTGTCGATTTGCCATGACGGATGTAGTGGCTCATCTGTGGCGGATAGGCCCAGGCGAAGAGTTATTTTGGCTTATTGCAGCAATTTCTTGGGGCGGTGCCGCATATCAAAGCGATGAAGCGGTCGGCATGCATAGAGGGTGCGGATGGCCCTTGCCGTGTGAAGGCATCTTTGGGCGGAGATGGATGCCACCGATATTGCAACCCGGGTTGAGACGAGCGGTTACCCACCGAGCACTATTTTGGGGAAGTCCTGCAGGGTGCTCGTGTAATAGAGTTGCAGTGCTCAAAAAATGTCATGTTCAAATGATCTTTATGATTTGTAAAACGATATTCATAATATAAGTGCTTTTTATACTTGTGTGTTCAAGTATTGAAATATCTCCTGTGCGGTCGTTAATGTATACTTGTGTATAACCTGAAAGATGGCAGTCTTCGGCTTCAGCCCCCACGCACATGGTGCGGGGGTGTTTGCAAAATAGCACATTTTCACGCTTAATCCAACGTCTTGGTCCTGTGAAGGAGGTGGTAGTGTAGCAAACGAGGCAACCGGACTATAATGCTTTATCACTTTCACTTAGCCATAGGAGTTCGAAGGTGGGGCTACGATATAGCCCCTAGGGACACCGCGCTCTCCGAATTCGTAGCGTATGTGCTGACCGAAGCGGTCCTTCGTCAAAGCGGAGAATTCTAGACATTCGGTAGTCGATCGAGTGGTTGACTAGTCTCTCGCAGTATCGTCGTGTGATCATTTTTCGCTTTCTCTCTTGAGGTGCTCGCCCGGCGAACCGGGCACAATCGCATAGTTCTCCTGGTGCCGCGTTAGCGGTGATCTGAGCGTAAGGCAGCA
Organism: Aegilops speltoides; assembly: GCA_021437245.1. Lineage (NCBI taxonomy): Eukaryota > Viridiplantae > Streptophyta > Magnoliopsida > Poales > Poaceae > Aegilops > Aegilops speltoides. Next base: position 133,410,437 of record CM038141.1, read on the forward strand.
AAACACGAGCGGGCAAACCCAACATTTGACCAAAGACATGATTGGAGCTGATGCATATAAGGCCCTAACTCGAGGCGCGAACACTCCCTAAGGTATTTGGTCTTTATGATAACAGGCGAGAACAATGCCCTAAGCCCCTAGTGTCCGTGCACGGCGAAAATTTCTGATGCGGCCGATGCCAAAACGCCAGCCTCCTCATCGGTTATGGTGGAAAACCGGGGGATGTGAATCAACAAGAGACAGTAAGAAAGGTTTACGCAGGGTCTTAATCTGAAAAGAATCCTTGTGACGGGTCCTGCTGCACGTCTGCGCTGTGTCTCCGTTGTCTTTGTTTCTGGGCCGGGTGTACCGCTGTTCATCTGTAAAAGAGAGGAACATAGTTTGAACAGAAATCGTGCAAAAAATGTATTTAAAACAGAGTATGAATGAATGAATAAAGTTGAGCTTTTGTTGGCTCTTATTGTTCATACGCACAACCCCTTGTGAAGGGGTGTGCGGCTAGGAAGCCCCTAGTTTGTTTGTGCCGAACTCGCCTAGCCGTGTCCTGGGTCTTGAGCGACCTTGTAAGGAGATGATGCCGCATGGACCGGGCATTTTGAGTGTAAGAGACGCGTAGTGCGTTATTGCGTTAAAGCGGGCGAAAGCTTCACGTCCCAATAGTGCTTGATGGCTACTTTTAAATGGGGCGACATGGAATATTAGCTTTTCGCGACGGAAGTTGTCGGGTGAACCGAACACAACTTCTAGTAGTAAGGAGCCCGTGGACTTGGCGTGAGGGCCTGGCGTCACTCCTTTGAAGGAAGTGCGGCTATGGCGAATTTTAGTAGGGTCTATCCCCAACTTGCGGATTGTGTCCGGATATAGCAGGTTTAAATCACTGCCGCCATCCATTAGGACTTGTGTAAATTGTAGTCCGTCGATTATAGGATCCAACATCGGAGCAGTCCATCCTGCGTTCTGAATACTTCTGGAGTAATCCAGGTGGTCGAAAGTAATTGGTTTTGACATCCAATCTCGGGATTCCGCTGGGGTGGACCGTGCGACGCGTACTTTAGCGGGTGCCGCACTATTGTTCCGTATTATCACATGAAGTGAGTTTACTGTTTTGACTTCTTGTGGGAAAGTCTTTTGTTTTCCGGCACTCTGTGGGTGGGGTTCGTCATCGTCCTCGCTTGGCATGTCGAGCCCCTTGTGTTCGGCGTTGAGTCGGCCGGACTGCTTGAAGACCCATCAATCTCGGTGGGTGTGGTTTATAGGCTTCCCAGGGGTACTGTGGAGTTGACATATCCGATCCAAAATTTTGTTTATGTTGGATAGCTCGTCACTGTTGTCCTTAAGAGGCAGTGTTTTGTTGTTCGGCCGAGAACTTTTGAATCCGGCATTGATCGCCGTGTTCTTTGGGCCATTTTCTTTATTTCGGCGCTGATCTTTTCTGCGTTGTGATTTTCCATTTCCATCTCTGATCTCGGATGTACTCGGGTCGCTGGTGCTGCATCTTGCCAACCAGCTATCTTCCCCCGCGCAAAAGTGGGTCATGAGGCTCGTTAGCGCGGCCATTGTTCTTGGCTTTTCCTGGCCGAGGTGTCTGGCGAGCCAATCGTCTCGGATGTTATGTTACGCTGCTAAGGCTTCGGCGTCCGGACAGTCGACTATTTGGTTCTTTTTCGTGAGGAACCTGTTCCAGAATTTGCGCGCTGACTCTCCGGGTTGTTGAGTTATGTGACTTAAATTGTCTGCATCCGGAGGGCGGACATAAGTCCCCTGAAAATTTGCTCTAAACGCGTCCTCGAGCTCTTCCCAACTTCCAATGGTATTTTCTGGGAGGCTTTTGAGCCAATGCCGAGCTGGCCCTTTGAGCTTGAGGGGTAGATATTTTATGGCGTGGAGATCGTCTCCTCTAGCCATATGTATGTGTAGGATGTAGTCCTCAATCCAGACTCCGGGGTCTGTTGTTCCGTCGTACGCCTCTGTGTTTACGAGCTTGAATCCTGCTGGAAATTCATGATCCAGCACCTCATCGGTGAAACATAGTGGGTGTGCGGCTCCCCTCTATTTAGGTGTGCCGTTATCTTCGAACACTAGGCATGTTGTGTTGCTTCCTGGGGCCCTCTTTCTTGGCCCATAAATGGACCTGACCGGGCCATCCTTTTTGCGAGGATCTTTATGTGTGTCATGTGCCGGCTTGTGTGCGGCGCCGCTTGCCGCTCTTGGCCTATCATCTGGTCGTCTATCCGGCCAGGCGGCCTCTTTGCTTTTTGGTTGTGGTGGCTCTACGGCCTCCTCGTCGAATTCGGGCAGCAGCTTGCGCTTCGGGTAGCTCTTTGCTTGGTGACTATTGCCGTATTTGTCTGCGGTCTTGAGTACTTTGCTCCACCTCATTCTGAGTACGTCTTCCGCTGGTTTGCCCTGCTCTACGGCTGGGTCATTATGGGTGCTGTTGTTATCGAGGCGGGACTTCGGGCGGCGCTTGCGTCGCCGTTTTGGTTGTTTTTCGGGGGAATTATCCTTTGCCGCGTCCCGTTGTTCCTCGTTATCGCTTACTTTTGGGGTGTCCACCATATATATATCATGAGTTGAGGTGGCTTTCCAGTGCCTGGTAGGCGCTGGTTCTTGGTCGTCTCCGGCATCGTCGTTCATTCTGTCGATGCCTTCGGAGTCGAAGTCTAGCATGTCGGTTAGATCGTCGATAGTTGCTATAAAGTGGGTGGTGGGTGGGATTTGAATTTCTTCGTTCTCCGTATCCCAACCGTCCCGACCGCAGTTCGGCCAGGGCTCTCCTGATAACGAGAGATACCTTAGCGAATTCAGGATGTCGCCGAAAGGTGAGTGTTGAAAAATGTCCGCGGCGGTGAACTCCATGATCGGCGCTCAATCGGATTCGATTGGTAGGGGCGCAGGAGGTCCGGAGTCCGGCACCTCGGAGTCACGAGCTTCACAAGGGACAAGGTAGGTATTCGGCTCCATCGCCGTAGGAGTTGCAGCCCCTGAGGCGGTGTCTAGCCACCCGTCCTCGATCTGCGTGGTCGGCTCCAAATTAAGGGTCGGAGCGGACTCATGTGCGGCCTCCAGGGCACTGTCCGGCGGCAGAGCTAAATCATGCCCATCGTGACAGTGCGGTGCGCTCGGCTGTGGCTCGAATCCATCGAAGATCAAGCCGTGAAGTTTAGACTTCCAAATCTGACCTGACGGCCAGGGGTGTGACTTTCGATCTGCTCCAGATGGCCAAGCGAATTGGCCCGCAGTGCAAAGCCGCCGAATACGAAGATCTGTCCGGGGAGAAAAGTCTCACCCTGGACTGCGTTGTTATTGATCATCGAAGAAGCCATCAAGCCTATTAGTGATGACAGAGAGGAACTCTCAATGAAAGCACCAATGTCGGTGTCAAAACCGGCGGATCTCGGGTAGGGGGTCCCAAACTGTGCGTCTAGGCGGATGGTAACAGGAGACAAGGGACACGATGTTTTACCTGTGTTGGGCCCTCTCGATGGAGGTAAAACCCTACTCCTGCTTGATTGATATTGATGATATGGGTAGTACAAGAGTGGATCTACCACGAGATCAAGGAGGCTAAACCCTAGAATGGTATGATTGTTGTAATGGTTGTTCGTCCTACGGACTAAAACCCTCCAGTTTATATAGACACCGGAGAGGGCTAGGGTTACACAGATTCGGTTACAATGGTAGGAGATCTACATATCCGTATTGCCAAGCTTGCCTTCCACGCCATGGAAAGTCCCATCCGGACACGGGATGAAGTCTTCAATCTTTTATCTTCATAGTCTTGGAGTCCGGCCGATGATGATAGTTCGGCCGTCTGGACACCCCCTAGTCCAGGACTCCCTCAGTCGTGATGTGGTATGATAGGTGGTATCCTCCTTTGAATGATTCGAGTGACTTGACTTGGCACATGTTCACACATGTAGCTGAAACAAAATCAACATAGCCTTCACGATATTTATGTTCATGGTGGATCATATCCTACTCATGCTTGCACTTGGTGTTGATTAATTTTAATGCATGTTCATGACTGTTGTCGCTCTCTAGTTGGTCACTTCCCAGTCTCTTGCTAGCCTTCACTTGTACTAAGCGGGAATACTGCTTGTGCATCCAAACTCCATAAACCCCAAAGTTATTCCATATGAGTCCACCATACCTTCCTATATGCGGTATCTACCTGCCGTTCCAAGTAAATTTGTATGTGCCAAACTCCAAACCTTCAAATGAATTTCTGTTTTCTATGCTCGAACAGCTCATGTATCAACTAGGGTTGTATGTATCTTCCATGCTAGGTGGGTTATTCTCAAGAGGAGTGGACTCCGCGCCTCACTCACGAGAAAATGGCTGGTCATCGGGATGCCTAGTCCCATGCTTAAATAAAAAATAATTACAAACAAAACTCCCCCAGGATTGTTGTTGGTTGGAGGCACCCGTTGTTTCGGGCAAGCCATGGATTGATGCTTGTTGGTGGTGGGGGAGTATAAACTTTACCATTCTGCTTGGGAACCACCTATAATGTGTGTAGCATGGAAGATATCTAAATCTCTCAGTTGTTATGTTGACAATGAAAGTATACCACTCAAAATGTTATTTATCTCTATTTCAAAATCGAGCTCTGGCACTTCTACAAATCCCTGCTTCCCTCTGCGAAGGGCCTATCTATTTAATTTTATGTTGAGTCACCACCCTCTTATTAAAAAGCATCCGCTGGAGAGCACCGCTTTCATTTGCATGCATTACTCTTAATTTATATTGTGTATGACTATGACTGGGTCTCTTTTACCATGAATTACAATGTTTAGTTAGTCCTTGATATTCAGAGGTGCTCTGCATTTATGTTTTGCGGTCTCAGAAAGGGCTAGCGAGATACCATCTTGTTATATCATATTATGATTGTTTTGAGAAAGTGTTGGCATCCGAGTTTTATTATTATTGCTCGCTAGCTGTTTATGCCATTGATATGAGTAAACATGAGACCTAAGTGTTATTGTGAATATGGTTAGTTCATAATCTTTGCTGAAAACTTGAATGCTAGCTTTACATATTTGCAACAACAAGAGCAAACAGAGTTTGTAAAAGTTTTTCTTTATCACTTTCAGTTTGTCAACTAAATTGCTTGAGGACAAGCAAAGGTTTAAGCTTGGGAGAGTTGATACGTCTCCGTCGTATCTACTTTCCGAAACACTTTGGCCCTTGTTTTGGACTCTAACTTGCATGATTTGAATGGAACTAACCCGGACGCTGTTTTCAGCAGAACTGCCATGGTGTTATTTTTGTGCAGAAATAGAAGTTCTCGGAATGACCTGAAAATCCACGGAGCAACTTTTCATAATTAATAAAAAATATTGGCGAAAGAATCAACGTTAGGGGCCCACACCCTATCCACAAGGGTGGGAGGCGCGCCCACCCTAGGGCGCGCCCCCTGCCTCGTGGCCCCCTGGACCTCCACCGACCTGAACTCCAACTCCATATATTCACATTCGTTGAGAAAAAAACAGAGAGAAAGATTCATCGCGTTTTACGATACGAAGCCACCGCCAAGCCCTAAACTCTTTCGGGAGGGCTGATCTAGAGTCCGTTCGGGGCTCCGGAGAGGGGGATTCGTCGCCGTCGTCATCATCAACCATCCTCCATCACCAATTTCATGATGCTCACCGCCATGCATGATTAATTCCATCGTAGGCTTGCTGGATGGTGATGGTTTGGATGAGATTTACCATGTAATCAAGTTAGTTTTGTTAGGGTTTGATCCCTAGTATCCACTATGTTCTCAGACTGATGTTGCTATGACTTTTCTGTGCTTAATACTTGTCACTAGGGCCCGAGTGCCATGATTTCAGATCTGAACCTATTATATTTTCATGAATATATGTGAGTTCTTGATCCTATCTTGCAAGTCTATAGTCACCTATTATGTGTTATGATCCGACAACCCTGAAGTGACAATAATCGGGATACTTCTCGGTGATGACCATAGTTTGAGGAGTTCATGTATTCACTAAGTGCTAATGCTTTGGTTTGGTACTCTATTAAAAGGAGAGCTTAATATCCCTTAGTTTCCATTAGGACCCCGCTGCCACGGGAGGGTAGGACAAAAGATGTCATGCAAGTTCTTTTCCATAAACACGTATGACTATATTCATAATACATGCCTACATTACATTGATGAACTGGAGCTCGTTCTGTGTCACCCTATATTATAACTATTACATGAGGAATTGCATCCGACATAATTATCCATCATTGATTCAATGCCTACGAGCTTTTCACATATTGCTCTTTGCTTATTTACTTTACCGTTGCCACTGTTACAATTACTACAAAACTGCTGCTGTTACTTTTGCTACGGTTATTGTTACTTCCATACTACTTTGCTACTAAATACTTTGCTGCAGATACTAAGTTATCCAGGTGTGGTTGAATTAACATCTCAACTGCTAATACTTGAGAATATTCTTTGGCTCCCCTTGTGCCGAATCAATAAATTTGGGTTGAATACTCTACCCTCGAAAACCGTTGCGATCCCCTATACTTGTGGGTTATCATCCCCCTGAGGGTGGAAGGAAAAAGAGGGCGGCCTCCACGCGTCTGGAGGCCGAAGCGTCCAAGAAGGGGATAGCTTCCCTCCCGGACAACTCCACAGCGGCCACCGACAGCAGCTCGGAATGGCGCCCCAGGGAGAAGCCTGGCTGAATCGTGAGTACTCAAAAACCCGGACACATTCATATATCTGGCCTCACTACTTCATAGTATTAGCGTGTTGAATCATGTATTTGTAGTTCGGCTCGATCCAACCTCGAGCGATCCTCATCTTCGGGGGATTCGCTGGACCCGGAGGCGATGGATAGCGGGACCCTGCCGGCGGCCTCCTCTCCCAAGGCCATGGATAACACCGAGGTGTTGTCCCGAAGGATCCCAGGCCAAGGAGAGACTCAGGAGGCTGTCAGGGCGGCACCGAAGGGTGACACCTCAGCCGACGGACACATGGGGGAGAAAATCCCCAAGGAAACTGGCGACGGGGGCCATATTCAGTTCCGGAGACCTATACGGCTCCGCAATCAGGCAAGCAGCCTCTTTCGAAAGAAGAAGGTGCGCCTATTCCACCAGTGACCTCTATCCATCCAGAGGCACCGGATAATTTGCTGGAAGTGTTGCAAGGCGCTTCCATCGTTGAGGAACATCGTACCCTTATGGGTACGGTGATTGAGAAGATCTAGTCCGCGAAGAGCGGACTAACCAAAGGCTGCACAAGCCTTCTAACAGGCTTTGAGGTAAGCAACGCAATTATGTAAAAAGAATGTCTCGTATAGACAGTAGCCCCTAAGACATTGTCCGATGTTCGAAAAGAAAAGCCGGACAGAGGATCAAACAAGTTTCGCAGGAGACTAACCAGATGAATCAATGTGAACAAGCAGACATCGTTACTGGCCGCAACTTCTCGTACTGCTGAGGTTTTCGGACTGAAGCAGAGTCTGGAGCGGGCCGAGGAAGAGCTCGGCCGCGTGAAAAAACAGCTGGAAGACAATCAAGGTATGCAATAACTTTGTCTATTTTTTTAGGAAGGATGAATGATTTGTGCTGACTAAAGTGCCATGATATTTGCAGGAGCGGCGACCGAGGTGGAGGCCCTCAAGAATGTGCTGGCCGAGGTCGAGGAGAGAGCGGCCAAGGAACAACCCGCCCGTGAAAAGCATGAGGCCAGGGTCAGTGAGGTCCAGCAGGAGCTCCAGGACGTCGTGAAGAAATGCGAGTCCTTGGAGCACAACATTGCGGATCAAGACTCCGAACTTGCCCAGGCCTGCCAAAGTGCACACGATGCCCGGGTTGAAGCCCAGGGCGCCCTCCAGGAAATCCAGGAGGCCAGAAAAATCGCGGTGGGTAAGGCCTTTATTATGCAGAGAAAATATGTGAAGAAAAGGTTCCTCTTACTGACCCAGATTTTGAGTTCTCCAGGGGCATTTGCGGATCTGCCCGCAGCATTTCAGACGCTGCAGAGTTCTTCCGAGCTGAAGAGGGGAGCTCTACAAAGAAGCTGTTTTGGTCGCAATACCTTGCGCCAGAACATCCGGTGCCCTTTAGCGATCAGCTAAAATAGCTGGTCGAACTGCATAGGGTGGCCGAACTAGCCATGAAGGATTTAATAATCCGGCTATGGCCTGCCGAAGCATACCCAACAGCTACTTCGGGCTCGTGAAGTGGCTGGTCAATGCCTACCCTCGGCTTGATGCCATCAAGTGGTCGGTCTGCATCGAATGTGCACGAATGGCCTTCGCCCGAGTCCAGATGCATTGGGTGAAGATGGAACGCGTGAAGCTTGTGACCGAGGGACCGCCCGCGGGCAAGGAGCACTGCACGCCCGAGCTGTATTTTGACAATGTCTTGGAGGGATCCTGCATTGTGGCGGAGCAATGTGCTAAGGATATTATATTTCCATGAATACATTCATGTTATCCTGTCCTGTACTATGAAACAGTGCCGTTATGTAATATAATGCCTGTTATTTGATATTTTACCTCCTGTGCGGCCGTTTTGTTAAATCTGAGAGTTGGCCAGTCGTCGGTTTCAGCCCCCACATAGGCAGTACCGGGGTGTTTGGGATGAATCTAAACACTCTTTATCCTAAATTTTTGGTCCTTAAAGGAAGTGTTTAGTGCAACGAACCATGCAATCGGACTATGTGGCTTTATCACCCTCACTTAGCCATAGGAGTTTGACAATAAAAATTTAGGTGCAGCCCCTAGTGTTCGTAAGTCTGAACTTGGGGTGCTGTAAACACCTGATCGGATAAAAACTGATTCGTCGCACAATGCGGAAAAATTCGCTAAAGATGTGTAACCTCTCGAACAGCTGACCGGCTCATGGCGCATCCTGACAATCAGTTTTCGGCTTTCTCTACTGAGGTGCTCATCCGGATGAACCAGGACACAATCGCAATAGTTCTCCCTTTACTACCCTAGCCGATATAGCGGAACGTAAGGTAGTAAGCACAGGAGCCGGGCAACCCAACTATTGAGCAAAAACATGATTCAGAGCCGATGCATATAATGTTATAAGTTCGGGGTGCTGAACTATACTGTAAAAAAGTGTTCGGACTTTGGTGCCGTATTATGGGGCGTAATGAAGCCCTTGGCGAATTAAGACAAACCAGAGTGTACGGGTGCAATTGATAAGAGTATCAAGAAAAAGAAAAATGAAGTAATAGGATAAGGCCGTAAACCATTTTCCTTTGTAGTTTGATTAATACGTCAAACCATATTTTGTACAAATAGTGCGATAAGCAACAGGGCTATTTAACATGCCACGACCAAGGGAGAGCTGCGTGCACGTCCTTACAGCAGGCATAACGATCATGTAGAGAGACCACCTGGAAAGGCCTGGGAAAGGCCTGGGAAAAAAGAAACCTGAAAAGAAAAAGTGAAAATATGTGGGTCCAGGAACGGTTGAGCCGTATTATGGACCATGATCTAGATGTGCCTCCGTCTATGCCCATGGTATTTTGAGTGCGTAGTTATGTACGTGCAGTACGAATGCCGCCGTTTGGTCGGGACTGGGACGGAGGCCAAATTGCTAGTCAAGCTCTTGACGAGCTGGACTGTCCTGCTGTAGAGTAGTTCAGACTCGTTTGACAGTGTCTGGGAGCTTGGCCACCGAATTAAGGTTCTGCCTGAAAAGGCCGCTCTGTGTTTCTGCTGCGAGGGCAGCGGTGTGCTCCTCGGTACGGGGGAGCGTTCCGTGTTTCCATTGACTGTTATGACACCGCGTGGTCCGAGCATCTTGCTTGAGATAAGAATAGTGTGGTACCGCATTGAATCGAGCGAATGCGGTTCATCCGAGCAGTGCATGATAGCCGCTATGGAAGGGGACGATATCGAAGATCAACTCTTCGCTTCGGAAGTTGTCCGGGGATCCGAAGACCACTTCCAGTGTGATTGAGCCCGTACAGCGGGCCTCTACACCTTGGATGACACATTTAAAGGTGGTTTTTGTGGGCTTGATCCTTGAGGGATCAATACCCATTTTGCACACTGTATCCTGATAGAGCAGGTTCAGGATGCTGCCACCATCCATGAGGACTCGTGTAAGATGGAATCCGTCAATGATTGGGCCGAGGACTAGTGCGGCTGAACCGCCATGACAGATACTGGTCGGATGGTGATGTCTACTACACAACCTTCTTCTTGTAGACGTTGTTGGGCCTGCAAGTGCATAGGTTTGTTGGACAGTAGCAAATTTCCCTCAAGTGGATGACCTAAGGTTTATCAATCCATGGGAGGCATAGGATGAAGGTGGTCTCTCTCAAACAACCCTGCAACCAAATAACAAAGAGTCTCTTGTGTCCCCAACACACCCAATACAATGGTAAATTGTATAGGTGCACTAGTTCGGCGAAGAGATAGTGATACAAGTGCAATATGGATAGTGGATACAGGTTTTTGTAATCTAAAATAATAAAATAGCAAGGTAACTAATGATAAAAGTGAGCACATACGGTTAATATAATCATCATAGGTAGAAGGCATGCTATCATCATAACTACATTGCATATCAAAACTTGAGAGGCTAAAAATATCATCATTATTAAACATAGCATCCCCAAGCTTGGGACAAACATTAATTGTAGCAAATATATTCTCAAATATGACATCCTCATCAAACATAGCTTCCCAAGCTTGGGCCTTTTCATATCATAGGCATAATCACTCTCATCATTAATAGTATAGATAGCACCAATAGTATAGCAATTATTATATTCTTCCAAGCAAGTGCCAAAAAGATTTTCAAAATCATAAGGGGTATCATTATCTTCCCAATCATAATCATCACAACAAGCAATAGGCATAACTAGATCATTATCAAGTGTATCATCTTCATTTTCATGAGGCACATCAATAATAGGAGCAACTTTATTTGGGAGAGATACCTTTTTACCTCTCTTGCTTTTTCTTTTCTTCTTCTTCACCTCATGTGTGGGTTCAATCCTCTTTTTGGAGCTCCTTATTAATGAGATAGGTTGGATAGAAGACTCCTCCTTGTTACCTGATTCATCATAAGAAACAATAGGAGGATATTGGGAAGTCTCTTCCCTTTCGTTAGCATTCTCTTCATCTTCTATTTGTTTTCTTTTCTTTATGTAATTGGCAATATAAGGATTTTCAATGCAATTCACCGCACAATACATATAAATCTTCTCTAGATCAAAATCAAGAAATCTATCAAGATTAAATTTTGGAATACCCTTAGTTATACGTTTCATTTCTTCATAACCCAAAAGAAGGCTAAGTTCTTTATGATGCTCAAGGGTAATCAAATTATCACAATATTTGGGCACGACCTGATCATGAAACAAATAGCATTGGAGCTTTAAATGACCATGTTCATTGCAAAGTTCACAAGGGGCATGAAAAATATTGAATCTTTCAGCACATTCATCTAGCTCTTCTTGCAACAATTTGGTTTCTAAGTACTTATGCCTCTTGCAATATATATCTTCTTTATTTGGTGTGTTAATGCAAACATGCACTCCACAAAATTTGACATGCTTATGAGAGATATTTTCATCATGACTAGAGCAATCATCATTAGTACTATGGATTTTAAAGGAGTTTATACTAACAACATTGCAATCATGCTCATCATTCAAAGATTTAGTGCCAAATATTTTAATGCATTCTTCTTCTAACACTTTGGCACGATTTTCCTTTCCATCATACTCACGAAAGATATTAAAAAGACAAAGCGTATGAGACAAACTTAACTCCATTTTTTTGTAGTTTTCTTTTATAAACTGAACTAGTGATAAAACAAGAAACAATAAGATTCGATTGCAAGATCTAAAGATATACCTTCAAGCACTCACCTCCCCGGCAACGGCGCTAGAAAAGCGCTTGATGTCTACTACACAACCTTCTTCTTGTAGACGTTGTTGGGCCTGCAAGTGCACAGGTTTGTAGGACAGTAGCAAATTTCCCTCAAGTGGATGACCTAAGGTTTATCAATCCGTGGGAGGCATAGGATGAAGATGGTCTCTCTCAAACAACCCTGCAACCAAATAACAAAGAGTCTCTTGTGTCCCCAACACACCCAATACAATGGTAAATTGTATAGGTGCACTAGTTCGGCGAAGAGATGGTGATACAAGTGCAATATGGATAGTGGATACAGGTTTTTGTAATCTGAAATAATAAAAACAGCAAGGTAACTAATGATAAAAGTGAGCACAAACGGTATTGCAATGATAGGAAACAAGGCCTAGGGTTCATACTTTCACTAGTGCAAGTTCTCTCAACAATAATAACATAGATAGATCATATAACAATCCCTCAACATGCAACAAAGAGTCACTCCAAAGCCACTAATAGCGGAGAATAAATGTAGAGATTATGGTATGGTACGAAACCACCTCAAAGTTATTCTTTCGGATCAATCTATAAAAGAGTTCGTACTAGAATAACACCTTAAGACACAAATCAACCAAAACCCTAATGTCACCTAGATACTCCATTGTCACCTCAAGTATCCGTGGGCATGATTATACGATATGCATCACACAATCTCAGATTCATCCAACCAACACAAAGTACTTCAAAGAGTGCCCCAAAGTTTCTACTGGAGAGTCAAGAACGTGTGCCAACCCCTATGCATAGGTTCATGGGCGGAACCCGCAAGTTGGTCACCAAAACATACATCAAGTGGCACATGATATCCCATTGTCACCACAGATAAACACGGCAAGACATACATCAAGTGTTCTCATAAAAGACTCAATCCGATAAGATAACTTCAAAGGGGAAACTCAATTCATCACAAGAGAGTAGAGGGGGAGAAACATCATAAGATCCAACTACAATAGCAAAGCTCGGGATACATCAAGATCGTGCCATAGAGGGAACACGAGAGAGAACACGAGAGAGAGAGAGAGACAGAGAGAGAGAGAGAGAGAGATCAAACACATAGCTACTGGTACATACCCTCAGCCCGAAGGGTGAACTACTCCCTCCTCATCATGGAGAGCACCTGGATGATGAAGATGGCCACCGGTGAAGGATTCCCCTTCCGACAGGGTGCCGAAACGGGCTCCCGAGAGGTTTTTGGTGGCTACAGAGGCTTGCGGCGGCGAAACTCCCAATCTACCTTCTATTCTGGAAGTTTTAGGGTACGTAGGTATATATGGGTGCAAGGGGTACGTCGGTGGAGCTTCGAGGGCCCCACGAGGCAGGGGGGTGCGCCCTAGGGGGGTGGGCGCACCCCCCACCCTCGTGACCAGCTCCCGTATCTTCTGACATAGAGTCCAAGTCTATCTGGTGGCTTTCCTTCCCAAAATAACTTCTCTAGTTGATTTCGTTCCGTTTTGACTCCGTCTGATATTCCTTTTCCTCGAAACACTGAAATAGGCATGAAACAACAAATTTGGGCTGGGCCTCCGGTTAATAGGTTAGTCCGAAAAATAATATAAAGTGGATAATAAAGTCCAATATTGCCCAAAAGAGTAGATAATATAGCATGGAGCAATCAAAAATTATAGATACATTGGAGACGTATCAGATGGTCCCTACGATCGAAGGTGATCGGGCATGATGACCATGGGTTGAACTTTGGGGCGACTGGCTCCATCGCATAAACGTCCCTGAGTGTGCGCTTGCGCTCCCTCTTGGGGATATGGGTAGTGTATATCATGTTCACTGTTTTAACTTGGGGGGAAACTTCTTTTGTCCCTCTGTGTTCGGTGGCTAGGGCTCCGCGTCATCGTCCTCGCTTTGCAACCCCTTCTCCTTGTTCTCGGCATGTAACTTGTTGGCCTGTTTAAAAATCCAACAGTCTCTGTTGGTATGATTGGCTGGTTTATCAGGAGTGCCATGGAGTTGACATGGACGATCGACTATGCGGTCCAAGCTGGACGAGCCCGGATTGTTCCTTTTATATGACTTCTTCCGCTGGCCAGACTTAGAGCCACTGAATCCGGCATTGACCGTTGTGTCCCCGGTGTTGTCACCGTTGCTTCGACGCTTGTGTCTGTTGCCTCGGGGCTTGCCATTACTATTTCTGGCTTTAGAAGTGCTAGGTTCGCTTGTGTTGTTATTACTTCGGGCTAGCCAGGTATCCTAGTCTGCGCAGAAGCGGGTCATAAGCATCGTGAGGGCTGCCATGGACTTCGATTTTTCTTGGCCGAGGTGTTGGGCGAGCCATTCATCACAAATGCTATGTATAAAGGCCGCTAGGGCTTCGACATCTGGACAGTCACGATCTGGTTCTTTTTAGTTAAGAATCTAGTCCAAAATTTCCTGGCTGTTGAACTATGTGACTTAAGTCGTCGGCATCGGGAGGTCGGACATATGTACCCTGGAAGTTGTCCAGGAAGGCGTCCTCCAAGTCTACCCAGCTGCCGATTGAGTTTTCAGGCAAACTGTTCATCCAGTGCCGAGCAGGTCCCTTGAGTTTCAACGGGAGGTATTTGATGGCGTGAAGATCGTCAACGCGGGCCGTATGAATACACTACAAAAAGATACACTTCCGTGATGATACGTGTTTGTCACAGTAGGTCACGTTTTCTGTCATGCATGTACATCCATGACAATTTTATGACAAAATCAAGATAGTCATACCTGTGCTGTCGTAGAAGTGTTCCATGACATTACCAAAATTATCATCATGGAAGTGTCCACTTCCATGATGATAAATCGCGCGTCATAGAAGTGCTTTCGTCAAGGGTGACCGACATGTGGCATCCACCGTAACGGAACACTGTTAAGCTATCGGGTCCGGTTTTCGATCCAATAACCCGTTAACAGCCCCGACCAATGGGGATTTTCCACGTGTAAAATCATCATTGGCTGGAGGAAACACGTGTCGTCTCATCGCTAGGACAGATGTCCTCCACTCATTGGACCGAAGGCGCCTATGATACGTCGACACGTGGCATGGCCCAACAGAGGCCCATTCCCGTGAAAAGGCCGGCCCGTTTGACTTGGTCAAAAGGTGGCGGGCCGGCCCATGGAAAGCCTGTTAATGGCTTGTTCGCATATAGCCCATTTATAGCCCGCTAACACAGGGCCCGTTATGGCCTATCCGAATTAGGCCCAATAGCATCATCTGGGCCGTCCAATATGATTCCAGACCATTTTAACTTCCGGCCCATGTATGGCCCATGACGTCTTTTGGCCCATATGAGGCCCTTTGTAACTCTTGGCCCATTAACGGCCCATGGTGAAACTGGCCCGTAATGAACAGTGTATCACTTTATACCCATTAACGGCCCATTATTCCATTGGGCCGTTTCCAGCCCATGTTATCTTTCGGCCTTCTCAGGGCCCATTTATTCTTGTGCTCATTTCCAGCATTCGGTTACTTACGGCCCGTTACTGTCATTTTCTGCTTGTGGGCCAAATTCAGCCCATTATTCTGATCGGCCCGTTTGTGGCCCATGTCGTTAGGCCATTTTGTAGCGTCATCAAATCGGCCTATTAATGACGGCCCGTTATGGTCGGCCCATGAGCAGACGATTCAACTCTAGCCCATTTACGACCATAATGTGGTCTATTATTGGCCCATGTTTGTGTCGATCATCTGACCCATATAAGGCCCATTGATGATACGGCCCGTAGAAGGCCCATTGTGTCTACGGCCCGTAGAAGGCCCATTGTTTCTACGGCCCATAGAAGGCCCATTGTTTCTTCGCCCGTAGAACGATCATTGTTTCCATGGCCGGTAGGAGGCCCTGTGTCACTACAGTAAATATGTAGCCCATGTTTATTGTGGCCTAGTTTTAAAAAATAGGTTATTGCGGCCACTAGCAAACCGCGGAAAAAGAACTGCACTGACTACAAGCAAACAATAAACAAGACGACAAGGAAATAAATAAGCAAGCAACTTACGCTAGGCTATCACGGCTATTACACATATTACATCCACTGGGCATCAAAGTTCGCCACTAGTGCAAATATAGGGAACAAAGCAGCATATAAACGCCACAGCAACACAAGTCCAGAACTGAAACCACTTCAGAAGAGCTCAAGAAACAATATCCTGGGTACCCATAATGCTAGCAAGGTGCTTAGCAAGCTTATTAACTTTCTCTTGTTTGGCACTTAAATCCTCTAGCGCTTGCTGTTGCACAAGAAAGTATGCATTTGAATTTTGCAGGGACTTCCTCAGTCCTTCGGCTTCTTGCCACAGCACAATTGACTGATGACTTTCAGCCTATAGCTAAGACTGAAGAAGCCGAAGTGATTCAGGCAGTGAGTTCGAAGAGCTTGTGCCAGCGGTACTGGCCAGTAACTCGAACACTACATCAATGCAGGACTGTGGGGTTTTCTCACTGTCTACAAGATTGTTTTTATCACCTTTCTTGGAGACCAACAGGGTTGTCTCACTATCTTGAACCTTATCTGCATTACTTTCTCTACCATTGCATAGTGGGGTGCTCTTCTCCAATATTTTGTTTGCATACTACAAGAGAAACAAGCAGACACATCCCAGGTTTAGCATGTAGTATACGAAACTCATTTTGGTAAACCAGTTCAGTAGTAAGGTGGACAGGATAACAACATGAAACAAACATATATCTATGTACTATGGTCACTGTATTGTCCATATCATTCTAGTTTATGTTGCCTAATCAAGATAGAGACACAGTTCAACTCATATATTTTTAAGACACAACAGCATAGACAGAATATAAGTGTGAGAAACTACACAACATTGGCAACACTTGTAATGTGCATCACATGAGAACATAACTGTTTATACAACTTAAACTGAAATCAACATAGAGCAAGAAGTTAGAACAACAATCCAGTTAAAGAAATAGGTTTAAAACATACCTGTTGCGCCATTGGAGTTTCAATTGGATCTTTCAAATTCGAAAGTAGTTGGTATGAGTAAATGCAGTGATGCAACAGCAAAGGAGTATGGACCATAGTTACAGAATCTGAGCTGAGAACAGTTGCTCTTATGCTTTAAACGTGGAGTTTGGGTTAGCTGTGGTGGTCTTCATGCTTTAGGCACTGCAGTTGCTTTACAAACTGCTCGTGTGGGGGTACTCTGCGGTGGACATGGTGCTTTGTCAACTAGAAGTGGGTTACTATCCGCTGGGGTTGCGGTTAGATGGGTTGTAGCTGGTTCTCTGCCCAACGGTGTAAGTGTGCAATATGGAAGAGTCTCGATTATGTGTGGTGAGGCTAGTTTGTGGGCCAGTACAACCATGGTTCTATCTGCATCGACGGGTAGCACTGTCTTTTGAAGGGGTTTTTGCTCCCTTAGATACTGCTATCACCCCCTCCAATTCAAATGGCTGATAAACAAGAAAAGAAATTGAACGTACAGACATTGTATGATAGGCAGATGTGGTAATTCACATATATGTTGTCTAACCAAAAAGGAAAGCATGACACAATTTCACATATATGATGCCTAACTAAACAGGATAGCATGACACAGTTTCAGATATATGATGGATAACTTGACAGGATATAATGGCATAATTCAACATATGATGAGTATCTAGACAGGATGACATGACAAAACTACATGATGTCTTTCTAAAATAGGTTGGGATGAAATAATTCACATACATGTTGTCTAAGTATACAGGATGGCATGATATAATTGACATAATTGATTCATATACTAAGCAGCTGGCACTCACATGTATGAGCTCTAAACTAAGCAAATGGAATTCAATATTGTGCATATGATGTCTAAACTAAGCAATGAAAGACACCATATGGATGATATGAGAAATATAAACATTGCAACTTAGAGCATACACCTCAGGTGGGATATAGGACTGGTCATCTGTCTCTAAATCCTCCTCTGAGGACCTCC
The DNA here is from genome assembly GCA_021437245.1 of Aegilops speltoides. NCBI lineage: Eukaryota > Viridiplantae > Streptophyta > Magnoliopsida > Poales > Poaceae > Aegilops > Aegilops speltoides. Next base: position 133,428,254 of record CM038141.1, read on the forward strand.
CTGTAACCATCGAGATATATGCTTCAACAGGTACCATTGCCTGCTCTGAAGACCTTGTTTTCACTCCAGATTTTTCCATAACCGGCTCAAATGGCTGATACACATGAAGAGTAGTTCAATATACACAGATTGTCAACAAATGGAATACGTAATGAAAAAAAAGATGGCATGAGATAATTCACATATATGATGCCTGGCTACATGGCGGTGCATAATTCACATATATGATAACTGGCTGAAAAACATGGCATTGCATAATTCACATATGTGATATAGAAAGCAAACAGGAGGCATTCACACAAAGCATGTCTAATTTAAGCAGATGGCATGTCAATGCAAGACACCATATGCATGATATGAGCAATATAACCCTGCCAAGTTAGAGCATGCACCTCGGGGGTGGGGGGATACGACTGGTCATCTGTCTCCGAATCCTCCTTTGAGGAGCTATCTGTAACCAACAAGAAATCTGCATCGACAGGTAGCACTGACTGCTCAGAAGACCTTGTTTTCACTCCAGATTTTCCCATGACCGACTCAAATAGCTGATGCACAGGAAGAGTAGATGAATGTATAAACATTGTTGACAAATGGAATACATTTTGAAAAAAAATATGGCACGATAGAATTCACATATACGATGACTGGCTAAACAGGATGGCATTGCATGATTCACATATATGATGCCTGGTTAAAGAAGATGGCATTGCATAATTCCCATATACTCCCTCCATTCCTAAATATTTGTCTTTTTAGAGATTTCAAATGGACTACCACATACGAATGTATATAGACATATTTTAGAGTGTAGATTCACTCATTGTTCCGTATGTAGTCACCTATTGAAATCTCTAAAAAGACAAATATTTAGGAATGGTGGGAGTATGATATAGAAACAAAAAAGGTGGCATTCACACAAAGCAAATCTAAACTAAGCTGATTACATATAAGATGTATAATGTAAGCAATGCGCGGGGACATATGCATGATATGACCAACATCAGCATGCCAGGTTAGAGCAAACACCTCAGGTGGTAAACAGGCGTGGTCGGCTCCTTATGAATCCCCATCTGAACAGTTATCTTCCTCTGGAATACAATCTAGAAATGCGAGAGGGGGCCCACTTCGCCCACCATGGAGCGGCGTCTGCATGACATTATATTCCCACGCAACAGTCTTCTCTTTTTCTCTACATGTTCAGTATGATTGTGTACCATATCTGACATGCATAATTAAAAAATAGTTAGATTTTGTAAGGCCTAAGGGGTGCATGCAAAAATCAAGACTGATGGTAGCAAATGAGTGGATGGATCCAAAACTAATTATAGCAGGTAGATTATAGCTTCAGTTTAAAAAGATAGACAATGGATCATCTATTGTTTGTTGCCCACCCAACATGAACCACATAGAAGACCCCAGATGAACCAGATAGTAGACAGATACTATTCGTTGCTGCCTTGATATGAGACTCACGGGCATTTTAAAACTCAACTTTGAACGATAAAGTAGCAGGTAATAATAACCGATGTATAACGTAAGCAAACATGAAAGACTGCGACCTCTCTTCCGGAACTGTGTAGTCCTCAGGTTCATCTGCTCAGTTGATGATGGTAATGCAATTGGCGTGGCTGCCAGCAACGGGGAAGATGATCTGAGGTGGTGAAAGAAAGTCTGCAGGGGGGATCTCTGCTACAGTGAACGCTTCTATCGATGGTGCACCTCAGGTGGGGTGGATGACGGCACGGCAGGAGCAGGACATAACACACAAAGTTTTCTTTGACGCCTATCTGAAAATGAAGTAAATCTGTAAGGGCTCCTTAGAATTGGAGGATTCTATAAACGCAGGGATAGGAAAAACATAGGAATATGATAGGAATGCACGTGCAAAACAGCGCATTTGGAAACATAGGATTTCTGTCAACCTGGGTGTTTGGTTCACATGAATTGGAAGAACACAGGAATGGAGAAACGTGGTCAAATTAAAGTCAAACCATGTGAAAATGTAAAAAATTAGAATCTTATTATGCCAGTAATGCAATTAGTTCTGTTCTTCATGCATATTAATTTGAAAAGGACGTCCAAGTGAATATTAAAATTCCTACATTTTTTCTTCAAAAGAGACACCAAAGGAAAAAAAATCCTCCAGTTTTGCTTTGCTCCACTCCTTCTAACCAAATGCATGAATAGTAGTACCATAGTAGTTCCATAGCAAAGGATCCCTGAGGGATCGACATGAATGCAGAGTAACAAAGTGATGCGACGAGTGTACAACCTCTTTGGCATAGCCTTGTGGATCTCAGCATCATCGGGTTGGATGTGGAGGATGGTGATGCCGGTGTGACTATCGGAAGCGGGGAAGAAGATCTGAGGCCTCTAGAAACGGCGCCGAGGGTACTGCTCCGCTGTGATGGACGGTTCTGTCGTTGGAGCAGCTCCGGTGAGGTGTACGGAGGCGAGGCTGAAGCAGGACAAGACAGACAATGTTAATCTGAAGTGGGACTCTAATATCATCTGCAATAGATGATGTAAAATACATCAGCAAAAAGTGCTAGATGTAAAACGCATCAGCCGCGCCATGGCCGCTCTGACAAATGCTGTAAGTACTATTCACTCTGAACTTAACTGAAGAAACTGAACTTTACAGTCGAAACTGAATGTTACTGCCAAAATGATTGAGCGGTAGCGAGCATTGCAATAGATGTTTAGGGCGTTCGAGCACTAGTAGCGAGAAGCAGTGATGTAAATCAGCAGACGCTCGAGCAGGGAACGCACTAGCAGAGAGCAAGTCATGCAGTAGCACCGCGAGTGAGTGCTAAAGCAGCAACTTTTGTAGCTGCCGGAGGTCATGCAGTAGCAGCAGCAGCGCGAGCGAGAGCAAGAGTAGAGCAGCAGCATGAACTAGAACAAGAGCAGAGCAGCAACGCGACCGGCAACAATAGCAGAGCAGAGTAGCAACACGAACGAAAGCAAGAGTAGTGCAGTAGCGCGACTGACAGCAAGAACAGAGCCGCAACACGAGCGAGAGCTGGAGCAGCTGCAGCTAATGCCGGTGTGGAAGTCGCCGCCGAGGAAGCAGCGACATGGGGGAGAGACGCCGTGGATGATATGGCCGGCGATGGCGCCGTCTATGGAGACCCACCATGGCTGCTCGGTATCGAGCACCGGCAGCCCCGTGAGATTGAATAAAAGATAAAATGCAGCAGTGAGTGCAGAACCTCCCTGGTGGTGCCGAGTTGTCCTCAGCTTCATCGGAGGAATTGGTGAGGGTGCTGTGGTTCTGGTGGGGCAGGTCAAGACGGTGCTGTGGGGATTGAGGTTGCGCAATAGACGAGGCGAACGTCGGGGCAGCTCCTTGGAGGTGGAGGACGGGGCGGCTAATCTGGCGGGACGATGAGATCGACGACGAATCCTCATCCGGTGCGGTGGATGAGGGGCGGCGAGCTGTTGCGGTGGACGACAAAGTCGGGGAAGAGTCTCCGGCTGGGCGGGGATCAGGAGGCCGACGGAGGAGCGTGGGGTTTCGCGGGTTTTGGCGGCCTCAGTGTATGAATGGGGGGGACGAAGGGGAAGGGTTGGGGGAGCCATGGCTTAGGGACGCGCTCGTCCGAAATGTAGGGTAAGTTACCAGCGTACCCCCACCGGTTTTGACACCGCGACGTGGAGCTTCATTTTCGGCTGAGGGGTAGAAGGGGGATTTTGCGTGTCTGGGCTGCGGAACCGATTTTGGATGAGGAGGGAGTTTTTGCGCACATCGAAATTTCAGGATAACAAGGCGCAACGCGGGTTGAAGAGGCGGGAGTTTCAAAGCAGGTGAGACAAAAGATACCCGACCTTGAATATTTCGGGATAACAAGGTGCGGATTCCTTGTTCGGCAGAACAAACTTAACATGTAAACAAACAATTCATACAAGACACAAGAGAGTCATGTCCCCTTTTACTATATTGCTATAGATGCCATTGAAAAAACTACAAGAAAAATGTAAATTTTTTTAGGAGAACAAGATTACCCTGTACAGTACCAAATCGACTCGCACTTCCCTCAACAACAACAAAAAACAAATCAATTCCCACCAAAAGAAAGAGTAATGTCCCTTTTTATACGATTACAAATGCCAGGATATCAAATTTCAATTTTTGATTCCACGTTATGTTGAATTCAAATATATCATTAGGTGACCTTGCGGTTTATAATTGATGTAGTCATACATTTTGATCTTCCATCATATATGAACATTTTACTCCACCATGTGAACATATATATTGTTGTCTACCATATGGACTAAATTTGAATCAATTTTCCTTATTTGAATATGATTGTTGTCAAGTTATACAATAATTTAAATATTATCTTGATAACAAAAAACATGCATATAGCAGTAATCATATTTTCACTATGAACTACATGTACCATACGATCTCCAATTCAAATATTTGTATCCATTTTATGTTGAATTCAAATCATAGTACATTATTGGTCTAGCTAGCGAGATGTTCGGGATAATCTAAACCCTGTTTTCATATGTATAATTTTTGGTTGAATTGGGACAAGTTTTGGTATAAGCTTCTTGCAAAACCGGAGATTCTCTCAACAAGCCTCGTGGTTCCGAGAGGGAACGTGTCACCTTTGTGTGCGAAACGATATATGCTGCCTCCCCCTGATTTTCGTTACAGAGTCAACATAGAACTATATGAGTGCCCTATTAAAATTTGGAATTATTTCGGGTTCGTTTGGCCTTATTATACATTAATTGAGTTTCTAGACTTTTAATGTGCATAACCCAAATTTGAACTGTAGGCACATGCTCCGGTGCACCAAAGTTGGTTGAAAAATCACATTGAGAAACATGGTTCTAAAATTCTTGTAAATCCAAAACACGTCTGTAAATCATGAAACTTGGCATGGTGTCATGTCATGGTACTACCATGCTGTGGTAAAAAAAATTGGCCGAATAGGAACAGATTTTGGTATAAGCTTCTTGCAAACCAAAGCTTCTCTCAAGAAGGCTCGTGGTTCTGAGAGGGAACGTGCCACCTTTGAGTGCGAAATGATATACGCTTACAAAGGTAACATAGGACTACATGAGTGCCCTGTTAAATTTTGGAATTATTCTGGGTTCATTTGGCCTTTTTTATACATTAATTGAGTTTCTGGTCATTTAATGTACATAATTCAAATTTCAACTACAAACACATGCTCCCGTGCACCAAAGTTGGTTGAAAAATCACATATGTGTCCTCGGGTGAATTTCTAGGTCCCATGCAAGAAATGGGAATAAAATTCAAACATCTGGGCATTGTGGCTCGGCCGACAACATTGATAAACTTGGTTTTAAAATTCTTGTAAATCCGGAACACGCTTGAAAATCATGAAACTTGGCATGGTGTCATGTGATGGTAGTACCATGCTGTGTAAAAAAATTGGCCGAATAGGAACAAGTTTTGGTATAAGCTTCTTGCAAATCGGAGCTTCTCTCAAGAAGGCTCGTGGTTCTGAGAGGGAACGTGTCACCTTTGTGTGCATAATTCAAATTTGAAATACAAGCACATGCTCCAGTGCACCAAAGTTGGTTGAAAAATCACATGTGTGTCCTCGGGGAAATTTCTAGGTTCCATGCAAGAAATGGGAATGAAATTCAAAATTCCGGGCGTCGTGGCTGGGCTGGAAACATTGAGAAACTTAGTTTTTTAATTCCTGTAAATCCAAAACACGCATGAAAATAATGAAACTTGGCTTGGTGCCATGACATGGACCAACATGCACTACAGGAATCAGCTACTTTGCCATCTGCCACGGCGGACGGCAAAGGCATGGACGACGGACGGCAAAAGGGGACGGCAAAGTACTGGACGGCTAAGAGCTACGTTGCCGTATGCTTCGGGCGGCTGAAGGCAAAGGGGCCTTTGCCCTCAGCAGTGGACGACAAAGAATGCAGACGGCAATAAATGCGCTTTTACTCCGTTAGGTGGTTAACGGCAGGCCTTTTCCATCCGCCGCTGACGGCAAACTTCGGAAGGCCTTTGCCGTCCGCTGCTGTAGGCAAAGTTTTTTTCTCTTTGCCGTCAGCCACTGTAGGCAAACTGACCTAAATGGTCAGCCTCCCAGGAAGCACGGTTTCCTGCCACGTGGCCTCTTTGCCATCCGCTGCTGATGGCAAAGGCCCCTTTGCCGTCGGTGGCAGACGGCAAAGAGCCTGCATATTGGCTCTTTTTCTGTTTTTTTAAATCCAACAATTTTCATAGGAAATATATATGACATATATAGATATATTTCACAGGGCTATTTAACAGCACATAAGTTTCATCGTACATACATATATAGTTCCCTCCACTCATACATTGCAAGTTGCACATACACATAAGTTGCAACCATTAGGAAGTTGCACATACATATTACAATGCAAAGTTCCATCAAGATAGCAAGTTCCATCGTAGCAAGCTAGAAGAATACTAGAAGAGAATGAAATAAACAACAAGCACTCCATCATAGCAAGCTAGCTTCCGAGAAGTGAATGAAATCTGCAAAATGGCAAATAAGAAAGTTAGGAAAAGGTGACTAGAAGAAGAAGACTAGAAGAAGAAGCACGCCATCGTTTGTGAGGTAACTTAGGTGAAATGGATCGTTTATGAGCTAACTTAGGTAAAATGCATCATTTTAGAGCTAACGTAGGTAAAATGGATCGTTTATGAGCTAACTAAGCTAATTATGCCGTTTTTACATAAGTAATGTAAGTACATGTCATTATTGACCAAACCTAGTTAACTAAGCATATTATAACTAACTTAGGTCATTTTGGAGGAACCAAAGCTAAGTATAGATCATTTTAGAGCTAACTTAGGTAAAATGGCTGGTTTTGGAGGTCAGTAAGATTATTAAGTCATTTTGGAGGAAAAGAAGCTAACTCTAGGTCATTAAGGTAAGCATATTGGAGGAAATAAAGCTAAGTCTAGGTCTTTATGCATTTGTTAAGCAAAAAACTAGAGAAACTTACCTTGATCATGGAGGTGTGGGAGCCGGGCTGGCTCGTGCGATGGTGGAGAAGGATCGTGTGATGCTTGTGTGGAGTTCTGCTGCACCAAAGATCATTTCAATGTTTACGTTAGCATGATGACACTCAAATGTTAAGACTAGCAAGTAACGTCCATTCAAATTAAACTCACCGTGGTCTCAGGAGCAATCTCTGGATCAATGGCTATGGAGCCACGGGACCTTTCGCCACTAGATATCATCACCTGCTCTGGATTGTAGGGAATCTGGCTCGGGTTAAATCCTCCCCTTTCCTTGCCTTCCCCTTGACTTTCTTGTAAGAGGCAGTGTGGGCCATGGCATACAGGTCATACCCCTCTAGCACCTTATCTGTCTTATTGTAGCATGCCTGAAAGAGAGAAGCAAAGTAAATTAGTAATTAAAGGGCTCAAGCTAGCATGATGAATGAATTGCATTAATCATGAAGCAAACCACATACCCAATTCTGCCTGAACTGATATAAGCTGGAGCTACCTTGATGGTGTGTCACACCTTCAATTTGGGCACGTTTGTCCTTGGCCTCAGTCGGCTCCCCTTCCATCTTTCAACACCTGCCATGACAAAGAGTAAATGAAATTAGTACAACATAAAAAAAATACCGACATGAATAATAATATGTATATCACTTAGGTGTATCATCATCAAGTACAACATAAAAATTGAATACGACACTACTAATAATCTCGATCAAGATCATCAATAAATGCATAATTATCATCATCACTATAATCAATGAGCGGGCTCATAGGGTTCATGGCATCAACATGTGGAAGGTCACCTTTACGTGTCGGTCAAGCATTGAGAGGTCATCCATGCGATAACCTCTTCTTGTTCGGCTCTTCTTGTTCCTCCTCCGGGGTGATGTGGGATTCACATCACCGTCTACTTCAATGTTTTGGGGTGAAGTATACGGTTCTTGAAACGCTTTTTGGAAAGACGTGTCTCTTGAAAGAATTCTCCTTCATATGTATGCAGGTTAATGTGAGGTTCAAAATCCTCTTCCTTTGGGGAGATAGTCTAGCGTGGAGGCACTTCATAAACGACATCCCAACCTTTCAGATTTGGATTAGTTTGGCAGGCCCACGGTAGATAGAATACTTGGGTGCTTTGTTGAGCCGTAATATAGACATCAGGAACATCTAAATGGGTGCTTTGGTTGATTTCAACTAGCCCTATATGTTCATGAGTCCTTCTAGTCTCCTTCGGCTGAAACCAATAACATTTGAAGACTATGACATTCGGTGGGTGTTCACCATAGAATAGAAGTTCGTAAATTGCTTCAACTCTCCCATAATACTCGGTACCTCCTTCGCTGATAGCAGATACACAAAAATTTGTAGACTTTCGGTCGGCCATAGATAGCTCTTTGCCATAGGTACGAAAGCGATACCCGTTGATGTCGTATTTGTCAAATGAACAGACCTTATAGTCAAAACCATTAGCGAATTGTCTCAATTCGGCGTCCATAGACTCTGAATTAGCCTACAAGTTTAATATGAAAGGATTGTTGCATTACGCACAAATTAGCGAATAAAATGGAATTGTCTAATAGACTTTACCGTTTGTTTGAACCAAGAGATGAAACTGGGATAGCCGCCTCCTTGCTTTGCGTGAAGCTCATACTCTTTGACGGAATCCTTTTGGATCACCACTCCATATGAGAATAGGGCGACGTATCGACTGTATGAAATATCCAGGAATAAGAGCAGTTCAACGGAAATAGAAGTTGCGAAACAATGTACCGAGAACTTACTCGATGTACGGCCGCACTTCTATCAGGTTGTTGAAGATATACAAAGAAATGGTCCGCCATACTTCGTTATCCAAAGATACTGGATTTGAAACACTGGCTGGTGCGAGATTCCCTTTGAATAGGCTGAGGTTGGATCCACCCTTTTTAGGCTCGTCGACCTTGTCGAGGCTTGGATTATGCAAATGACGATTTTTGGTTTCGTAGTGTGCTGTCACGAAGTTTGCCGCCTCCTCAGTGATGAATGCCTCAACCATCGACGCTTCAATTCTACGTTTATTTTTACATTTTTCTCGAAGCGTCTTCTGCATCCTCTCAGTTGGGTAGCACCAATGATTTTGCACGGGACCCCCAATCTTGCCTTGGTCGGGAGATGCAAAATCAAATGCTGCATTGCATTAAAGAAGCCCGGTGGAAAGATCTTCTCTAACTTGTAGATCAACTCCGGCGTCAACTCTTCCATTTCTTATAGCACGCCAGGCGATAGTTCTTTCGCACAAAGAACACGGAAGAAATAGCTGAGTTACGCCAAGACTAGCCATTCATCCTCGGGGATGAAGCCACGCAAACATCACCGGCATTACCGCTCAATCCATATGTGCCAATCATGACTCTTGGACCAAATATCTTCAATTTATCAAGACTCGCTCCCTCTTTAGATTCGCTGCATACCCATCGAGGACATTAACTGCATTTTCACCCACAAGATAATTTCCCTCATAGCTGGCCTTCCAAGATTGAACCATGCCTTTGGCTTCGTCCAGTTCTGCTTTCCTTTCGGTTCTTTCATGTTTTGTAACGGCCTATCACATAGCGCCTCCAGATTGACTCTAGCCTTAGTATTATCCTTTGACTTCCCATCTATGCCGAACAATGTACCAAAAAGTGCGTCGGCGATATTCTTCTCAGTGTGCATCACATCGATGTTGTGTGGGCAAAGGAGGTCTTTGAAGTAAGGAAGATCCCATAAGCATGTTTTGTGAGTCGGGCATGCTCGTAATTATACCCTTGAAGTACCACGGGCGCTCTAGATCGGCTCGAGGCGTTTAAGCGATCCAGTGCATTGGCTGTCAGCGCAGGTGGTGCGAGTTTTTAGAACTCTACCTCGATGAAGTTCTTCTTGTCTTTCTGAACATATGGCGAGGATCCGAGAACTGTCTATGCATGTCGAAGCAAGAAAACTTGCGGCCGGCTGAAATAACGAAACTCAAGAGCTCCCTTGCATGTGGTGCACGAAACCTTCCATGCACACACCAGCCAACGAATAAGCGCATCGCCCGGCAAGTCATCGTCGAGTACATGTACCGACACGCATTATGAAGTTTCGTTTGCTATAGGCGTCGTATGTCTTGAACCCATTATCCCAGGCTTCTTGCAATTCGTCCTTAAGCGGCTGCATGTACACATTCATATTTTTCCCCAGATAGGTTGGCCCTAGAATTATCAACGTCTTGAAAATGTTCTTTCTTTGCATAATCTGTCCGGGGGGGAGATTGAGTGGAAAGACAAATACGGGCCAACAACTGTATTGGGCTGCCATCATACCAAACACACTAAACCCATCGGTGCTGATGCCGACTCGAGGATGCCTCGGATCTGCCGCTTTGTCAGCATGTAGTTCATCAAACTTTTTCCACGCAACACCATCCGATGTGTGTACCATCATCAGATTCGCATCTGCATCTAGTTCGGTTCTTTTGCCTGTTTTGTGCCATGTCATCTGTCTGGCCATCTCTTCGACCATGAAAAGACATTGAAGTCTTGGTATGATTGGCATATACCGAAGAACACTAACAGGGATTTTGGTCTGTGTCTTCGCACCCATACCGTTGTCTACCACAATATACCTGGAAGACTTGCAAATGGGACAATAGTTCAAGTCCGCATAGTCAAGCCTAAATAAGGCACATCCTTTCTCACAGGCATGTATCTTCTAATAGGGCATCTTCAGTGCACGGAGGATTTTGTCCGACTGGTACAGGTTTGCAGGCATTACATGGCCTTTGGGTAGAAAGCGTCCAAATATTGTCATAATTGCGTCGTAGCATTCTCTGCCCAAGTTGAACTGAGCCTTCGGAGCCATTACTTGTGAGATGGCATCCAACTAACAAAGCTCAGTGTGCTCGTGGAGCGGACGTTTTGAAGACTCCAACATTTCCTTGAAGGCCTTTGCAGATTCCTCCATCTCCTCGTCCGAATCCCGAGCATCATCATAGTCTTGCACCATGTTTTCCATCCCGGTACCATGCTCATCGGTGCGACGATGATCCACCTCAGCTCGGTCACGCTGGGCAGACGCACCATGAAATGTCCACACCGTATAATCGGGCGTAAAACCATTCTTTTGCAGGAGTTTACCCATTTCAGCCTCTGTCCTCTTTTCCTAATTCTTGCATCGGAAACAGGGGCACCAAGTTTTCCTCTGGCCATTTGCAAATGCGGCTTGCACAAACCTCTTGGTTTTTGTGAACCATTCAGCGCTCCATTTGTTCTGACCAGTGTGACTGGTATACATCCATGCACGATCACTCGTCTTGACTTTCAGAGCTACTGGACACACAACAATTATATATATAATTCACCATGTATATATTCATTAGTTGATCTACTTTGTCAATTTTATTACGTCCATGCAACCTACACTCTAATAGGTAATGATAGGTCCTAATCCCACCTGAGTATGTGTAGATTGGGTTCATTTTCCCATGCTATGCTCTGGATCCGACGCAAAATTTCAGCAGCACCTCCCCGCTGTTCTCCTGATACACGTCTCTGCAATAAACAGAGAGGATGTGTACCAGGAGAACAACAGGGGAGGCACTGACAAAATTTATGCGTCGGATCCAGAGCAAAGCATATGGGAAAACAAACCCAATCTACATATACTCGGGCTGTCCATGGATAGCGTTGGACAATTCGAAAGAATCAAGGTTATAAATATGCAAATGCATGCATATTTATAACTATGATGCTTTCGAACGGGAGGCACATATTGGTTACGCATACTGATGATTCAAGACACATATATAGCTAGCTATCAAGTTTCATCGGCACGAACACCAGAACAGAGCAAATAATTAATGGGAGAGGAGGACATGTCATTTGTGCTCACCCACGAACGAAGGGGCAGAGCTCGTCAAATGCACGACGATGTCGTCGAACACCAAACCTCGCAGCGGTGAAACAACTGCACATTTAAATCAACCCGATCAACACAATTATATGTGATGTTTTTCATAACAAAATCTAAAAATATATGACCTAACTAATAATTCACAAATATAAGACCCTGTCGGCCTCGGGGTTCGGGTGTCGGGGTGTCTGGGTGTCGTGTCGGGGTCGGGGTGTGGTGTCGAGGTTGGGGTGTCGGGGTCAGGGGTCAGGGGGTCGGGGTGTCGGGGTCAGGGTGTCGGGGTCAGGGGGGGTCAGGGGATCGGTGTGTGGTGTCGGGGTCAGGGGGTCGGGGTGTTTCCTTCTATCCTTCTTCTTCTTTCTTTCTCTTCTTCTTCTTCTTTCCTTTCGTCTTCTTCTTCTTTCATCTTTTTCTACTTTTTTACTTCTTTTCGTTTCTTCTTTTTTTCTTCTTCTACTTCTTTTCTTCTTCTTCCTTTTTCATCTTTCTACTACTTCTACTTTTCTTCTACTTGATCTAATTCTTTTCTAACACTAACACTAACACAATCTAGCACTAACAATTAAACAGCAAAAAAATGAAAAAACAGAAAAAAAGTAGTAGTCCCTCACCGGAGCAATGGGACGGTCGGCGGGGGCGGGGCGGCAGGCGGCACCAGGCACCGGCGGGTGGCGGAGGGTGGTGGGGCGACGGGGCGTCGGCGGGTGGGGTGGGGGCGGAGGGGTGGTGGCGCGACGGGGCAAGGGTGCGGGGGCGGCGGGGGCGACGGTGGATCTAGCTAGGGCGGAGCGTCGGGGAGGAGAGAGGAAGAGAAGGGAGAGTAACGGGTGGGGGGGTGGCGTCCGTTTGTTACTCGGCTATTTGCCGTCCGCCACTCTTTGCCGTCTGCCGTTATCTCTCTTTGCCGTCCGCTAGCGGACGGCAAAGAGGTGGGGCGTTAAGTTTTTTTTAACGGGCGGGTGGGTGGGGGCCACCTCCCTCTTTGACATCAGCTGGCGGACGACAAAGATTCTTTGCCGTCAGCTGGCGGACGGCAAAGAAATGGCGCATGGCAAAGAGCTTCTTTGCCGTCTGCCGTTTCTTTGCCGTCAGCTTTTGGGTAGCTGATGGCAAAGATCTTGCAGATGGCAAAGTAGCTGATTCCAGTAGTGATGTTGTGGCAATTTTGCAATCCGATTTGCGAAGGCACACACATTAACAATCAACAAAGTCATTTTGGAACAAGTGCTGTAACATTAAAATCTGAAACACAAGTATTATTGAAACCATGGGCGTTCTATTTACTACCATTTACATGCCGCCACGCGTCCCCTTTTTTTATTAGCTATGAGGCGCCGTGCAGGGTAGCTATTTGAGTACGAGAGGCGTGCGATCAGACCCCTGCGCATGCTTATCGGGACGAGAGCCCTTTGACCTCCATCTGCCATCCACCTCTCTCCCAAGGTCTCCATTAATGGCGCCCGAGCGTCTGTTTAATGGCGTGGCTATATCTCACTCGACTGAGATGTAAGAGAGAAAAAAGAAAATCTGAAAGCACGGATCTTGATGTAAGATCCGACGGACCTATATAGCATCTACTGCGACTTATAGGAAGACTGATGAATAGATAAGGACGACGACGGTGGATAACAATTGTCTTACATAATTAGGAAGATAATTAAAAAATCCACATGCGGCTACGCCCGAAATACACAAGGGCAAAAGAAGAAGGAAGACAAGGATCTGGCTCGCTGATCTCTACTTTCTTGATGTGTTGCCGCAGGCCGCAGGAACTAGTCTCCACGGCAAGCGGCGATGTGCTCTTTCGTGTCCTCAAGACGCTGCTTGAGATCATCCACGGATTCCTCCACCAGCCTTTGGTGCTCGATGCGGAGCATGTCATTCTCGTCCATAAGTTTCTTGACGATGACGCTGGTCCTCTTCAACAAGGCACTGGTGTCCTCCTGCTGGTCTACACTTCAGACGATCTTCGCCCTCAACAGGTCGCGCTCGGCCCGGAGCCTCTCATTGCCCTCCCTTAGTTACCGGATGACGCCGGTAGCCTGTTCAAACGAGGCTTTCATGTCATCCTGCAACTTCCCCCAGCTGGAGATCTGATCCATCTGGCTATGGACGATCGCATGCATGCGCCTGTAAGAGTCGTCGCCTGCCTGCAAGACATTTTCCCAGGCCGATGCAGCGCCGCGGGACATCTCTGCTGCATTCACGGTGCGCCGGGACATCTCTGCTGCTTCCGCGGCGTGGCCGGACCAGTCTGCTGCATCGACGGCACGACAGGACCTCCGTACTGCTTCGGTGGCGTGGTAGGACCTCTGTGCTGCTACTTCCACGCGGCGGGACATGTCGGCTGCTTTTGCGGTCAGGCGGGACATCTCTCATGCTTCCACTTCCATGCTCGCCTCTCCCTGGTGGTAATCTCTCGACCCGGATCTCACGCTGGCCATGGCAGACGCAAGGGAAGGATGCTGAATGACTTGTTTGTTTTTGTGGATGAGGAGTTGAGGAGGAATGTGCAGTCATCTTGGCATAGTAGTATTTATAACCGAGTACTAATACGCTCCTAAGTGGGAAACTGTTTAGGTTGTGATCGGTGTGAACAGGTTTGCAATTAAATATAACGTGGTAGTACTAGTAATTTGGAATGTGACGAGACACAAGCTCAAAATTTATTGACGGTTCTAGTTTCAAACTGTGGCACTATTCCCGGATGGCGTAATGTGGGCATGTGTTCTCGGCCGTGGCGTAGCATATGCCATGGTAGTTCTTTTTCTACTGCTGTGTACGTGCAATAACTGGCACCATCGTATACATATCTTACGATTATTGGGGCGTTCGACAGGAATAGCCGCGTGGCGAGCTACATGCTAGTCTTTTTTTCAGACGCATTAAAACTATCTCTCGGGACTTCTCGCACACACCATCTCTAGCTCCCTAGGTCGATGCCACCCACACACACTTGTACTCTGAGTTTAGTACGTTATACAGGAAGAGAAGAGGTACACGCACGCACTCGTCCTCTCACACACGCATCTGTTTTTTCTTGAAAAGGAGGATGATGACCCCCGGCCTCTGCATCTGGGAGTCACACACGCAACTGTAGCTACAAATTGTAGTGTCCTCAACCATCCGATTGGCTCTATCATAGGATTCACGTTGCTCCTTGGCCTTGAGATTGAGAAGTTTAAAACACGAAGGCTAAGCTGGAGGCGCGAGGTTTTGGTTAATGTGCGGGCCGCACATGGCACCAACACGACACAAGCTTCGTCTGCCTGGTGCGCAGTCTGGTGAGTTGTCCAACACAACCAGGCCCTGCTTGGTAACTGCGCCTCGACTTATGCGCAGAGAAATTAGGGTCGGAGGGAGTACTACTAGTAGTACTACTACTTTGGTGTGTCGCGTCAACTCGCACAAGTATGAAACACTTCGTGAACAAACAAGCAAATACGCCCTCCGTTCCAAAATACTACTCCCTCCGTTCGGAATTACTTGTTAGAAAAATGGATGTATCTACAACTAAAATACATTTAGATACATTCATTTCTTGGACGAGTAATTCCGAACGGAGGGAGTACTTGACTTCCATTTGTCCAAAAATGTATGTACCTATATACTAAAACATGTCTAGATACATCTATATTTTGACAAATGGAAGGCATGTATTGTGGAACGGAGGGAGTACTTGTCATCAAAATGGATAAAAAGGGACATATATAGAACTAAAATACGTCTACATACATCTCCTTTTATCCATTTTGATGAAAAGTAGTACTTCTTACCCAAAGGAACTTTATATCCAACAGACACAAAATATCCGTTCGACTGTTGGAAATTACTCATCTGATGTCGAAGTAATTGCTGCATCGCCACCAAAGCCCACTATTTCTTAAGCTAAAGTAGACTGAGCTAATCCCTATATTAGCATATTACTAAAATAAACAGAAGGCACTGTAGAAACATTTAGGACTTGAGCTTGTCAATCTGAATGTGGAGGGAACCCAGCTTAGCCCCGGCCAGCAGTTTGGGCGGAACTGTGAATAAGGTCAGCTCCTGCATGGCGACGTTGCCGGGATCCTTGCTGCTTATCACCTCCATTTCCACCTTGACGGCGTCGGTCGTGCCTTTGGGCTCCCCTTGCGGGCCGTTCGCCCACAGCTTGGCCCCGTAGTGCGGCAGTGGGGACATCCCCGCTCTGATGCAGACGACCGACACGGCGATAAGCGCACCGATGTCGAGGACGCCGCCGACCAAGAAAAATGCGCGGCCGTCCTCCTCCGCGAACAGCAGGAGCCGTGGGTCCGACAGATGCACTTGCATCTGGAGCACCTTGCCGTACTGGATCTTGTGCACAGGCATGGGATGCCCGGTGCTGATATGGTGGTAGAGCACCGGCGGCGGGCCTTCGTAGCCACAGACGGGCACGAGGCATTTGTAGGGCGCGAGCGGACACACGCTCTGGTGATCGGCGAGCTTGTGGTAAGTGGCGTAGAGCCCACAGTCTTCATGCGGGAACTCCAACCTCACTGACGAGAGGACGGCGTCCACCGCCGTGTTCCGCACGTCGAAGCCAACATCGCTTCGACTGCACTGCCGCTGGTTCCTGGGCGCTCGATGTGGCGATCCGCGCGAGCAGTGCCCTCCTTGCCTGCAGAAATGTCGAACAAGACATCAATTAAAAACCTGCACCTTGCTCGATCGGCCGAGCAGACGAGGTGTATTGAACCTCATACCTTTGGGCGTCAAGGGCGAGAGGCACAAGGGGCGGTGGAGCACGGTGAGGTCCATCGAGACCTTAGAGAGCTCCATCGTCGGGTCTGATACATCGCATGATCTCGCCCTCCTCATGCACAACCATGTCTCGCTTTAGGGCCGGGGCATTACAAAGCTTTACCGTCACATATTTATACTACTTCAAGGTGCATTAAATCAACACATGCAAGTATCAAAAGGAGAGTCACGGCATGCATGCATGCATTGTAATTAATGCATCGGTAAACACAAATTATTGAAATATCGAGTGCAGTGCTTTGGGGTTTCGCGTCAACTCGTACATCAACGAGAAGTTTGATTATCCTCTCCCTTGTGGACTTAACTGCACCTGCCTTTAGCTGTATGACAGGTTGGCCACCCACCTATTGGGCCCACCTGTCATACACGCAAAGGCAGGAGCGTCTCTCCCTCGCCCATGAGCGTGGTGGCTAGCAGGACTAGGAGAAGCTTTCTCTGCACGCTCTCCCTCCCGCACACGATGTACATGCAGCAGTTCAATCGGTGTCAGATGGCCAGAAGCGTACTGTAGTACTTCCCGAAGAGGCGAAGAGCCAAGCGGAGCCCGGATGCTCATGTGGTAGTTTCATGTGTAGAGTAGTCTAGGATAGTGTGTACCCTGCCTGTAAGCTTAAAATCGTTGGGGTCTGCTCCATGCTATGTGGCCGTCTCGAAGTTTTTTTAAATTAAAATAGTCTTCTGGCCCCACCTGTCATCCTGGTGATTGTATTTTGCACGCTCATCTAGTCAAGATATGAATATATATTTTAATTTATGGTGGGTAAATGTTAGAGGTTGCAGCAAATATATTGTACACTGCGGGTCTTTCAGCCAAGTTTAGAGGCAATCATGTGGGGCCAGTGCTATGATGTGTCGCGTCAACTCGTACAATGAGGAGAAGCTTGATTTTACTACTACACGCCTTCTCGCTCGCCCATGCGCGCGATTGCTCACAAACGAGGACATGCTTTTGCTTATATAGTACTACAACAAGCTATCCCTCCCGCTTTCATGATGGGCGGACATGCAGTGATGGATTTGACCTTTGTAGAAGCGATAGTAGTAACATCATTGTTAAATCTTCTCGAAGAGGCGAAGAGCCAAGCGCAACCCGAACATGGCAGTTGCAAACATTGGAGCACGCATATAGCCAGGCTCTTGCATGAGACAAAATTGCTATGTGAGCCCACTATTGTAGTATGTACTTGCTACTATAGCCCTGTAAACCAGAAAGGAGTATTTGACTTTCTAGAGATTTCAACAAGTGACTAGACTACACCGAGACGGAGTACATATGGAGAAAAACGAGTGAATCTGCACCGTAAATAAATACGTAGTTCTCTTGTTTTTCTCTCCGAGGTGCACAATATTGAGTATACTGACTAGTCTCTTTTTGACACGCATTTATGTTTTTTTTTGACAAAGTCAAGACGCAAGCGCTCATATACACGTGCATACAGTCACCCCTATGAACGCACACACGCACACCCTACCCCTATGAGCACCTCCGAAAGACTGAGCCGACACTATCATCTTGAAATTTACGAAGTCACCATAGGCACCTCGTCGTCAGCAGGAGCGTCTCGACACCACGATAGACAGCCGCGAGTGGCGATTGCCTCCATAGGTACTTGAATGCCAAGGAGGGAGAGGGTAGCGGTTCCCGAGACGTTGAACGGTCAATGATGCATCCTCAATTACATGCAGAGGGAATTAATTGGAGAAGCAGAATAGAGCCAGCACGATGTGAATGCAACAGAGTTTGGACTCTCATATAAAGGCGCCCCACCACTCCAATCCATCTACTCTTAAGTCTCTGCACAACACTGCTCACTCCAATCCATGACCAAGTGACCAGAAGCCACAAGCACCTATGGAGGCGATGGACGCGAGCGGTAGTCGGCTGTGCCAAATCATCTAAGGCGCCGGCCTGCGGCCACGACGTGCGTCTGCGTTCGAGACGGTCTTGGCAACCGCCGCATCATAGCCCTCACTGCTTGCCGGCTTTGCCTCTCGCATGGATGACATGATGGTCAACTCCATCCGCAAGTTCACCGCCATCAAGAAGCGCGTGGACGATCTTGCCGTACTACTCCAGCCCGCGCTTTTCTAGACGGTGCTGGGCAACCGCCGGCATCATAGTCCTCGCCGACGCCGGCTTTGCCTCTCGCATGAATGACATGATGGTCAACTCCATCCGCAAGTTCACCGCCATTAAGAAGCGCGTGGACGACCTTGCCGTACTACTCCAGCCCGCGCGCCCAGGCTCCTCATTGCCTGCCACCCTTATTGGCCTCCATGGTGATGCACTCTTTCAAGCCCTGGTGGCCCCGCAGGTTCCGGAGGTCGCAATGAAGAATGTGCACCTCGAGGCCGCACTCGCCGCGCAGCGCCTCGCCATGCAAGAAACCGTGTACCTGCACATCCACGTCTACAAGGAAATCGTCTACATAGGCCACTACAAGGCAAGCGAGGACAGAAAGATGTTGGCCTTCTTCCAGTGGCTAGAATCTTTGGACGCCATTGTTCAGAAGCACGTCGACCTGCGCCACTTGCTGCTACTTAGGCGCCGTTCGGTGGGCCGGCGCCCTGAGTCGAGGAGGTGGACGTCGTCGATGGATGCATCTCTTCTTCTTGCCTCCTGTAACCAGCACTGCATTGCCTCGTGGCCTTAATGTTTTATTAGTATAGTACCGCCTCCGTTCCAAATATAAGTCTTTCTAAAGATTCCAGCAAGTGACTACTAAATACGGAGGAAAATGAGTGAATCTACACTCTAAACTATGTCTACATACATCCGTATGTTGTATTCCATTTGAAATAGTATCTAAAAAGGCTTATATTTAGGAACGGAGGGAGTATATGGCATATTTATTCCAGTCATAACGTTTTCACTGTGAGGTGGGGCCGCCATTGAGCAAACCCACCCCGCCCACCGGGCATCGGCCGAGTTAGAATTACAAGAGAGAAACGAGGGAGGAGAGCTAGCTGTAGCACGGACGCAGTTGTCAGATGGGACTCGTGTTGATAGAATAGGAGTACTAAGCACTCGTACCTCTTTTTTTAGGGGAAAAATAGTCGTATGTCTAGTACCACTAGTTGGGTGTGTGCGACCTATAGCTGTCATCACTTTAGGTCTCCTTTTCGAACCATAGCTACGCTTCATAGTACATATTTTTTCACGCATTTATCCTCCTATATGTACTCCTAGGCTATTTCCACGTGCTCCCATTCGTCGACATGTGGGACATAGAGCATCTGGGTCGTAGTGCATGCATGACTCGGAGCATATGCCGGGGTACTTTACATTTCAGACCTCACGAATTACATGCAAACCCCCGCAGAAGAATAAATAAATAAACGAGTTACTAGATGAAACCGGATTCTTTTCGTAGAAACCGGAGCACGTTCATTAAATTTTGGACATAACACGTTTATAAAAAATGACCGTACCTAAACCACTCTAAGGGCCTCTTTGATTTTTCTGCAAAAAAGGGCTTCTTTGATTCGCAGGATACTGAAAACACAGGAATGGGGAAAGTATGATGGTGATGAACCAAGACGAGGAGAACTCTACCTCAGTTAGAGGTTAGAGTTAGATTCTAACCCTGAACTAACCCTGAACTAACTCTAAACCAAAGAGGTGTATGGATGACAAGGTTAGATTGACAATAAATGCTCTTTCTCAATCATTTGACTACTTTGGACCCTATTTCCTGCCGGATTTGGTGTGGCTGGCTCTTGTGTGGCCTCCTCCCGCTCACAATTGACATAAACGAACCATCTTTACAAATCAAGTATGCAAAACATGATAATTTTTACTTTCTCCATACAAATGAGATAT
The DNA here is from genome assembly GCA_021437245.1 of Aegilops speltoides. NCBI lineage: Eukaryota > Viridiplantae > Streptophyta > Magnoliopsida > Poales > Poaceae > Aegilops > Aegilops speltoides. Next base: position 133,448,770 of record CM038141.1, read on the forward strand.
CCCACATAAACATACAAGTCGTCAATCAAGCTTCACAAAAAAACACTCCATGAAACAAAGCATGAGCTAACTCATCATGGAAGTCATTCATGACAGGGAGGGAGCCTGGAGCCCCTCACGCACCGAGGGAGGAGCTCATCATCGTCGCTTTGGAGGAAGGCTCTGTAGAGCCCAAGTCCCGGGAACCCCTCCGACGCTAGCGCTTGCGAGTTGAGGTCGACACCGGCATTGGTAGCAGGTCCGCTTGCCCCGACTGGGAGCTTAATCTTTGGGCCTCTAGAAATAATGCAAGACTGAAACTAAAATACCTAGAAAGGTGAACTGAATCTTTGGGCCTCTAGAAATAATGCAAGCCTGAAACTGAAATACCTAGAAAGGTGAACTGAATCTTTAGGCCTCTAGAAACAATGCAAGCCTGAAACTGAAATACCTAGAAAGGTGAACTGAATCCTTGGGCCTCTAGAAAGATTTATTACCTCCTTAAGCAGCATCAAACAATTCTATGCATGCACCACAAATATATACCAAGTTTGATCAGGATCTACTTTTCCAAATCAGAATTAACGCTAGAGCGAGCAAGATCAATGATATGGCTGTGAGACAGAGAAGGAACAAACAAACTCACCCCTCTCGCGACCTCCCTGGTAGATGCTCCGCCACCACGCATGACAAAGGGAGAAAAATGACCGGTGAAGGAGGAGCGGGGCGACCTTCGAAGGCCAGAGGGAGAGGGCGGACGGAGTAGGGCGGCGGAGGCCGGAAGGAGAGGGCGGCCGGAGGAGAGAGAGGGCGAGCAACGCTTGGGCGGGCAGCCCTATGGGGAACATAGAGGAGTCGTGCGAGAGGGGGGGAGCGATCTGGTGCGGGCAAGGGAGATTTTTTTAGTTCTCTTTTAGTGGGCCTGAGGATAACTGACCCAATTAGAAACTCTCCATCGGGCTAGTGTTTTTAGCTGGGTTAGAGCAAACTAGCTCAAACTAACCCCTCCTATTTCGATAATTTCAGGCTATTTCAACCCAAACTAGCTCTAACTCAGGGATCCAAACAAAGAGGAGCAGTACTGTACATGCTACAGTCTGGACCGTATTACATTGTTTTTCATGGCCATATCACCACATTGTTTTCTACTGCTGGTTCACTGGGCTACCGTCGATCACACTGCTGGTTCACTAGGCTGCCGTGGTTCACACTCCTCCGAACTGAGTAGTAGTAGTATATATCGCATCATTCTTTGCTCCTTCTTACTACGTACTTCGCCGACATGTGGGAGAGCCAGCATCCCGGTTGACGTGTCATGCACCAGATTAGAGTGCGGAACGGAAGGGGGGCATCACCCCGGTCGTAGCGCCAGTAATTCATGACTATAGTGAGTAGTCATATCACAAGTCTTTCCAACAGTAACGTGCCATCAAATCACACAGCCCGACCTTTCCAGTAGTAAGTTTGAGAATCCGCCATTCGCTCACCCTCCTCGTCTCTCTGTCAAACCGCCTAACCGAAAAATTCCACGCGTACTGCCCGGGAAAAGCCCCGCCCTCAACTTTTAACTACGCGAAAATAGTTCGAGCTTGTTCGTTCTATATAAATACTTACTGTATGTTTATTCACCCATGGGGTTGTTCAATGAATGAAGGGCCGGGGAGCACAAGTGAACAATACTAGTACTACTACTAGTAAGTAGGAGTCGTACAGTAGTCACCTTAAATAGAGAGTTTCTTTTCTTTAATGCCACGTACACAAATTGAAATGCTTGTTGTGGAGAGAAAAAGATAATCACTCCACTATATATGTATGCAGGGGCCTGAGCGCTTGCTTTACTAGCGTTGCTCTCTTCATTCTCTCATCCTCTCCAGATCTAAAAAGACAGTGGCAGCGACATTTTCTCTCTGCTCACCGCCGGTTACAGATCTGGTCGGATCCCTTCTGCCGGTGTGTGTAGAGGACTAAAAGGTGCATCGTTCACGCGATCATCGCCACCGAGGGAGGAAACCCACCGCTACCGGTGGGGCCCGATCCTCTGCCCATGCCATTCTCTCCGATACAGCGCTGGCTCGGGAGGTCCTCCGACCCTTCTTCCTCCCTACCATATTGTGCGCAGATCGGACCTACTGCCGCCGACATCCCCACGAACCTCAGGTACAAGTTATTCGAAAGCGGCCTTGCTCTACTGCCCCAGCTCCCAACGTGTCTGCATGTGCATCTTTTTCTACTTCCATCAACTCTTCCAAATCCACCTAAATTTTTAGTATTATTAGAGGTAAAGCTACTTCATGCATTCAAATCTAGGACTTGGTTCAAACAACGAAGAAAGGGGGGAAATCATAGCATGAATCTAGGACTTGATTCTAAGAGGAAATAACAAGGGGGAAAGTAGTAGAGACCGGGTACCCAACCGGTCTCTTGGTTGAAAAGGGAAATAATGGGAAAACTCAGTACAAACTAGATAAGGAATAGATCTATTATTGGTTGAAAAATGGAGAGAAAGTGGCGGCTGGTGGACAAGTCAACAGAGTATGTCCAGGATTAGATTCACCCTCACATAGTAAAAGGTCTCCAGGATTAGGTTTGCTGCCCTCACATAGTAAAAGGTCTCCAGGATTAGATTTGCTGCCCTCACATAGGAAAAGTTCTCCAGGATTAGATTTGCTGCCCTTACAGAGCATGAACAAACTCGGAATTACCACTTTATGCCTCCTTGTACGTACATTGTGCTGATGCGTCCATTGTCGCATGTCCGTATACCAACCTTTTGCTGTTGTTAATGTAAGGGCGCATGTAAAATGAAGTGATCACACTGTTACCATAAGGACATGTCTAACCAGTGTTATTGTTTATCTAATGCCTCTAGTGATATGATGCAATTAAACTTGTCACCGTTCTGGGAACGGGGGTCCCCAGACTTGCCTGCCTGCGGCCTGCGGCGTGGCTCAAGTAGGGGCCCAATGCAGCCCAGCTTCATCAGCTCAAGCTGAAGACCCTCGCGAGGGGCCAAGCCTCACGGGGCGGACGACAGGGAGCTTCCTGAGGAGTAGCCTCCTCAGGTAGGCTCGCGAGGAGGTGGAGAGATCAAGGCAGGGCACCTCCCGAGGGGCCCGTGACGCAAGCCATGACGATCGATGACAGGGCGGGCGCCGGCCTGCACGATGTCCTTGTTTCCCTTTCGGTGCAAAGGGGGCAAGCACAGGCCAAGGCATTAGGCAAAGGTTACCATTTTGGTGCAACAAGACCAAGACCAGCAGAATAGCAGGATGGAGGTCATCGAGGAGCCAGTGGCGTCCTTTGCCGAGCCTTTGGCGGTAGAAGACCAACTTTAGTCAGGATAAGTGTACCAGATGTTCCCCTTCAAAATGGCCAATTGTTGGCGCCCTTCCCGCTCATTATTTGGGGAGAGGCCCAGGGCCTCCGCCTATCAATAGGGCTAGCCACCCACAGGGTAGAGGCATCTAGAGGCATCTGGAGATCAACCAGAGAGAGAGAGAGAGAGGCGACTGAACTCACCCAAGCAGTTCATCGCACCAGCTCAAGAACAGCCCCTCGCGAGGCTATTCTCCCTCTGTATTGTTCATCATCAGCCCCCGAGGCAATCCACCACACCACACACTGGAGTAGGGTATTACACCACAATGGTGGCCTGAACCAGTATAAATCTCGTGTCCCTTGTGTGTTCATTTTTCTTGCTTAGATCTTTGCGAGACTTCGAGACGTGAGCTGGTAGGGAAGAGATCTTCGTGCGCACCCCAGTGTTCGAACCTCAAGGGTCTGCCGGAACCCGAAATCCAACATTTGGCGCGCCTGGTAGGGGTGCACCGGAGTCCTCCTTCCGCCTCCTCGCGTTTCTTCGCCTCACTGTCCTGATGTCAAGCGACCCAACTGCCAACGCTGACCGCTGTGCGACATGGCCCGTCCACGCCGTGCCGGCAGCCCAGGGCGACCGCAACCTTGTGCCTCAGGCAGCCCGCGCTCCGCAGGGCGCTGCGGGGCATGGGCGACGCGGCCAGATGCCGCCTGCCCTCACACATGGCGAGTGCGGTCAGCGGCAAACCCGAACCATGCAGCGACCACGGCGCCCACACCCGGCGGAGCGCGGCGAACTCGGGGCGCGCTCACAGTAGCCCAAGAGCTGCTGCGGTGCCGGCTGCTGGAGGGCGGCCCTGATGTGCTACTGGAGCGAGTAGCCGAACTCCTGGACGCCGCCGCCTCGGGAGCGCCTCCTTTCTGCGTCCAGTTGCCACCCCAGGTCCAGGGCGGGCCGTATGGCGGCCTCATACGTGCCCACGCGACTCCGAGCGGACTTCATGCGCATCTCAACACCAACCCGGCCATCAGCACCAGGCGCCAAGTCGCGCCGGCCACACCCCTAGCCGGCGAAGGAGCACATGCCGCGACCTTCAGCCTCGACGGGCCACCGCGCCATCACCCTCAAGACAATGCTCCAGGCCGAACTGCGTGGCATGTGGGGCACTATGGCGAGAACCGTGGAGTTGCAGTACCAGAAGCTTATGTGCCCCACATGGTGGATCGAGAATGCACATTGGAAGAAGACCACGGCTCGTTCCTTGGGCCATGCTGGGGCGAGGAGCCACCAGAAGCTGAGCTCTTTCAAGAGCCCCAAGAGGGCCTCGACGGCCGCGCCGGCGGCAACAACTATCTGGTACCACTACTTCCTCAGGAGCAAACTTATGCTAACCATGGGTCGCAGGAGGTACATGTTGCCGCAGTAGATGGCCGCCCTAGTGCTGCAGCCTCCTACCCCTCGGGAGGAGGGCACCGAGGGCTGCAGGAAAGGGGCCGGGATCCGGGTTTGTCCCCGCGGCGCTCGGCACCAGGCGCACTCCGGAGGTAGGCCCTCTGCCGGGGAGGTGCCACAAGGCCTGCCCCCGGCAGAGGACCCGTGGTCGTCGGGGGAACCGCTGGCGACCGCTCTACCCCATTAGCGTCGTCCTTGGTTTACGTGCCGTCAATGGCGGTAAAATCTTGGCGCAAGCGGGGCCCTCGTCTGGCGATATGAAGCAAGGCCGGTACCTGTGAAGAAGGCCCAGTGCCTGTGAAGCTCGCCGCCCCGTGACACTCTCATGTAATAATGAGTGGGGCTGTACACGCCCCAGAGTCCCCGGAGAGCCGCCCTTGGGCTTCGGGGGCTCCCGCCCATGCCCAGTGGCAGCACTTAGCTCCACGCTGGTGAGAAGACGTCGAAGACTAGACTAGGTGCCGGACGTGGCTTTTTGCCTTTTGCCTTTTCCTCTGATGACAAGTTTCTTCGATTTGAATTTAAGTTGGATTTGAAATTGAGACTTGCGTGTGTCTGGGGAAGGGGAGCTTAGTCTCGTTTGAGCAATCTATCATGTTCTGGTTTCGTCTTTACGTCCAAGTTAGTGTCGGCTGCCTCCCTCGCGAGCCCATCGTGAGTCGGGCCAGGCCAGGCACATCTACAACTTGGACCGCTGTCGCCACACCCTCTCCGGAGGTTCTCACCGCAGGATCAATGGGACCATCCAGAAGACACTCGAGGCGTCGCGGCCTCCACAGGCCCGCTTGGGACTCGTCGGGGTCAAGAGGTAAATAGGTCAGCTGGCCCGCCGCCAGGCCAGTAGCTAAGTTCACCGCAGCGTTACACCTACAAGGATATTGTTCGCAAACCTTTACATGAGGGGCTTCCCCTCCCAAAATGTTGTTACAGTCTTCAGGGCCAAGCCCGAACCTTCTTCACGCAGGGTGAACCACGGAGACGCACGCTCAGTCAGACATATCAGTCGCCGCATCGTCTGTGGCGCCTCCAGAGGCGTCGCTGGCGTCGTCACCATCACCACCCATACCTCCGCCAGCGACAGGCGCATCCACCACGCCACCTTCATCGGCGGCCACGATCACGCCATCATCATCAGACGTGAAGGCCCTGAAGAGGGCATCCACATTGTCCTCCACCCATTACGCCAGGTCGCCCCGGATGGCTATGGGCACGAGGGCAATGGCGTCGTCCGAAATCGGTGGGGATCCATGTTCTGCAGATGGCAAAAGACACGGGAGAAGGCACGCCCAAGCAAGGCTCGGCTCCTCTCCTCGACGAGCCAACGGGATCTCTCGGAGCGGTTCTCCAGAAGCGTCACCACGTCAGTGAAATATTGGAGGTTGCCGGCATAGTTGGTCTCGTGCGGCACCTCGCCAGCGGCCACGCAAATGTTTCCCAGGGCCGCTTTAGCCCGCTCCCTGAGTGTTCGGAGCTTGGGGGCGTGCTCATGCTCCAAGAGCTGCCTCTAGCGGATCTCGTCCTCGTTCTGCCGTGCGACAGCCTCGGCGCCGTCGACCCTCTGTCAGAGAAGAAGCAGCTCGGCGCGGGAAGAGGCCAGCTCCGCCTGCGCCGCACCAAGGGCAGCCGCGGAGAAGTCCGCACCCCGCGTCACCTCGGCCAGTTTGGCCCTGAGGGCCGCGGTCCTACCTTCAGCTTTGGCCCTGATAAGCTCCAACCTCGCTTCGTATTGGCGCTCGAGACCCGAACGAGCTTCGGGCACTCGGCGGTCGATCTCCTCATGGTCTCGGGCTTCGTGCGCGGCGACGTCATCCTCCACCCGAACCACCAGGTGCTCCCTCGTCTCCAACCGCTCAAGGTCAAGGTTTCACTCGGCGGCCTCCAGTGTCAGCGCTTCTTCGCGCTTCTCGAGATCTACCTGGTCGATGGAGGCCTCCTTCAGCGACACAAGGTCCGCCTGGCGCAGTTCCACCTGCTCCTCCAGAGAGTTGCTCCAGGCTTGGAGCTCCCACACGCGCTCCTCCGCATCCTTGCGCCGTCGGTCTACTTCCCGGGCCTCCTCAACGGCTCGGGAGCAGGCCTCTCGCGAGGCCACCAGTGAAGCTTCAGCATTCATGTTATCGAGGTCCGGCTGGTGACGTGCAAAGGAAACGGCTACCTTCAGCTTGCGCCTCTCTTCAGTGAGGCACAAGCCTTCGGCCTCGAGGCGTGCATCCTCGCCAGCAAGCTCTACACCGATCCGGCTTACTACATCCACCGCCCCCTGGAGGAAGTCTTGGCGAGGGGTGCGGCACTCACGAGCATGCCTAAGTACGTCTTCCGCGTCATCCTCCACCGCTGGCGAGCCCGGAGGGCACTGGGGTGGCATGCCCCCTCCCAGCGTAGGGCTGGGGGCTGGTGCCCCAGCAATCGTCAGACGAGCCGCGCCAGGAACCCGGCCTGGCACCAGTCCGTCCCCAGAAGAGAAGCTTAAGACCGACTTCAACCACTCGCCATTCGCGATCAGCGAAGGAGCACGGGGCAAGCTGGTTATGCCCCAGGGGAACCCATGGAGGTAGGACAGCAGGCACGCAGGATCCAGATGCCCGGCAGGACGGGCCACTCCTCCGATTGGCCGAGCGGCAGGAGCGCCGCTCGAGCTCGGCATGCTCAGGGTTAGCAGCAAGGACGAGGCTTGGGGGGATTGCTCCCTGGTCGTCTCCACGAACCCAGCAGGAAGGGCCCTGAGAAAGCCGCGATCAGCTGCGAGAACAGAGAAATGAAGGAGCAAAGAAGGAAGAGGACTTACTCATCCATGGCAAAGTACTTCCTACGCTTCAACAGACGGCAAGGGTGATCTTCACCGCCCAAGGCCTCCTTCCTCTTGCGGAGGGCCTCGAAATCTACTCAAAATCGACCCAAGCGCTTGGCGCAGGGGTCGGCTTGTGGCATATTGGAGGCGTCGGGACGATCGGCGCTAATGGGACCAGCCTGAGGAGCGCCACCGGGTACCACCTCGTGAGGGACGACCGGAGCCTCGGGAGCCCCAACCTTGGGAGTCGTAGGCCGGAGCACCTCGCATGCCACTGCTCCAGGGCAGGCTTCATGAGATGTTGCCTCCGGAGCCCCGCGCGGCATCTGCACCTCCACAACATCATCCTTTTCGGCTCCCCGCAGTTCTCGTCTTCCTGCTTCGTCACCTGGGACGGGGCCGCTTTGGGCAACTGGAAGGGCAACCACGGCAACAGGATTCTTGCGGGGCCCCCTGAGGCCAGTCGGGCGCAGTCCCCATTCATCGAAGCTGGGCATCTGCTTCATAAAATCAGCCCTGCCCGAACAAAGATACATGAGGGCACCATCCTGTCGGAGGCTGCCTGGGGAAGGGTCGCCAGTCAGGACCTTGAGCACCGTCCTCAGTGCTTCAGGCGCCAGGTCCTCCTCCTGGAGCCGCATGCGGTCCTTGTGCCCCGCATAATCCCACATTCGGCGAGAGTGGCGCTGGAGAGGAGCAATGCAACACTGGAGGAACTCCTTCACCACCTTGGGCGCCGTCACATTGAGCGCCCTCAAGGCCTCGAAGCGGCGCCAGACAAAGACGAGCCGGGGGCTCACGAGCACCTCATGAGCCCAGCCTGAGCTAGGAACAGCCGACGCGGTTGGGTGCGAGAGCAGGGGGCTGGGTACCCCAACGTCCACATACAGCCACCGCTCTCTGAACTTGGCCTCAGAAGGAGGAAGGCCGAAGTCGATCCCTGAAGCAGCCGTCTCTGGCACGGCAAGAAAGCTCACACACCCTAAGCATTGAGTAGGACCGCTCAGGCGCAAGGAGAAGAAATGGCGCAGCAGGGCAACGGAAGGAGGAATGCCCACCATTGCCTCGCAAACAAAAGCAAAGACAGCCATGAGAGTAATGGACTCAGGTCCGAGGTGCATCATGTGGATCTGATAATGGGAGAGCACCGCATTGAAGAAAGCAGAGAAAGATGGAACCATACCCGCCCACAAGGCGTCGGCAAAGAACCGGACCTCTGTGACGATCCTGTTAATAGAAGCATGGGACGCAGGCCAGGCTGTGGTCCGGCCGCACTCGTTGAAGATGGTGGCAAGAGCAGAGTGGACCTTGCGCAAGGCCTCGGGATTGAGTATGATTGACCGATCGATGGCGGGGGCCGCCGCCGCCGAAGGCGAGCGAGGCGAAGGCGCGGGCTTCTTCCCCTTTTCTTTCTTCGTCGGCGCCATGGCAGGCAGGAAAGGGGAGAGCTCGAGTTGGATTGTAGGCAGAGGTTGAGGCTAGAGGAAGGAGGAAGGGCAAGAAGCACACGGGCGGCGAAAAGGGAGTAGCTGTGTGCAACCATGGGTCCGCCTAGCCGGGCGCATAATGAGGCATCATGGGGAAGTGGAGATGCCCACGTCCAGTCAACCACCACGTGGCGCCCAAGGCCGCAGGCTCTTTGGGGCCGCGGCGCTTCACACTTGCCGCTTTGCTTCTCTACTAAGCGAAGTCGGCCACGACTTGGGCCGGGGGATCTCTTGTTGGCGTTACAGAACAGGGGTCCCCAGACTTGCACTGCTGCTGCCCCATGGGCGTGGCTCAAGTAGGGGCCCAATGCAGCCCGGCTTCATCGGCTCAAGCTCAAGACCCTCGCGAGGCCCAAGCCTCATGGGGCGGATGGCGGGGAGCTTCTCGGGGCAGCCTCCTCAGGAAGGCTCGCGAGGAGGCGGAGAGATCAAGGCAGGGCACCTCCCGAGGGGCCCGTGACGCAAGTCATGACGATCGAGGACCAGGCGGGCGCCAGGCGAGCGCCGGCCTACGCGGTGTCCTTGTTTCCCCTTTGGTGCAAAGGGGGCAAGCACAGGCCAAGGCATCAGGCAAAGGTTACCGTTTCGGTGCAACAAGACCAAGACCAGCAGAATGACAGGATGGAGGTCATCCTAGAGCCCAGGGCAGCGTCACCGTCAGAGCCTTTGGCAGCCGAAGACCAACTTTAGTCAGGATAAGTGTACCAGATGTTCCCCTTCAAAATGGCCAATTGTTGGCGCCCTTCCCGCTCATTATTTTGGGAGAGGCCCAAGGCCTCCGCCTATAAATAGGTCTAGCCACCCACAGGGTAGAGGCATCTAGAGATCAACTAGAGAGAGAGAGAGAAGAGACTGAACTCACCCAAGCAGGTCATCGCACCAGCTCAAGAATAGCCCCTCGCAAGGCTGTTCTCCCTCTGTATTGTTCATCATCAGCCCCTGAGGTAATCCACCACACCACACACTAGAGTAGGGTATTACACCACAATGGTGGCCTGAACCAGTATAAATCTCGTGTCCCTTGTGTGTTCATTTTTCTTGCTTAGATCTTTTTGAGACTTCGAGACGTGAGCTGGTAGGGGAGAGATCTTCGTGCACACCCCAGTGTTCGAACCTCAAGGGTCTGCCGGAACCCGAAATCCGAAAAAACTGTGTTAACAAATGGTACTCCTGATGTTTTCCCAAGTATTATAAGTAAGTTGCTTCTTTACGCTGCTGAGTGACCTGGTGTCCCCATGGTCACATGCCCTTAAACCAACTTTTTAGCTGCTGTTGATTTACTGTATCTGGTAAACAAGCAATGCCACCATTAAAGTAATACCATATTTGAGGAATCTCATGGTTGATCGTAATGCTTCTGGTAACATGAAGCATTGCTGACGTTTTAAAATTTCTACTGTCCTTGTGTGATTGCCATGAACATAATTACGATGCTTCTTTTCATTTTGTATATGTTTCGTATATTCTTATTGACCAACAACTGTTTACTTTCTATCTTTTTGTGCAGATAGGGATATCCAATTCACCTGTTGCTATTGTGACCTTTTGGTGAACTGCACAAAACACTTTCTTTTGGAATGAGTGTCTTGTGCAGCTCAACTAAAATGTCACGTGGGCAACATCTCTCAATTTTGGTGGAACTGCACAAAAATGGTGATTGGAGTTTCCAAAATCCCCATCAAATTCTGCTGGTAATCTCGTGCAATTTTATTAGCTTTTGCAAGATGAGCCGTCACTGTCACCACAATGACACTTTATTTTAGTGGAACTACACAAAAGGATAAGCAAATTATAGTTGCACCTTACATGAGCAGGACAACCAACCTGAATGTTGCTGAATCTTAGTGCAACTACTAAAGAAGACCTGCCAGCTCACGAGAGCAAGTACTTCTTGCTAGCTGAATGATGCAATCTTTGCTTCATTTCAGGTGAACTGCAGAAAAAGGCGCATGAATTGAATCATGGATCTGCAGGTTGACCTCATCCGAGTGGAGTTGCAGGTTCACCACATCGAGTCATGGCGGTATAGGGCCCCTCATACCGGTTGCTTAAACTAGTGCCATTATTATAGTAATCATGCTCTTTCTTATCTGTGTAAACAGGAATACTCTACTACAGATGTTGTGATGGTCAAGAGCATTCACCAAGTTCTTGGGTTGTATGACACGGCTAGCCAAGATGGATTTAATCCCAATATTCACTTTATCACAAGGCTCTAATGGGTTGGTTCTGAATCTTGCAAGCTGGGAATCAATGAGGCGTGTAGGCATCTTTGTTGTACTTATTATTTGAATCTTATTTGTTGGTTACGAATCTTGGAAGTCGGGAATCAATGAGATGTGTAGGCATCTTTGTTGTACTTATTACTTGAATCTTATTTGTTGGTTACGAATCTTGCAAGTGGGAAACACGGCATGATGATGCAGAGGACAGCAACCATAACAAAGCTGTTCAAACTTGGTAGTATTTTACGTGTGAAAGTCACGGCAAATGTCTTGATCATGTGCATCCTTAGAATAATAATTCTAATTGTTGTGCATGTTGATCTGTGGCACGATAGAACGAGCCAATGCATTGCTTGTTTTAAGAATACATTTTAATTAAAGCTAATTAAATTTAAGTAAAGTGACAACTAACACTTGTTATTATAGTACCAATCTGAGACCCACTCGTGAACCGGCGTGTGTGGCGGAATAGGTTTCTTAATGGAGGCGTTTGAATCGCCGAGGGTGCATATTCTCGGCAGGCGTCGGCGGCGAAGGAGGGTAGTAACTATTGTCGCCTATACACACTCAGTTTACTGTTGAATCCAGTTTCCCAAGAGCTGAAAAACGAACTATTGTTGCCGCCTACTCACTCGTTCACTTGAAGAGACTCCAATGGCGATCCGAGGGGTGAGCTCGCTTTGGATATGGACTTGACAAGGAGTTCACCTTTGAGTTCTCCGTTCAGTCCCATGGCGGCACCAAGTTGAATGTGATGTACACCAACGATCCGAACTCGGTGAAGCTCTGCCTCGCCAAGTTCAAGCAGTACCTACAGGACGAGAAAGCACAAGGTCGCAGGACTAGACCTTGTGCCCATCCATTCGTCTCCTGACAGGGACCAACGGATCGCGGTCGCCCAGGTATGCGTGCGAGATGAGGTTTTCATCTACCAGTGTTGTAGGGCCATCAGAGGTTCTGGAGCATTCACCCGTTTCATCGGTAGTGCCGACTGCACCTTCGCTACAATGGAGAGAAGGAAGAATGCGACGATTCGGCCATCTGGTGCAGTAGGCTTGTCGACATCCAGAAGCAAAACAAGATCATCGGCAATGGGCAGGAGAAGGAATCCGTGGTTGACCTCGCCGAGACCATCATCAACCCCTGCTATGCCAACATGAAAGAACCAAGGAGCTCCACCGGCCACCCTGCATCCGAACAAGTCAACCCTCGTACTCCCCTCCGCCTGCGTCTTCCCCTGCTCTGGTTCGTTCGGTCCACGATCTTGATGTCCTCCTCCACCTTGGTGCTCTCGCCGTGGCGCCGCCATCTGTCGTTCCCAACATGGTCAGCAAAATAAGAGGAACCGGGAGACAACTGTTCGTCGAGAGGCTGACAGTCCCAGGCCCACCAGGTCCATGGCCTAGGTTTTGTTGTTTAACATGGGCAACCCACGACATGTTTCAACACTTTTTGGATCAAGCGGCCTTTAGGCTTCCCAACCTAGCTTGTCTATAACTTCAGCAACCCAAGTTATGTTTGTTTTTTCAAGACGACGAATAGCTCAGTTCTTTTTTTCTATAAGAATGCAAAACAGAACCTATGTTTTTCCTTCAATAATAGTATATATATATCTACTACTATAGTACAAGAAAGTTTTAAGCTTGGGATTAGCCATCCATCTTGAGGAGAGGCACTTCTTAACTGTTGATTCCTTCTATGGAGTGAATCCCTATCGTTTATGATAGCAAACTCGGGTGATCCGACGGCTGTAGTTACTGGGATTCGCTCCATCCAGTCACCCGCCAGAACATGGTGGACGGGATTTTTCTGGAACGATCGAGACACTGCACGACTATCTGCACACCTTGCATCCTCACGTGATGGTGACTAGAAATTTTCACATTCAAGATCTTTTGTGGCGAGCTTTTGTAGTATCTATCGTGTAAACAGAGATTTTTTTTATGAAGGAACATATATTGTATTTGCAATTCGACCAGGACACCACGTGCACTGCACGTGCCTCCTACTAGTATATATTACGGTCTATTATGCTAATATAACTATTCTGCACACCACTTCCGCACTGCACGCTCAACGCAAGTGCATGTCATTCTTTGAACCAAGCGTGCTGCAGTACTCACACGAGTGAACTTCTCGTCGGAAAAAACTGCACGTGTTATTTTTTCGGTACTGTTTTGGATCTAATTTTTTAACCGTTTATCGGAATGAGGCTTGTAATATACCGTTGAAAAGCTATGGATTAGGCGCAACTTCGACATGTTGAACACTTTTCGAGATTCCAAACGGTTTAAGAGCAGTTTTGAAAATGGTGCGGCCCATGACGAGTGGCAGCGAGCGGTTTTCACGTTTTCTTTTAAACCGCTCGTCAGAATGAAGCAAACGATATGCCGTTGGATAGATATCGTCGAGGCGCATCTTTTTCATATATAATTTTTTTCTCTAATTCCTTACGGTTTAAGAGCAGTTTCAAATTTACTAAATCGCGGAATTCTGTTTCCCAATTTTTTTAAAATTATCGGTACTGTTTTCGCTCTAGGTTTTGATTCTTTTGTCGAAACGAGGCGTGTGATCGCCGTTGGAAAGCTACGAACGAGGCGCAACTTTCATATGTCGAAATATTTTTGAAATTCCTTACGGTTTTAAGTTAATTTTGAAAATCGTGCGGCGGACAACGAGTGGCAGCGGCGGTTTTTGGCGAAATTTTTGCAAATCGTTGGTCAGCATGATTCAAACGATGCGCGTTGGAAAGATATCGACGATACGCAACTCTTTCATGTAGAACACTCTCTCTAATTCTTTACGGTTTAAGAGCAATTTCGAATTTACCGAAATGCGGACACTCTGTGTTTCGCGACACCCAAATCGACCCGGGTACTTCATCCGACTGAAAACCTCACTACAATAGACGAAAAACTGCACTGCATCACACGGATAAAAGAACTGCATGGTTTCTTTTATTCAAACGTAATTTTTTCAAGAACGAGAAAGTAGAGTGCACTTCACATCGGGTGTAAATGAACCACAACACTATCAAGAAGTGAACTGCATTACTTTTTTAAGCTCAGATATTTTTTTGCACTACGGGATGAACAACATCATCTGATAACCGTCTTCGCTTGAATGAAAACCGCCTTCAAGGTCGGACGAGCAGCGAGTTGCATGGTTCTTGTACTCTTTTTATATTTTATTTTTATGAATAAGTTCTTTTTTTATGAACGAGAGTGGACGACAGAGAGTAGGGCAAGTGAACCACATCATATATCGAAGTGAACCACATTACTATTTTCTTGTTTCACTAAAGTTTTCGCACTTTCATGTTGTGGCGAGTGAACGACATCACTCTCAAAAGTGAACCACATCCAAAGATCAAACGCACCGCATGTGTTGATGTAGTCAACTGAATTTTAAGACACACGAAACAAGTTGCACTTCGTAGAGAGAGGTAATGAGCTGCTACACAAAATCTGGCGAACTACTATTTTCAATCATCCCGCAAACAAAACAAATTGCATCAGATAAAGAAGTGAACCTCCTGTGGGGATTTCTTTCTTTTTTCTGCACACTGACATACAATTGAGGTGTGTTCGCACAAAAAGTAATGTTTACCGGACTGCATGTGTGCGCACCCCGCACTGCATAACCACTGAAAATGCACCGTCGCGCAACCAAAATCATACTGCAACATCGATACAATTGTTTGTCTCTTTCCTTTTTTTCACAAAGTGAACCACGAAGGGATTTACAACCAACTGCACCTATATTGTAAAGAAGAATACAAACATTTTTCATTGCAAAATTATATTGGACCGCTGAGGGGTCGGCGGTGATGGGGCATGTTCCCTGTGCATGATGAGGGAGGGAGTACAGGGGCAAAGTCATTGTCCTCACGGTCAAATGGAAAGCACCACCTGAGCCATATTCGCCGGCGAGAAGTGAGTAAATGGTGGAACTGGACGATGCGCACTGCACTAGAACCGCATAAAACGGTACTGACGGAGATAGCAACCCTACGGCAAATTTCACACAGGGCTCGAGCTCAGGCTCCTCGCGTGTTGTCCTCTATGTAGTCCGTGGACTAGGCACTGGAAGTGGCCGCCTGAAGAGAGAACAAAAGAGCAAGAGGGAATCATCTGTGGCAAAAGCCAATCTGCAGTACAACACCCATAGCCAACAGCAAACAAAAATTGAACCACAAAAACTGCAGTAGGCCAAAAAAATTAGAGAGCTGCACGCAAATTTGATGGGGAGCTGCATATGCATATACACAGCGGGGAAACAGCACACGCACGCGGATGCGAGCTGCAAACCCACGCGCACAGGAGCTGCACACACATGCGGTTATCCCCGTGAGGTAGGTGCCGGAGCCGGCGGCCGGTGGCGCTCCGGTGGCCACAGCGATCCGTACCGGTAGCAGGTGGAGTTGGCGGTGGGAGGGGAAGTTCAGGGGCGACAGGACCCCTGGATTTCGGCTGATCCGGCCAGGGGTCGGAGGAGGGAAGCAGAGGTACGGAGGACACTGCGACGCCTGGAGCCGTTGTACGGGACGGTGGAGGCATCCCAGATCGGGGCCGCGGCCGTGGTGGCTCTGTCGAGGGCTCCCACGACGCCATATAGGTGGTGGCCGACGAAGGAGGATGGATCTAGGCCGGAGCGGAGGGTGGAGAGGATGAGCACGGGAGCCTGTGCCTCTGGACCTCAAGAATCCTCGATCCGGCCATGTTACCCAAAGGGATTCAGAGCACTCGAACTGACGCATCGCATGAGACACACCGCCGAACCGCACTGGACTCCCCACCGGACTGCACGGTACGCCCAATCGAATCAACGATGACGGGATGGGGCGCACGGCCTGGGAGGGAGAGTAGGGAAGGGGCAGAGGAGTAGGAGGGGCGGCGAAGAACAAGATAGGGGTCACCGGTTCCCAGTAGATCGACGGGTGTTGGAGCTGCTCGCCCGCCCGAGGACGGAGAAGCTGCACGCATGCACGGATGGCGACGATGCCTCGCACCTGTGGGTGGGGTGAGCGGCGCGGGAACGGCGAAGGAGGGTGGTGGAGGGCCTGGGTCCGGTGGTGACTGGCCTGGTGGCGCGAGGAGTCAGGTCGCGTCACTGGTAGTGCGGGAGGAGGAAGAGAGGGCGCTGCAGGTGTGAGGCAAGGTGGAGCCACAAATCTCACCAAGGGCCGCGGCTCGGGCTCCCCGGCCTCTTTTTCCACCTTGGCCCGGCTGGTAGGGGAGGGAAAGGGAGGTAGGGGCGCCGGGGCTGGGGTGGGGTGGAGTGCAGGGAGTAGGATGGTGGTGGGTGGTGGTGAAGCGCCGCCGCGGGTGGGAGGTGTCAGGGAGAATAAGGTGGGGATTGGGGGTAGTGGGCTGCTCGGGTAGGGAAGGAGAAGTGTTAGCAGAATAAGCCGAGTGTTATCAGAATAAGGTCTTAAGGGGTGTTATTAGAATAGACCCACACTACTATGGAAAAGCCTATACACAGAATCGTACCAGCAGCGCTCCTCAAAATACCACGCTACTGCTATTTAGCAGCAGCGCGTGATATCAAGCAGCTGCTAAAGGAAAATAGCGATGGCGGCCACCTACAAACCGCGCTCTCGCTATAATTGCCATGACCTCGCCCACTCACTGCTAGTTATAGCGATGGCGCCCTATCTTGAACCGCTCTTTGCTATAGAAGTTAGCGGCGGTAGCCCGAAGAAAACCGCTCTTGCTAAGATCAGCCCACAAGTTTAGTCCCACCGCTCGTGAGCGGTGTTTACCACCTTAAATATGTTATTTAAAACTACCACAACGGTTGGTCTTCTTTGAACTCTATGTGTAAAATTTGTGACAGAATATGAGTCCTCTCCGGTTCCTCTTTGAGAGGACTCATTTTGACAATTCGGATTATACACAAAAGATCATTGATGGCGATGTATTTTACATTGACGTATTTTTGTATAGTTACACTTAGCGATGGCGGTTTATATGCAAAGCGCTCTCATATTGATTAGTCGTAGCGCGTTTTGTAAGCGCGCCACAACTATCTACCTTATCCCCACGCCGCATACGACCGCCCTCACTCACTCTCGCTCTGCTTGCGTCTGCAAATGATAAAATAAATGTGGCGTCATGCCGCTGGCCGCCTTCGTCCGTCATTGCCGAGGTACTCCTCCTTCCGTCCCTCATCCTCCTCCTCCATCCTCCTCACTTTGCGGCCTCCCTCCTCCTCCGCCGCCTCCTCCTCCTTTGCCCGCCCTCCTCCTCCTCCGCCGTAGCCCTCCTCCCACCCCTCGACCTCGCCCTAGCTACCTCTCCATCGCCTCACCCCGCCACTAGTTAGTACTAGATTTAGTAGTAGTAGATGTTAATTTAGGGTTCATAGCTAGTACTAGATGTTGCTTAGTTAGTACTAGATTTTTAGTAGTAGTAGATGTTAATTACTAGTAGTGATGGTACTAGTTAACTAGGGCGAGATGATTAATAGTAGTTGTAGTTGAACTACTTTAGTTGTAGTTGAACTAGTTTAGTAAGTAAATTAATAAATTAGTTGAATTAATAGAACTAATGTATTTTTAGTAAGATAATTAATATAACTAGTTGAACTACTTTATTTTTAGAAAGAACTAGTTTTTTTCTATTTATAGTAAGTTTATATTTAGTAAGAACTAGTTGAATTAATAAAACTAGTTGAACATGTCATATTTGTTGTTATTTTTAGTTTAAGCAATTATTAGGGATGTATTAGTGATAACTTATACGATTCTGGTGACCACCGTCGTCCCGTCACCGACCCCTCCGACATCCCATTGCCGTCGTCCCGATCCACCGACCCTCCGACATCGAGGTTAGACCAGCCAAATATCCTTGTATATCTTGTGTTGTTGCTCAAATAGGATATGTGGTTGTCAAGTGGCCGTTCATGTTCGGTTTACATCTCCGAGTGGCCTATGTTTTGCCGGAGTGTTGATTAATTTCCGTTCGGCAAATTTCGTGCTCGATATGTCCTTTTTAGCAAAGGTCATGCGGATTTTTTCGTGAATTCGGCATGACTTGTGCTAGAATATGTACAAGTTTAATCTTTGAATTATGAGCGTAGGAAATGTCGTACTCGGACGACGATAGTCTCCCTGAGGAGTGTAGTGGTGCCACGACGATCGAGGTATGTGCGACGAGTTTGTTGAGTTTGGGCGAAGATCGGCGCTTGAGATTAAGCTCGAGGAGACCTTCGATTGTGAAGCGATGCGCAACAACGACAAGTGTTTTTTCGTAATTAAGCATGACTTCAACTATTTCAACGTCTAATTTTCATATTTTACAATTCGACTAGCTTATCGCATGCCATGCAAGACGCTATGTCTTGGAGAGGATGGGTTTTGAAGACCATGAAAATTTCGAAACAAATAAAATACACCTAAGGACCCATCATGATACGGATTTTGAAGTAAATCTGTGCAATGCTCAGAGCGTAACCCATTTTGGTTGCCAAAATTGGGAAGCACTTTGCAAAATGTATGGTTTTTATGAGGGTATGATTGTCACCATGGATCTTGGTGATCCTGACATCGAGCAAGACAATATGGACATTTGGGTCCTTATTGATACGCTTCCGATTGTACCGCTATGTGAGTTTCTCAAACATATTTATTAACTAATTTATATTGTTTATTTCAAAATAGTTGATAGCTTATTTCCATTGACAGATTTTTTTTGATTCTTCAAAGACTGTGCGGAAGATGGTAGATAAAACCCACTACACCGATGGCACCGAATTAACGTATAAGGAGAAAAATCATCTGATCGCATTTGGTGAATACGTGCCACTAGTGCATGTGTTGAACCACGGTAACTTCTCTGGAGATACCCTGGTAAGATTTTTTACTATTATGAAATCCGTGCATCTTTTGCATACTTCTAAAACTAGTACATCATTGCTAACTACGAAGTTATTATTATGTTTTTCAACAGAAACTCCCGATGGATTGTGTGCCTCATTTGATGTCTCTGAATGGTCGCCTCACAGTTCTTAACACATTGCCAGGTAAATCTAGGGAGCTCACCTGTGCATATCGGATTTCTAAAACCGGTGAACACATGTTCATCAAAGAATGGAAGAAATGTATGGACATTCGCAAGGAGGTTCTTGGAAGTAACATTCAGTGAAAGGCAAGAATCGGAGACAGGCTAATCTCCATTCTCCATAATGGAGAGTCAAGGGCTATCTTGTTTTTTGCTATTTTACCTTAGAAAATGTAGTAGGTCTTAATCGAATGTACTAGGTCCTATGAGGTACAATATGTTTATTATGTGGTAATGTGTTAGAGTTGATAATGAGGAGTACTTGTGATTACGACTAGTGACCAATTTGCTATGTGATATCATTGATGAAAACGATGATCTTCAGGAGGTGTTATATGACAATGATGTATTATGATGATAAGTTATTAATCATATGATGATGATGATGATATTATTATATCATTGGGTGAAAGAACCGCGGATTAGTTTCAAGTGGATGGACATCCACTTGAAACTAGTCCACGGTTCTTTCACCCCATGATGTAATAACTCATTATGATGTAAAACAATCTCTAAATTCTGTTGTATGAAAACTTGTGTAAAGGTGTATGAATACAACATGAAATAAAATAAATAAAATACTAAATAATAGTAGTAGCTGGAAAGGAGAAGCGCTACTACTAATTACCAAGAGCGCTGTTTCAAGAAGTGCTACTACTAAGTCAATTTAGCAAAGAGCGTGGATCTAGGCGCAGTATTGCTAAGCTTTAGTCATGGCGCCTTATCGATGGCGCTCCTTCCCGCTCTTGATAGGCTTTTCCTAGTAGTGCATATATATATATATATATATATATATATATATATATATATATATATATATATATATATATATATATATCGCTATTATTCACTACTGGGTGAGGAATAGTTATTCTACACCCCCTCTATTTTTACATCAGTGCACTGTATTTTTACTTTTCGAAAATTTTGTCTTATTTCGTACATAAAAAGAGAACATAAGAAAGTATGTATCCGTCGTAAAAAGTATTTTATGTTATGTAAAATTACGAATGTAAAAACATGGTGTAAAACATACATAAAATGTGATTTTTCTGGTCTTATAACCTATATTTTTGTTTTTTATACCAAATTTTACATATTGAATCAATATGCATGTAACTATTTAAATATATATATATATATATATATATATATATATATAATAGAAACAACATAAGGTTCTGTTAAACCAGTCCTTCGTCCAACCATTTTATTGACCTTCCCACTTCCTTTATTTTTTGTTTTCATTAATCCTATATCTGAATTTTCTTCCTCTTTCTTTTTCGATGTAAATTGAGTTTTCTCTCGGTACTTTTCCCTAGAACCAACTCAACTGTCCCGCGTCTAGCCTAAAAAAATAATAATACCCCACGTCCTATTAACTCATCAAATTAAAATGATATTTTATTTTGTAAAATGAAAGTTCTTACAAAATAATAATAATAATTGTTTATATATAACTTGGCAAGTTAACTCCTAGTGATTGCATACATATGCTTGCAAAGATTTTACTAACCAATGCAGTAATAGACGTGCAATCATGTGTTTATGTTTTTATAACATTTCTCCGTCCAACCCAACATGATATTTTCACCCAGCCTAGCAAGTCACGGATTTATAGAAAAATGCAAATGGGCTTTAAATTCTACCATATATATAAACGGGCTGCATAGATGCTACATCTTTGTTTCACCCAACCCACCAAATGGACTAAAAAACAAATGGACTGGCTGACATGTGGGCCAGAAGGTCGAAGCCTAAGCAAGGCGTTGGATTTACATCCAACGGCCGACATTCTTCTTCAATCTCTCGTCTTCTTCCCCCAGCGTTGCCGGGACCGCCCACTCCAGCCTCCGGCGTCTAGCAGCTTTGTTTTATGCTACCACAAATAAACACTACCACGCCACGGCCAGTCATCCCTCCACTCTGCACCTCTGTTATTCTCTGCGAGTGTAGGCCCACCCTTTGAACGGTCAAGTTTCCCACTCCTCTTCGTCTACGATTCCACTGCCGCGTCTTCCCCATCTCTGGGTCGTTCCAGTCTGGGGCCTCGCCGTCGTCCACCACCTCGCGGCGCTTGGTGCGGCGTGGTCAACAAACGAGAGTCGTTGGAAGAGGACTGTAAATGAGAGCCTGACGGCTGGGACCCACGAGGTCGATGGTTGCACGCAAGGAAAGTTGCTCCTTATTAAGCTGTTTCCTTCCCCTGACAGCTGGGACCCACCGGCTGTATCTTTGCACGGAAGGAAGTGCCTCCTTGTTATGCGTAAAAAACTATTCCTCCCGATGACAGCTGGGACCCGGTAGATTTGGTGGCTGACTTGTGGGCCTACTAAGCAAACGTGTAGGCAGGGCTTTGTCAACTTAATCAACAAATGATTCTAGCAGCTGGACCATTGGATGTTAATCCAATAGCCGTGCTCCTTCTTCAACCTCTGTTCTTGCTCCTGTCTCCCATTGGTGGTAGTGCTGTCGCGCACCCGAACCAGTCAAGTTTCCCACTCCTCTCCATCTGCGATTCCACTCCGGCATCTTCCCCATCTCTGGGTCATTCCAGTCTGGGGCCTCTCTATCGTCCACCGGCCTTGGTGCGCTCAGCATGGTGTGGTCAACATGCTCAACAAACGAGAGTCATCGGAAGCCTCACACCGTAGCCAAACCAGTGAACCCTCGTACTCCTCTCCGCGTGGGCATCCACTGACGCGTCTTCCCCGGCTCCACGTCGTCCCCATCCTAGGCCTCGCCGTCGTCCACCGCCTTGGTGCTCTCGGCGCGGCGTGGTCAATGTGGTCAACGACTAACTTCCATCGGAAGAGTACTGTACATGGAGAGGCTGACAGCTGGGTCCATGGCCGCAGCAAGGAAGTGCCTCCTTATTACGTGGAAAATAATGATTCCTCCACCTGACAGCAGGGACCCACCGGATGGGCAACCGTATTTCACAAAAAAATGTTTCCCCACATCGCTTGGGACCCACTACTACATCTTCGCACGCAAGGAAGTGCGACGGCAAAAAAATGATTCGCCCCACATTGCTGGGACCCACCACTACATCTTCGCATGCAAGGAAGTGCGTCCGGAAAAAAAGAGATCGCCCCACATTGCTGGGACCCATCACCTACATCTTCGCACGCAAGGAAGTGCTCGCGGTCCGGACCCACCGGTCGAAGCGTCGTAGCATTGTCATTCTGGTCGCGAATGTGTACGTATATACTGGTCGATGTAGAGGCGTGCATGTGTCATAGTAGAGGCACGCACGTAGCATGTACACGTATGTACAACGGCCAGGGTGCAAGAAAGTAAATACAGCCACATACGTACATACGGGCGGGGTCTCGAACGCCTACTCGCGCAGACGTACGACTAGGACTCGTGTACAGGGCTGGGTCGGAATGGAGGAACTACGTCATCCTTGTGTTCATGGGGAGGCAACGGAATGCGTCGTGTTCATTGAGAGGCAACGGAACGCGTGGGAGCCAACCAGCTTGGACGGAACAGTCGATGGAAACGAGGCCTGGCATACCGCAAAACGGAGGAAACGGCCTTGTGTTCGACCGGCCACGTTCGAAACGAGATCCTGTTCATCGGGAGGGGTCTGGCTTACCGAAAAACGGAGGAAACAGGCTTGTGTTGGACCTCCTATGGTCGAAACGGGGTCCTCATGATCGGGAGGGGTGTGGCGTACCGCAAAACGGACGAAACCGACTTGTGTTGTAGCACTACGGTCAAAACGGGGGTCATGTTCATCAGGAGTGGTGTGGCGTACCGCCAAACCGAGACTCCACGGGATATTGTTCATCTCCACCATCGACCTGCTCTAGCCTCTACGGGCTAATGTTCATCCACCGTCGACCTCCTCCAGCCTCCACCTGCGGTTGTTCATCCACGGGCTCCTGTTCATCCAGCCTCCACCGCGCGCTACTCTACCGGCTACTGTTCTACCAGCCCTCTCCACGGGCTCCTGTTCAACCACCCCTCCACGGGCTACTGTTCATCCACCCCTCCACCGGCTACTATTCAACCAGCCCTCCACGGGGTCGTCCTGTTCATCCATCCCTCCACGGGGTCCTATTCATCCAGCCCCAACCGGCTCGATCGGTCGGGGTCCTGTTCATCCAGAGGCAACACCACGGGGTCTTGTTCATCCACCCCCACTAGGAACTGTTCATCCAAACCCTCCCCTACAATGCTCACTGTTCATCCAGAGGCAGCATCGGCGATTAGCAGCGATGGCGAAGAATCGCTTCGATCGGGTTGATTAACGACCATCGATCGATCGCTCGGAACGCGATAACGCGTAACTGCGATTAATCGCCGGGTTAAATAGGCAAACGCCTCGCTCGGGTTCAGTTAGAGCCCAACGCCTCGCACCCACGCACGTGTGTGTACGAGAGAAACGCGCAAACCTTCATGCATCGCTCGACCCCGACCACCCACCATAACTGGGAACACTGATATTTTCCTCGCCCTCGCTTCTACCATGGTTTTTTTCCGTCTTGGACGGCCCAAAGAATGTCATGCAACCGCGTCTTCGGCCCGCCCAGGATGAAAAGCCCATTTTCTGTCATGATTTTTTGTCACAGAAGTAGGAGCCCACCACATCTATGATGATACCGGTTTTGTCACAAGTATCATCATAGAAGTGTCATAAGTATGACATAATTTTTTTTTGTTCGGCCCAAAATGTCACGTATGTGTCTTTTTTTGTAGTGATATGGAGGAGAAAAATCCTCAATCCATACCACGAGATATGTTGTCCCATCATATGATTCGATGTTTATGGGTTTAAACCCTTCTGGGAATTCATGTTCCATTACTTCATCAGTGAAGCAAAGGGGGTGTGCGGCGCCTCTATATCGAGCCAAGTGGCGACGTAGGTCGGAGTTCATCTGCGGTCTTCGGTCTGGGCGTGGGTATGTTTTTCATGTCCAACCGGATGGCCATCATCGCGCATCGGGGCACGCCCCCGCGATCCATAGATTGATCTGATCTGACCTGCACTATTTTCCAGGTCATGCCACATGTCATATGTGTATCCCCGAGCTGTTGTGTCTGTGTTTTACGGCGAGGTAGTGCGGGATGGTGTTCGGCTCGAGTTGCCGCTTTGTCACAGCCACACGATGGTCGGTCAGCCGCATTATTCGCTGGTAGGACAGGCTCCAGCACCTTGTCATCGAATTGGGGTAACAATTTGCGCTTCGGGTAGCTTTTAGTTGGGCACTCGAGGCCGTATTCCTCGGCTATCAGGACATTAGTCCATCTGTCATTGAGTAGATCTTGATCAGCTTGAAGCTATTGCTGCTTCTTTTTCAGGCTCCTTGCATGGCTACTAGCCGGCGCTTAAAGCGCTCCTGATCAACGGGCTCCTCAGGCACGATAAATTCTTCGTCACCAAGGCTTGCCTCATCCTCAGAGAGTGGAAGGTAATTACTGTCCTCCGAGTCTTCGTTAAGCCTATACGTTAGGGCTGACTCGCCCATCCTCCCATTCATCCTGTTTGAACGTTGGCTCAACGGGGTCTTCATTGTCTTCGGCATCGTCCGGAGTATTATTTTCTCCTGTGGGTATTGCTGTTTTTTCCACGGCGTGGTTTAGTGTGGCGCCGCTGACGTCGACGCTTTGGCTGTATCTCAGGAGGCTTATCCTCGGCTGGATCCTTCTCATTGTCGCCATTGTTCTCTTTGGGTGTATCCACCATGTATACGTCATACAAGGAGGTGGTTGTCCAAATACCATAAGCGGTGGTTTTGTGCTGCTCCTCTCCCAATCGTCGTCCATACCGTCGATGTCTTCGGAGTCGTAATCGAGCATGTCGGTTAAGTCTTCTACAGTGGCTATGAAGTGGGTGGTGGGTGGGAAGCAGAATTCTCCGCCATCAGCATAAAATTCAAGCGGGATATAGTTTGGCTGAGGATCTCGTGATAAGGAGAGGGCTTTTAGTGAGTTTAGCACGTCGCTTAAAGGCGAGTGCCAGAAGATGTCCGTGGAGCTGAACTCAATGATCGGCGCCTGATCAGGTTCGATGGGCACGGATGCACGCGGTTCGAAACCTATGGCCGGAGACGAATCCGAGGTTCCGGTGACACAGGCCCCGCTTGAGGTTCGGACATTTTCTGGAGTATCGGGAGGTTACCGGAACCCCTTGGGGGATTAATGGGCCTTCATGGGCCTTAGTGGAAGAGAGGAGGCGGCGGCCGGATGGAGGCGCGGGCCCCCCCTAGCCCAAACCGAATTGGACTAGGGGTGGGGGGCGCGGCCCCCCTTTCCTCCTTCTCCTCCACCTCTTTCCCTCTTCTCCTATTCCGGAAATGAAAGGGGAATCCTACTAGGACAATGGAGTCCTAGTAGGACTCCCCACACTTGGCGCGCCCCCTAGGCCGGCCTCCTCCTCCTTTATATACGGGGGCAGGGGCACCCCAAAGGACAACATCAATTGCTCTTTGCCGTGTGCGGTGCCCCCCTCCATAATATACCACCTCGGTCATAGCGTCGTAGTGCTTAGGCGAAGCCCTGCACGGATCACATCATCAACACCGTCGTGCTGACGGAACTCCCCCTCGACCCTCTACTAGATGTGTGCTAAACATGGAGGTGTCATCGAGCTGAATGTGTGCTAAACATGGAGGTGTCGTACATTCGGTACTTGGATCGGTTGGATCGTGAAGACATTTGACTACATCAACCGCGTTAATTGAATGCTTCCGCCTTCGGTCTATGAGGGTATGTGGACATGTACACTCTCCCCTCCCAGTGCTATACATCTCCTAGATAGATCTTGCATGATCGTAGTAATTTTTTTGAATTTGCATGCTACGTTCCCCAATAGTGGCATCCGAGCCAGGTCTATGCATGGATGATATGCACGAGTAGAACACAAAGAGTTGTGGGCGATAATAGTCATACTGCTTACCACCAACATCTTACTTTGATTCGGCGGTATTGTTGGATGAAGCGGCCCATATCGACATTACTTGACCGCGTTCATGAGACTGGTTCTACTGACATGCTTTGCACACAGGTGGCTGGCGGGTGTCTGTTTCTCTAACTTTAGTTGAACCGAGTTTGACTATGGTTGGTCCTTGTTGAAGGTTAAAACAACACACTTGACGAAAAATCGTTGTGGTTTTGATGCATAAGTAAGAACGATTCTTGCTACATGCCCGTAGGAGCCACGTATAACTTGCAACTACAAAGTAGAGGACGTCTAACTTGTTTTTGCAGGGCTTGTTGTGATGTGATATGGTCAAGACATGAAGTGATATCAATTGTTGTATGAGATGATCATGTTTTGTAACAGAGTTATCGGCAACTGGTAGGAGCCATATGGTTGTCGCTTTATTGTATGAAATGTGATCGCCATGTAATTGCTTTACTTTATCACTAAGCGGGAGCAATAGTCGTAGTAGCAATAGTTGGTGAGACGACGACGATGCTACAATGGAGATCAAGGTGTCAAGCCGGTGACGATGGAGATCATGACGATGCTTCGGTGATGGAGATCATGAGCACAAGATGATGATAGCCATATCATGTCACATATTTTGATTGCATGTGATGTTTATCTTTTATGCATCTTATTTTGCTTAGTACAGAGGTAGCATTATAAGATGATCCCTCACTAAATTTCAAGGTATAAGTGTTCTCCCTGAGTATGCGGTGTTGCTACAGTTCATCGTGTCGAGACACCACATGATGATCGGGTGTGATAACCTCTACGTTCACATACAACAGGTGCAAGCCAGTTTTGCACGTGCAGAATACTTGGGTTAAACTTGACGAGCCTAGCATATGCAGATATGGCCTCGGAACACTGATACTGAAAGGTCGAACGTGAATCATATAGTAGATATGATCAACATAGAGATGTACACCATTGAAAACTACTCCATCTCACGTGATGATCAGACATGGTTTAGTTGATTTGGATCACGTGATCATTTAGATGACTAGAGGGATATCTATCTAAGTGGGAGTTCTTAAGTAATATGATTAATTGAACTTTAATTTATCATGAACTTAGTCCTGATAGTTTTTGCATGTCTATGTTTTTGTAGATCAATGGCCCGTGCTACCATTCTCTTGAATTTTAATGTGTTCCTAGAGAAAGCTAAGTTGAAAGATGATAGTAGCAATTACACGGACTAGGTCCGTAACTTGAGGATTATCCTCATTGCTCCACAGAAGAATTACGTGCTGGAAGCACCGCTAGGTGCAAGGCCTGCTGCAGGATCAACTACGGACGTTATGAACGTGTGGCAGTGAAAAGCTAATGACTACTCGATTGTTTAGTGTGCCATGCTTTAAGGCTTAGAATCGGGACTTCACAGAAGTTTTGAACGTCATGGAGCATATGAGATGTTCCAAGAGTTGAAGTTAATATTTCAAGCAAATGCCCGAGTTGAGTGATATTAAGTTTCCAACAAGTTCTATAGCTGCAAAATGGAGGAGAATAGTTCTGTCGGTGAACACATACTTAGAATGTCTGGGTACCATAATCACTTGACTCAGCTGGGAGTTAATCTTCCTGATGATAGTGTCATTGACAGAGTTCTTCAATCTTTGCCACCAAGCTATAAAGGCTTCGTGATGAATTACAATATGCAAGGGATGATGAAAATGATTCCCGAGCTCTTCACAATGCTAAAGGCCGCAGAGGTAGAAATCAAGAAGGAGTATCAAGTGTTGATGGTTAACAAGACCACTAGTTTCAAGAAAAAGGGCAAATGAAAGAAGGGGAACTTCAAGAAGAATAGCAAGCAAGTTGCTACTCCCGGGAAGAAGCCCAAGTCTGGACCTAAACCTGAAACTGAGTGCTTCTACTGCAAAGGGGCTGGTCACTGGAAGCGGAACTGCCTCAAGTATTTGGCAGATAAGAAGGATGGCAAAGCGAAAGGTATATTTGATATACATGTTATTGATGTGTACCTTACTAATGCTCGTAGTAGCGCCTGGGTATTTGATACTAGTTCTGTTGCTCATATTTGCAACTCAAAACAGGGGCTACGGATTAAACGAAAATTGGCTAAGGACGAGGTGACGATGCACGTCGGAAATGGTTCCAAGGTCGATGTGATCGCCGTCGGCACACTACCTGTACATCTACCTTGGGGATTAGTTTTAGACCTGAATAATTGTTATTTGGTGCCAACGTTGAGCATGAACATTATATCTGGATCTTGTTTGATGCGAGACGGTTATTCATTTAAATCGGAGAATAATGGTTGTTCTATTTATACGAGTAATATCTTTTATGGTCATGCACCCTTGTTCAGTGGTCTATTTTTGTTGAATCTTGATCGTAGTGATACACATGTTCATAATATTGAAGGCAAAAGATGCAAAGTTGATAATGATAGTGCAACTTTTTTGTGGCACTGCCGTTTAGGTCATATTGGTGTAAAGTGCATGAAGAAACTCCATGTTGATGGGCTTTTGGAATCACTTGATTATGAATCACTTGGTGCTTGCGAACCATGCCTCATGGGCAAGATGACTAAAACTTCGTTCTCTAGAACAATGGAACAAGCTACTGACTTATTGAAAATAATACATACTGATGTATGCGGTCCAATGAGTGTTGAGGCTCATGGCGGGTATCGTTATTTCTGACCTTCACAGATGATTTGAGCAGATATGGGTATATCTACTCAATGAAACATAAGTCTGAAACGTTTGAAAAGTTCAAAGAATTTCAGAGTGAAGTGGAAAATCATCATAACAAGAAAATAATTTGTTTTACGATCTGATCATGGAGGCGAATGTTTGAGCTATGAGTTTGGTATTCATTTGAAATAATGTGGAATAGTTTCGCAACTCACGCCACCTGGAACACCACAACGTAATGGTGTGTCCGAACATCATAACCGTACTTTATTGGATATGGTGCGATCTATGATGTCTCTTACTGATTTACCGCTATCGTTTTGAGGTTATGCTTTAGAGACGGTTGCATTCACATTAAATAGGGCACCATCAAAATCCGTTGAGATGACACCATATGAACTGTGGTTTGGCAAGAAACCCAAGTTTTCGTTTCTTAAAGTTTGGGGCTGCGATGCTTATGTGAAAAAGCGTCACCTGATAAGCTCGAACCTAAATCGGAGAAGTGCGTCTTCATAGGATACCTGAAGGAAACTGTTGGGTACACCTTCTATCACATATCCAAAGGCAAGATATTTGTTGCTAAAAATGGATCCTTTCTAGAGAAGGAGTTTCTCTCGAAAGAAGTGAGTGGGACAAAAGTAGAACTTGATGAGGTAATTGTACCTTCTCCCGAATTGGTAAGTAGTTCATCACAGAAATCGGTTCCAGTGATTCCTACACCAATTAGTGAGGAAGCTAATGATGATGATCGTGAAACTTCAGATCAAGTTACTACCAAACCTCGTAGGTCATCCAGAGTACGCTCCACACCAGAGTGGTACGACAATCCTGTTCTGGAAGTCATGTTACTAGACCATGATGAACCTACGAACTATGAGGAAGGGATGATGAACCCAGATTCCGCAAAATGGCTTGAGGCCATGAAATTTGAGATGGGATCCATGTATGAGAACAAAGTGTGGACTTTGGTGGACTTGCGCGATGATCGGCAAACCATAGAAAATAAATGGATCTTCAAGAAGAAGACTGACGCTGACGGTAATGTTACTGTCTGCAAAGCTCGACTTGTTGCGAAAGGTTTTTGGCATGTTCAAGGAGTTGACTACGATGAGAACTTCTAACTCGTAGCGATGCTTAAATCTGTCTGAATCATGTTAGCAATTGCCGCATTTTATGATTATGAAATTTGGCAAATGGATGTCGAAACTGCATTTCTTAATGGATTTCTTAAAGAAGAGTTGTATATGGTGCAACCAGAAGGTTTTGTCGATCCAAAGGGTGCTAACAAATTGTGCAAGCTCCAGCGATCCATTTATGGACTGGTGCAAGCCTCTCGGAGTTGGAATATACACTTTGATAATATGATCAAAGCATATGGTTTTATACAGACATTTGGAGAAGCCTATATTTACAAGATAGTGAGTGGGAGTTCTATATCATTTCTAATATTATATGTGGATGACATATTGTTGATTGGAAATAGTACATAATTTCTGGATAGTATAAAAGGATACTTGAATAAGATTTTTTTAATGAAAGACCTCGGTGAAGCTGCTTACATATTGGGCACCAAGATCTATAGAGATAGATCAAGACACTTAATTGGACTTTCAAAAAGCACATACCTTGATAAAGTTTTGAAAAAGTTCAAAATGGATCAGTCAAAGAAAGGGTTCTTGCCTGTGTTACAAGGTGTGAAGTTGAGTCAGACTCAATGCCCGACCACTGCAGAAGATAGAGAGAAAATGAAAGTCATTCCCTATGCCTCAGCCATAGGTTCTATCATGTATGCAATGTTGTGTACCAGACCTGATGTGTGCCTTGCTATAAGTATAGCAGGGAGGTACCAAAGTAATCCAGGAGTTGAGCACTGGACAACGGTCAAGAACATCCTGAAATACCCGAAAAGGACTTAGGATATGTTTCTCGTTTATGGAGGTGACAAAGAGCTTGTCGTAAATGGTTACATCGATGCAAGCTTTGACACTGATCCAGATGACTCTAATTCGCAATCCGGATACATATTTATATTGAATGTTGGAGCTGTCAGTTGGTGCAGTTCCAAGCAGAGAATCGTGGCGGGATCTACGTGTGAAGCGGAGTACATAGCTGCTTCGGAAGCAGCAAATGAAGGAGTCTGGATGAAGGAGTTCATATCCGATCTAGGTGTAATACCTATTGCATAGGGTCTAATGAAAATCTTTTATGACAATACTAGAGCAATTGCTTTGGCAAAGGAATCCAGATTTCACAAGAGAACCAAACACATCAAGAGACGCTTCAATTCCATCCGCCATCAAGTCGCGGAGGGAGATATAGAGATTTACAACATACATACGAATCTGAATGTTGCAGACCTGTTGACTAAGCCTCTTCCACGGGCAAAACATGATCAGCACCAAGACTCCACGGGTGTTAAAATCATTACTTTGTAATCTAGATTATTGACTCTAGTGCAAGTGGGACACTGAAGGAAATATGCCCTAGAGGCAATAATAAAGTTGTTATTTATATTTCCTTATATCATGATAAATGTTTATTATTCATGCTAGAATCGTATTAACCGGAAACTTAGCACATGTGTGAATACATAGACAATACATAGTGTCCCTAGTATGCCTCTACTTGACTAGCTCGTTAATCAAAGATGGTTACATTTCCTAACTATAAACATGTGTTCTCATTTGATTAACGGAATCACATCATTAGGAGAATGATGTGATGGACATGACCCATCCGTTAGCTTAGCATTATGATTGTTACAGTTTTATTGCTATTGCTTTGTTCATGACTTATACATGTTCCTCTGACTATGAGATTATGCAACTCCCGAATACCAGAGGAACACCTTGTGTGCTATCAAACGTCACAACATAACTGGGTGATTATAGAGATGCTCTACAGGTGTCTCCGAAGGTGTTTGTTGGGTTGGCATAGATGAAGATTACGATTTGTCACTCTGTGTACCGGAGAGGTATCTCTGGGCCCTCTCGGTAATGCTCATCACTATAAGCCTTGCAAGCAATGTGACTAATAAGTTAGTTGTGGGATGAAGCATTACGGAACGAGTAAAGAGACTTGCTGGTAACAAGATTGAACTAGGTATGATGATACCGATGATCGAATCGCGGACAAGTAACATACCGATGACAAAGGGAACAACATATGTTATTGTGCGGTTTGACTGATAAAGATCTTCGTAGAATATGTAGGAGCCAATATGAGCATCCAGGTTCCGCTATTGGTTATTGATCGGAGATGTTTCTCGATCATGTCTACATAGTTCTCGAACCCGCAGGGTCCGCACGCTTAACGTTCAATGGCGATTTATATCAAGAGTTATGTTATTTTGATGACCGAAGTTTTTTCGGAGTCCCGGATTAGATAACGGACATAACGAGGAGTCTCGGAATGGTTGGGACATAAACATTGATATATTGGAAGGTTATGTTCGGACACCCGAAAGGTTCGGACATTTTCCGGAGTACCGAGATGTTACCGGAACCCCCCGGGGGATTAATGGGCCTCATGGGCCTTAGTGGAAGAGAGGAGGCAGTGGGCAGATGGAGGCGCACACCGCCCAAATCAATTGTTCTTTGGCATGTGCGGTGCCCCCTCCACAGTTTACCACCTCGGTCATAGTGTCGTAGTGCTTAGGCGAAGCCCTGCGCGGATCACTTCATCAACACCGTTGCCACGCCGTCATTCTGACGGAACTCTCCCTCAGCCCTCTACTGGAACAAGAGTTTGAGGGACGTCATCAAGCTGAACGTGTGCTGAACACGGAGGTGCTGTACGTTCGGTACTTGGATCAGTTGGATCGTGAAGACGTTCGACTACATCAACTGTGTTAACTAAACGCTTCTGCTTTTGGTCTACGAGGGTACATGGACACACTCTCCCCTCTCGTTGCTATGCATCTCCTAGATAGATCTTGCATGATCGTAGGAAATTTTTTGAAATTGCATGCTACGTTCCCCAATAGGTAGCCTATTTTGTTGTCGGTCAAGGTGATCATGGATGTCCATGCGGGCCCACCGCGGACCCACGAATATATAGGCTTGTCACCGATAACCACATGAGGGAGTGTATCGTTCAAAGAAAACCACTACATGCGTATGTATGGAGGTGATGCATGCATGCATGTTTGAATATCATTTCACAACATTGATGTGGCGCGTGTGTCAAAAATCATGCAGTCCCCACACAGAGCGAGATCGGTTCATGACGTGTTGTTGTACTAGCCACTTCGACTCGATGGGAGGGATTCATGCATACACATGCATGTGTGTGTGCTCAAACTGTATCATGTCATCCCAAAGCATGACCTACATATATATATTCCATATTGCAATAAAAACATAATCCCCTCCTAAGTCAAATTAACCTCTCTAATTGTCAGGTGATGTCTACTATGCAACTTTATTCTTGTAGACTCGTGTTGGGCCTCCAAGCGCAGAGTTTTGTAGGATAGTAGCAATTTTCCCTCAAGTGGATGACCTAAGGTTTATCAATCCGTGGGAGGTGTAGGATGAAGATGGTCTCTCTCGAACAACCCTGCAACCAAATACAAGAAATATCTTGTGTCCCCAACACACCCAATACAATGGCAAATTGTATAGGTGCACTAGTTCAGCGAAGAGATGGTGATAAAAGTGTAATATTGATGGTAGAAATATATTTTTATAATGTGAATAAATAAAAACAGCAAGGTAGCAAATATTAAACGGGCACAAAAACGGTATTGCAATGCTTGAAAATGAGGACTAGGGTCCGTACTTTCACTAGTGCAATCTCTCAACAATGCTAATATAATTGGATCATATAACCATCCCTCAACGTGCAACAAAGAATCACTCCAAAGTTCTTATCTAGCGGAGAACATAAGAAGAAATCATTTATAGGGTACGAAACCACCTCAAAGCTATTCTTTCCGATCAATCTATCCAAGAGTTCGTACTAAAATAACACCAAATCATTTCAGATTCATAATACTCAATCCAACACAAAGAACCTCAAAGAGTGCCCCAAGATTTCTACCGGAGAACCGAAGACAAGAACGTGCATCAACCCCTATGCATAGATTACCCCAATGTCACCGGGGGAATCCACGAGTTGAATGCCAAAACACATATCAAGTGAATCAATATGATACCCCATTGTCACCATGAGTATTCATATGCAAGACATATATCAAGTGCTCTCAAATGCATAAAATTATTCAATCCGATAATGAAAGTGCAACTATCCCTGGGTGGTTTTGGTAATTCCTAACAACATATAGCTCATTGAGCTAATGCTACTTCAAGATAGATATTTCAGGAAAGCTCAATGATTGGCATGGCATGGATGAGAAAAGTGGATCCCTCAAAATGCTAAGGACAAAAGGATTGGCTCAAGCTCAAAGCACAAGACTCTACATTTTCTATTTTAGTGATCCAAGATCACATTGAGTCTATAGGAAAAGCCAATACTATCAAGGAGGGATGAGGTGTTGCTTAATGAGGCTCTTGCTCAAAATGCTTAGTGATATGCTCCAAAGCCCTCAACTACTTTCTCACATCCACATCTGACCCAAACCAAAAGTCAAACTCGGCCTCACCGATTCTTCCTACCCAGCGACACCGAGTTCAGATGTTATAGCCACTGCCACAAACCCTAGGCAAATCGGTCTCACCGATAGGGATCTCGGTCTCACCGAGATGGGATTATAGTCTCTCTGTTTCCCTTCGTAACATTTTGGTCCAACCGAGATGAGCGATCAGTCCCACCGAGATTGCAATGCAAACTCTCTGTTTCCCTTTCGTAACGTTTCGGTCCAACCGAGATGAGCGAATCGGTCCCACCGAGTTTGCCTGACCAACTCTCTGGTTAGCTTATTACCAAAATCGGTCCCACCGAGTTTGTGTAATCGGTCTCACCAAGATTACGTTATGCCCTAACCCTAACCATATCGGTCCTACCGAGTTGCATGTCGGTCCCACCAAAAATCCTAACGGTCACATTATTTGCTAAATCGGTTCGACCGAGTTTCACGATTCGGTCCCACCGAGATTGGTAAATTGTGTGTAACGGTTAGTTTTTGTGTGGAGGCTATATATACCCCTCCACCCACTCTTCATTCATGGAGAGAGCCATCAGAACATGCCTACACTTCCAACCTACATTTTCTGAGAGAGAACCACCTACACTTGTGTTGAGACCAAGATATTCCATTCCTACCATATGAATCTTGATCTCTAGCCTTCCCCAACTTGCTTTCAACTCAAATATTCTTTCCACCAAATCCAAATCCTGTGAGAGAGAGTTGAGTGTTGGGGAGACTATCATTTGAAGCACAAGAGCAAGTTCATCATCAACACACCATTTGTTTCTTGGAGGCTAGGTGTCACTTGGGAGCCTCCGACAAGATTGTGGAGTTGAACCAAGGAGTTTGTAAAGGCAAGGAGATCGCCTACTTCGTGAAGATCTACCCTAGTGAGGCAAGTCCTTCGTGGGTGACGGCCGTGGTGGGATAGAGAAGGTTGCTTCTTCGTGGACCCTTCGTGGGTGGAGCCCTCCGTGGACTCGCGCAGCCGTTACCCTTCGTGGGTTGAAGTCTCCATCAACATGGATGTAGGATAGCACCACCTATCGGAACCACAACAAAAACATCCATATCTCCTATTGCGTTTGCACTCTCCAAACCCTTCCCTTTACATTCTTGCAAGTTGCATGCTTTACTTTCCGCTGCTCATATACTCTTTGCATGCTTGCTTGAATTGTGTTAAGATTGCTTGAATTGTGCTACGTTGCTAAAATCTACCAAGAACTAGAATTGGGAAAAGGCTAGGTTTTTATTTGGTTAAGTAGTCTAATCACCCCCCTCTGGACATACTGTCGATCCTACAAGTGGTATCAGAGCTTTGGTCTCCATTTGTCTTGATCTCCATAGCTTTTGGTGGTCATAGCCTTGGTTTCACAACCTAGGAGAGTATGGAGTCTAGCGAGGGAAATTACCACCATAGAGGTCCTTACTTTGATGGTACTAATTTTGCTAGTTGGAAGCATAAGATGAAAAATGCATATTCTTGAACATAACCCCCCCGTTTGGGCTATTGTGTGTATTGGCTTGCAAGGTGAATTCTTTGATGGGAGAGAACCGAATCGTGAAGCTACCGCAGAAGAGTTGAAGATGCTGCAATACAACGCTCAAGCTTGTGATATCCTCTTCAACGGATTGTGCCCCGAAGAATTAAACAAAATCAACCATCTCGAGAATGCAAAGAAAATTTGGGATAATTTGATTGATATGCATGAAGGTACCGAATCCGTCAAGAAATCCAAGTTGGATGTGCTTCAAAGTCAGCTTGACAAGTTCAAAATGAAGGACGGTGAAGGTGTCGCTGAAATGTACTCTAGGCTTGCTCTTATCACAAATGAGATTGCCGGCTTAGGAAGTGAAGAGATGACCGACAAATTCATCATCAAGAAGATCCTAAGAGCGTTGGACGAAAAATATGATACCGTGTGCACATTGATCCAAATGATGCCCAATTACAAAGATCTCAAGCCAACGGAAGTCATTGGAAGAATTGTTGGTTATGAGATGCCACTCAAGGATAAGGAGGAGCTCCACAACAAGTCAAGTGGTGCTTATAAAGCCTCATGTGAAGCTCCCGCATCATCAAGTGAGAAACAAACCTTCAATGAAGAATTGAGCCTAATGGTGAAGAACTTTAACAAGTTCTACAAGAGTAGAAGCAAGGAAAGAAGTTCCAAGTCAAGGTCCTACAATGACAAAAGATCTTCTAGTCGTGAGCGTAATTGCTACAATTGTGGAAGACCCGGACACTATTCCAATGAGTGTACGACACCCTATAAAAGAAGAGAAGATTCTCCAAAAAGAAGAAGTAGAAGAGAAGAATCACCATCAAGAGAGAGAAGGAGTAGAGATGATCGTTATGAACGAAGAACATCCCGGAGAAGCAAGGATTCGGAAAGGAAGGACAAGTCATCAAGGAGATACACAAAACGAAGACATCAAGCTCATGTTGGTGAATGGGTTTCCGGCTCCAACTCCGACAATCACTCTGAGAGAAGCTATCACTCCGACTCCGAATATACTCAAGATGAAGGTGTTGCTGGTCTAGCACTTGTGTCTACCAACTCCTACGACATATTTGATTCACCAAATGAAGTACTTGGAAGATGCTTCATGGCTAAAGGCCCAAAGGTATCACACCCCGAGTATGTTGATTTCAATAGTGATGAAGATGACTTGTTAGGTGATGATGATTTACTTGTTGACAACTCTAGTGATGAATACTATGATGAAACGTCAATTAATCATGTTAATCAAGATAAAATGAATGACAATGATAAGGATAAGATTGAGCTTCTAACTAAAGAACTAAACTCTCTTAAGTTAGCTCATGAAACTATCTTAGAGGATCATCGAGAACTTTTAAGGACTCATGAGAAGTTACGGTTTCAAAAGATCAACCTTGAGCAAGAACATGAGTTCTTAAAGGCAATCAATGATGATCTCCGCAAGAAAAGTTCTTCTTACATTGCCAAGCGTTTACTCTTATCTACTTATAGGTCTCAAGTCAAGTCTAGTAACAAGAACAAGAAAGATTCTTCCTCTAGTAGTAACAATAATCATGCTAAATCCAATGTTGTTGCTTCTAGTAGTCCTTTTGATTCCACTAATGATTCTCTTAGCCAAGTTACACTTGAGTAAGAAAATAGCTTATTGAAGGCAATTATAGAGAAAGGTGTTTACAAGAGCCTTGCCGGGAGTAAGCAATTCGAGGAAATTGTACACAAGCAAGGAAGGCACCGGAAGAACCAAGGTGTTGGTTTTGAACGGAAGTTAAATGCCAATGGAGTTGAGTGGGAAGAAGATCAATACCCCAAGACAAAGTTTGTTCCTCAACAAGAGAAGTATGATCCTACTTATTTCAAAGGGACACAAGCTCAAGATGACCTTCCACCACAAGACCACAAGCAGAAAGGCAAGCATAAGCTTCAAGAGGAGATTGATGCATTTGAAGAAGCTCCTAAGGCCTTGGTCAAGTGGGTTCCCAAGACTACATCAAGTTCTACTTCATCGAGTACAACTACAACTCCAAGGATTCCCATCAATATGATGTGGATCCCGAAGACGAAGAACAAGAGAGTTCTTGAGGGTGACTCTGCCAACATATTTCACTCATATCATTTTGGCAAGGACAAGTGCAACCAACTTCCACATCTTGCACCAGTTCAAGGAGTCACAAAACCTCTTGTTGGTAAGACATGGGACTAGGTAACCTAATGCTTTCATACACATCATCTTGTGTGTGTGCATCACTCTATGTCTATGGATATCCTTGTTTGTTCCTTGTGGGACTAACCCATGTAGGTATTGAAAGTGCAACTCACTCCAATGGATTGCTCCAATGATCTACATCAACATTGAGCATGCACATCTTCAACACCTACATGAAGTCATCATCGACAAAACCCAAGGTTAGTTCATCCCTCTTAGGGGGAATCTCACATCTAGGGGGAGCTTTACTCAAAGAATTGAGCCAAAGCAACTCTAATGGTGTGAACACAACAATGCTTTATGTAAAAGTGGTAACCCCACTTGTGCTTAAACGATGAGTATGACCTATGATCAAATGTTCTCATTTGACTCCTAAGTCAATATACTCAGATATAGATGACCTAGTCATCGCCAATTGCTTGATATATGCTAGATTGGTTGTGCATGCTTTGTCACGTATTTCATTTGCCATTTTATTGTGTGAGCATCTAGGTTGCATATTTACTCATTCGAGGACATCCACTTGTTGTTTTGATTGTTTAGTTTCCTTGTCTTTTGCCAAGTGGATGGACAAGAATGCCTAAGAACCTTCTCTAGCTATCTATGCTCTTCATGTCTCAAACTCTATTCATGCTACATCACAAAGTTTGATCAAGTCAGATTCGAACCACTCTGTGGAGCACTCAGAGTCCCCGATTCGTCATGGACTTAAACTTCCAAAACCTCTTTGTGCGTTTCGGTCTGACCGATTCATCCATTTCGGTCATACCGAGATCACTAAGTTGATCTAGGTTTTCAATTTCGGTGCAACCGATTTGAACTTTTCGGTCACACCGAGTTGCTGTAACTGCTTGCAGTTATGCATCTTGGTGCCACCGAGTTGTTCCACTCGGTCACACCAATAGGGTCAGGCTATATATACCACCGAGCCAAAAGTTGGAAATTTCTCCGAACCTCTTCGCTTGCGCACAGCCTGCTCTGCCTCCTCGGGTCTCCGGATCGTCCTCCTTGTCGCCAGTGACCTCCAGCCGCTGGTCTCCGCTGTCGTTGATGGGATTCTGCTCCGCCGTTGTCACCGTAGCAAGTCCATCGTCGCATTAGGGTATGGATTTGAATCTTTGTGCTATTCCTAACTCCGATTCCTAGCACATTGCATTGCCATGTATCTTGCCATGTTTGAAATCACTCTATCCAGCGAAATCACTCCGTAGATCAGTTTTGGATTGAAAATTTAGGGTTAGGTTTCCGCCGAACTCATCTCGAACCGACCGAGTTGTAGAAATCGGTCTCACCGATTTGGCATAGGCCAGTGCACATGTGATTCTCGATCTGACCGAGAATTGCAAATCGGTGTGACCGAGTTGGATTCTTTGTGAAACCCTAGCATTCTCGGTGCCATTGAACTGTGACTCGGTCTGACCGAGTTCACTAGTTTAGTTTTCAAAAGCTGCTTCGATATCACCGAGTTTACAAATCGGTAGCTCTGAAATGCTTTCTGTGGAAAACTAAAACTAAGTTTTGACTCAATCTTTTTGCAAAAAACCTCTGTGCCTTGTGATGCTCATCTACTCTACCTCATCTATATCTATTCACAGGGTTTGCTGTCAGAGTTTGCATCATGTCAGATTAGAGTGACAGTCAGAACAAGTCTGAGGAGCAAGTTCAGATGAGTGAGGGCACTAGTCCCTCCAAAGATTCACGATGATGGCAGCAGGAGCACACCCAAAGAACTTGCCAAAGGCAGCCACCAGGGCGAAAGAAGAAGACCTCAGATTCTGAAGATGAGGACTATGTTGCTGTTGAGGATGAGGCCACCTCAAAGAAGAAAGTGCTGAAGAAGGAATATGGCACAGCTGCATCCACTAAGCCAGGAATGAAGACAAAGGTTCCTGCCAAGAGAGTTCCTATGTCAAAGGCCAGAGCATCCACTCAAGAAACTTTGGTATGTGAACCCAAAGAACCAGTTGTGGCTGAGAAGAAAAGGAAAGAAAGGGTCAAGAAGACCATGGCCAGAGTTGTTGGAAAGCCTTCAATGATAGAAGATGAAGAGGAAGAGGTTGCTGCACCAGCACCTAAAGCTCAAAAGCTGATGGGAGATGCTATAAGATCAGGGGCTGCTACATCTAAGCCCAAAGATGCTCCCAAGGCTGCTGCTCCAAAGCCCATGTCTGCACCCAAGAGGAACACCAAGAGTATTCCAGCTGCAGAGAAGAACAAGGCCCTAGTGCCTAAAGCTGCTGATGAAGAAGATGAAGACTCACTTGTCTTGAGAAAATTGAAGCCCAAGATCCCAGATCATAATGATGCTCATCCAGTTGCAGAGGACATGAAGCTCAGGAAGGATGCAGGTCTGAGACAATGGAGGCTGACTAACCCCTATGCTGTCAGGAGGAGAACTGTTGTGGACTACAAGTTCCACACTAAAAAACAACAGGATTTCTATGAGACAGTGCTGCTTGACAAGAAGCCCATAGTATGTGACATGAGATGGGTTGACTGGGATTATATCAAGAAGAATGAAGATTACTGTCCAGGAGTTTATGACAGTTTCATGTCTTGTGGAGTAGTTGACTTTGTTGGGCAGAAGCTCACAAAGTGGAATGACGAGCTTCTTATGCAGTTTTACTCCACAGCTCATTTCTACCCAGATGGGAGGATAGTGTGGATGTCTGAGGGTACCAGGTACCAATCAACAGTTGAAGAATGGTCTGAATTGATTAATGCTCCAAAAGAGAATGAGGATGGCTTGGATGTCTATGCCAAGAAGAAGAAAGACCACAACTCCATGGCTCACATGTACAGAGAGATCCCAGATGCTTCACTAGAGACACATAAGTTTGGATCTGTACATTATCTGTTGTCAGGTTTGCTGTCGGTGTCAAAACCGGCAGATCTCGGGTAGGGGGTCCTGAACTGTGCGTCTAGGCGGATGGTAACAAGAGACGAGGGACACAATGTTTTTACCCAGGTTCGGGCCCTCTCGACGGAGGTAAAACCCTACGTCCTGCTTGATTAATATTGATGATATGGGTAGTACAAGAGTAGATCTACCACGAGATCAAGGAGGCTAAACCCTAGAAGCTAGCCTATGGTATGATTGTCGAGATGTATGTTGTCCTACGGACTAAAGCCCTCCGGTTTATATAGACACCGGAGAGGCTAGGGTTACACAGAGTCGGTTACAATGGTAGGAGATCCACATATCCGTATTGCCAAGCTTGCCTTCCACGCCAAGGAAAGTACCTTCCGGACATGAGCCGGAGTCTTCAATCTTATATCTTCGTAGTCTTGGAGTCCGGCGGATATTGATAGTCCGGCTGTCCGGACACCCCCTAGTCCAGGACTCCCTTAGTAGCCCCTGAACCAGTCTTCAATGACGATAAGTCCGGCGTGCATAATGTTCAGCATTGCAAGGCGGGTTCCTCCCTTGAATAATCCAGAGAAGATAATGAACACCGGGATAGTGTCCGCTCGCAAAAATAATTTCCACATTCCACCGTAGAGAGAATAAAACATATACACTGACTCAATCTGCTGACGTATTATGCGGCGTGACATCACACCGCTACCAAGCCCTCGTTTGAATCATTTTTTATTATTCCACCTTAGCACGTTTAGCGAAGCGGTTTCCTTGCCACGTCTTATCGAAGCAGAGATCGTGTCCCCCTTATCCCGGGATCCTCATCAATACGTGCGTGGGTAACCCAACTGCTCCGCCGCCACGCCTCCTCTATCGAAGGGAATCGCAAACGGTCACGAGACGGCCCTTGGTATTTCTTCCCTTTATAAGAGGACCAAGGCCTGTCCTTGTTCTTTAATCTCGATCGAATCTTTCCTCCGCTCCCGCCCAACAACGAGCTTGATTGAGCGCTTGGATCCTCAACTATGTCCGGATCCGACCTCCAGGGCCGGTGGATGCCCTCCTCCGTCACGGAGGAGGACATATTTAAGTTGCGTGAGGCCAAGTACCTGGCCTATGAGGTTTCGCACAGGTTGCCTGCCCCAGGGCAGGCCGTGCCCGCCCCCGAGCTCGGCGAATACGTTGTTTTCGTATCCC
This sequence comes from Aegilops speltoides, assembly GCA_021437245.1. Lineage (NCBI taxonomy): Eukaryota > Viridiplantae > Streptophyta > Magnoliopsida > Poales > Poaceae > Aegilops > Aegilops speltoides. The sequence goes on from CM038141.1 coordinate 133,491,038, forward strand.
ACCTCCGCCGGGGTTTAGGCTTCCCGACGGATCCCTTCGTGAGAGGGCTCCTGTTCTACTATGGGCTGGACTTTCACGACCTGGCGCCGGAGTCTATCCTCCATATCTCCGCATACATCATCGTCTGCGAAGCCTTCCTCCGCGTCATCCCCCACTTCGGCTTATGGCTGAGGACCTTCAAGGTGGAGCCGAAGATGACCAGAGGGCGTCAAGCGGAGTGCGGCGGGGCGACCATAAGCAAGAAGGTCGATGCCCCGTGGCTCGAGGGTTCCTTCCAAGAGGAACTTGGACTGTGGCAGCAGGAGTGGTTCTATATCACCGCTCCGAGGGGCAGCAGGCAAAAGCCGCCGCCCTCATTCCGCCCGGGACCTCCACGCCAACTGATGTCGTGGGTCAACCAAGGGCTCAACTGGGGGCCGTCCGAAGACGTGCCCTCGCTGCAGGGCCGGATTCGACATCTCCAAGCGAGGGAGATCGACCTGATCAAGGTGATGCAGGTTATGCTAGTCAGGCATCTTCCGCCCTGCAAACGCCGTCCTCTCCGTCTATGGGAGTTCAATCCGGAGGGACCTCGTATTCTCCAGCATTTTATGGGTGCGACACCCACGGAGATGTACAAGCGGTTCTTCGGACCGCAGGTGGCGTGTCCGGATTCGGCCGAGGACGCAGGCCTAAGCCGCGATCGCCCAGATACTCAGGTAGATAGCCCAGAGTTCGGACATTCTATTTATACGCCTTTCAAAAGTTCGTCTCCTGACCCTTTGTTCTTTACAGGAATGGGTGGCACGATCCAGGCTGATAAGGTGTCCGGCCCCCCTCCCAGAGACCGCACTGGAGCCCGTGCTGGTCACAATGTTGGAGGTTGCGCCCACAGAAGGGGGCAATGGGGGAAATAAAGGAGCTAATACTTCGCCCAAAGGGGCGACTGAAGAGGAGGGAGACAAGAACCCCTCCCTTCAGAGGGAGAAGAGGACCGCCTCCGAAGATCCGGAGGCCGAAGCCCCTAAGCGTGGGAAGAAATCCTCACTGGGGTCCGGCGCCCGAGAGAGTCGGCAAGACAGCCATCGCCGAAGGACCAGCCCTCCAACGAGCCGTGAGTATGAAAGAGGAAATTAAGTAGTAAGGAAGTACCTTCATTTGTGCTTCTGTGGGTAACCGAAATATTTATATTGCAGTTCGGATCTGCAGCCTTCTCAGATGAGTTCATCTTCGGGGGACCTTCTTCCGGAGATGATGGAGAGCGATACGCCTCCATCCGCAGCGCCGCCAAATGAGGCAGGCGAGCCCGAAGTGTCATCATGGAGGGTATCCCCGAGTCCGGAGGGGCCCGAGAGTTCGGCGCCTGCTAGTGTCCGCCGGAGAATCAAGAATCTGCTTGAGAGGGCGCCCATTTCGAAGATCATCGTGCGTTAATGCACATGGTGATTGGAAGGATTTCGTCCGCCGAGAGCGGATTGCATAATGCCGCCGTGAGTTTGCTGGCGGGATTTGAGGTATGCGAGAATGGCGCACTCCTTTGCTTTTTAACAGTTTTGCATATAAAAAATGCGCCCTGTATAGATAGTAGCCCCTGAGACTCGGTAGGTTGTCGGAAACGACAGCGTGCCGAGGATCGAAATCTCAAAATCTCAAGTAACGAATACCGCCGTCCTTGTGCAGGTGGCAGATAGTCCAGGGGCCAGCCGGACTGATGAGTTTGCCAAATTAAGTCGGCAACTTGACATGGCAGATGCTGACATCGCACTTGTCAACCGGCGACTTGACGAGTCGCAAGGTAAATAAATTATCCGCAGTTGCTTTATTTAATGGGGGTCGAAACCCGCCTCTGATAAATTATATGCTGTGCATACATATGGTGCTGCTGCGGTGGAGAGGCTTCGGGCCGAACTTGCTCTAGCTAAGGAGCAAGCCCGAAGGAGTGACGCAGCTGCCTCGAAGGCAGCCGAGGAGTTGAAAGCCGAAAAGGCTGCGCACTGCCTAAGCAGGGCGGAGGTGGCTGAATTGGCCAGGAAATTAAAGGATGCTACCGACCGTAATGAGGCTCTTGAGAGGGAGCACTTATCGCATCGGGAAGACCTGAATAAGGCCACCGCCGAAGCCAAGGATGCTCGCTCTGCAATGCGGGCTATGAAGGAGGAGCTGCGCCAGGCCGGAGAAATCGCGGCTGGCAAGCCTTTTCTGATGCGTCGCCGGTTTATGGATTCCAAGTATGCTCAATTTGAGCGGCTGTGGAGTTCGGAGGATCCGTATATCGACTTGGCTGCGAGTGCGGTTGATGCCGTTAAGCACTTCCGGAGCCAGGGGGATCACGAGACGGAAGAGTTATATTGGTCTCAATTCCACAGTCCGGATCGCCCACTTCCGCTGACGGACCGGTTGGCCGAATGGGCTGAACTAAATAGGTTGTCTGGACTAGCCATGACTGACATCGTGGCCCATGTCTGGCTAGAGAGGTCCAAGGCGACGAGCTACTTTGGCTTACTACAGCAATTCCTGGGGGCGGTGCCGCATATAAAGGAGATGAAGCGGTCGGCCTGCATAGAGGGCGCGCGGATGGCTTTGGCCCGTGTGAAGGCGCATTGTCCGGAGATGGACGCCACCGCTGTTGCTGCCCAGAGTTCGGATGAAAATCGGCTGCCTGCCGAGCACTATTTCGGGGAAGTCATGTGCGGTGCTCATGAAATAGAGGCGCAGTGCTCAAAGATTGTAACGTTCAAATGAACGCGTTAGCTTGTAAATCCATGATTATTGTATAACTGCTTTTTATACTTGTGCGTCCAAGTAGTAAAACTTCTCTTGTGCGGCCGTTTACGTATACTTGTGTATAACCTGAAAGATGCGATCTTGACTCAGCCCCTCGCACAAGGTGCCGGGTGTTCGCAAAATAGCGATTTTCACACTTAATCCGGCGTCTCGGTCCTGTTATAAGGAGGTGGTAGCGTAGCGAACGAGGCAATCCGGACTATAATGCTTTATCTCTTTCACTTAGCCAATGGAGCTCGAGGGTGGGGCTACGATATAGCCCCTGGTGGCACCGCACATCTCCGGATTCGGGTGCGTATGTGCTCGACCGAAACGGTCCTTCGTCAAGGCGGGAATTCTAAACATTCCGATAGTCGATCGAGTGGTTGACGGACTCATTTGTATCATGACAACGCCGCTTTCATCGAGGTCCTCGCCCAGCCGAACCGGGGCACAATCGCAGTAGTTCTCCTGGTGCTGCGTTAGCCGGATGATACGGAACGTAAGGCAGCAAAACACAGGAGCCGGGCAAACCCAACATTTGACTAAAGACATGATTCGGTGCTGATGCATATAATGCCTAACTCGAGACGCCAAACACTCCCGAAGGTGTTCGGACTTTACAATAATGGGCAGAAAAGATGCCCTAAGCCCCTAGTGTCCAGGTACGGGCATGGTCTTCTGATGCGGCCGATGCCAAAGCGTCAAGCTCCGCATTGGCTATAGGAAGAAACCAAGGGAGAATAACAACAAGAGACAGTAAGAAAGGTTTACGCAGGGTCTTAATCTGAAAAGAATCCTCACAACAGGTCCCTACTGCACGTCTGCGCCTGTGTCTCTGTTGCGCCGTTATCCTGGACGGGTATGCACATTGTTCATCTGTAAAAAGAGAGGAACGTTTAGTTTAAAAACAACTTGTGCGGAAAATATAAAAATATTAAAACAAGGTTTATATGAAACCACGATTGTTTGTGCGCGCAGCTCCCTGTGAAGGGGTATGCGGCTAGGGAGCCCCTAGCCTGCTGAATCCGGATTCGTCTATCCGAGTCCGGGGGCCTTAAGTGACCCTCGCACTGAAATGGCGCCATATGGACCGGGCATCTTAAGCGTAAGAGACGCGTAATGCGGTATGGCGTTGAAGCGGACAAAAGCTGTTCGTCCCAGAAGTGCTTGATATTCACTTTCGAATGGGACGATATGAAAAATTAATTTTTCGCGTCGAAAATTGTTCAGCGATCCGAACACGACTTCTAGTAATATAGAGCCTGCGCACTTGGCATGAGGGCCTGGCGTCACTCCTTTGAAGGAAGTGCGGCTGTGTCGGATTTTAGCAGGGTTTATCCCCATCCGACGGACTGTTATGGAATACAGCAGGTTTAGGTCACTACCTCCGTCCATTAGGACGCTGGTGAATTGTAATCCGTCTATTATGGGATTCAATATCAAGGGAGTCCGTCCCGCGTTTCGAACGCTTCTGGAATAGTCCAGGTGGTCGAAAGTGATTGGTTTTGATGTCCAATCTCTATTGTCCGCTGGGTCGGACCGTGCGAAGCTCTTTTTAGAAAGTGCCGCACTATTCTTTCGTTTTATCACATGAAGTGAGTTTACTTCTTTAACCCCTTGTGGGAAAGTCTTTTGTTTTCGGTGCTCGCTGTTTGGGGTTTATCCTCTTAAGCTGACGCCGAGCCCCTTGTGTTCGGCATTTAATCGGCCGGACTGTTTAAAAACCCAACAATCCCTGTGGGTGTGATTTGCAGGCCTTCCGGGGGTACTGTGGATTTGACATATCCGACCCAAAATCTTCTTTAAGCTGGACAATTCGTCACTGTCATCCTTTAGAGGCTGTGTTTTATTATTGGGCCGCGAGCTTTTAAATCCGGCGTTGACTGCCGTGCTCTTTGGGCTTTTCTCTTTATTCCGGCGCTGCTCTTTTCTGCGCCGTGATTTTCCGTTTCCATCTCTTATCTCTGATGTACTAGGGTCGCTGGTGCTGCATCTTGCTAGCCAGCTATCTTCGCCCGCACAGAAGCGGGTCATGAGGCTTGTTAGTGCGGACATTGTCCTCCGATTTTCTTGACCGAGGTGCCTGGCGAGCCATTCGTCTCGGACATTGTGCTTGAAAGCTGCTAAGGCTTCGGTGTCCGGACAGTCGACTATTTGGTTCTTTTTGGTGAGGAACCTGTTCCAGAATTTCCGCGCTGATTCTCCGGGCTGTTGAGTTATGTGACTTAGGTCATCTCAGATCCGGAGGCGGACATAAGTCCCTTGAAAATTTGCTCTAAACGCGTCCTCGAGCTCTTCCCAACTTCCAACAAGATTTTCGGGAGGCTTTTAAGCCAATGACGGGCTGGCCCTTTGAGCTTGAGTGGTAAATATTTTATGGCATGGAGGTCGTCTCCTCCGCCATATGTATATGTAGTATATAATCTTCTATCCGACTCTGTGGTCTCATTGTTCCATCGTGAGGCCTCTATGTTGATGGGTTTAAATCCTGCTGGGAATTCGTGGTCCAGCACCTCATCGGTGAAACATAGCGGGCGTGCGGCGCCCCTGTATTTGTGTGTGCCGTTATCGTCGAACACTTGGCGTGTTGCCTTGCTTCTTGGGGCCTTCTCCTTTGGCCCATAAATGGACCTGGATGGGCCATCTATCCTTCCGAGTTCGTTGGTGGATTTGTGTGTGGCGCCGCTTTCAGAATTTGGCCTGTCTTCTGGCCGTCTATCCAACCAGGCAGCCCTTTTATTTTTGGACGGTGGGGGTTCTATGGCCTCCTCGTCAAATTCTGGTAGCAGCTTGCGCTTCGGGTAGCTCTTTGATTGGTGGCCATTGCCGTACTTGTCTGCGGTGTTGAGCACTTTGCTCCATCTCATTCTGAGTGTGTCTTCCGCTGTTTTGAGCTTCCGTTTTTCCTTCTTCAGGCTTCTTGCAGTGCTGACAAGTCTTTTCCGAAGGTTCTTATTCTCCGGCGACGTGTCCGACATGTGGTCGTCCGGACCATTGTCTTCGCTGGGCTTTGATTGGTTATCTGACTCGTAGTGTTCGGACGGTTGCTTATGTGCATGTTCGTCGTCCGATTGTGAGCCCTGCCGTATTGCAGGCTCGTTGGGGCGTTGTTGTCATCGGGCGGACTTAGCGTGGCGCTTACGCCGCGCTTTGGTCGTTTATCGGCGGGATTATCTTCTGCCGTCACCCGTTGGTCCTCGTTATCGCTCCCCTTTGGGGTATCCACCATATATATGTCATGTGACAAGGTGGTCCTGTCATGCTGTATAAGCTCTGTTTTCTGTTTGTCTCCGGCGTCATCGTCTACTCCGTCGATTTCTTCGGAGCCGTAGTTTAGCATGTCGGTTAGATCATCGACAGTGGCTACAAAGTGGGTGGTGGGTGGGATCTGAATTTCTTCGTCGCCCGAACCCCAACCATCCTGGCCATAGTCCGGCCAGGACTCTTCTGATAGCGAGAGATGCTTCAGTGAATTCAGGATATCGCCGAAAGGCGAGTGCTGGAATATGTCCGCGGCGGTGAATTCCATAACCGGCGCCATCCAATTGATTGGCGGGGCGCGGAGGCTCGGAGTCCGGCGAGGAGGCGCCTCGGAATCACGAAGTTCGCGAGGACAAGATTAGTATTCGCTCCATCGCCGTGGATGTTGAAGCCCCTGTGGCGTCGCCTACCCACCGCCCTTGATATGGGCGATCGGCTCGCTAATGGCGAAGCGGATCCGAAAAGCGCCATCAAGGCACCGTCCGTGGCGAGCTAGATCGTGCCCATCGTCACAAAGTCGGTGCGCGTGGTCAGTGGCTCGAGTCCGTCAAGATCAAGTCCCCGCGACATCGGCCATGAAGTTTAAGCTTCGAATCGACTGACGCCGGGCGTAGCTTCGATCTGCTCCAGGTGGCTAAGAGAATTGGCCCGCAGTGCAAAGCCGCCGAATACGAAGATCTGTCCGGGGAGAAAAGCCTCACCCAGGACAGCATTGTTGGTTGAAGATGCCATCGAGCCTATCGGTGACGACACATAGGAACTCTCAATGAAAGCACCAATGTCGGTGTCAAAATCGGCGGATCTCGGGTAGGGCGTCCCGAACTGTGCGTCTAGGCGGATGGTAACAAGAGACGAGGGACACAATGTTGTTACCCAGGTTCAGGCCCTCTCGACGGAGGTAAAACCCTACGTCCTGCTTGATTAATATTGATAATATGGGTAGTACAAGAGTAGATCTACCACGAGATCAAGGAGGCTAAACCCTAGAAGCTAGCCTATGGTATGATTGTCGAGATGTATGTTGTCCTACGGACTAAAGCCCTCCGATTTATATAGACACCGGAGAGGCTAGGGTTACACAGAGTCGGTTACAATGGTAGGAGATCCACATATCCGTATTGCCAAGCTTGCCTTCCACGCCAAGGAAAGTACCTTCCGGACACGAGCCGGAGTCTTCAATCTTCTATCTTCGTAGTCTTGGAGTCCGACGGATATTGATAGTCAGGCTGTCCGGACACCCCCTAGTCCAGGACTCCCTCATTTGCCTACTATCAACTGGATCTTAAGGCACACTTTGCTGCCCAAGTAAGGTGATCACAAGATGATCAGAGGCCATGCGATCAATTTGCTACATATATTTGATGTGCCTCAGAAGTTCAAAGTCCTGAGCCTGATTGATGAAACAATCAAAAGGACTGTTGCTGATCAGAAGAGGAGTTGTGGTATGCCCCACACATTCAGGAGCTTGTAAACTCCAAGATGGGCACTGGCACATATCTTTTGGACAAGGAACACCTGCCCATCTACCCTGACTTCGAGGAAAACACCATTGTGATGGATGAAAATGAACCATCATCAGTGCAAGCACAAGAGAAGAAAGAGAAGGCAAGGGTTGAGAAGGCTGCAAAGATGCCAACTGCTGAAGAGGCATCTCAGATTTTCCTGAAGAGCAAGCAAGATCAGCTTGGCTACTTGATTGCCTCCACCTTGAGGATTGAGAAGGGTTTGGACACCCTGACTCAAAACCAGGAGAGCTTGGAGAGAATCATGGAGCAGAAGTTTTATGCTCTTGATGTCAAAGTGACTGAGATCCAAACTGCAGTTGAGAAACTTCAGGAGGATGTGGAGGAGAAGAATGGCAAGTCAACTACTGATGCTTTTTCTAGAGTGCCCAGAGGATGAGATCTCGATCCAAAGGTGCGTGCTGACACGAGCTACATCATCTGCACCAGCTACAGCTTTAGTGCATCCAGCTCCAGCACCTACTCCACCAGCTCCATCTACATCAACAGAAGTCTTCGTCCAAGGAGCCATCTCTACACCATCACATGAAGACCAAGCTTGAGAGTTGTTTAGCACTATGCATTTTTTATGAACTTTTTGGTAACTTGTTGCCAAAGGGGGAGAAAAATGTATAGATCATAGGCTTCGAGAGAGAGTGTTGCTTTTGTTCTCTCTTGTCTTTTTTGGTGGTTGAACTTCGTTATTTCCTTGTTTGCTTGATACTCTATGCCTTGTGTGAGATACTCGGATGATCATGTGTTTGATCATATGCTATGCTACATTAATGCTTGTTGGATGATATTATCTCTTATATCCATATATGACCATTCACTTTGCTTGGTGATGAGTGCATGTATTTAATTATTATCATTTTGAGCGCTCCACCAAGATGTATGTGACATGGAAGAGTAACCCATGATCCTAACTCATTGTGCATTTGCAGTCCAAAGCAAATTTTAAATAATGCACAAATTTAGGGGGAGCTCTTGCTTTTCACATACTTCTCAAAGCGACAATGTTTTTCAATCTTATTATCATTTGTTGAAGCTTTGATCTACATGTTGTCATCAATTACCAAAAAGGGGGAGATTGAAAGTGCAAATATCCCTGGGTGGTTTTGGTAATTCCTAACAACATATAGCTCATTGAGGTAATGCTACTTCAAGATAGATATTTCAGCAAAGCTCAATGGCATGGCATGGATGAGAAAAGTGGATCCCTCAAAATGCTAAGGACAAAAGGATTGGCTCAAGCTCAAAGCACAAGACTCTACATTTTCTATTTTAGTGATCCAAGATCACATTGAGTCTATAGGAAAAGCCAATACTATCAAGGAGGGATGGGGTGTTGCTTAATGAGGCTCTTGCTCAAAATGCTTAGTGATATGCTCCAAAGCCCTCAACTACTTTCTCACATCCACATATGACCCAAACCAAAAGTCAAACTCGGCCCCACCGATTCTTCCTACCCGGCGCCACCAAGTTCAGATGTCATAGCCACTGCCACAAACCCTAGGCAAATCGGTCTCACCGAGATGGGATTGTAATCTTTCTGTTTCCCTTCGTAACGTTTCGGTCCAACCGAGATGAGCGATCGGTCCCACCAAGATTGTAATGCAAACTCTCTGTTTCCCTTTAATAACATTTCGTTCCAACCGAGATGAGCGAATCGTTCCCATCGAGTTTGCCTGACCAACTCTCTGGTTAGCTTATTACCAAAATCGGTCCCACCGAGTTTGTGTATCGGTCTCACCGAGATTACGTTATGCCCTAACCCTAACCATATTGGTCCTACCGAGTTGCATGTGGGTCTCACTGAAAATCCTAGCGGTCACATTATTTGCTAAATCGGTCCAACCGAGTTTCACGATTCAGTCCACCCAAGGTTGGTAAGTTGTGTGTAATGGTTAGTTTTTGTGTGCAGGCTATATATACCCCTCCACCCACTCTTCATTTATGGAGAGAGCCATTAGAATGTGCCTACACTTCCAACCTACATTATCTGAGAGAGAACCACCTACACTTGTGTTGAGACCAATATATTCCATTCCTAACATATGAATCTTGATCTCTAGCCTTCCCCAAGTTTCTTTCCACTCAAATCTTCTTTCCGCCAAATCCAAATCCTGTGAGAGAGAGTTGAGTGTTGGGGAGACTATCATTTGAAGCACAAGAGCAAGGAGTTCATCATCAACACACCATTTGTTACTTCTTGGAGAGTGGTGTCTCCTAGAATGGCTAGGTGTTACTTGGGAGCCTCCGACAAGATTGTGGAGTTAAACCAAGGAGTTTGTAAGGGCAAGGAGATCGCCTACTTCATGAAGATCTACCCTAGTGATTCAAGTCCTTCGTGAGCGATGGCCATGGTGGGATAGACAAGGTTTCTTCTTCGTGGACCCTTCATGGGTGGAGCCCTACGTGGACTCGTGCAGCCGTTACCCTTCGTGGGTTGAAGTCTCCATCAATGTGGATGTACGATAGCACCACCTATCGGAACCACGACAAAAACATCTGTGTCTCCTATTGTGTTTGCACTCTCCAAACCCTTCCCTTTACATTCTTGCAAGTTGCATGCTGTAGGATCGTTGAAGGCAAGAGTGTCTAGAGGGGGGGTGATTAGACAACTCGACAAGATAAAAGTTTATGCCTTTAGATTAACATAAATTCTTAGCAAGTTCATAATGAAGGTCAAGTCAAGCATCATGCATACAAGTCGAGCAACATACTAAACATGCAATTCTAGAGTATAGGGCAGCGGAAAATAAATTGCACGAATAGTAAGGGAGAGATTGTGAAGAGCAAACGCAATTGGAGACACGAAGATTTTTCTCGTGGTTCCGATAGGTGGTGCTATCGTCAATCCACGCTTGATGGAGACTTCAACCCACGGAGGGTAACGGCTGCGTGAGTCCACGGAGGGCTCCACCCACGAAGGGTCCACGAAGAAGCAACCTTGTCTATGCCATCATGGCTTACGCCCACGGAGGACTAGCCTTACTCGGGGTAGATCTTCACAGTAGGCGATCTCCTTGCCCTTACAAACTCCTTGGTTCAACTCCACATCATGACGGAGGCTCCCAAGTGACACCTAACCAATCTAGGAGGCACCACCTCCAAAAGGTAATAGATGGTGTTGGTGATGATGAACTCCTTGCTCTTGTGCTTCAAATGATAATCTCCCCAACACTCAACTCTCCTCACTGATTTGGCTGTGGTGGAGGAAGGGATTGAGTGGAAAGCAACTTGGGAAGGCTAGAAATCAAGTTTCATATGGTGGGAGTGGAGCAACTTGATCTCAACACAAGGGTAGGTAGTTTTCTTCTCGAAATGTAAGGTAGGAGTGGTAGTTCTTTCGATGGCTCTCTCCACGAATGAAGAGGAGGTGGAGGGTATTTATAGCCTCCACACAAAATCCAACTGTTACACACATTTGACCAATCTCGGTCAGACCGAAGTTGACAACTCGGTGAGACCGAAAGTTCAAATCTTGTGAACGTTGGGATTTTCGGTGGGACCGAAAATACAATCTCGGTTAGTCCGATTCTTCCAAAGTCTAGGGTTTGCCAATCTCGGTGGGACCGACTTTCTCATCTCGGTGACACCGATTTGAGTACGTATGTTCTGAAGCTTGGCAACACCAATTTCGTATGACCGAGTTTGGAATCGGAAAATCCGAGAATCTTAGGGTTTGGCTATATGGCTGAGGTGGTTCATCTCGGTGTGACTGAGTTTGGAATCGGTGGGACCGAGATTACTTATGGGTTTATGTTGGATTGAAAGATTGCTGATAGTTTGAGAGATAAATCACTAAGCACTTGAGCAACCAGATCATCATCATAACCTCATCCCCTTTTAATAGTATTGGCTTTCCTATGGACTCAATGTGATCTTGGATCACTAAACCAGAAATGGAGTCTTGAGCTTTTTGCCAATGCTTTCCTTAGCATCTTAGGGGTTCACCTTTCTAGTCCTTTTGCCATGCCAGAGTGATTGACTTTCCTGAAACATACTTGATAACAGCATTAGTCCAACCACAAAGTATGTTGTCATTAATTACCAAAACCACCTAGGGAGCAAATGTGCTTTCAATCTCCCCTTTTGGTAATTGATGGCAACACACGAAAAAAGATATCAAAGCTTCTCGAAAGAAGGACAGGGTTAACATTAAAGCTTTGACAAACATGTAGTACACAAGCTCCCCTACAAGTGTGCAAGATTTTAGATTTTGGTTTTGGACTACCACAAGCACACATGAGAGAAAAGCAAGATGTGCTACATGCAGCTTGGCTATATGCATCGAGCAGATGAGGGTAATGAGAGATGATGCATATGTGCATGGTGATTTCTTGCAAACAAGTATTCACAAGCAAGTCACCATCATGCACATCCTGCAAGATGCATATACTTACCTTGAAGTTCCTTGGTGATGTACCTAAAGAAATAAACTTGGGAAAACACGGTTAGATAACACAAGAGTATTCCTACAACCAACAGCAAGAACATCAAGAGTACCAAGCCAGGGATGACATGCATAAAGAGTGTCTCATGTTGAGCACTAGCTTGAATCAGCCAACATGTCTCCCAAGACTAAAAGATTTTCAATGAGCTCTGAGAGATTTTGCTTTTCATAAGATACCAATTGTGATCTTTTAAGATACCAATTGTATGAGATACCAATAGTGCTTTTCAGAAGATACCCATAGTGAGAGCAAGAGAAGCAAAATCAAAAGAATAATGCCAAATGTATTATCACAGTGAAATATGGCAAAGCTTTGATGTGATCCTCTCCCCCTTAAGGTAAGGATGTTTTTCTTCCTTTAAAATACCTTTTCTCCCCTTGTCCTCCAAACTTCCCTTAAGCTCTCCAGCTCCCCCTAAATCTTCTCCCCCTTTGACATCAAGTGCCGAAAAGGACAGTAAACCAGGAAGGGCAGGAAGGATGGAAGGAAAGAAGTGGGTTCATTGAGAATCACAACTGAGCAAATTAAGTATGCAGAATGTAAATCATTTAGATGAGCTGTAGAAGATGATATCCTGGAGAATGTAAATCGGTGACACCGAATTGATATGGATCGGTGAGTCCGAAAGTCAGAGACTTAGGGCAGATCCTTTTTCGGTCAGACCGAAATATTTAAATCGGTGACGCCGAGTTTAATTCCAAGGAAATACAGAAATAATTCAGCTCACTTTGCAAGGAAAGTTTCAAAAAGATTTGCAATGAATTTGTAAATGATTTTCAGGGAATTTATCAGAGCTAAAGGATATACACAAGAACAGAAGAAACTGAAATGAAAAATATTGCTAGTAAAAGGAAAAACTCAACAAGAGAATCAAAAGAGACAATATCAAAACTCCAAAACATATGTACTTCATCTAGACAGGGGTCGGCGACTAGGTCACCTATGTTTGAGTATATTGACTTAGGAGTCAAATGAGAGCATTTGATCATAGGTCATACTCATCGTTTAAGCTCAAAATGGGGTTACCATTTTTCGATTAAGCATTTGATATGATCACATCTTTTGAAGCTGCTTGTACTCATGTCTTTGAGCAAAGCTTTTTCAAGATGTGAGAGACATACCTTGGGCTTGTTGTTGCTTGTTCTCATGTAGGTGAACTTGATGTAGATGCTCATAGAATGTGAAGGTGGAGCACCAATTCCAATTGTATAGTTCATCTTCCTACATGGGTTAGGCAAGCAAGGAAATACTCAAGAATATCCAATATGACATGAGTGAAGTACTAGAAGTGTATGATGTCAAAAAGGATATGTGGAATTTTGTTCCTTGAACTCAACATCCCAAAGAGCTAGATACTTGGTCAATGACAAGATTACTCATGATTTGAGTGAGTGATAATCTTGTTGAATGTAGGCCATCCAGGTACCTGCAAGGAGTTAGATGCAATACAAGGGGGCAAATGTGTCCAAGACATATGATCATCATCATAAGAGAAATATCAAGGATTAGTCAATTAGGCTCATGCCTTGCATGCATCAATGGAGTTTTCACTCCAAGTTTGAAGCATCGATGATGTTCAACTCACTCCTTAAGCGACAAAACACTTTCTCATCAAGTGGTTTTGTGAAGATATCTGCAAGCTATTTGTCAAGATTTAACATGCTTAAGATCAATGTCACCCTTAGCAATGTGATCACGAATAAAATGATGACGAACTTCAATGTGTTTCGTGCGAGAGTGTTGCACGGGATTGTGTCCAATCTTAATCGCACTCTCATTGTCACAAAGCAAAGGAACATGTCTCGCATGTATCCCATAGTCCTTAAGCATTTGTTTCATCCATAGCAACCGAAAGCACAACACGAACCAGCAGCAATATATTCTCGCTTCTGCGATGATAATGATATCGAGTTTTGTTTCTTGGATGACCAAGACACAAGGGATCGACCGAGAAATTGACATGTACCCGAAGTTGACTTTCTATCTATCTTGTCTCCGGCATAGTCCGAGTCGGAATAGCCAACAAGATCGAAAGAGGCCCTCTTAGGATACCAAATGCCAAAGTTAGGTGTGTGTATCAAATATCTCACAATTCTTTTAACAGCTTTGAGATGACATTCTTTAGGAGCAGCTTGATATCGAGCACACATGCATACACTCAACATTATATCAGGACGAGAAGCACAGAGATATAGTAGAGAACCAATCATAGATCGATAAACCTTTTGATCAACAGGTTTTCCATCTTTAGTCAAGTCATTATGTCCATTAGTAGGCATGGGGGTTCTCATACCTTTGCTCTCTTGCATGTTGAACTTCTTGAAGTGATCCTTAGTGTACTTAGTTTGTGAGACAAAAGTACCCTCCCTAGATTGCTTGATTTGCAATCCAAGGAAGAACTTGAGTTCACTCATCATGGACATCTCATACTTCTCCGACATAAGCTTTCCAAACTTTTCACTAAAATCAGGGTTAGTTGATCCAAAGATAATATCATCGACATATATTTGGCACACAAATAGTTCACCGTCAACCCTTTTAGTGAATAGCGTTGAGTCAATTTTACCAATCTCAAATCCCTTTTCAAGAAGAAAACTAGTCAAGCATTTGTACCAAGCTCTAGGGGCTTGTTTAAGACCATAAAGAGCTTTGTGCAATTTGTAAACATGATTGGGCCTTTTAGGATTCACAAATCCGGGAGGTTGTTTCACAAAAACTTCCTCCTCAATTTCACCATTTAGGAAAGCACTTTTAATGTCCATTTGATAGAGAGTAATGTTATGGTGGTTGGCATAAGCAAGAAGAATGCGAATGGACTCAAGTCTAGCAACGGGGGCATAGGTCTCACCATAGTCCATACCTTCGACTTGTGTGTAACCTTGTGCTACGAGACGAGCCTTGTTGCGGATTACTTGTCCATCTTCATCTTGCTTGTTCCGAAACACCCACTTGGTTCCAATGACGTTTTGGTCATCATTGGGCTTCTCTACCAAAGACCAAACGTTGTTCCTCTCGAAGTTGTGCATTTCTTCATGCATAGCATTCACCCAGTCCGGGTCTTCAAGCGCTTCTTCTACCTTCATAGGTTCAAGACTTGAGATAAATGAGTAATGCTCACAAAAGTTAGCTAAATGAGTTTTAGAGCGAGTGATTCTCCCGGAGTCGATGTCATTCATCATTTGTTCCACGGGATGGTCCTTCTTGACTCTTTCTCGAACTCGGGATAGCTTTTGTCGTGGTCGTGGCTGAGCTTCCTCATCATCCTCATCTTCTTCTTCATCTGTGTTGTTGGTGTTGTCTTGAGGTGGTGGAGAAGGGGGTTGTGGTGGATCTTCTTGTCGCACTTCCTCATCTTGGTGAGTTCCACTTGTGGAGGCCTCCATGTTGCCTTGAGGTTCACCTTGCCGTGAGGTAGGGGGCTCCACATATGTAGATGAGGTACTCTCCTTCACTTCCATGGGACGAATCTTTCCAATGGATAAATCTCGAATGGCTTCCGATGGGTCCTTGTCTCCTACATCAATAGGCATTTGCTCTACTTGCGAGCCATTAGATTCATCAAACTTCACATCTACCGTCTCTTCAACCTTTCGGGTGAAATTATTGTAGACATGGTAGGTGTGAGAGTTTGATCCATAACCGAGAAAAAAACCTTCATGAGTTTTAGGAGCAAATTTAGACCGACGATGCTTATCAAGAATATAGCACTTTGAACCAAAGACACGAAAATATCCCACTTGGGGTTTGTTACCCGTTAGGAGCTCGTATGAAGTCTTGCCGAGAAGCTTGTGAAGATAAAGTCTGTTGATGGCATGACAAGCTGTCTCAACGGCTTCACCCCAGAAGTGTTTTGGTGTCTTGTATTCATCAAGCATTGTCCTCGCCATTTCAATGAGCGTTCGGTTCTTCCTCTCAACAACCCCGTTTTGTTGAGGTGTATACGTAGCTGAGAACTCATGTAGAATCCCTTCCTCATCGAGAAAAGAGTCCACATGGGCGTTCTTGAACTCCGTTCCGTTGTCACTCCGAACCTTCTTGATCTTCACCTCAAATTGATTCTGAGCCTTTCTAGCAAAGGTTTTGAAGATTTTCTGAACCTGCGATTTGTCACCAAGAAAAAATACCCACGTAAATCTGGAAAAGTCATCAACAATAACTAGACCAAAGGAGTTACCACCAAGGCTTTTGTAAGCATTGGGACCGAAGAGATCCATATGAAGAAGCTCAAGCGGTCTCCTTGTGGTCATGATATTCTTCACGGGATGACTTCCACCTACTTGTTTTCCTGCTTGACATGCACTGCAGAGTCTATCTTTGTCAAAGAAAACATCTTTAACACCAAGAATGTGATCACCTTTGATTAGCTTATCTAAATTTCGCATACCAACATGTCCAAGCCTTCTATGCCAAAGCCAGCCTTTAGCAGATTTAGCAATAAAGCAAGTTCTAGGTTGAGCTTTCTTAGTGAAATCAACGATATACAAATCACCTCTACGGATACCGGTAAAGACCATGTTATGATTGTCACGACGAAAAACTTGGCAATCTACTTTGGTGAATAGCACATTGAATCCAAAGTCAGCTAATCTAGACACGGAAAGTAGATTATATCCAAGTGATTCAACAAGCATGACATTTTTAATGGAGCTATCATGAGATATGGCCACCTTACCAAGGCCAAGTACCTTACCCTTGGAGTTGTCTCCAAAAGTCACATACTTGCGTGGACCATTGTTCTTTGTAAGCTCTCGAAACATGTCTTCATCTCCGGTCATGTGATCGGTGCATCCACTATCAAGAATCCATTCTTTTCCACGGATATGTAGTCTCTCGATTTGCCATAAGATGAGACTCTTCATGATCTTGTCTAGCTCGGTGTCCGAATCGGAGTAATCGTCATCATGCTCATGCTCATCATCATATTGACCCATAGATAATTCATCATCAATACGTAGGTCAATTTGACAATGACTTGCATCAGTTTTATCAACGTGATAATAATCATCGGAATGCAATACAAGAGCATTTCTAACAAGAACATTGATAAGTCCGGAATCACCCTTCCGTTTCATAA
The DNA here is from genome assembly GCA_021437245.1 of Aegilops speltoides. Lineage (NCBI taxonomy): Eukaryota > Viridiplantae > Streptophyta > Magnoliopsida > Poales > Poaceae > Aegilops > Aegilops speltoides. The sequence goes on from CM038141.1 coordinate 133,508,080, forward strand.
GATCACGAAGCTCAAAGAAGCATTTATCAAAGTTGGGATCATTGGGGCGCAACATATCAAATTCAACAGTCTTGTATAGAATTTCATCAAGACCTCTCAAAGAGTAGTCCGGATAAAGTTCTTCCAAGAACTTCCACATAGCATGGGCGCACTCAAAGTTCGTGACAAGCTCAAGCAAGTTATCGGGCAAACCTCTAATGATAAGATTGACAGTTCTAATGTTACGAAGCAAATCAAGCTCTTCATCCGTAGTGGGGTGCAAGGGGTCAAATGGTGGTACATATGGGGTTTCAACATATTTGCGCAAGTTGTACATCTTAAAGATAGCAAGCATTTCAATCCTCCACGAGTTATAAGACACTCCATCAAGAATAGGCACTCTATGACTAACACTCCCAAACGTAGACACGTCCATCTTCCTCCAATGGTGTGCAAACCAAAGCAATGGAGACCAAAGCTCTGATACCAATTGTAGGATCGTTGAAGGCAAGAGTGTCTAGAGGGGGGGTGATTAGACAACTCGACAAGATAAAAGTTTATGCCTTTAGATTAACATAAATTCTTAGCAAGTTCATAATGAAGGTCAAGTCAAGCATCATGCATACAAGTCGAGCAACATACTAAACATGCAATTCTAGAGTATAGGGCAGCGGAAAATAAATTGCACGAATAGTAAGGGAGAGATTGTGAAGAGCAAACGCAATTGGAGACACGAAGATTTTTCTCGTGGTTCCGATAGGTGGTGCTATCGTCAATCCACGTTGATGGAGACTTCAACCCACGGAGGGTAACGGCTGCGTGAGTCCACGGAGGGCTCCACCCACGAAGGGTCCACGAAGAAGCAACCTTGTCTATGCCATCATGGCTTACGCCCACGGAGGACTAGCCTTACTCGGGGTAGATCTTCACGAAGTAGGCGATCTCCTTGCCCTTACAAACTCCTTGGTTCAACTCCACATCATGACGGAGGCTCCCAAGTGACACCTAACCAATCTAGGAGGCACCACCTCCAAAAGGTAATAGATGGTGTTGGTGATGATGAACTCCTTGCTCTTGTGCTTCAAATGATAATCTCCCCAACACTCAACTCTCCTCACCGATTTGGCTGTGGTGGAGGAAGGGATTGAGTGGAAAGCAACTTGGGAAGGCTAGAAATCAAGTTTCATATGGTGGGAGTGGAGCAACTTGATCTCAACACAAGGGTAGGTAGTTTTCTTCTCGTAAATGTAAGGTAGGAGTGGTAGTTCTTTCGATGGCTCTCTCCACGAATGAAGAGGAGGTGGAGGGTATTTATAGCCTCCACACAAAATCCAACTGTTACACACATTTGACCAATCTCGGTCGGACCGAAGTTGACAACTCGGTGAGACCGAAAGTTCAAATCTTAGATCGTTGGGATTTTCGTGGGACCGAAAATACAATCTCGGTTAGTCCGATTCTTCCAAAGTCTAGGGTTTGCCAATCTCGGTGGGACCGACTTTCTCATCTCGGTGACACCGATTTGAGTACGTATGTTCTGAAGCTTGGCAACACCAATTTCGTATGACCGAGTTTGGAATCGGAAAATCCGAGAATCTTAGGGTTTGGCTATATGGTGAGGTGGTTCATCTCGGTGTGACTGAGTTTGGAATCGGGGGACCGAGATTACTTATGGGTTTATGTTGGATTGAAAGATTGCTGATAGTTTGAGAGATAAATCACTAAGCACTTGAGCAACCAGATCATCATCATAACCTCATCCCTTTAATAGTATTGGCTTTCCTATGGACTCAATGTGATCTTGGATCACTAAACCAAAATGGAGTCTTGAGCTTTTGCCAATGCTTTCCTTAGCATCTTAGGGGTTCACCTTTCTAGTCCTTTTGCCATGCCAGAGTGATTGACTTTCCTGAAACATACTTGATAACAGCATTAGTCCAACCACAAAGTATGTTGTCATTAATTACCAAAACCACCTAGGGAGCAAATGTGCTTTCACATGCTTTACTTTTCGCTACTCATATACTCTTTTCATGCTTGCTTGAATTGTGTTAAGATTGCTTGAATTGTGCTAAGTTGCTAAAATCTGCCAAGAACTAAAATTGGGAAAAGGCTAGATTTTTATTTGGTCAAGTAGTCTAATCACCCCCGCTCTAGACATACTTTCGATCCTACAGATAACAACAAAATCTCAAAGGGAAAAACTCAATTCATCAAGACAAGATAGAGAGGGTAAACCACCATATGAGCCAACTACATTAACAAAGCCCGCGATACATCAAGATCATGCCATCTCAAGAACACAAGAGAGAGAGAGATTAAACACATAGCTACTGGTACAAACCCTCAACCCCGAGGGTGGACTACTCCCTCCTCATTGTGGTGGCCGCCGGGATGATGAAGATGGCCACCGGTGATGATTCCCCCTTCGACAGGGTGCCGGAACAGGGTCTTGATTGGTTTTCGGTGGCTACAGAGCCTTGCGGCAGCGGAACATCTGATCTAGGTTAACCCCGAGGTTTTGGAATGTTTGAGAATTTATAGGGCAAAGAGGGGGTACGGGAGGCCACCGAGGTGGGCACAACCCACCTGGGCGCGTCTGGGCCTCCAGGCGTGCCCTGGTGGGTTGTGCCCCCCTCGGGGCACCCCCCAGGTTGTAAAACATCCAAGAATGATAATATAACAGCATGAATACTTTATAAATTATAGATACGTATCATCAAGCAAAAAGTAGTGATGGACCAAGCGGGCCCATAGACGGAAAGCATCGATATTGCTGATAACCGCTTAAGTGGGTGCGAGAGAACAACCACTATCGCTTTGCCTGTGGGCCAAACATATGTTGAATACCCAAAATGCACAACTTTGATGTGCCAAATGCCTCAAAAATCGTAAACCCCCCACACGGAGCGAGGTTCATGAAGCGTACTACATATGATGGTCCCCTTCCCCCTCTTCAATGCATACTATATGCTCCTACCGTAATACAACCCAAAAAGAATCCTCCTGGCAAAATTAATTAACCTCTCCCGATGTAGGTCAAAGTGATGCATGCATTGACGATGGCCTCGTGGGCCCACAGATGGAAGCGTCACACATGAGTGTCCAAGCTAGCTAGAATAAGCACCGTCTGCATGCATATGTGGCCCAAAGAGGTGTCGTGTGATGTTTGAATAGCCAATTTTACAACTTTAATGTGGCACGTGCCTCGGAAACCGAAAAGTCCCGACACCGAGTGAGGGGTACTTGTTCACGGACACATATGCATAGTATATATGCTTGTCCCCTGCCACCTCTTCGACGCGTAATATATACCACCATAACGCAAACAAAAAAGATTCTACCTTGCTGATCAAATTAACCTCACTGCAAGTTGTTCGTCAAAGTGACAAAATTTTAGTGTACGTCAGCAAAAATTATATCGTTGGATGCTTATTTGAACATAGCGTTCAATGATATCATTTTTGGTGACATGCATAAACATTTATTAGTTAAATATTTGGTACAAATTACAAAGGGGACCAATAAACCAGGATGGAGGTAGTATGTCAATCACACACGGTTCCCAAAATTGGAACCATGTGCGATGACTTTCATTTTGCCTATAGGGTCAATAACACATGGTTGGCTCTAGCAAACCGTTGCCTCCGAAATTCTTTGTGAGATAGAAATCCCTCACCACCCAATTCAAAAAAGAAAAAAGAAAACCCTCACCATCCCCAGTCACAAAAAACCTCACCCCACCTGCCACCCCCTCCGGTCCCCATTCACACCTGCACAAGCTCCTCCGCGTCTATGCATGGCACCGCCTATCGCGGTGGTAACCACTTAGCTCGCCATCTGCCGCCGCCGCCTGGCTGTCGGCAAACCCCACCCATTTCGCCACTTCCACTTGCCGCCCCCTATCACCATCGACTTTCTCGATGCTGCTCATCGTCGACCCAACTCCGCTCGGTTGGGGAATCTTCCTTTTATTCGAGCTGATTTGAGGGTTTTCTTTCATTCATAGAGTGTACAGTGCACGGACACATCAGGAATCTGCGGCCTCCGCCAGACATTCCATCGCACCGTACCAGATGACTTGAGGATGCACGTGGTATGTCCAATCTCACCCTAAATCGGTTGGCATGGCCTACTTTCCTGAACATATTCTAAATATTGCTACATTTGGATAAAAGGTGCCACATGCACCATATACTTCAAAGGGGATTCTTTTCCTCTTCTTTCTACATTAGGCAAATTAATGATGTATTGTTCTTTCAATTACTCTCATATTTCCATGACATCATGTTTACCCTATCTGTTTAATTATAGATATGTGTCCTTCGATTTCAACTGCTATATAGTTCTTTCAATTTGGGCCCATATTTGCATGTTACCATATTCTCTTTAACAATCCTACCATTTTCTGCAGTGTGTCCCTTGCTATGCAACATAATCTGTAGTGCACAATCTTTCCCTTTACATAATTCAAGACTGCAGGAATGTCATACTGAACACAAACCATGGATTTACAATCGTTGCTACTGTAAGACATGATGAACGTGGTGACTCCTATTTTGGCACTGGCCTTTGGAAAGAAATTTCTAAGTTTTATGTACTGAAAGCTGGCACCATAATTGCAGTGCACATAAAAGAGCTTGGTCATGAGATATATGCTAACTTCCCCGATGATATCATCCGTCTAGACTTTGTTTGAAGTAAGTTTTCTTTTCAAGTATCTGCATGTTGACTTAGCCGGCAATATCAAATGAATTGTGTAGTATTTAAGCAACCAATTTTTATTCTGTCGGTGTACTAAAGTAGGGGTGCTCCTTTGTACCCCTTATTTTTGCACGGGCAGTCAGAGCCGCGCCCCCGACCATGCTTAAGCAAGGCAGAGACAGGAAATCAAAGCCGCAGGACGGCCAAAGCAATGCCAAGACAGAGGCATGAAGAGCAAAAAGGCGAAGTGGTTTCCCCCAGCAAGACCCTTGCCGGGGCAGCCTCCACGGCCCCGGCAAGGACCTTGCCGAGGCAGCCAACCCGATGCCAGCTGGGCATGCCACCCTTGGGCCCCAATCTCTCCAGCGTCGCCAACCGTGTTGGGACATAGGCTCAGGAGGTGTAACGCCCATGATGCGGCTATATCTCTCACGTGTCGAGGCACGACTTAGAGGCATAACCACATTGTAGGTTTTGTCGAAAGAAGGGTCATCTTCACACAATCCCATGTAATGAACAAGAATGGGATAAAGAGAGTTGGCTTACAATCGCCACTTCACACAATACATAAATAAATTCATACATCATTCGAAATACACTCATAGACCGGCTACGGTCAAATCCAAATGAAAATAAGATAACCCCAAATGCTAGATCCCCGATCGTCCCAACTGGGCTCCACTACTGATCATCAGGAAACAAATCATAGTAACGACCAAGGTCCTCGTTGAACTCCCACTTGAGCTCGGTTGCGCCACTTGCACTGGTATCCTCGGCACCTACATCTGTTTTTGGTAGAATCTGTGAGTCACAAGGACTTAGCAATCTCACACCCACGAGATCAAGACTATTTAAGCTCATGGGCAGGAAAGGGGTAAGGTGGTGGGGCTGCAGCAAGCACTAAGCATATATGGTGGCTAACGCATCGGTCGGGAAGCTAGAAGTGATCAAGAAGTGATCCTGAAACTACTTACGTTCATACATAACCCAAACCGTGTTCACTTCCCGGACTCCGCCGAGAAGGGACCATCACGGCTACACACACGCGGTTGATGCATTATAATTAAGTCAAGTGTCAAGTTCTCTACAACCGGACGTCAACAAATCCCGTCTGCCACATAACCGCGGGCACGGCTTTCAAAAGATAATACCCTGCAGGGGTGTCCCCATCACAAGCTCTCACGGTCAACAAAGGATGTACCTTCTCCCAAGAAGACCCAATCAGTCTTGGAATCCCGGTTTACAAGACATTTCGACAATGGTAATAGAAGACCAGCAAAGCCACCCGAATGTGCCGACAAATCCCGATAGGAGCTGCACATATCACGTTCTCAGGGCACACCGGATTGTCCAAACTTCCGATAGGCCAGCCCAAAGTTGCCCCTGGTGACCACCGGCGGCTGACAGGTTGGACCAACACTCAGAGGAGCACTGGCCCGGTGGTTTAAAATAAAGATGACCCTCGGGCTCACGAAAACCCAAGGGAAAAAGGCTTAGGTGGCAAATGGTAAAACCAAGGTTGGGCCTTGCTGGAGGAGTTTTATTCAAAACGAACTATCAAGGGGGTCCCATAAATCACCCAACCGCGTAAGGAACGCAAAATCAAGGAACATAACAACGGTATGACGGAAACTAGGGTAGCAAGAGCAGAACAAAACACCAGGAATAAGGCCGATCCTTCCACCCTTTACCAAGTATATATGTGCATTAATTAAACAAGAGATATTGTGATATCCCTAGAACATCCATTTTCCAACAAGGAACAAACTTCATCTTCACCTGCAATTAGCAATGCTATAAGAGGGGCTGAGCAAAAGCGGTGACATAGCCAAACAACATTTTGCTAGGACAGGATGGTTAGAGGCTTGACATGGCAATATGGGAGGCATGATAAACAAGTGGTGGATAGAGCAACCATAGCGATGGAGCGAAAAACTAGCGAAGCAAAGATTGAAGTGATATCGAGTGTATGGTCATCTTGACTGAAAAGTTCTCAGAGCTGTTGAAAGCTCGATCTTCGTTAGCGTACTCAACAGGTTCCTCGTTCACGTACTCGTCTCCCGGCTCTACCCAAAGCAAGAACACAAGCAATGCATGTCATGATATGCGATATGTGATATGCAATGCATATGCATGCTCCAGGAGGAAAACCAAGTATGCCGCTGGAAAGATGAGATGATTTCGGTTGAAATCGATATAAAGATCATCGAGAACGGATGCACGGTTTGCAAATGGCAAGCAAAACAAGAATGACACAATTCTGCGGTTAACAGCATGATTGCACTTAGAATACATCAAGAAACAAAGCATATGGCAGGGATCTACAAGTGATGCTTGACAAAATATGAACACTGAGCTACGGCTAAATCACAAAATAACAGGTTCAAACAAGCATGGCAAAAGTGCAAAAGATAACAGCATCACATACTTGGTGAAAATACTGAACATGGCAGAAACATCATCATGAAGCAATGTTTAGAGCCAGCAAACATCATGCTACAGGAAAATATCATAGAAACTTAAGGCATGGCATGATACTACTAAATGCATAGAACAAAAGTCCCTTACTGACCATGAGCCAAAAAGGAACATAAGGTATGATGGCACCCATGTAAACATAGCTAGTTTCGTTAACAGATTCAGACGAGAGAAAACAGAGTATGGCATTAACAGAATTATGATGGCACCCTTTGCGAGCTCGATTTACTCACCACAAGTCATTGCATGACAAGATAAGCATAGCATCAGCATGAAGACATGTTTATGAAACTAACCATGGCAAGAACAAGTTCATAGCATGCAAGGATCAACTACAACAACCTTGGCAAAATTGAATAACATGTTAACAATCTGCCAGGAAACATTTTATAGCAAAAGTAGAGCACGAAAATAACATGCTAGTGTACTCCATAATTGCAAGCAGGGGCATGGATGGATAGAGCATAACCATATGTTCAAAACATCCTTACTGAAGTATCTCACAGTAAGCATGGATCTCTCTGTAGCATCAAGTTTACATGGCATCAAAAAAACAGCAGAACAGGGACTGAAATCAGCAACATCACGAAGCCTAGTTTGCATGCTTGTTCTAGTCACCACATTGATCTCAAAAATGCATGGTATACACCCCTGTAAAGATGGCATGGCATAGCCCAAAACACATTCAGAGCTCATGCCCATAAGATGCACACAATAAATGTAGCGAAAATGACAAATGCCCATAATCTGTTAAGAATCAGAAACTAACATTTTATAGCACTATTGCACCAGAGATATGGGCATCGACATGACATCAAATAAACATGGCCCAAGGGAAAAAAATGAAGAGAACATCCTGATGAACATTTGATATATCATATGCATGAAACGGACCTACGGATGAGGACATATGATGCGATGAACAGGGCATAAAATTACTGAAGAAAAAGGACTTGGACGAAATCGGGGTCAACCTAGGTCTGGATCTGGATCTGGATCCGGGGCGCGATTCGGGAGGTTGGCCGGGCCACTCGCCGGAGTCGAGGGAGACGGTGGCCGAAGACGAGGGAGATGCGCCGGCAAGGACGGGGCCGACCGGATCTGGCCAGCGCGGTCCCCGGAGGCCGCGAGCGGCGCATCGGGCGCGGGAACGCTGCGCGGCGCGACGCCGACGACGCGGTGGCGGCCGGCGGTGGTGGCGGCTGAACGGTGGCGGAGCGAAGAGGTTGGGCGGCGGCGAGGCGACGGACCCGCAGGGCGCGCGGGAGGCGCTGGCGCTGATCGCCCATGGCGGCGGCGCGGGAGACGGGCGCGAGGGCCGCCTCGGGCGGGCGGCAGGCGGCGCGGGAGGCGGCAGCGCCACGTGGGCGCCCGATTGGCTCGGGTGCGGTGGCGGATGCGTCCGGCTCGGACTGGACATGTCCGGCGCGCGGAGGGAGCGGGGCTAGGGTTTTGGATTGCGGGATTTCGGGGAGGGTCACATATTTATAGGTAGAGGGAGCTAGGAGACTCCAATTGAGGAGCGGTTTTCGCCCACACGATTGTGATCGAACGACCGAGAGCATGGAAGTGACTTAGATGGGTTATTGGGCTGTTTTGGAGGGGTGTTGGGCTGCAACACACAAGAGGCCTTTGCGGTTATTCGGTTAACCGTTGGAGCATCAAACAACCTCCAAATGAAACAAAACTTGACAGGTGGTCTACTGGTGGTGTACCAAGGCCACTTGGAAAACCTTGGTCCATTCCGAGAATGTTTAACACCCGCTCACGAAAAGAGACAAGAGGGGTGCCGCGGTACATGTGGGAGTGTCGGATTGCAAAACGGACAACGGGGAAAATGCTCGGATGCATGAGACGAACACGTTTGCAAATGAGATGCACATGATGCCATGATATGAGATGCATGACATGAACAAATTTGCAACACGAAAGACAAAACCCAACCATGGAGGGAATATGATAACACATAGCCGAAAATGGCAAGAGTTGGAGTTACAAATATGGAAATTTACATCCGGTGTGTTAAACACACCACCACTACAAGAGGATCTCGTACCGAGATCTAGGACTGAAAGAACTCCGGATATTCGGAACGGAGGTGATCCTCGCGCTCCCAGGTGGCTTCTCGATCGGAATGGTGTGACCACTTCACTTTCAGGAATTTGATTGACTTGTTGCGAGTCTTGCGCTCGGTTTCTTCAAGAATAGCAACGGGGTGCTCATGATAATAGAGATCTTCTAGGAAGTCAATTTCTTTGAAGTTGATAGTGCGCTTAAGAGTCTTGAAGCACTTGCGAAGCTGTGACATGTGAAACACATCGTGCATGTTTACAAAGTTGGACGGAAGCTCAAGTTGATAGGCAAGGTCGCCTCTTTTGCCAGTGATCTTGAAAGGACCCACGTATCTAGGGGCAAGCTTCCCTTTGATACCGAAGCGAAGAGTGCCTTTCATTGGAGAGACACGGAGGTAGACATGGTCTCTGATTTCAAAAGCCACATCATGGTGCTTGTCATCATAATAGCTCTTCTGGCGCGATTGCGCGGCCTTGAGATTCTCACGAATGACTTTGCACATTTCTTCGGCTTCTGTGATCAAGTCGTTGCCAAGAAGTTGGCGTTCACCAGTCTCGGACCAATTGAGAGGAGTACGGCACTTTCTGCCATAGAGAATTTCGAATGGGGCCTTGCCCGCACTTGCTTGGAAGCTGTTGTTGTAGGAGAACTCGGCGTATGGAAGATGTCGTGGATTTGTCACGGCAGATGTCCTAGCATAAGGACTTAGTCGTGAGGCCATCGCTACGGGTTTACTTGCAGGGGTTAAAGCGGACACAAAGACGCGAGGGTTTTATACTAGTTCGGCCCCTTCGAGGAAGGTAAAAGCCTACGTCTAGTTGTGATGGAATTGATGTAGTCTCGATGGCTAGGGAGCAAATAAGCTTCGCCTAGGCTCGAGTTGTGGTTGTCTCTCCTGAACCGCCACCGGGTCGTCCCCTTATATACACGAGTGACGCCCGTCGGTTTGCAGAGTCCCAACCGGTTCATACTCGTATCCCGGTTGGCATCTCCCTATTCCTAACTTACAATACAAGTCATACATCAGGCCGGTTTACGGCTACAAGTTCTAAACCGACTACAGGCCTTGGGCCTTTCCATGACTACACCACTAGCGGAGCTAACCCGGCCCAAACTTGGCCGGTTTACACCTAGTGGTAATATCCCCAACATTAGGCCCCAGATTGATTTGAACTGGTTCATGTCAATCCTTCACAAAACCTGCATCTTGGACATCTTCTTTGTTTAATAAACCGTCACGTCGTCATTGCTTCTGATCACTGTAAACCGGCATGACATCATTGCTTCTGGTCACTGTAAACCGGCATGACGTCATCTTGAAGTTTACCCTTTATAATGCCTTCTTTAATGACCGTCCCTGGATTCACGCGCTTGACCTAGCTTTTTCGCTTTATAAATAGGACCGAAGGGTCATTCTGCTTCTTCCTTCGCTTCTCTTCTTCTTCTTCCTCGCGCCGCTGCCTTTGGAGCTCCGTCGTCGTCATCAACGCTCGCTTGGTCCCAAAGCCGCTGCATCAACTCAGACGACCGAACACTGCGCCTTTCTCCGCATCTCCTCCGTTTCCGGTAAATCTCTTATCCTTCTTCAGTCTGTTCATCATCTTAGATCTGTTTCTAGGGTTCGAGCTTCATACCACGTTCTTCGTATGTTTTCACCTTTCTAGCTTTGAGCCATGCTATGAATCCCGTCTTGTACCAAACGACGACTCCTGCGTATCCGCTGCCCTTTCTCATCTTAACCCCATAAATCTTCTGCATATATATATATATACACCTTATAGCGCGCTTTCCTGTTTCTTCTTTACTTCCGCGACGCATTTCCTGTTTGCTGAAAACCCGCGTTTGATCCGTAGTAAACATGAATTTCTGTGAAACCTATTTCTGTCCATTACCTTCGAAGCCAAGATTAGGCGGTTTAACTCATCATAGTAAAAATTGCTAAACCGGCATCGGCACACCATTAGTCCCCTTGTCGAACCGCCAGCACATATCTGACATCATATCATAACGAAATGATTCGTCGGAACCGCTTCCGGTTTATCATAACTTAGATCAATTACTCTGTAATGAGTACTTTCTTAAACCGGATCCTTCTCCTTGTAGACCTCATGATGGCCAAACAGGTGTACGAATGCAACTGGGTTCCTTCCGCGCTCTCGAGACACAATTGAAAGAACTAGTATCCATTGGCGCTTTAGATGATCAAAACATAATCCATTGGAGGGTTCCCGGAGGAATGTCCTCCCACACCCCGTGAAGGAGAAGTTGTAGTTTTCGCGATCACCGGCCGGGTTTCAAACCGCCCGGGTCAAAATTTTACCGGGACGTGATGGCCAACTTTCAGCTCCGTCCTCAAGACATCGGCCCCAACTCTGTCACCAACCCGTGCCACTTTCAAGTACTGTCCGAAGCATATCTGCAAGAGGAACCTTCAGTTGAGCTGTTCAGGATCTCTTCCACCTAAACCGTCATGAGAGTTCACCGATGGCCCCAACACAGAATTAGGCGGTATGGCTATCCAGAAGAGGAAGGAGATCACTTATCCCCACGTCAAACTCCACACTCACCCCAAAGAGTGGAACGCGACTTGGTTCTACTGCAAAGACACCTCCCCTGAAGGTGAAAATCCTTTACCTGGTTTTCGTCCAGAGCGGCTAAGCAACACTCATCCCTTTCCGCAACGACTGACTGCTAAAGAGAGAAGCAGATATGCCCCACAACTATCCAAGCTTCGAGCCTTTATGGCCAACGGTTTGACTGGGATCGATCTGGCCCGCTGCTGGTTATCTTGGGGCATATTGCCTTTGAGCCAGCGTTCCGGTTTGATGTGCCAGTATACCGGCATCGTTGATGACCCACTCCGACACACCAAACTGGGCTATCAAGATGAAGTTCTGATTCATGAAGGAGAATGCTGAATGAACCGGAGCACCTTTGTGCTCAAACCGGCTTGGCTCCTTACTGCACTTTCAATGCACCTCCTGCGGTAAATCCCTGACTGTGTCATCATTAAATACTGTTATTACTTTCATACGTTCAACTCTCAATTAATTCCGATCCAGGGTGATAATCCGTTTTGGAGCAAGAAACTCTCTCAAGACAAAGCGGACAAGGCTGGGCGGCAAAATCGGCCCAAAACAAAAGTTGTTAAAAAGTCCGCCCACAAGAGGAAAACCATCGCTTGTTCGATCCGCCATCGATGATGATGTGGGTAATCCGGAACTTGATTCTCTTGGCTTGTTTTTTACACGTCTTATTGATGACGATGCTTGTCAGGATGACGCTGAAGCCAGCAACGCAGGATTTGCTGAGGTAATCATTCTCTCTTCCGATTCAACAGATTTGCCTGCACCGAAATTTCGCCGGGCAAACCGGAAAGTTAACTTTTCTCACCCTCTTGCTTACTTGGATCCCAAATTTCTTATGAAGACACAGCAGCATGAGGCCCGCCGCACAACTCGGCACAGCGGACAGGTAGTTACCTCTGCCGGTTTACCAAACAGCCCGGCTCGAAAGCGCCGCACCGAGGTTTCCAACCTTTTTATTGCCTTAAATTCCAAAGCGGGTTTATTCCGTCAACCTCTTAATCCGTCCGACTCTGATTATCAGGTGACATCTCATTCATCATCTGGCGAATCATCAGCCACTCAGCTTCCACCATTGAAGATAGCTGTCGGGTAAATCAAAACGGCCATATGTTTGTCGATTTCTTCTGTAATGTATATGCCTTGTTTCTGAATCTTTGTTTCTTCAGAACCAAGCCGAAACCCAGCAAGAAGGCTCGCTTGGATAAAACAGTTGAAGAGGCTGCCGCTTTAGATCATGAGCGGGCGCCGGATCTCGAAAATGTTGCCTCTGAAGATATTCCAAACGACCCTCCGTTCAAGAAGAAGTTATTCTGAGGAGAGGCACGTGAATGCTTCAATGTCTGTTGATCCACCTGCCAGTACTGTCCGGCCTGAAAAGCCTCACAGTCCTACTGAAACAGCTATACCCACACGATCCGTCGAATCGAAAGATGACGATGTTGTAATTACTGGAACGGGCCACTCTGAACCGGGGAACACCGCAACTCTAACCCGGCATACCGTGAAGGAGGATTCTTCAACTTGGAACAAAGGAAAGTGGGCTGCCGAGCTGGAAACGTATGCCGCTTTAAGCGCCCAAGATCTTCATTCTGGATACCTGAACCGGCTTTACAGTAGCCGTGATTATGAAGCTGGCTTAGTGAAACTAATGAGAGATAAGTTTGAGGTAACACTCCTTTCCTTATTGCCATTATAGTAGTCCTTGTAGCCCCCAAGGGCCGGTTTGCAATCTTTGATCAAACTGGGACTTGATAATTCTGTTTGATAGATTTTGCAATCTTCCCTCATAGCTACCAGGGCCGGTTTAGCGATGCATACTTAAACCGGTACTCCAAAAATCTCCTAACCACACTATAATAGAATCAAATAGCCATTAGCCCCCAAGTGCCGAGTTGAATACTCAGATTCAACTTGGGACTTTGCCATGTATTAGCAGAGAAAGATTGAAGGTACATTAGCCCCAAGTGTCAAGCATATAACTGTGTTGTATGGTTGAGACTTAACTTGAATTGTTGGCTGATCAAACTATGAATGTGCAGGCTGAGGTGAAGATCAAGGATGAGCGGATTGCCGATTTGCAGGCGGCTTTGACAACTCAACAGGCCGAGACAGAAAAAGCCAAGAAGGAGCTAACCAGCGCCTTGACTGCTGCTGAACATGTGAAGGAGAACATGAAGATGGAACAGCGGTCTGGGCCACTGAAAAGGCAAACTTGCTCAAACGGGCGTAAAATGTGAAGCTGCCCTTAAACCGTGGTGGATGATTTGACGGCGTGAAGCGGCAGTACATTCCATGACGGCAGCCATCTTCGTAAGTTCCTTGTGAACAAGTGTAATACGCTTTCTGCTGCACTATTATTCCGGTTTAAAACTATCCTGTTATCAAATGCGAGCACGCTTGGGCACTTGGGAAATGACGTGCGGAAGAAATCAAGGCTGTCTACACTTTAGTGGAGCAGCTATATACCGGAGCCCAGCCAAGGTGATTACCACAATGTCACATAACAATCCAGCGCCGTCCCTGATCCAAGATACCCTGAACCGGCTATCCATCCTGCCTTCCCGGATTGAAGAGGTAAAGAAATCTGCTGCACGAACCGGAGCCATCAACGCCTTGATCCGAGCCAAAGCCTGGGTGCCTGATTTTGATCCTGTGGAAGCAGCTCAAGGCTACCCCAGTGTGAAGGAAGATGGCTCGGACTTTAATGAAGAGGACTTGCGTGCGATAAACCGGGCGGTACGCCTGCTAGCTTGTCAACTGGCCGAAGAAGCCGATTTGGAGCACTATCAAGCCCAATATAATGAGCAGAACAAGCGTGTGTCCGCCCCAACCTTCGAACCGGAAAACTTGATCCCTCCAATCCGTAAGCATACTTACGCACCTGACATTGAACCGTCATCTTTGATTCACGAAGAGGCTGTCTTCCAAGCGCTAATGGGAATCGATCGACTCTCGTGGATTTCAAATGATGGGTAGAGATGAAGATGTTTGAAGCGGCGGAGGATGAAGATCGATCATGAACCGTCGCGGTTTAGAAAAACAATGATCTCATTTGGGCAATCGTGTTGCCTTGTAATAGTCTTAGCCAAAACTTGCTGCCTGGATATGCCTTCGCGCATTGAGGAAACTTTTGTTTGATTCATACTCCCTGCAACCAAAAAATTGAACCTCGGCGGTGGTGATACCACCGGCCGGTTTATGGCATCCAATATATTTTGTGTATTGAAAATCAATTAATATGTGATTCAAATACCTACCGTATCATAAAGCTGGCGTAGCCAATCTTGAAGCGGAGCTCTTTAAAAACCATGACCGTCTGGGGAGACAATAACTCCCACATAGGCGTGCTGAATTAGCACAAGCCCCCATGTTAATTCATAAGGATGAACCGGAAGAAAGTAAACCGGCAAGATAAAAACTTCGGTGTAACACCAAATCGTGTCCTGTCAGTTTGTTACTGACAGCTAAACCGGATAAAAATATTCGTCGGGTTGAAAACGCAATAAAAATCGAATACCAAATATGGCAACAAAGGCAATAACTCTTTGCAAAAGTAAAGCTTCATGGAGCTGGTCAGATGGCATTACCATGGTCAGACGCAACCAAGCCCCCCGAAGGCGTAGCGATGGTGCTAGTCGTCCAGGTCCCCAAAAGACTCTTGGCGAGTACGCCGGCCAAGTGGCATGACATTGGTTGGGTTCACCAAGCCTCCAAATGACGCTGGCCCTATTGGCCGACCAAGAGGCGTGACCGGTTCAGACGTGACCGTGTCCCCAAATGATCTGGTGGCTTACGCCTATCAAGAGGTGTTGCATTGGTTCGGACGCGACCAAGCCCCCAAGTGATAAATATATGTCAAGGGGTAAACCGGAGGCCGCTTTTAAAAACAGAAACACTCCGTGTAACCACACATGAGAAGAAAGACAGAGACCCCGCTTTAGCTGAGGCCCTGATTTTTATTATATCGAAGATAATATATACATTGTTATGCTATGTACATAAACTGAGCCGATGACTCATGTGTAGTAAGGTCGAAGATGAGCTATATTCCACGGCCTATTGGTCTCCTCCTCTGATGTACGTGAATCTTTATGCTCTCGAATATCAACCAGATAGTAGGAACCGCAGTGCGATTCTTGTCGACCACAAAGGGTCCTTCCCAAGGCGGGGATAACTTGTGCATATCTGTCTAGTCCTGGATGAGACGAAGCACCAAATCTCCTTCCTGAAAGGCTCTGGTCTTAACCCGGCGGCTGTGATAACGACGAAGATCTTGCTGGTAAATCGCCGAACGAGCGGCTGCCAAATCACGCTCCTCATCTAATAGATCCAAAGCGTCTTGTCGCGCCACCTCGTTATCCGCTTCAACATAAGCCGCCACATGAGGCGAATCGTGCCTGATATCACTGGGGAGAACTGCCTCTGCTCCGTAAACCATGAAGAAAGGGGTGTATCCGGTAGACCGGTTTGGCGTAGTATTGATACTCCATAGCACCGATGGGAGTTCTTCGACCCAGCATCCTGGTGTTCTCTGTAACGGAACCAGAAGTCGGGGTTTGATGCCTCGCAAGATTTCCTGATTAGCACGTTCTGCCTGCCCGTTGGACTGAGGGTGCGCCACTGACGATACGTCAAGCCGGATATGCTCACGTTCACAGAATTCTTTCATGGCTCCCTTGGACAGATTAGTGCCATTATCAAGAATGATACCGTGTGAAAGCCAAACCGAAAATCACTTTTTGATGAACTGCACACCGTTGTCGCATCACACTTCTCGACAGTGTTCCGCTTCGACCCACTTGGTGAACTTGTCCACTGCCACCAATAGGTGGGTCTTCTTATCTTTGGATCTCTTAAAGGGCCCAACCATATCCAGCCCCCAGGTCGTAAACGGCCACGTTATTGGGATCATCCGCAATTCCTGTGCTGGTACATGAGCACGCCTGGAGAATTTCTGACATCCATCGCACCGTTTGACCAAGTCCTCCGCATCAGCGTGAGCGGTTAACCAGTAAAATCCATGACGGAACGCCTTCGCCACCAGGGACTTTGAACCGGCGTGACGCCCGCAATCCCCTTCATGGATTTCTTTTAAAATTTCACAGCCCTCCTCAGGGGAAACACAGCGTTGAAACGCCCGTGAAACACTGCAATGATGCAACTCCCCATTAAGGATCGTTATAGATTTGGAGCGCGGATTATCTGCTCGCCAGACCTCATCGTCTGTAGGTCCCTCGGTCATATACGCAAGGTAAGGAATCATCCAATCCGGAATAGCATGCAATGCTGCCACCAACCGAGCCTCCGGATCAGGAATAGCCAAATCCACTTCACCAGGGAGCTGAACCGACGGGTTGTGCAAGACGTCCAGAAAGACATTAGGTGGAACCGGTTTACGCTGAGAACCCAAATGGCTTAAAGTGTCTGCCGCTTCGTTCTTCCGACGATCCACGTGATCCACTTGATAGCCTTTGAAGCAACTTGCAATATTATCCACTTCTCGACGATATGCAGCCATGAGGGGGTCCTTAGAATCCCAAGTGCCAGATACTTGCTGCGCCACCAGGTCCGAGTCACCAAAGCACTTAACCCGGCTTAAGTTCATCTCCTTAGCCATCCGGAGACCATGGAGCAAGGCTTCGTACTCAGCTGCATTATTAGTACAAGGGAACATTAAGCGGAGAACGTAACAAAACCTATCACCTCGTGGGGAAGTTAACACGACTCCAGCCCCCGAGCCTTCCAACTGCCTAGATCCATCGAAGTGGATAGTCCAGTACGTATGATCCGGCTTCTCCTCCGTGCTTGTAACTCCGTCCACTCATTAATGAAATCAACAAGTGCTTGTGATTTCACCGCTGTGCATGGTGCATACTTGAGCCCATGCGGCCCAAGCTCGATGGCCCATTTTGCAATCCGGCCAGTCGCCTCCCGGTTTTGTATGATATCACCCAAAGGAGCTGAACTAACCAATCGTAATAGGATGCCCTTGGAAATATTGTTTCAGCTTCCGCTGGCCATAAAAACACCATAGACTAGCTTCGCCAATGCGGATACCGCTTGGACTCAATAAGTACCTCATCGATATAATAAACCGCCGTTGAACCGGATATTCCTTTCTCGCCTCCTTGGGCTCTACCACAATGGCTACGCCACCGCCGTGCATTGGCTGCCACATATAATAACAGCGGTTCCTTGTCAACCGGAGCCGCAAGGACAAAGCGGATTGGCCAATTGCCGCTTTAGGTCCTCGAAAGCTTCGTCGAAATGGACTCTGCATAAAATGATCTGCCTTCCTCAAAGATCGGTATAAAGGAATGGCCTTCTCTCGAGGCGGCCGATAAACCGCTCAATGCCGCAATCCGCCCGCCAAGCGTTGAACATCGTTGATACACTTCGGTTTAGCCAAGGAGGTGATGGCTTTAATTTTCTCCGGATTAGCCTCGATTCCTCTGTTAGACACCAGGAACCCCAATAACTTGCCAGCCGGAACACCAAAAACACACTTGGCCGGATTAAGCATCATCTTATAAATGCGCAGGTTGTCGAAGGTCTCCTTCAAATCTTCCACCAGCGTCTCCTTCTGTCTTGATTTCACCACAATGTCATCCACATAAGCATGCACATTGCGGCCAATCTGTGTATGCAAGCAATTCTGTACACACCGCTGATAAGTAGCTTGGGCACTCTTGAGCCCAAAAGGCATAGATACATAGCAGAAGGCTCCAAAGGGAGTTATAAACGCCGTTTTCTCCTGGTCCTTAACTGCCATCTGATCTCGATGATATCCAGTATGCGCCCAAAAGCTTAACCGCCACATCTCCGCCGTGGCATCAATAATCTGATCAATACGGGGAGAGCGAAGGATCTGGCCGGACAAGCCTTGTTAAGATCTCGTAGTCCACGCACATACGCCAGGTGTCGTTTTTCTTAAGGACCAGCACCGGATTAGCAAGCCACTCTGGATGAAACACCTCGATGATAAAGCCAGCTGCCAGAAGCCTGGCTACTTCTTCCCCAATGGCCTTGCGTCTTTCTTCATTAAACCGGCGGAGGAACTGTTTCACCGGTTTATACTTAGGATCCACATTAAGTGTGTGCTCAGCGAGTTCCCTCGGTACACCCGGCATGTCAGATGGCTTCCATGCAAAGATGTCCCGGTTCTCACGGATGAACTCGATGAGCGCGCCTTCCTATTTGGGATCCAGGTTGGCACTGATAGTGAACTGCTTGGACGAGTCGCCTGGCACAAAGTCAACAAGCTTGGTCTCAGCTGCCGATTTGAACTTCAGATCCGATTCCTGCTCTGTAGTGGGTTTCTTCAAAGGGGTCATATCTGCCGGATCAACATTGTCCTTATAAAATTTCAACTCCTCCGTGGCACAGACCGCCTCTGCATAAGCTGCATCTCCTTCCTCACATTCCAAAGCGACTCGGCGGCTTCCATGCACTCGTTATCGCTCCTTGTAACCCGCATTTTGAGCTGCAAGTAGATATAACAAGGTCGCGCCATGAACTTAGCATAAGCTGGCCGCCCAAACAAGGCATGATATGGACTCCGGATTTTCACCACTTCAAAAGTTAGCTTTTCAGACCGAGAATCATGCTCATCTCCAAAGGCCACATCCAGGGCTATCTTACCAATAGGATAAGCAGATTTGCCAGGCACTACACCATGGAACACCGTATTAGACGGTCTGAGATCTTTATCTGTGAGACCCATGCGACGGAAAGTGTCATAATACAATATATTGATGCTGCTTCCTCCATCCATAAGTACCTTAGTAAACTTATAGCCCCCAACCTGGGGATCTACCACCAAAGCCAGCTGACCCGGATTATCAACCCGGGGGGGATGGTCCTCTCTCCCCATACGATAGGCTGCTCGACCAGCGCAAATACCGCGGCAAAGCCGTTCAACAGAAGCTTACCGCCTGCTTGTGAAGCTTCCGATCCCGCTTGTCCAAACTGGTTGTGAAAACGTGATATCGCCTCGCCATTCAACCGCTTTGGTTGGCTCGATAGCTCGATCGCCGCCGTTGTTGCGGCCACCTTGATTACTCGATTATTGAGATTGCCCTGGTTATGCCTCGAACCGAAGCTCCGTCCCGACTTGGCCCATGGAAACCGGATCTCGAATCGCCACCGACTTCGGTCATATCGGAAAGCATCGAATTTTTGAACTCCTCGCATAATATAACAATCTTTCCAAAGATGAGTCGACGGGATTCCTTCGCTCCATGCTTGGGGCAAGGCTGATTCAACAAGTAATTTAAACGGCTTGCACTAGCATTTGGACCCCGATTCGCTTTGCCTCTGCCAAGGGCCTCCTCATCTGCGCATTAGTGTTGGCTATGAAATCCGGATTACCATCAGCCTTTGCGCTTGCCCCGCTTTCCATAACCCGCCGGTTTGAAATGCTGCTTGAGTTGCCGTTCTTCTTTCCTTTCCTCGCTTCACCATCATCTCCCCCGATCCTTGGTACCGTCTCAATCGGCATACTTTACCAAAGCGCCATGAGGGTTCCTATATCGCTGCGTAACCGCTTCATACGCCCCAGCTTAAGTTTCAAAGGCTCAAACCGCGCTTACTTTCCAATGTTATGATCGCCGAGTCAGCATTGATCCGTCCAAGAGTGCAAAATCTCGCACACATGGCGCACCCAACGGGTTGTCGACTCCTTCTTCTCGAACGCAGCCGCCAGTCTACTATGGACTTCGCCGCTTACATGTATCCTTGAAATTTCGATAAACCGGCTCAGAATCAATTCCCCATGAACTGATAGAATTAGGCGGCAAGCTTTTCAACCAAGTGCGCGCTGTGCCCTCCATCATCATGGTGAAGTACTTTGCACACGCAGCTTCATCAACATCTAGCATCTCCATGGCCATCTCATAACTCTCAACCCACGCTTCAGGGGATAGATCTGCAGTGTAATTCGGCACCTTGCGCGGGCCTTTAAAATCCTTAGGCAGACGCACATTGCGCAAAGCGGGGATTAAACAGGGCACTCCCAAAGCGGATGTGACTCCTGGTCCGGCGAAGGTGGTCAGGCTAACCGTGTGTGTTGATCCGCATCATCCCAAGCCGCTAACTCAGCCTCTCTGCGCGCTTCGGCCCGATCCACCACCTCCCGAGCATCATGTACGCCGCCTATCTGGTGATTGCCTCGGCCGCTTCACGCTCCCGCGTTACTTTGATAGGGCCGGTTCATCCATGCGCCGCCAGTAGTTCGCTTGACGGGCATAGAGTGAATCCGATCACGGCAGTATGAATACGCTTCGCCGGATCGCAGTCCGGAGAAGCTCCTTAACCCGGCGTGTCTCAACCGCCAGGGGAATCTCCTTCGATCGATCGCCTCCAATCGTGCCGCAGCCGCAACAAGGTTGTCCATAGGGTTGGAGTAATGGCCCGGGTGTCTGCAGACCGCAGAGGAATCACCGTGTTCTCGCTGTGGGGGCTCCATCAGCGCGGTTGGACCGCCGCCCCGCCTCCCCGGTGCCTCAATCCGCTTACCTCCCCGTCTGGGCGGGTTATCGGGTCCGCCCGGGTCTGCGAAAGAGGTTTCTAGGGTCAACTCGATGGCAGCGCGATCTGTATTTCCGCTTTAACACCTCTCGCGCGCGCTCTCGTCGAGCATGAGTTTGTAAGCTTGTGCATCTAAAGAGGCCCGCCTGCAGCCATACGCCCTTCTTCTGCCGCTAGATCCGCTGGCTTGCGGATCTGCTCTTTTCACCTTTGCAATTTCTGCGTTATGAGCTTCCTCGATCCGCTGGATTGTCCTCCGCCATGAGCGCCGCTAGTGCATCAAACAGATCTCGACAGAATCTTGAACCGGCGGTCGCACTGGCCTCCCCTGCTGCCGCCGCTGCGAACCGGAAAGCATTGCCGCTGCGGTTGAAGAGAGGTTTGCTTATGCATCGCCATGAACACTCCAACCCGGTTTAGCTGGCTTGGGGGTCCGAATATCACACCGCCGGAACAGCCCTCGATCATATCATCCTCGCAACTAGTACAATGACTCGGTCTCTCCCGCTGAAGATTCATCGCCGAATAAACGACGGTCTCGCTATCGTGCTCAACCGCATCGCACTCTCCATGGGTGACTCTAACGAAGACATGCTTCACGGCCGTTTAGCCCGGCTGGTTATTGTGGAGCCGCTTTCGACGAGGTCGGTGCAGATGTCCGGCTCAGTCCAGCCCTCCGATCTTGCCGATGAAAACGTGTATGCGCCGAAGGGGACCCGGTATCCGTATCGATTGAATCGGCCTCGACCCCATCCAGCATCGCCGATGTAGATCCGCCGCGACGACTCTTGGTCATCTGCCCACGACGTAGCCTTCGAGTCCTTTGAGCTTGCCCTCCAAGATCGCCAAACCATCGTGGCGATGGCCCCACGGTGGCGCCAACCGTCATGGATTTGTCACGGCAGATGTCCTAGCATAAGGACTTAGTCGTGAGGCCATCGCTACGGGTTTACTTGCAGGGTTAAAGCGGACACAAAGACGCCGAGGGTTTTATACTAGTTCGCCCCTTCGAGGAAGGTAAAGCCTACGCCTAGTTGTGATGGAATTGATGTAGTCTCGATGGCTAGGGAGCAAATAAGCTTCGCCTTAGGCTCGAGTTGTGGTTGTCTCTCTGAACCGCCACCGGGTCGTCCCTTATATACACGAGTGACGCCCGTCGGTTTGCAGAGTCCCAACCGGTTCATACTCGTATCCCGGTTGGCATCTCCCTATTCCTAACTTACAATACAAGTCATACATCAGGCCGGTTTACGGCTACAAGTTCTAAACCGACTACAGGCCTTGGGCCTTTCCATGACTACACCACTAGCGGAGCTAACCCGGCCCAAACTTGGCCGGTTTACACCTAGTGGTAATATCCCCAACAGAAGACAATCTTCCAACTTCATACCGAAAGAGATGACACAAGCCCTGAGCATGTCTTCGAGGATTTGATTGGCTCGCTCGACTTGGCCACTTGTTTGAGGATGGAAAGCTGTGCTGAAGTGAATGTTGGTGCCCATGGCCTTCTGAAAGGAGTCCCAGAACTTAGAAGTGAAGATGCTTCCACGGTCTGAATAAATCAATTGTGGAATGCCGTGCAAGGAGACAATTCTGGAGGTGTATAACTCTGCCAGCTGAGCTACTGTGATGGATTCTTTGATTGGAAGGAAATGAGCCACTTTAGTAAGCTTGTCGATGACAACGAAAATAGCATAATTTCCACGCTTGGACTTAGCAAATCCAGTCACGAAGTCCATCTCTATATGGTAAAACTTCCATTCTGGAATAGCAAGAGGTCGGAGGAGACCAGCTAGTCGTTGGTGTTCTGCTTTCACCCTTCTGCAGACATCACATTCATTCACGAATTGAGCAATCTCTTGCTTCATTCGAGTCCACCAATACGACTGCTTGAGGTCATGGTACATCTTCGTACTTCCAGGATCAATGGATAGAAGGTAATTGTGTGCCTCGTTCATGATAAATTTTCTCAGATTGCCATTTGGAACCACAATATGATTGTCGGTGTCAAAACCGGCGGATCTCGGGTAGGGGGTCCCGGACTATGCGTCTAGGCGGATGGTAACAGGAGACAAGGGACACGATGTTTTTACCCAGGTTTGGGCCCTCTCGATGGAGGTAAAACCCTACTCCTGCTTGATTGATATTGATGATGTGGGTAGTACAAGAGTGGATCTACCACGAGATCAAGGAGGCTAAACCCTAGAAGCTAGCCTATGGTATGATTGTTGTTCGTCCTATGGACTAAAACCCTCCGGTTTATATAGACACGGGAGAGGGCTAGGGTTACACAGAGTCGGTTACAATGGTAGGAGATCTACATATCCGTATTGCCAAGCTTGCCTTCCACGCCAAGGAAAGTCCCATCCGCATATCGGACGAAGTCTTCAATCTTGTATCTTCATAGTCTTGGAGTCTGGCCAATGATGATAGTTCGCTATCCGGACACCCCTAGTCCAGACTCCTCAAGAGCCCTCGCACCAAAGCTTCAAAGACGACGAGTCCGGGCGCATATTGTCTTCGGCATTGCAAGGCGGGTTCCTCCTCCGAATAATCCATAGAAGATTGTGAACACCAGGATAGTGTCCGGCTCTGCAAAATAAATTCCACATACCACCATAGAGAGAATAATATTTATACAAGTTCAATCTGCTGACGTATTTCGTGGCATGACGTCACACCACGGCCTAGCCTTTACGTTTTTATTATTCCACCTCAGCCCGTTTAGCGAAGCCGTTTCCTTGGAATGTCTTGTCAAAGCAGAGATCGTGTTCCCCTTATACCGGGATTCTCATCAATACGGACGTGGGTAACCCAACCGCGCCCGTTTCCACGCCCCCTCCATCGGAGGCGAGTTCCAAACGGTCATGGGGACCGCTCTTGGTATTCTACCCCTCTATAATGAGACCAAGGCCTGTTCCTTTTCTTCAATCCTTAATCGAATCAGCCCCTCGCCCCGAGTTCCAACACCCAAGGCCCCAGATTCGAGTGCTTCGGACCTTCGACAATGTCCGGCTCTGACCTTCAGGGCCGGTGGATCCCCTCCTCCGTCACGGAAGAGGACGTGCTAAAGCTGAGAGACACCAGGTATCTAACCTGCGAGATTTCGCATAGGCTACCCGCCCAAGGGCAAGTCATTCCCACCCCCGTGCTTGGTGAGAGTGTGGTGTTCATGTCTCACTTTCGTCGGGGTTTAGGCTTCCCGACGGACCCCTTCGTGAGGGGGCTCATGTTCTATTATGGGCTGGAGTTCCATGACTTGGCTCCGGAGTCCATCCTCCACATCTCATCTTTCATTGTTGTCTGCAAAGCCTTCCTCCGCACTACCCCTCACTTCGGATTGTGGCTCAAGACTTTCAACGTGGAGCCGAAGATGATCAGGGCGACCGGCAGAGTGCGGAGGGGCAGTTATAAGCAAGAGGGCCGATGCTCCATGGCCCAAGGGCTCTTTTCAAGAGGAGCTTGGTTTATGGCAACAGGAGTGGTTCTACATCACCGCTCCTAGGGGCACCAAGCAAGTGGCGCCACCTGCCTTTTGCCCGGGCCCTCTACAGGTGGGTGGCGTCATGGGTCAACAAAGGGCTTGACTAGGGGCCGTCCAAGGAAGTACCAATACTGCAGGGCCGGATTCGAGACCTCCAAGAGAGGGAGATCAATCTGGTCGTAGTGGCACAGGTTATGTTGATCCAGCGCCTTCTGCCCTGCAAACGTCGCCCTCTCCGGCTATGGGAATTCAATCCGGAGGGACCGCGAGCTCTCCGCCACCTCATGGGTGCGACGCCCGTGGAGATGTATAAACTGTTCTTCGGATCACAAGAGATGTGTCCGGACTTGACCGAGGATGCCGGCTTAAGCTGCAATCGCCTGGATACTCAAGTAAGTAGTTCCTGTGCCCGGACGTGCTATCCATATATTCATCATAATTCTTGCTCTTTAAAAAAGCTCTCTCCTGAACAGGAGTGGATAGCAGAAGCAAAGCTGATAAGGTGTCCGGCCCCCCTCCCTGAGACCACGCCGGATCCTTTATTAACCAGGATGCTGGAGGCTGTGCCTTTGGAAGAGGGCGAAGGGGGAAATAGGGAAGCTACCGCATCTACTAAAGAGGCTCTCAAGAAAGGGGGGATCGAGAATCCCTCCCTCCAGGGGGAGAAGTGGACCGCTTTCAAAGATCCAGAGGCCAAGGCCTCGAAGCGGGGGAAGAAATCTTCAGCGGAGGGTCCTGCGCCAGGAGAAACCCTGGCCGCACTATTTCCCCAAGGGAATCGGCCCTCCAACGAGCCGTAAGTATAAAAGAGGAGTTTTGTAATAAGGGACATCCCTATATTCATTTCTGAGGATAACCGAAGTTCTTACCTTGTAGTTCGGACCTCAGTCCCTCTCAGCAGAGCTCATCTTCGGGGGATCTTCGTCCGGAGATGATGGAGAGCGAGACGCCTCCATCTGCCGCACCGTCAGGTGGGGCGGACGACCCTAAGGTGTCGTCGCGGAGGGTCTCCTCGAGTCCGGCGGGGCCGGAGAGTTAAGCACCAACTGGTGTACGGCTGGAAGAGCTGAAGGATCTGCTCGAGAGGGCGTCTATCTCAGAAGATCACCGTACATTAATGAGTACGGTGATTGAAAGGATTTAATCCGCTGAGAGCAGGTTGCATGAGGCCGTCAGAAGTTTACTGACGGGGTTTGAGGTATGTAAAAATGACGTACTTTTTGACAGTTTTGCGCTTAGAATGCGCCTTGTATAGATAGTAGCCCCTGAGACTTGGTATGTTGCCGAAAACGACAGTGTGCCGAGGATCATAATCTCAGTTATAAGATGTCGCCCTTCCCATACAGGTGGCGGGGCGTTCGGTGGCTAGCCGGACTGGTGTAGTTGTTGAATCGAGCAAAGAATTTGACGCTATGGATGCGACATCGCGCTGGTCAATAAACGACTTGACGAGTCACAAGGTAGGTGGCTTCTCCGTAGTCACCTGGTAAGGGAGCTGATTCCCATGCCTTACAACATGTATGCTTGATGCAGATGGCGCCACTGCTATGGAGGAGCTTCGGGCAGAGCTTGCCCGAGCCATGGAGCAAGCCAGAAAAAGTGATGCGGTTGCCTCGAAGGCGGCCGAAGAGCTGAAAGGCGAGAAGGCTGCTCACTGCCGAAGCAGGGAGGAGATGGCCGAAATGGCCATGAAGCTGAATGGTGCTACCGACCGCTATGAGTTTTTTGAAAGAGAATGCCGAGCGGAGCAAGAGGACCTGAAGAAGGCCACTGCCGAAGCCAAAGATGCCCGCTCCACGATGAGGGCTATAAAGGAGGAGCTACGTCAGGCCAGGGATATTACGGCGGGAAAGCCCTTTCTTCTGCGTAGGAAGTTCATGGACCCGAAGTACGCTCAGTTGGGCCAGTTCTGGGGTGCGGAGGATGCTATCTGGATTTGTCAGCGAGTGCGGCGGACGCAGTCGTGCACTTCTGAAGCCAAAAGGATCACGAAATGGAAGAGCTTTTTTGGTCTCAATTCCATAGTCCGGAGCGTCCACTTCCGTTAACCGATCGGTTGGCTGAGTGGGCTGAGCTGAACAGGTTGTCCGGACTTGCCATGAAGGATGTCGTGGCTCATCTGTGGCCGGACAAGCCCAAGCCGAAGAGTTATTTTGGCTTGGTGCAGCAGTTCCTTGATGCGGTGCCGCATATCAAGGCGATGAAGCGGTTTACATGCATAGAGGATGCACGGATGGCTCTCGCCCGTGTCAAAACATACTGGGCAGAGATGGATGCCACCGACGTTGCATCCTGGGTTTCGGACAGAAGCCGATTACCCGCCGAACACTATTTTGAGGAAGTCCTGCCGGGCGCTCGTTTAATAGAGCTGCAGTGCTCGAAAAACGTTATGTTCAAATGACATGTATGATTTGTAAAACCATATTTACGATATAAGGGCTTTTCATACTTGTGCGTTCAAGTATTGAAATATCTCCTGTGCGGCCGTTAATGTATATATATATAACCTAAAAGATGGCAGTCTTCGGCTTCAGCCCCCACGCACATGGTGCGGGGGTGTTTACAAAAAAGCGCATTTTCACACTTAATCCAACGTCTTGGTCCTGTGAAGGAGGTGATAGCATAGCAAACTAGGCAACCGGACTATAATGCTTTATCTCTTTCACTTAGCCATAGGAGTTCGATGGTGGGGCTACTATATAGCCCCTAGGGGCACCACGCTCTCCGAACTTGGGGCGCGTGTGTGCCTGACCGGGAAATGGTCCTTCGTCAAAGCAGAGGAATTCTAAACATTCCGGTAGTCGATCGAGTGGTTGAC
Source organism: Aegilops speltoides (assembly GCA_021437245.1). NCBI lineage: Eukaryota > Viridiplantae > Streptophyta > Magnoliopsida > Poales > Poaceae > Aegilops > Aegilops speltoides. The sequence goes on from CM038141.1 coordinate 133,535,732, forward strand.
CAGTCTCTCGCTATATCATGACAACAAGATTCGCTTTCATCGAGGCGCCACCCGCCGAACCGGGGCACAATCGCAGTAGTTCTCCTGGTGCCGCATTAGCCGATAGAGCGGAACGTAAGGCAACAAAACACAGGAGCCGGGAAAACCCAACATTTGACCAAAGACATGATTCGGAGCTGATGCATATAAGGCCTAACTCGAGACGCCGAACACTCCCTAAGGTATTCGGTCTTTATGATAACAGGCAGAACAATGCCCTAAGCCCCTAGTGTCCAGGTACGCGCGAAAACTTCTGACGCGGCCGATGCCAAAACGCCAGCCTCCTCCTCGGTTATGGAAAGACCCCGGGGATGCATATCAACAAGAGACAGTAAAAAAAGGTTTATGCAGGGTCTTAATCTGAAAAGAATCCTTGTAACGGGTCCCTGCTGCACGTCTGCGCCTGTGTCTCCGTTGTGCTGTATCCTGGACGGGTGTAGCATGTTGTTCATTTGTAAAAAGAGAAGAACTTAGTTTGGAAAAAGAGCGTGCGAAAAATGTATTTAAAACAAAGCATGATTTAAAACATGAATAAAATTGTGCTTTATTTGCTCTCATTGTTCATGCGTGCAGCCCCTTGTAAAGGGGTACGTGGCTAGTAAGCCCCTTGTTTATTTATATCGGAGTCGTCTAACCGTGTCCGGGGTCTGAATGACCTATTTTAGGAGCTTTGATCAGCAAAGCCATATTAGTGTGTGGCTGTCAAGGAAGTCTCACGTTCTTCCGCGGTCGAGGAACACTCGAAGTTACCTTTTAATGAGATGATACCGCATGGACCGGGCATTTTAAGTGTAAGAGACACGTAATGCGGTATTGCGTTAAAGCCGGCGAAAGCTTCGCGTCCCAATAGTGCTTGATGGCTACTTTTAAATGGGGCGATATGGAAGATTAGCTTTTCGCGATGGAAGTTGTCGGATGAACCGAACACGACTTCTAGTAGTAAGGAGCCCATACAATTGGCATAAGGGCCTGGCGTTACTCCTTGAAAGGAAGTGTTGCTATGGCGAATTTTGGTAGGGTCTATCCTCATTCTGCGGATTGTGTCCTGGTATAGCAGGTTTATATCGCTGCCGCCATCCATTAGGACTTGTGTAATATAGGATCCAATATCAAAGCAATCCATCCTGTGTTTCGAATACCTCTGGAGTAATCCTGATGGTCGAAGGTAATTGGTTTTGACATCCAGTTTCGGGACTCCACTGGGGTGGACCGTGCGGCGCGTACTTTGGTAGGTGCCGCCCTATTTTTCCTTGTTATCGCTTGAAGTGAATTCACTGTTTTGACTTCTTATGGGAAAGTCTTTTGTTTCACGGCGCTCTGCTTGTGGGGTTCGTCACCGTCCTCACTTGGTGCGTCGAGCCCCTTGTGTTCGGAGTTAAGTCGGCCGGACTGCTTGAAGACCCAACAATCTCTGTGGGTATGGTTTGCAGGCTTCCCGAGGGTACTGTGGATTTGACATATCCTGTCCAAGATTTTTTTAGGTTGGATAGCTCGTCACTGTTGTCCTTAAGAGGCAGTGTTTTGTTGTCCGGCCGAGAGCTTTTGAACCCGGCATTGACTGCCATGCTCTTTGGCTATTTTCCTTAGTATGGCGCTGGTCTTTTCTGCGTCGTGGTTTCCCATTTCCATCCCTGACCTCGGATGTACTCGGGTCGCTGGTGCTACATCTTGCCAGCCAGCTATCTTCTCCCGCGCAAAAGTGGGTCATGAGGCTTGTTAGTGTGGCCATCGTCCTTGGCTTTTCCTGGCCGAGGTGTCTGGCGAGCCATTCGTCTTGGACGTTATGTTTGAAGGCTGCTAAGGCTTTGGCCCGAACAATCGACTATTTGGTTCTTTTGGTAAGGAACCCGTGCAGAATTTGCGGTGACTCTCCGGGCTGTTGAGTTATGTGACTTAAATCATCTCAGATCCCGAGGGCGGACATAAGTCCCCTGGAAATTTGCCCGAAATGCATCCTCGAGCTCTTCCCAACTTCCAATGGTATTTTCTGGGAGGCTTTTGAGCAAATGTCGTGCTGGCCCTTTGAGCTTGAGGGGTAGGTATTTTATGGCGTGGAGATCATCTCCTCTAGCCATATGTATGTGTAGGATGTAATCCTCAATCCAGACTCCGGGGTTTGTTGTTCCGTTGTATGCCTCTATGTTTACGGGCTTGAATCCCGCTGGAAATTCATGATCCAGTACCTCATCGGTGAAACATAGGGGGTGTGCGGCGCCCCTGTATTTGGGTGTGCCATTATTTTCGAACACTCGACGTGTTGTTTTGCTCCCCGGAGCCTTCCTTCTTGTCCCAAAGATGGACCTGACCGGGCTATCCTTTTTGTGAGGATCCTTATGTGGATCATGTGCCGGCTTGTGTGCGGCGCCGCTTGGCGCTCTTTGTTTGTCATGTGATCGTTTATCCGACCGGGCAGCCCCTTTGTTTTTTGACTGTGGGGGCTCTATGGCCTCTTCATCGAATTCGGGTAATAGTTTGTGCTTCGGGTAGCTCTTTGTTTGGCGGCTATCGCCGTACTTGTCTGCGGTCTTGAGTACCTTGCTCCATCTCATTCTGAGTATGTCTTCCGCTGTTTTGAGCTTCCGCTTCTGCTTCTTCAGACTTCGTCCAGTGGTGACAAGCCTTTTGTGAAGGTTTTTCTGTTCTAACGATGTGTCCGGCGTGAGATCATCCGGACTGTTCTTTTCGCCGGGGATGGGCTGTTTATCCAATTCATCTTGTTCGGGTGGTTGCTTGGTGGCATGTTCGTTGTCCACTGGTTCGCCCTGCTCTATGTCTGGGTCGATATGGGTGCTGTTGTTATCGAGGCGGGACTTCGGGCGGCGCTTGCGTCGCTGTTTTGGCTGTTTTTCGGGGGAATTACCCTTCACAGCGTCCCGTTGTTCCTCGTTATCGCTTCCTTTTGGTGTGTCCACCATGTATACATCGTGAGTTGCGGTGGCTTTCCAGTGCCCTGTGGGCGCTGGTTCTTGGTCGTCTCCGGCATCATCGTCCACACCGTTGATATCTTCGGAGTCGAGATCTAGCATGTCGGTTAAATCATCGACAGTGGCTATGAAGTGGGTGGTGGGTGGGTTTTGAATTTCTTCGTCGTCCGCATCCCAACCATCCTGGCCATAATCCGGCCAGATCTCTCCTGATAGAGAGAGGCACTTTAGCGCATTCAGGATGTTGCCGAAAGGCGAGCGCTGAAGGATGTCCCCAGCGGTGGACTCCATGATCGGCGCCCAATCGGATTCAATTGGTAGGGGCGCGGGAGGTTCGGAGTCCGGCGAGGAGTCCGACACCTTGGAGTCACGAGCTTCACAAGGGACAGGGTCGGTATTCGGCTCCATCGCCATAGAGGTAGCAGCCCCCGAGGCGGTGTCTAGCCACCCATCCTCGGTCGGCGCAGTCGGCTCCGAGTTAAGGGTCGGAGTGGACTCTTGTGCGGCCTCCAGGGCACTGTCCGGCAGCAGAGCTAAATCATGCCCATCGTGACAGTGCGGCGCACTTCGCCATGGCTCGAATCCGTCGAAGATCAAGTCTCGGCGGATGTCGGCCGTATAGATCAAACTTCCAAATCTGACTTGATGGTCAGGGGCGTAACTTTCGATCTGTTCCAGATGGCCAAGCGAATTGGCCCGCAGTGCAAAGCCGCCAAATACGAAGATCTGTCCAGGGAGAAAAGTCTCACCCTGGACCGCATAGTTGTTGATGATCGAAGGAGCCATCGGGCCTATGAGCGACGACACAGAGGAACTCTCAATGGAAGCACCAATGTCGGTGTCAAAACCGGCAGATCTCGTGTAGGGGGTCCCGGACTGTTCGTCTAGGCGGATGGTAACAGGAGACAAGGGACACGATGTTTTTACCCAGGTTCGGGCCCTCTCGATGGAGGTAAAACCCTACTCCTGCTTGATTGATATTGATGATATGGGTAGTACAAGAGTGGATCTACCGTGAGATCAAGGAGGCTAAACACTAGAAGCTAGCCTATGGTATGATTGTTGTTCGTCCTATGGACTAAAACCCTCCGGTTTATATAGACACCGGAGAGGGCTAGGGTTACACAGAGTCGGTTACAATGGTAGGAGATCTACATATCCGTATTGCCAAGCTTGCCTTCCATGCCAAGGAAAGTCCCATCCGGACACGGGACGAAGTCTTCAATCTTGTATCTTCATAGTCTTGGAGTCCGGCCAATGATGATAGTTCGGCTATCCGGACACCCCCTAGTCCAGGACTCCCTCAATGATCCTCGAAGAAAAGAGTATCTTTGTCATCAATGTGGAAGCACTTGTATTTGGAAATGCCCTTGACGATACCACGTTTCACCTTTTTCACCATGGTATCCAGGAGTTGTGCCTCACGAATTTGATGTTCCAAAGTTCGAGTGACTATGAGGTTGGCAAGAAAGCCTTGAGGAACAACTTGAAGATTCAGTTTGCGGAAAGCTTCACAAAGATCCGGTTGAAATGGCTTGAGGACTAAGCTGCTGCAATAAGCCTTTCTACGCAAAGCATCTACAATCACATTCGCCTTGCCAGGAGTATATTCAATACTTGGATTGTACTATTGAATCATTTCGACCCATTGAGTTTGCCTAAGGTTGAGGTTGGGTTGAGTAAAGATATACTTGAGGCTCTTGTGATCGGTGAATATGTCCACTTTCCTTCCCAACAAGAGATGTCTCCAAGTTATTAATGCATGGACAACTGCCGCCAACTCAAGATCATGAGTGGGGTAGTTCTTTTTGTTGGGCTTCAACTGACGAGAGGTATAGGCCACAACTTTGTTCTCTTGCATTAACACAGCACCGGTACCTTGAAGAGAAGCATCACAGGAAACTTCGAATGGCTTGGATTCGTCAGGAGGAGTCAAGACAGGAGTTGAGACAAGCTTCTCTTTGAGGGTGTTGAAAGCAACATCACACTCAGGCGTCCAGACATACTTGACATGCTTCTAGAGGAGGTTGGAAAGAGGCTTTGCAATCTTAGAGAAATTCTCAACGAATCTTCGACAATAGCTTGCAAGACCAAGAAAACTGCGGAGCTGCTTGACATTCTGAGGAGGTTCCCAATTCACAATTGCAGACACCTTCTCGGGATTAACGCGATGCCCTTGGCGGAGATGATGTGACCAAGATAGAGAACTTCATCAAGCTAGAACTCACATTTGGAAAACTTGGCATAGAATTGATACTCTCTGGGCTTGTAGAGCACCAATCGCAAATGTTTGGCATGATCCTTCTTATTCTTGGAGAAGACCAAGATATCATCGAGATACACCAAGACGAATTCATTGGTGTAGGGGTTGAAGATGAAGTTCATCATTCGAGAGAACGTTGGAGGAGCATTGACAAGGCCAAAAGACATGACAGTATATTCATAAGAACCAAAACTTGTTCTGAATGCTGTCTTGGGAATATCTTGTTCACGAATGCGAATATGATGATAACCCATACGGAGGTCAAGCTTGGAGAATACTTTAGCACCTTTGAGTTGCTCGAATAGCTCATTGATGTTGGGAAGTGGATACTTGTTCTTGATTGTCTTCTTGTTCAATGGACGGTAATCGACGCACAGTCGGTCCGTGCCATCCTTCTTCTAGACAAAAAGAACTCCATAACCCCGTGGAGATGAACTCGGTCTGATCAAACCTAGACGCTCTTGTTCATTGAGCTGTTTCTTCAATTCCTTCAGCTCTTTAGGTCCAAGCTTGTATGGACGTTTGCAAACGGGTTCAGTGCCAGGCTCAAGATCGATAACGAACTCGACTGGCCGGTGCAGAGGCATACCCGGAAGCTCTTCTAGAAAGACATCTTGGTACTCACAAACGACTGGAATCTGAGAGATTGCATCTAACTCGCCCTTTTCATTGAGAGAAAACAACCGAATGGTTTCGTCACGAGCGGGATAGATGATAACATCCTCAGAAGAGTGTGTCAATTGAATTTCCCTGGCAGCACAATCAAGTTGAGCTTTGTGCTTAGAAAGCCATTCCATCCCGAGAATTAGATCAATATCAGAGTCACCAAGAACAATTGGTTTAGCCAGAAATTTATAGTTTCCCATCTTGATGGAAACATCCGGAACCATGTAGCTTGCGTTCATGCATTTACCCGGAGAGACAACTGCTAACGGTCTAGGCAAATCTTGGAAAGATAACTCATGCTTAGATGCAAATGGTCTTGAGATGAAACTAAGCGATGCACCAGTGTCAAAAAGAACTTTCGCAGGAAAATCGTTAACAGGAAGATTACCCATGATCACATCTGAAGAATCCTCTGCCTGAGCTGCATTCATCATGTTGACCTTTGCAAACTTGGAATTATGCTTGACCACTGCATTGCTTGAAGATCTCACAGCAGGAGGAGGCGGAAGGCGCCTTTGGTTGAAGCACTTGTTCGCGTAGTGACCTTTCTGCTGGCACTTGTTGCAAGTCACCTCTGAGAGCGGACGATGATAAGGAGCATTTGACCTTGGAGCTTGAGAATTTGACTTGTTCTGATAGCCTGGGTTGGGTGGGTGGGAAGATCCACGACCACCTGAGTTCTTTTGCTGGTAAGGCTGACGAAACGGAGGAGGAGGAAGGTAGAACTTCTGCTGCTTAGCTGCCACTTCTGAGGAAGAAGAAGACTGAACTGCATCCCCGATTCTTTTCTTAGAAGCCTCACACTTGAGCTGAGCACCTTCTTGCTTGAGGGCCATATTGTAGAATTGATCGAACTGAGTAGGCTCAAGAAGAACGAGAGCTAACTGCAGATCCTCTCTGAGGCCACCTCTGAATTGATAAATCATACTCTTCTCATCAGGAATGTCTTGTTTAGCGAAGCGAGCAAGTTTCTGAAACTGCTTGTTGTATTCGTACACAGACATGCTGCCTTGCTTGAGATTGCGGAACTCCTCACGCTTGCTCTCAACAACACTGGTAGGAATGTGGTGAGCTTTAAAGTCCCGACAGAAGTCAGTCCAAGTAATCACTCTACCTCCTCTGGAATCTTTGCATTGCTGGAACCAATCAGCTGCTTGGTCCTTGAGCTGAAAAGAAGCGAACTTGACGCAGTCCTCAGGCCTGACATTGCTACATTCAAAATGGTTGTTGATATCCCCGAGCCAGTCATCGGCGTCTGTGGCCTCGGCACAGTAGCTGAAAGACTTAGGCTGATTTGCAAGGAACTGGTTGAGGGTAGGAAACTGAGGCTGATGATTGAACTACCCTTGACCTTGATTCCCTTGGTTTCCTTGGCCTTGGTTGCGCTCCTGCATGAGCTAAATCATCATCTGAGTGTTGGCGTTTGTGGGTACCATCAAAGCTTGCCATGCCTCCAGAGGCGGAGGTGGAGGTGGAGGGTTCACCTGACTCCCATCATCGTGTTCCGGAGTCTGATGCGTTGGCGGAGCCATCCTGAAGAGGGTGACATCCGTTAGCATCTTGATAGACAGATAGACAAGTTGAATCAACGGATAGAAATTGCAACATATAGTCTTCACAATAAACATTCGAACAAGGATGAACGAATGAGTTCCAAAGCTAACATCACACGTCCATTAAGGTGAGAAGCCACTTGATAAGGGATTGATGAATGAAATAACAAGGTACAACTTGAACAAATAAGTGGTAAGGATTACCCAATCACAAACCAAATATCTGTGGGAAGAATTGCTAAGAGCTACTTGAATCCCACCTATAAACTCCCGAAACTTTCTGGTTATGCAATCAGGTGTTGGGGATACAGGGGAAGAAATATATCTTACACAAACTAACAATCCCTACATCCAGCTGTATCCATCCGTCAACACATAACCAAGAAACCTTCGGAAATCGTGTACCTCAACCTTCGAAAAGCATCCGTTATATGAGTTATGGCAATACTCCTGAACTCCCCAGTACTGGGTGACGTCGAGGTTATCTCACCAACAACTGCATAAAAGAGATTTTCGATGTCGGCAGAACTCAGGTATTCCAGAACTCCAACGATAAAATTGTGACGACAACACCTCGGAGCTCAACTCCCTGAGACACTGCCACAACCCCTAAATGTCAGGAGGCACCAAGAACAATGTTCTCATCACAAAACTATCGGAACGATCCCAAGATACCCGCGTGATCTTAAAAAAATTTAGTGAAATTTGAGGAGAGGAAAGTCAAAACATCTACGTCAGGAGACCTCACCAGAGCGATGAAGGGACTTAGGAGTAAAAAGAATCCTACTCTCTGATATATATAATCCTAAGACTCAAAACATTTGTGTCCTAGACTCAACAATGCCAGCGATTCTATCAAGCAGGGGGCTCCTAAGTCGGGGATGGCTCTGATTACCAACTTCTAACGCCCATGATGCGGCTATATCTATCACGTGTCGAGGCACGACTTAGAGGCCTAACCGCATTGTAGGTTTTGTCGCAAGAAGGTTCATCTTCACACAATCCCATGTAATGAACAAGAATGGGATAAAGAGAGTTGGCTTACAATCGCCACTTCACACAATACGTAAATAAATTCATACGTCATTCGAAATACACTCATAGACCGGCTATGGTCAAATCCAAATGAAAAGAAGATAACCCCAAATGCTAGATCCCCGATCGTCCACTACTGATCATCAGGAAACGAAACATAGTAACGACCAAGGTCCTCGTCGAACTCCCAGTTGAGCTCGGCTGCGCCACTTGCACTGGTATCCTCGGCACCTGCATCTGTTTTGGTAGAATCTGTGAGTCACGAGGACTCAACAATCTCACACCCGCGAGATCAAGACTATTTAAGCTCATGGGTAGGAAAGGGGTAAGGTGGTGGAGCTGCAGCAAGCACTAAGCATATATGGTGGCTAACATATGCAAGTGAGAGCGAGAAGAGAATCAATGCATCGGTCGAGAAGCTAGAAGTGATCAAGAAGTGATCCTGAAACTACTTACGTTCATACATAACCCAAACCGTGTTCACTTCCCGGACTTCGCCGAGAAGGGACCATCATGGCTACACACATGCGGTTGATGCATTATAATCAAGTCAAGTGTCAAGTTCTCTACAACCGGACGTTAACAAATTCTCGTCTGCCACATAACCGCAGGCACGGCTTTCGAAAGATAATACCCTGTAGGTGTGTCCCAACTTATCCCATCACAAGTTCTCACGGTCAACGAAGGACATACCTTCTCCCAGGAAGACCCGATTAGTATCGGAATCCCGGTTTACAAGACATTTCGACAATGGTAAAACAAGACCAGCAAAGCCGCCCGAATGTGCCGACAAATCCCGATAGGAGCTGCACATATCTCGTTCTCAGGGCACACCGGATTGTCCAAACTTCCGATAGGCCAGCCCAGAGTTGCCCCTGGTGACCACCGGCGGCTGACAGGTTGGACCAACACTCAGAGGAGCACTGGCTCGGGGGTTTAAAATAAAGATGACCCTCGGGCTTGCGAAAACCCAAGGGAAAAAGGCTTAGGTGGCAAATGGTAAAACCAAGGTTGGGCCTTGCTGGAGGAGTTTTATTCAAAGCGAACTGTCAAGGGGGTCCCATAAATCACCCAACCGCGTAAGGAACGCAAAATCAAGGAACATAACACCGGTATGATGGAAACTAGGGTGGCAAGAGTGTAACAAAACACCAGGCATAAGGCTGAGCCTTCCACCCTTTACCAAGTATATAGGTGCATTAAATAAACAAGAGATATTGTGATATCCCCAGAACATCCATGTTCCAACAAGGAACAAACTTCATCTTCACTTGCAACTAGCAATGCTATAAGAGGGGTTGAGCAAAAGCGGTGACATAGCCAAACAACGGTTTGCTAGGACAGGATGGTTAGCGGCTTGACATGGCAATATGGGACGCATGATAAACAAGTGGTGGATAGAGCAACCATAGTGGTAGAGCGAACAAATCGCAAAGCAAAGATAGAAGTGATATCGAGGGTATGGTCATCTTGCCTGCAAAGTTCTTAGAGCTGTTGAAAGTTTGATCCTCGTTACCATACTGAACAGGTTCCTCGTTCACGTCCTCGTTCACATACATCAAGAAACCGTGCTATAGCACCCCGACATAGCAACAAAGCATATGGCAGTGATCTACAAGAGATAGTTGACAAAAGGTGAACACTGAGCTACGGCTAAATCACAGAATAAGAGGTTCAAACAAGCATGGCAAAAGTGCAAAATATAACCGCATCACAGACTTAATGAAAATACTGAACATGGCAGAAACATCATCAGGAAGCGATGTTTAGAGCAAGCAAACATCATGCTACAGGAACATATCATAGAAACTTAAGGCATGGCATGATACTAATAAATGCATAGAACAAAAGTCCCTTACTGACCATGAGCCAAAAAGGAACAGATGGTATGATGGCACCCATGTAAACATAGAAAGTTTCGTTAACAGATTCAGACAAGAGAAAACAGAGCATGGCATTAACAGAATTATGAAGGCATCTTTGCAAGCTCGATTCACTCACCACAAGTCATTGCATGACAAGATATGCATAGCATCAGGATGAAGACATGTTTAGGAAACTAACCATGGCAAGAACAAGTTCATAGCATGCAAGGATCAACTACAACAGCCTTGGCAAAATTCAATAACATGTAAACAATCTGCCAGGAAACATTTTATAGCAAAAGTAGAGCAAAAAAATGACATGCTAGAATACTCTATAATTGCAAGAAGGGGCATGTATGGATAGATCATAACCATATGTTCAAAATATCCTTACTGAAGTATCTCAAAGTAAGCATGGATCTCTCTGTAGTATCAAGTTTACATGGCATAAAAAAAACAGCAGAATAGGGACTGAAATCAGCAACATCATGAAGCCTAGTTTGCATGTTTGTTCTAGTCACCACATTGATCAAAAAAATACATGGTATACACGCCTGTAAATATGGCATGGCATATCCCAAAACAAATGTAGAGCTCATGCCCATAGATGCACACAATAAATGTAGCGAAAATGACAAATGCCAATAATCTGTTAAGAATCAGAAACTAACATTTTATAGCACTCTTGCACCAGAGATATGGGCATCGAGATGACGTCAAATAGACATGGCCCAATGGCACCAAACGAAGATCACATCCATATGAACATTTTGATATATCGTATGCATGAAACGGATACACGGATGAGGAGATATGATGCGATGAACAGGGCATGAAATACTTAGACGAAATCGGGGTCAACCTAGGGCTGGATCTGGATCTGGATCCGGGGAGCGGTTCCCGAGGTTGGCCGGGCCACTCACTGGAGTCGAGGGAGACGGCTGCTGGAGATGAGGGAGAGGCGCCGGCGAGGACGGGGCCGACCGGATCTGGCCGACGCGGTCCACAGAGGCGGCGAGCGGCGACCGGGGCGGCGGGAGCGCGAGGGCGGTACGGCGCCGACAAGCGGCGGCGGTCGGCGGCGGTGGCAACTGAACAGCGGCGGAGCGACGAGGTTAGGCGGCGGCGAGGCGGACCAGCAGGGACGCTGGGAGGCGCTTAAGCGCGATTGCCCTTGGGCAGCGGCGACAGGAGACGGGCCGCGAGGCGGCCTCGGGCCGGGCGGGCAGTGCCGATGGTGCGGGAGGCGGCGGCGCCTACATGGCGCGCCCCGATTGGCTCGGGCGACCGGACGCGTCCGCCGCGTGGAGGGAGCGGGGCTAGGGTTTTGGACTGCAGGATTTCGGGGAGGGTCACATATTTATAGGTAGAGGGAGCTAGGAGACTCCAATTAAGGAGCGGTTTTCGCCCACACGATCGTGATCGAACGATCGAGAGCGTGGAAGTGACTTAGATGGGTTATTGGGATGTTTTGGAGGGGTGTTGGTCTGCAACACACAAGAGGCCTTTGCGGTTATCTGGTTAACCGTTGGAGCATCAAACGACCTCCAAATGGAACGAAACTTGAGAGGTGGTCTACCGGTGGTGTACCAAGGCCACTTGGCAAACCTCGGTCCATTCTGAGAATGTTTAACACCCGCTCACGAAAAGAGACAAGAGGGGTGCGCCGGTGCATGTGGGAGTGTCGGATTGCAAAACGGACAACGGGGAAAAATGCTCGGATGCATGAGACGAACACGTATGCAAATGAGATGCACATGATGCCATGATATGAGATGCATGACATGAACAAAATTGCAACACGAAAGACAAAACCCAACCACGAAGGGAATATCATAAAACATAGCCGAAAATGGCAAGAGTTGGAGTTACAAATTTGGAAAGTTACATGTGTTACAGGAGGCGCCTCCATGGTGGCATGCAGATCTTTGTGAAGACAAGGAACACTTAAAATCAGAAGAGAATTAGAAGACGACGAACCTCGGCGAGACGCTCACCAAGGAACCCCACAAGACCCCCGGCAAGATCCTTGCCAGGGACGACCGCAACACCACGGCAAAACCCTTGCCAGGGCCCTGGCAAGGCCCTTGCCGAGGACGTCCACGAGGCCACAGCCAGGCCTGCACCCGCCAAGCTTCTGCCACCGCTCCCATGCAGCTGCCAGCCCACCAGCTGGGCAGGCGCTTGCATGTCAACATGAGGCTTCTCGGCCAACTCAGCGCATGCCATGCAAATCTTCGTGAAGGCCCTACCACCGCGCCACCTCAGCAGCCTGCCAGCCTACATGGCGATGACCGCGTCGCTGGCCCAGGCGCTTATCAAGGCAGGGTGAGGCAGCGGTAAAGTGAAGGGGACACGTCAGAGGCGCATTAAATGCGACTTGTCCCATAATAGCTAGTGATAGGCTTAACCATAGTACCCCGATGCCACCTCATGTGTGCCGCTGTGGCGATCCCCTTGCCTATAAAAGGAGGCCCGAGGCATCCAGGAGGAGTATTCGGACTTTTGGACAAGTTACGCTCATTGTATCTGGTTCAAGAACCTCAAGAACACAAATATACACATCGAAGCAGGACTAGGGTATTACGCATCCCTGTGGCCCGAACCTGGGTAAACGACCCGCGTGCTCATACTGATTGCTGATCCTGCTCTCCTCACAAGCCAGCGCCCCGCAACCGTAGTAGGGATTCTTGTGATCCCATAGGTGTCGTTTCCCATCGACATCTTTGGCGTGCCAGGTAGGGGGCGCAGTAGTGAGAATCTGGTTTAGCAGCTAGTAGCGCAGCTCTTCATCGCCATGGCTCCCAAGAAGAAGATGACCATGGCGATCGGTTCGTCTGGGACCGGGCTGCCAGTACTGGTGCAGGCCAGTAGCGGGCCAGTCGCGGAGAGAACCCGTGGCGTGGCCCGCGAGCATCCACATCATCCTAGCAGTCCGGGCTTGGTGAGCGGCGTCGTTCGTGCACCAGGCGGCGATACACACGCCGCAAACTCCGGAGACGGGGTTGGCCCCCCCGCAGGTGGCGAGGGGCCTTCCAGGGGCATCGCCGTGCCGCCAGACGGCGGCGCGGCGACCTCCAAGACACCAACACCAGCGCCCGCGATGCGCTCTTCTCAGGTCGTGCACGATGAGCAGCGCCGCCCCGCTGGTGACCCTGGGGGCCGCCCTGGGAAGAGTCACGTGTGCCCTTCACGTGACGAGGGGGGCCAGCATGCGCGCCGAGGTGTTGGCGGAAATGGCGGATGGCCGCAGGGCCGTGATGGAGCTCCTTCTAACGTAGTTAGAAGTCGAAGCGCATCATGGTCCATGCAGCTTTCACCGCCACCCACACCAGTAGAAGCCCTAGCACGCGCGAGGTGCTCCTCGAGTTTCCTCCTGCTGCGGAGAAGCTCGACAAATGGAGGGCCACCGTCCAGAGCCTCGTCGGCATCGCCAACAAAGATGAGTTGCGACCGGCGGGGCCCGTAGGCCATCGGTCCGTTGAGCCACCACATGCCAGCGGTGGACGGGCCGGAGGCGATGCAGCCATGGTGCACTACCCTCCTCCACACTAGACACCGCGGGTGTCGATCCATCGCGATGACGCTCATGATGATATCTCCATAGCATCGTCCGACCCGCGAACCTACCACAATCAATGTCTAGTTCTTCGGGAGCGAGCTCATGAAGACGCTCGAACTACCAGCGAGCACCGACGCGATGCGCACCACCAATCGGACAGGCGAGCAGGGGCCACTATGGACCACCCAACACCGGAAGGCTACGGTGGCCTACCCTATGAGGTGGGCTGTTCGGCCTTCACCCGTGAGCTGTGGCAGTTCCAGTGGCCCTCCCACCGCACGTTGAAGCCCGACGTTGGTGAGAAATACAACGGAAAGACTGACCGTCGGAGTTCCTTAGCATCTACACTATCGCGATGCAAGCTGCTAGGGCTCGCGACGATAAGGTGCTTGCCAATTACTTCCCGTTGGCACTCAAGCCCAATGTTATGTCATGGTTGATGCACTTGCCGGTGGACTCCATTTCTTCCTGGTCGGATCTGCGTCATGAGTTTGTTGGCACCTTTATTGGAGGACACCAAGCTCATGGCCAGGCAAGTGATTTGCATATCATCCCCCAGAAGGAAGGAGAAAACTTGCGCAAGTACATCCAAAGGTTCAGCCGAGTGCAGTACAACATCCCAGACGTTCATCCTGCCGCCATGATCAGTGCATTCCATCAGAATGTGCGCAACCGCAAGATGCATGAAGAGTTGGCGATGAACAAGGTCAAGGATGTGGCCGAGCTCTATGTTCTGGCTGATCGGTGCGCTCGAGCTGAGGAGGGGAGGAAGTACCCCGGTGAGGACGCCGGTGCAGAAACCGACTCCACGGATGACACCGCCACCCCGGCAAAGAAGGGCCGGCGCCATAACAGGAAGCGCAAGGGCAAGACCATGCTTGCCGTCGAGGGGTCCGACAACACCGGTGCCACCAAGAAGGCCAAGTCAAGCGACCCCGGCAAGGAGGTTGCTGGGTGTGCCGCTTGTCGGGCCTTGGCGGCTGCCGACAAGCCAGGGGGCTCCGACAAGCAGTATTGCAAGATCCACCGCACCAAGTGTTGGAAATATGCCCTAGAGGCAATAATAGAAGGTTATTATTATATTTCCTTATTCATGATAATTGTCTTTATTCATGCTATAACTGTATTATCCGAAAATCGTAATACACGTGTGAATACATAGACCATAATTTGTCCCTAGTAAGCCTCTAGTTGACTAGCTCATTGATCAACAGATAGTCATGGTTTCCTGGCTATGGACATTAGATGTCGCTGATAACGGGATCACATCATTAGGAGGATGATGTGATGGACAAGACCCAATCCTAAGCATAGCACAAGATCGTGTAGTTCGTTTGCTAGAGCTTTTCCAATATCAAGTATCTTTTCCTTAGACCATGAGCTCGTGTAACTCCCGGATACCGTAGGAGTGCTTTGGGTGTACCAAACGTCACAACGTAACTGGGTGACCATAAAGGTGCACTACAGGTATCTCTGAAAGTGTCTGTTGGGTTGACACGGATCGAGACTGGGATTTGTCACTCCGTATGACGGAGAGGTATCTCTGGGCCCACTCGGTAAAGCATCATCATAATGAGCTCAAAGTGACCAAGTGTTTGGTCACGGGATCATGCATTATGGTACGAGTAAAGTGACTTGCCGGTAATGAGACTGAACGAGGTATTGGGATACCGACGATCGAGTCTCGGGTAAGTAACGTACCGATTGACAAAGGGAATTGAATACGGGGTTGTTTGAATCCTCGACATCGTGGTTCATCCGATGAAATCATCGAGGAGCATGTGGGAAGATCCCGCTGTTGGTTATTGACCGGAGAGTCGTCTCGGTCATGTATGCATGTCTCCCGAACCCGTAGGGTCTACACACTTAAGGTTCGATGACACTAGGGTTATTAGGAAGACTTGTATGTGATTACCGAATGTTGTTTGGAGTACCGGATGAGATCCCGGACGTCACGAGGAGTTCCCAAATGGTCCGGAGGTGAAGATTTATATATGGGAAGTTGTCATGCGGACACCGGAAAGTTTTGGGGGCATATCGGTATTGTACCGGGACCACCGGAGATGTTCCGGGGGTCCACCGGGAGGGGCCACCCCTCTCGGAGGGCCTCATGGGCCGCAAGGGGCGCGGAACCAGCCCCTGGAGGGCTGGGCACCCCCCTTGGGCCCATGCGCCTAGGGTTGGGGGGGAAACCCTAGTGGGGGCGCCCCCCTTTGCTTGGGGGGCAAGCCCCCCTCCCTGGCCGCCGCCCCCCTCTAGATCTCATCTAGAGGGGCCGGCCCCCCTTGCCCCTTCCCCTATAAATAGAGGGGTGAGGGGAGGTCTGCAACACACAACCAAGGCGTAGCCCCTCCCCTCCCCAACACCTCTCTTCCTCCGTCACGAGCTTGGCGAAGCCACAGCGAGATCTTGCTGCTCCACCACCACCACGCCGTCGTGCTGCTGCTGGAGCCATCTTCCTCAACCTCTCCTTCCCCCTTGCTGGATCAAGACGGAGGAGACGTTGTCCGTTCCGTACGTGTGTTAAACGCGGAGGTGCTGTTCGTTCGGCACTTGGTCATCGGTGATCTGAATCACGGCGAGTACGACTCCATCATCACCGTTCCCTTGAACGCTTCCGCACGCGATCTACAAGTGGTATGTATATGCAATCTCTCTCCCTTGACTCGTTTCTTAGATGACCTCATAGATGGATCTTGGTGAAACCGTAGGAAAATTTTAATTTTCTGCAACGTTCCCCAACAGTGGCATCATGAGCCAGGTTTATGCATAGTTCTCTATTGCACGAGTAGAACACAATTTTGTTGTGGGCGTAGATCTTGTCAACTTGCTTACCGCTACTAGTTTTATCTTGCTTCAGCGGTATTGTGGGATGAAGTGGCCCGGACCAACCTTACACGTACGCTTACGTGAGACCGGTTCCACCGACTGACATGCACTAGTTGCATAAGGTGGCTGGCGGGTGTCTGTCTCTCCCACTTTAGTTGGAGCGGATTCGACGAAAAGGGTCCTTGTGAAGGGTAAATAGAAGTTGACAAATCACGTTTTGGTTATTCGTAGGTAAGAAAACGTTCTTGCTAGAACCCAATTGCAGCCACGTAAAAGATGCAACAACAATTAGAGCACGTCTAACTTGTTTTTGCAGCAATTTTCATGTGATGTGATATGGCCAGAAGTTGTGATGAATGATGAATGATATATTGTGATGTATGAGATCATGTTCTTGTAATAGGAATCATGACTTGCATGTCGATGAGTATGACAACCGGCAGGAGCCATAGGAGTTGTCTTTATTTTTGTATGACCTGCGTGTCATTGAAGAACGCCATGTAAATTACTTTACTTTATTGCTAAACGCGTTAGCCATAGAAGTAGAAGTAGTCGTTGGCGTGACAACTTCATGAAGACACGATGATGGAGATCATGGTGTTATGCCGGTGACAAGATGATCATGGAGCCCCGAAGATGGAGATCAAAGGAGCTATATGATATTGGCCATATCATGTCACTACTATATAATTGCATGTGATGTTTATTATGTTTATGCATCTTGTTTACTTAGAACGACGGTAGTAAATAAGATGATCCCTTACAACAATTTCAAGAAGTGTTCTCCCCTAACTGTGCACCGCTGCTAAAGTTCGTCGTTTCGAAGCACCACGTGATGATCGGGTGTGATAGATCCTTACGTTCACATACAACGGGTGTAAGACAGTTTTACACATGCAAAACACTTAAGGTTAACTTGACGAGCCTAGCATGTATAGACATGGCCTCGGAACACAGAGACCGAAAGGTCGAACACGAGTCATATGGAAGATACGATCAACATGAAGATGTTCACCGACGATGACTAGTCCGTCTCACGTGATGATCGGACACGGCCTAGTCGACTCGGATCGTGTAACACTTAGATTACTAGAGGGATGTCTAATCTGAGTGGGAGTTCATTGTAATAATTTGATTAGATGAACTTAATTATCATGAACTTAGTCTAAAACCTTTGCAAATATGTCTTGTAGATCAAATGGCCAACGCTCATGCCAACCTGAACTTCAACGTGTTCCTAGAGAAAACCAAGCTGAAAGATGATGGCAACAACTATACGGACTGGGTCCGGAACCTAAGGATCATCCTCATAGCTACCAGGAAACAATATGTCCTAGAAGGACCGCTAGGTGATGCACCCGTCCCAGAGAACCAAGACGTTATGAACGCTTGGCAGTCTCGCGCTGATGATTACTCCCTCGTTCAGTGCGGCATGCTTTACAGCTTAGAACTGGGGCTCCAAAAGCATTTTGAGCAACACGGAGCATATGAGATGTTCGAGGAGCTGAAACTAGTATTCCAAGCTCATGCCCGGGTCGAGAGATATGAAGTCTCCAACAAGTTCTATAGTTGTAAGATGGAGGAAAATAGTTCTGTCAGTGAGCACATACTCAAATTGTCTGGGTTGCACAACCGCCTGTCCCAGCTGGACAATAACCTCCCGGACGAGGCGGTCATTGACAGAATCCTTCAGTCGCTCCCACGAAGCTACAAGAGCTTTGTGATGAACTACAATATGCAAGGGATGGTGAAACCATTCCTAAAGTATTTTCAATGCTGAAGTCAGTAGAGGTAGAAATCAAGAAGGAACATCAAGTGTTGATGGTCAATAAAACCACTAAGTTCAAGAAGGGAAAGGGCAAGAAGAACTTCAAGAAAGACGGCAAGGATGTTGCTGCACCGGTAAGCCAGTTGCCGGGAAGAAGTCAAAGAATGGACCCAAGACTGAGACTGAGTGCTTTTATTGCAAAGGGAAGGGTCACTGGAAGCGGAACTGCCCCAAATACTTAGCGGACAAGAAGGCCGGCAACACCAAAGGTATATTTGATATACATGTAACTGATGTGTACCTTACCAGTACTCGTAGTAACTCCTGGGTATTTGATACGATGTCGTTGCTCATATTTGTAACTCACAGCAGGAGCTGCAGAATAAGCGGAGACTGGCGAAGGACGAGGTGACGATGCGCGTCGGGAATGGTTCCAAGGTCGATGTGATCCCCGTCGGCATGCTACCTCTACATTTACCTACGGGATTAGTTTTAAACCATAATAATTGTTATTTAGTGCCAAGTTTGAGCATGAACATTGTATCTGGATCTTGTTTGATACGAGATGGCTACTCATTTAAATCCGAGAATAATGGTTGTTCTATTTATATGAGAGATATGTTTTATGGTCATGCCCCAATGGTCAATGGTTTATTCTTAATGAATCTCGAGCATAATGTTACACATATTCATAGTGTGAATACCAAAAGATGTAAAGTTGATGACGATAGTCCCACATACTTGTGGCACTGCCGCCTTGGTCACATTGGTGTCAAGTGCATGAAGAAGCTCCATGCTGATGGACTTTTAGAGTCTCTCGATTATGAATCGTTTGACACATTTGAACCATGCCTCAAGGGCAAAATGACCAAGACTCCGTTCTCCGCAACAATGGAGCGAGCAACCAACTTGTTGGAAATCATACATACCGATGTGTGCGGTCCAATGAGCGTTGAGGCTCGCGGAGGATATCGTTATGTTCTCACTCTCACTGATGACTTGAGTAGATATGGGTATGTCTATTTAATGAAACACAAGTCTGAGACCTTTGAAAAGTTCAAGGAATTTCAGAATGAGGTAGAAAATCAACGTGACCGAAAGATAAAGTTTCTACGATCAGATCGTGGAGGAGAATATCTAAGTCACGAATTTGGTTCGCACTTAGGAAATGTGGAATCGTTTCACAACTCATGCCGCCTGGAACACCTCAGCGTAACGGTGTGACCGAACGTCGTAATCGCACTCTATTGGATATGGTGCGGTCTATGATGTCTCTTACCGATTTACCGCTATCATTTTGGGGATATGCTCTAGAGACAGCTACATTCACTTTAAATAGGGCACCGTCTAAATCCGTTGAGATGACACCGTATGAATTATGGTTTGGGAAGAAACCTAAGCTGTCGTTTCTAAAAGTTTGGGGATGCGATGCTTAAGTCAAGAAACTTCAACCTGAAAAGCTCGAACCCAAGTCGGAAAAATGCTTCTTCATAGGATACCCTAAGGAAACCATTGGGTATACTTTCTACTTAAGATCCGAGGGCAAGATCTTTGTTGCCAAGAACGGATCCTTTCTAGAAAAAGAGTTTCTCTCGAAAGAAGTAAGTGGGAGGAAAGTAGAACTCGATGAAGTACTACCTCTTGAACAGGAAAGTAATGCAGCTCAGGAAAATGTTCCTGTGATGCCTACGCCGACTAGAGAGGAAAATAATGATGATGATCAAGGTTCTTCGGATCAAGTTGCTACTGAACTTCGTAGGTCCACAAGGACACGTTCCGCACCAGAGTGGTACGGCAACCCTGTCCTGGAAATCATGTTGTTAGACAACGGTGAACCTTCGAACTATGAAGAAGCGATGGCAGGCCCAGATTCCAACAAATGGCTTGAAGCCATGCGATCCGAGATAGAATCCATGTATGCAAACAAAGTATGGACTTTGATAGACTTGCCCGATGATCGGCGAGCGATAGAAAACAAATGGATCTTTAAGAAGAAGACGGACGCGGATGGAAATGTTACCATCTATAAAGCTCGACTTGTCGCTAAGGGTTATCGACAAGTTCAAGGGGTTGACTATGATGAGACATTCTCTCCCGTAGCGAAGCTGAAGTCCGTCCGAATCATGTTAGCAATTGCCGCATACTATGATTATGAGATATGGCAGCTGGACGTCAAAACAGCATTCCTTAACGGACATCTTAAGGAAGAACTGTATATGATACAGCCGGAAGGTTTTGTCGATCCTAAAAATGCTAACAAAGTATGCAAGCTCCAGCGATCCATTTATGGACTGGTGCAAGCATCTCGGAGTTGGAACATTCGCTTTGATGAGATGATCAAAGCATTTGGGTTTATGCAGACTTATGGAGAAGCCTGCGTTTACAAGAAAGTGAGTGGGAGCTCTGTAGCGTTTCTCATATTATATGTAGATGACATACTCTTGATGGGAAATGATATAGAACTTTTGGACAACATTAAGGCCTACTTAAATAAGTGTTTTTCAATGAAGGACCTTCGAGAAACTGCTTACATATTAAGCATCAAAATCTATAGGGATAGATCGAGACGCCTCATAGGTCTTTCACAAAGCACATACCTTGATAAGATTTTGAAGAAGTTCAAAATGGATCAGTCCAAGAAAGGGTTCTTGCCTGTTTTGCAAGGTGTGAGATTGAGCTCGGCTCAATGCCCGACCATGACAAAAGATAAAGAAGAGATGAGTGTCATCCCCTATGCTTCAGCCATAGGATCTATTATGTATGCCATGCTGTGTACGAGACCTGATGTAAACCTTGCCGTAAGTTTGGTAGGAAGGTACCAAAGTAATCCCGGCAAGGAACAACATCAGCGGTCAAGAATATCCTGAAGTACCTGAAAAGGACAAAGGACATGTTTCTCGTTTATGGAGGTGACGAAGAGCTCGTCGTAAAGGGTTACGTCGATGCTAGCTTTGACACAGATCTGGATGACTATAAGTCACAAACCGGATATGTGTATATGTTGAATGGTGGAGCGATGGTGGTGCAGTTTGCAAGCGAGCGTCGTGGCGGGATCTACATGTGAAGCGGAGTACATGGCAGCCTCGGAGGTAGCGCATGAAGCAATTTGGGTGAAGGAGTTCATCACCGACCTAGGAGTCATACCCAATGCGTCGGGGCCGATCAAACTCTTTTGTGACAACACTGGAGCTATTGCCCTTGCCAAGGAGCCCAGGTTTAACAAGAAGACCAGGCACATCAAGCGTCGTTTCAACTCCATCCGTGAAAATGTTCAAGATGGAGACATAGATATTTGCAAAGTACATACGGATCTAAATGTCGCAGATCCGCTGACTAAACGTCTCTCGCGAGCAAAACATGATCAACACCATAACTCTATGGGTGTTCGATTCATCACAATGTAACTAGATTATTGACTCTAGTGCAAGTGGGAGACTGTTGGAAATATGCCCTAGAGGCAATAATAAAAGGTTATTATTATATTTCCTTATGCATGATAATTGTCTTTATTCATGCTATAACTATATTATCTGAAAATCGTAATACACGTGTGAATACATAGACCATAATTTGTCCCTAGTAAGCCTCTAGTTGACTAGCTCGTTGATCAACAGATAGTCATGGTTTCCTGGCTATGGACATTAGATGTCATTGATAACGGGATCACATCATTAGGAGAATGATGTGATGGACAAGACCCAATCCTAAGCATAGCACAAGATCGTGTAGTTCGTTTGCTAGAGCTTTCCCAATGTCAAGTATCTTTTCCTTAGACCATGAGATCGTGTAACTCCCGGATACCGTAGGAGTGCTTTGGGTGTACCAAACGTCACGACGTAACTGGGTGACTATAAAGGTGCACTACAGGTATCTCTGAAAGTGTCTGTTGGGTTGACACGGATCGAGACTGGGATTTGTCACTCCGTATGACGGAGAGGTATCTCTAGGCCCACTCGGTAATGCATCGATCTCAAAGTGACCAAGTGTTTGGTCACGGGATCATGCATTATGGTACGAGTAAAGTGACTTGCCGGTAACGAGACAGAACAAGGTATTGGGATACCAACGATCGAGTCTCGGGCAAGTAACGTACCGATTGACAAAGGGAATTGAATATGGGGTTGTTTGAATCCTCGACATCATGGTTCATCCGATGAAATCATCGAGGAGCATGTGGGAGCCAACATGGGTATCCAGATCCCACTGTTGGTTATTGACCGGAGAGTCGTCTCGGCCATGTCTGCATGTCTCCCGAACCCGTAGGGTCTACACACTTAAGGTTCGGTGACAGTAGGGTTATTAGGAAGACTTGTATGTGATTACCGAATGTTGTTCGGAGTCCCGGATGAGATCCCGGACGTCACAAGGAGTTCCGGAATGGTCCGGAGGTGAAGATTTATATTGTCATGCGGACACCGGAAAGTTTTGGGGGCATATCGGTATTGTATCGGGACCACCGGAGAGGTTCCGGGGGTCCACCGGGAGGGGCCACCCCTCTCGAAGGGCCTCATGGGCCGCAAGGGGCAGGGAACCAGCCCCTGGAGGGCTGGACGCCCCCCCATTGGGCCCATGCGCCTAGGGTTGGGGGGGAAACCCTAGTGGGGGCGCCCCCCTTTGCTTGGGGGGCAAGCCCCCCTCCCTGGCTGCCGCCCCCCCTCTAGATCTCATATAGAGGGGCCGGCCCCCCTTGCCCCTTCCCCTATTAATAGAGGGGTGAGGGGAGGGCTGCAACACACAACCAAGGCCAAGCCCCTCCCTCCCCAACACCTCTCCTCCTCCGTGACGAGCTTGGCGAAGCCCTGTCGGAGTACTGCTGCTCCACCACCACCACGCCGTTGTGCTGCTGCTGGAGCCATCTTCTTCAACCTCTCCTTCCCCCTTGCTGGATCAAGACGGAGGAGACATTGTCCGTTCCATACGTGTGTTGAACGCAGAGGCGCAGTCCGTTCGGCACTTGGTCATTTGTGATCTGAATCACGGCGAGTATGACTCCATCATCACAGTTACCTTGAACGCTTCCGCACGCGATCTACAAGTGGTATGTAGATGCAATCTCTCTCCCTTGACTCGTTGCTTAGATGAACTCATAGATGGATCTTGGTGAAACCGTAGGAAAATTTTAATTTTCTGCAACGTTCCCCAACACCAAGGGCCATGACCTCTAGAACTGCTGGCAAGTTGAGCTACTCGCTGAGAAGCAGAAAGCCGAGTATGAGTTATGGGACAAGGAGAAGGGCAAAGAGGGTGCGGAAGGATCCGGCAAGAAACGTGGCAGCCAAGGAGGCCGTCGTGGCAAAGATAATCAGCAGGAGAGGCCCGCCCGGGGCCGCGACAAGAAGCAGGAAGACGATGATCATGACGAGGACGGTGAGTCCGGCAACCACGAGTTCCAGAAAGCTACAGAGGCCATGTGCGTCGATGGTGGCGCCTAGCTGCATACATCCCACTGCCAGCTCAAGCAGTGGGCGCGTGAGATCACAGCGGTGGAGCCGTCACTCGACGCGCGGAAGCCACTGAAGTGGTCCAACACGCCTATCATCTTTGCACTGAGGACCACCCTGACCACACTACTGCGGTCGGGTGCTTGCCGTTGTTGGTTTCACCAATGATCCGCAACCTCAAGGTGACGAAGATGCTAGTTGACGGCGGGTGCTACGTCTTGAGCTTGTGTTGGTTTTCCTTGAAGAGGAAAGGATGATGCAGCGACAGTAGCGTAAGTATTTCCCTCAGTTTTGAGAACCAAGGTATCAATCCAATAGGAGGCTCCTCAAAAGTCCCACACAACTACACAAACAAACAAAGAACTCGCAACCAACTCAATAAAGGGGTTGTCAATCCCTTCACGGCCACTTGCGAAAGTGAGATCTGATAGAGATAGTATGATAAGATAAATATATTTTTGGTATTTTATAATATAGATGCAAAAAGTAAAGATGCAAATAAAAGTAGATTGAAAACAAATATGATAAGAGATAGGCCCGGGGCCATAGGTTTCACTAGTGGTTTCTCTCAAGATAGCATAAGTATTACGATGGGTGAACAAATTACTGTCAAGCGATTGATAGAAAAGCGAATAATTATGAGATTATCTAGGCATGATCATGTATATGTGCATCACGTCCACAACAAGTAGACCGACTCCTGCCTGCATCTACTACTATTACTCCACACATCGACCGACTCCTGCCTGCATCTAGAGTATTAAGTTCATAAGAAAAGAGTAACACATTAGCAAGATGACATGATGTAGAGGGATAAACTCATGCAATATGATATAAACCCCATCTTTTTATCCTCGATGGCAACAATACAATACGTGCCTTGCAACCCTTTCTGTCACTAGGTAAGGACACCGCAAGATTGAACCCAAAGCTAAGCACTTCTCCCATGGCAAGAAAGATCAATCTAGTAGGCCAAACCAAACTGATAATTAGAAGAGACTTGCAAAGATAACTCAACCATACATAAAAGAATTCAGAGGAGATTCAAATATTTCTCATAGATAAACTTGATCATAAACCCACAATTCATCGGATCTCGACAAACACACCGCAAAAAGAGTTTACATCCAATAGATCTCCACAAGAGAGGAGGAGCACATTGTATTGAGATCCAAAAAGAGAGAAGAAGCCATCTAGCTAATAACTATGGACCCGAAGGTCTATGGTAAACTACTCACAACTCATCGGAGGGGCTATGGTGTTGATGTAGAAGCCCTCCGTGGTCGATTCCCCCTTCGGTAGAACGCCAGCGAAGGCTCCAAGATGGGATCTCGCGGATACAGAAGGTTACGGTGTTGGAAATTGTATTTCGTTGGCTCCCTGGATGTTTTCGGGGTACGTAGGATTATATAGGAGGAGGAAGTACGTCGGTGGCCACCCGAGGGGCCCACGAGACAGGGGGCGCGCCCTATAGGGGGGGGGCGCACTCCTATCTCGTGGAGGCCTCGGCTGCTTGTTGACTTGCACTCCAAGTCCTCTGGATCACGTTTGTTCCAAAAATCACGCTCCAGAAGGTTTCATTCCGTTTGGACTCCGTTTGATATTCCTTTTCTTCGAAATACTGAAATAGGCAAGAAAAACAGCAGTACGGGCTGGGCCTCCGGTTAGTAGGTTAGTCCCAAAAATGATATAAATGTGTAAAATAAAGCCCATAAACATCCAAAAGGGGTAATATAATAGCATGGAACAATAAAAAATTATAGATACGTTGGAGACGTATCAAGCATCCCCAAGCTTAATTCCTGCTCGTCCTCGAGTAGGTAAATGATAAAAAAGAAAATTTTGATGTGGAATGCTACCTAGCTTAATTCTCAATGTAATTTTCTTTATTGTGGCATGAATGTTCAGATCCAAATGATACAAAATAAAAGTTCATATTAACATGAAAATAGTGATACTTCAAGCATACTAATCAAAGTAATCATGTCTTCTCAAAATAACATGGCCAAAGAAAGTTATCCCTACAAAATCATATAGTCATTTGTTGCTCTATCTTCATCACACAAAGTATTTAATCATGCACAACCCCGATGACAAGCCAAGCAATTGTTTCATACTTTAATAATCTCAAACTCTTTCAACTTTCGCGCAATACATGAGCGTGAGCCATGGACATAGCACTATATGTGGTGTAGAATGGTGGTTGTGGAGATGACAAAAAAGGAGAAGATAGTCTCACATCAACTAGGCGTATCAACGGGCTATGGAGATGCCCATAAATAGATATCAATGTGAGTGAGTAGGGATTGCCATGCAACGGATGCACTAGAGCTATAAATATATGAAAGCTCAACAAAAGAAACTAAGTGGGTGTGCATCCAACTCGCTTGCTCACGAAGACCTAGGGAACTTTTGAGGAAGCCCATCATTGGAATATACAAGCCAAGTTCTATAATGAAAAATTCCCACTAGTATATGGAAGTGACAACATATGAGACTCTCTATCATGAAGATCATGGTGCTATTTTGAAGCACAAGTGTGGAAAAAGAGATAGTAGCATTGTCCCTTCTCTCTTTTTCTCTCATTTATTTTTTTTCTTTTCTCCCCCCTTTTTTTCTTTGGCCTTCTTTTTTTGACCTTTTCTTTTTTTTTCTTTTTTTCTTTTTGTAAAGTCCGAAGTCTCATCCCGACTTGTGGGGGAATCATAGTTTTCATCATCATTTCCTCACTAGGACAATGCTCTAATAATGAAGATCATCACACTTTTATGGATTTACAACTCAAAGATAGAATAAGATATGACTCTATATGAATGCCTCCGGCATTGTACCGGGATATGCAATGAATCAAGAGTGACATGTATGAAAATTATGAAGGTGGTCTTGCCACAAATACAATTTCAACTACATGATCATGCAAAGAGCAATATGACAAAAGTAATGCGTGTCATATGAACGGAACGGTGGAAAGTTGCATGACAATATATCTCGGAATGGCTATGGAAATGCCATAATAGGTAGGTATGGTGGTTGTTTTGAGGAAGGTATAAGGTGGGTGTATGGTACCGGCGAAAGTTGCGCGGCACAAGAGAGGCTAGCAATGGTGGAAGGGTGAGGTGCGTATAATCCATGGACTCAACATTAGTCAAAAGAACTCATATACTTGTTGCAAAAATCTAGAAGCCATCAAAAACCAAAGTACTACGCGCAGGCTCCTAGGGGGATAGATTGGTAGGAAAAGACCATCGCTCGTCCCCGACCGCCACTCATAAGGAAGACACTCAATAAATAAAATTGTGCTCCAACTTCATCACAAAGCGGTTCACCATACGTGCATGCTACGGGAATCACAACCCTCAACACAGGTTGTCGGGGCGTGTCTCTGCGGACTCGAGCACCTATGGGGCACTGGGGGCCCCTTCTGGTTCGGCAAGGGAGCGGGGATCGTGCGTAGAGCAGATCGAGGTCGGGCGCGCGCGGGGAGACGGGCAATCTTTACCCAGCTTCGGGGCTCTCCGGAGAGATAACACCCCTACTGCTGCTTCGTGTTTGTTATTTGATCTTGCTCGTGCGAGCGTATGGTGGTGCTTTGGGTGTCGAATGGACCGAACCCCTTCTACGTGCGCATGGGCCTCCCTTTTATAGTCTGAAGGGGGTACCCACAGGTGGCAGCGTAGGAAGAAGGGGTAGAAAGGTAAAATCGCAGGTTGGTGCAAGAGTGCACAACAGTGCCCCTACCTAACTCTGACGGCAGGGGACAAGGGCATTAAATGCCCGTCTGGTCGCCCCAACAGTGCAGGAGGAGTGACCGTTAAGTGAGCCTCCGGTTGCCACGATGGCGCCTTTGTCAGCTCCGTTTGCCACCTCGCTCCGCATGGCTGCACAGTGCCTCGCCACGTGCCCTTGGGATGGCCTGGTGATGACGCGTCACTGGGTGCGCTGGAGTTGGGTGGCAGCCTTGCCGCGGCAAGTGCTTTGCCGCAGCCCTTTTGTTGTGCCGGCAAGCTTGTTGTCGCCGGGCCTTGCCGGGCGCGGGCGCCGCAAGTCTTCCGTGATGCCCTGGTTGACCTTCCCGGCAAGCTCCTCTTGCCGGGGCCTTCGTGTTCTTGGCTAGTACTTTGTTCTTGAATGGCAGTAATAAGGAGTGGTGGAGAGCCTTGCCGGGCGTCCGGCAAGCCTGGCCGCGAGGTGCTGCGACTGCCCGTGCACAAGTTCGGTGTACTAAGGTACCCCCTACTTTAGTACACCGACAGGAGCCCCCGGGCCTGGGCCATACATGGTGTCGAGCGTTGTTGGGCCAGGCCCAAAACAGTGCACGGGCACGCGTGGCTTGGGTCTGCACAGCAACGGGCTCCGCGCTCACCGTGCTCCCCCGCAACGGCACGCGTCGATTGCGGCGTCGTGGGAGACGTGGGTGGCGCGTGCGATTTTTAAGGCACCCACCCTCGTGATCATAGCGCAGGGCAAGGTCACTTCACCCGTCGCCTCGGCTCCGCTTTCTCGCCACGCGGCTCACATGCGTGGGGGGTCGTGGGCGGCGAAGGTGGGAGACCGAGCCGTCACGGGCGAGGATGGCGAGCCGGCCCCGCTCCTCTGCCCTCCTCGCTCCCTAATTGGCTGAGCAGGCGGTTGAGCCCCACCTCGCCTCTTAAAAGGGGCGGAAGGGGAGCACAATAGTCTCGCACTTCCTCTTCTCCCTTCGTCTTCAACTTCATACTCTTCCTCTCATCTGCCATGGAGGGAGGGAATCCTGGTCCTTCAACGGTGGCAGGTGAGGTTGCCTCCAGCAGCAGCGCCTCTCCCTATCCCTTTTGTGGTGGCGGGGCCGCCACGAGGGGAGAGGGAGGGGCGAGGCCGTGGGCGAGGTCGAGGGCGTGGTCGAGGCGCTCGGGAGGGGCGGCGGGCGTCGCCTCCCGTCTCCGCCAGCTGCCCTTCCTCGGGCGGTCCACACCGAGACGATCCTCGGGAGTTCTTCATCAAGCTGCGCCGAGCACCTCGTCGCCGCCTCCACTGCCGGCCCGTTCATGGCGCGATGGAGCGGATCCGCCCGAGATGTTGGAGTTGCGTATGAGGGGCTGCGGGATCAGCGGCACTCGAGTGAGTGTCATATCCCCAGCCCCCGGCGTGATGTACTTCGACCGAGGGTGGAAGACGTTCGCCCGCATCCACAGCTTGACGGCGGGGTTCACCCTCCATTTTAAGTTAATGGAGGGCGACCTTCTCGCCGTCAAGGTCTTCGGGGACTCCGGCACCCGGGCGAGGTGCTGCGTGGACAGCTCCTCCGATGGCGAAGGCCCCTCCTCGAGTGAGAGTGACGAGGAGGGGAGCGACAGCGACGACGACGAGGATGGCGGGTCCGACTAGGCGTCGGACGCTGCCTCGCGCGCCACCGGCGACCCCATCATCCGGGTCGCCGGCCTTCTGACCTCCCCGGGGCCGTCTCCTTGGGGGGCTGGCGTAGGGAGGCTGCGGAAGAGGAAGAGGGGTGGCGGCAAGGCCGTCAAGTCGGAGTACCAGGGCGAGGAGCCCTCGATAGCGTGCTGACGTTCCACCACCCCATCTTCAAGCTCTGCCTCCGGCGCCTCCGTCTCCGCCAAGCTCCTGGCCGGCCCCCGGGAAGTTCTCTTGGTGTCTTCTGGCGCCCGTAGCTCTCCTAGGCGCCTTTTGCCCTCCCGGCAAGCTTCTCTTGCCGGGCCTCCTTGACCTACCTCTGAGCGGAGAAACAGGAGGGGATTACGGCATCTTATCTTTAATTTGTAAGCCTTCGGCCTTAGCTGCATTTAAAATCTGTAATCCTCAGATCATGTTTTTCATCCTCTTATGGACTTGTACTAAACTGGGATGTTTTTAATGAAAAAGAGAGGAATGCTTGCCGTACTAAGTCCTTTACTTGATTTTGTGCTTTGTACATTCCCACCCTACGCTTTTAGGGGACTTGCCGGAACGAACACGCTTGCTGAGTGCGGGACGTCGGCAGTCAGTGGCGGTGTTGCTTCCGCAAGAAACCTTGTCGAAGACCAGATTGCGCGCGCTTGTGTCGTTGAGCGGACTCGGAAACAAACCAAGGGCGCAACTTGGCCGTGACTCGGCTCCTCCGTGCACAGGTTTCTTTTTACAAAGCACACTCGTTCAAGGACGCAGCCCCGCCTTCCCCGGTCCACAAGAGGATGCATGACGAGGGATGAAAAGAACTTATCTGACTCCGTAGTTCCCCGGTGACCTTAGCTTGCCGGGGGAGGGACCTTGGCCTTCGCAGCCCCCGGCAACTCTGGCTCCGGCAAGACCCAGGTGCTGGTGCGCCTTCTTTGGCCCTTGTCGCCGACGCCACGGCCTCCGGGGGCCCCGCCTTGCCGCGAAGGGACTTTGGCACTTGCAGCCCCAATGAGTTGGCTTGCGGGGCTCAGGCGCCAATCGCCTTTCAGCTTCTCCTTGTCACTGTGATTATAGCCACGAGAACGACTGAGACAGCGCTGTAATAAGCTATTCTTTATCTATAATTTATTTTATGTGCGATTTTGCAAAACAATGCCATGCTTTGCCCTTCGTATGTTTATACTCTACGCTGTTTAGGGAACTTGCCGGTGCTAACACACTTGCTGAGTACGGGACATCAGCAGCCCGCTGGCTGTGTTGTTTCCGGCAAGCAACCTTCTCAGGCCAGTTGCAGTGCACTTGAATTGTTCAGCGGACTCGGAAACAAATCAAGGACGCAACTCAGCCATGAGTTAGTTCCTTCGCGCACAAGTTTCTCATACGAAGGGCGCCTTACGGCAAGGCTTGCTATGTTACGCCCTCTACTTCGTTATATCCTTTGTGCGCTTTTACCCTACGCTTCTAGGGAACTTGCCGGCGCTAACACACTTACTGAGTACGGGACATCAGCAGCCCGCTGGCGGTGTTGTTTCCGGCAAGCAACCTTCTCGGGCCAGTTGCAGCGCACTTGCATTGTTGAGCGGACTCGGAAACAAAGCAAGGACGCAACTTAACCATGAGTTGGCTCCTCCGCGCACAGGCATTACGTACAAAGGACGAACGCACGAGGAACATAACATAAAAAAAAGCATGGAACTAAGAAGTGCTCTGTACAAAGACTCGGACGACTTAGCTTTTCCGTCTTCAACAATCCGTCGAGGCCGTGCTCCTTCCCCGATCTTTCCCCCTTGTATGTTCTCGTCCTTACGCTTTCGGGGAACCCACCGGCGCAAACACGCTTGCTGAGCGCAGGGCATCAGCGGCCCGCTGGCGGTGTTGCCTCCGGCGGGAAGAACTCGTCGGGCTGGTTGCGGCGTGCTTTTATCGTCGAGCGGACTCGAAACGGATCGACGGCGCAACCTAACCACGATTCAACCCTTCCGCGCTCGGGTTCTTATACAAGGTATGGATTTTCAGGGAGCACAACTCAAAAGTTCGAAGCTCGGCAACTTTCTTTGCCCTACTGGCCGGCGGAGCTCGATGGCGCGTCCTCGACGGCAGCGCGGCGCTCCGGGGAGATGCGCTTGCTGGAGCGAGCACCAGAGCTGTCCTTGCCGGGCTTAGCCTTTAGTTGGTCTGCCTTCGCCTTCTTGCACTTGCCGGTGGAGCTCGATGGCGCGTCCTCGACGGTAGCGCAGCGCTCCGGGGAGATGCGCTTGCCGGAGTGAGTACCAGAGCTGTCCTTGCCGGACTTGGCCTTCTTCTTCCCCCGGGGAGCTTCAGTGGCAAGTGGCTCGCGCTCTGCTGCAGCTGCTGCTTCCCGGTAGATCTTATCGGCGCAGATGAGGGCATCTTTCTTGTCGCCTTGGACAGAAATGGCACTCATCGGGCCAGGCATCTTGAGCACGTTGTATGCGTGGTGAGAGGCTGCCATGAACTTGGCGAGTGCGGGTCGGCCGAGTATCCCGTTGTAGGGTAAGGGGATATCAGCCACGTCGAATGTGACCCTCCCTGTCCTGAAGTTCAGCTCGCTGCCGAACGTCACAGGCAATGTGATCTTCCCCTTGGGCTTGCTCCTTCCCGGATTTATTCCTTGAAAGGTACCAGTTTCTTCGAGCTCGCTATCGGGGATCTGGAGCTTCTTGAGCACTACGGAGGAAATCAAGTTCAGGCCGGCCCCGCCGTCAACCAGCATCTTCGTGACCTTGAGGTTGCGGATTGTTGGTGAAACCAACATTGGCAAGCACCCGACCGCAGTGACACGATCAGGGTGGTCCTCAACATCGAAGATGATGGGCGTGCCGGACCACTTCAGAGGCCTGCGTGCCTCGACGAACGGCTCTGCCGCATTCACTTCTCGCACCCACTGTTTGAGTTCGCGGTGCGAGGTGTGCAGGGAGGCGCCGCCGTCGATGCACAATACTTCCATGCCTACAAAACTCTTGATCATCGGTCTCATCTTCCTCCATCTCTTCATCCTCATCTTCATCTTCGTCCTTGTCGCGGCGCTGGAGGCCTGTCTCCTTGCCGCGGCTTGGCCTTGCCGCGGTTCCTCCCCGGCGGGAAGCTTTTTGCGGATCCTCCGCCACCTCCCTGGGCTCTCTCCTTATCGCGGCGCTCGTACTCAGCTTTTTGCAGCTCCGCCATCTGCTCTACTTTTTTGCAGGTTTGGAGGTCATGGCCTTTGGTGCGGTGAATCTTGCAATAACGCTTGCCGGAGCTATCCTGCTTGTCGGCGGCTGCTACAGCCTCGCCGGAGTCGTCGGTTTTGGCCTTGTCGGAGCCGCCTCCGTTGCCGGAATGCTCAACAGCTAGCACATCCTTAGCTTTCCTCTTCCTATTGCTCCGCCTCCGGTTCTTCCTTGCCGGGGCGGCATCCTCGCTGTCAGATCCTTCTGCTCCGGCAATCTCTCCGGGGATTTTCCTCCCCTCCTCAGCTCGTGCACACTTGTCGGCCAGAGCGTAAAGCTCGCTGACATTTCTGATCTTGCACATCGCCATCTCCTCCCTCATCCTGCGGTTACGCACGTTCTGATGAAACGCGCTAATAACCGCGGCAGGGTGGACGTCTGGGATGTTGCATTGCACCTGGCTGAATCTTTGTATATACTTGCACAGGGGCTCCCCCTCCTTCTGGACGAGCAAGTGGAGGTCACTCTCCTGGCCATGAGGTTTGTGGCCACCCGTGAAGGCGCCGACAAACTGATGGCACAGGTCCGCCCATGAGGAGATGTTGCCGTCCGGCAAGTGCATGACCCAAGATCTGACGTTGGGCTTGAGTACCAGCGGGAAGTAGTTGGCGAGGATCTTCTCGTCGCGCCCTCCGGCAGCCTGCACCGCAATGGTGTAGATCTTTGAGGAACTCCGACGGTGTATCCTGCCGTCGTACTTCTCGCACGCGTCGCTTGAAGTTTTGGTTTTGGGCCATTTGGACTTGCCGCAGCTCGCGGTGAACGCAGGCAACCCGCCGCGTCTGGCAAGTCGCTGGTTCTCCGGGTGCATGCGCGTCAACAGCGGGCCCAGCGCGCTGGTCAGACTGACGTCGCGCTTCTCTCCGGCGCTCGATGCGGGTGCGAGCGTCTTCGTGTTGCCGTTCTTGGAGAACGTGGTGCTGATCACGGCGAGTTCGCGGGTCCGACGACGCGGTGGAGTCGGCGTCAAGGTTGGTCCAGCGAGCTGGCGATCTCGGCCTTTGGGGCTGGGAACGCACAGAAGCGGCACCCCCAGCGGTCCTGTCGGCGCCGGCCTGCGCCGGGGCGTCTTGCCGGGCCCTCGACGCGCTCGGTCGCCGGGGCTTGTCACCGTTGGCAAAGCCGATGAGGCTGTGTATGGCCATCCTCCAGTCGTCGATCTTGTGCGGCGCCAGAGGGAAATCTGGAAGCAGCTGGGCTCGGGCCAGCGCTTCCTCTGCTGTCTTGGGTGGCGGCGGCGACGAGCGGCGTGAGGAGCGGGATGTGCTCGGACTCCCAACCGGATTGGGAGGAGCAACACCTCGTCCAGCGATCAGATTCGCCGCGCCAAAGATGCGGGCGTGCATGTCGACCTCGGCGTCCCCGCGACCCACCAGCTTGGCCTTGTTCCAGCGAGCACGGTGCTAGGAGCACCGGGCGTTGTTGACCTTGCACCTCCAGGAAGGGTGCGGCGTCGCCGATCGCCGACGCTTGCGGGGCCTTGTTTTTGGATCTGGTGACGACATGAGACCCACCGGCGGCGCCCGCTCCTCCGCCGGCGTCCACTCCACCGCCTGCTTGCTCCAGCGGTGGTGGTGGAATCGATGTAGACGGAGCGGCCACCTCCGAAGGCTTCTTCTTCGGTGGCATGTTGACGATGACGCTGATGTAGCACGCGTGGAGACCGGATCAGATGCTCACAATCTCGACGCCCCCCTACCTGGCGCGCCAAAGATGTCGGGGCGTGTCTCTGCGGCCTCGAGCACCTATGGGGCACTGGGGGCCCCTTCTGGTTCGGCAAGGAAGCGGGGATCGTGCGCAGAGCAGATCGAGGTCGGGCGCGCGCGGGGAGACGGGCAATCTTTACCCAGCTTCAGGGCTCTCCGGAGAGATAACACCCCTACTGCTGCTTCGTGTTTGTTGTTTGATCTTGCTCGTGCGAGCGTATGGTGGTGCTGTGAGTGTCCAATGGACCGAACCCCTTCTACGTGCGCATGGGCCTCCCTTTTATAGTCTGAAGGGGGTACCCACAGGTGGCAGCGTAGGAAGAAGGGGTAGAAAGGTAAAATCACAGGTTGGTGCAACAGTGCACAACAGTGCCCCTACCTAACTCTGACGGCAGGGGACAAGGGCATTAAATGCCCGTCCGGTCGCCCCAACAGTGCAGGAGGAGTGACCGTTAAGTGAGCCTCTGGTTGCCACGATGGCGCCTCTGTCAGCTCCGTTTGCCACCTCGCTCCGCATGGCTGCGCGATGCCTCGCCACGTGCCCTTGGGATGGCTCGTGATGACGCGTCCTTTGGTGCTTGCTGGAGTTGGTGGCAGCCTTGCAGCGGCAAGTGCTTTGCCGCAGCCCTTTTGTTGTGCCGGCAAGCTTGCGGCCATTGGGCTTTGCCGGGCGCACGGGCGCCAGCAGCAAGTCTTCCGTGATGCCTGGTTGACCTTCCCAGCAAGCTCCTCTTGCCGGGGCCTTCATGTTCTTGGCTAGTACTTTGTTCTTGAATGGCAGTAATAAGGAGTGGTGGAGAGCCTTGCAGGGCGTCCAAGCAAGCCCGGCATGGTGTCTTTGATCGCCCGTGCAGACAAGTTCGGGGTACTAAGGTACCCCCTACTTTAGTACACCGACACAAGTATTTTTTCATAATCACCTCAACTAGCATGACTCTAATATCACTACCTCCATATCTCAAAACAATTATCAACCATCATATTGATCATAGCATCCAATTCTTTTTCTATGATAGTTTTTATTATACCCAACTTGGATGCTCATCATTCTAGGACCAACTTTGTGAGCATAGAAAATACCATGCTGTTCTAAAAAGACTCTCAAAAAGATATAAGTGAAGCATGAGAGACTAGCAATTTCTTCAAAATCAAGACACCACCGTGCTCAAAAAGATATAAGTGAAGCACTAGAGCAAAAACTATCAAGCTCAAAAGATATAAGTGAAGCACATAGAGTATTCTAGCTAATTCTAATCAAATAGGCTTCTCCCAAAAGGTGTGTACAGCAAGGACGATTGTAATAAACTAAAAAGCAAAGACTAATATAATACACGACGCTCCAAGCAAAACACATATCATCTGGTGAATAAAAATATAGCTCCAAGTAAAGTTACCAATGAACGAAGACGAAAGAGGGGATGCCTTCCCGGGGCATCCCCAAGCTTAGGCTTTTGGCTATCCTTGAATATCTTGGGGTGCCATGGTCATCCCCAAGCTTAGGCTCTTGCCACTCCTTATTCCATAGTCCATAAAAGCTTTACCCAAAACTTGAAAACTTCACAACACAAAACTCAACAGGAAATCTTATAAGCTCCATTAGTGAAAGAAAACAAAACCACTACATAAGGTACTATAATGAACTCATTCTTTATTTATTTTGGTGTTAAACCTACTGTATTCCAACTTCTCTATGGTTTATAAACTATTTTACTAGCCATAGATGCATCAAAATAAGCAAATAACACACGAAAAACAGAATCTGTCAAAAACAGAACATTTAGCAATCTGTAACTAACACAAAATTATGGAACTCTAAAAATCCTACCAAAATAGGAAGTCCTGGAAAATTTATCTAATGATCATAAGCAAAAAGAATCAACGCAAAATCACGTTTCTGTGATTTAATAAAACTAAATTCGTGAGCGCAAAGTTTCTGTTTTTCAGCAGAATCAAATCAACTATCATCATAGGTTATCCTATAGGTTCTATTTGGCACAAACACTAATTAAAAGATAAAAACACATCTAAACAGAAGGTAGATGCAAGATGTATTACTAAACAGGAACAAAAACAAAAAACACAAAGAAAATTGGGTTACCTCCCAACTAGCGCTATCGTTTAACGCCCCTAGCTAGGCATAAAAGCGAAGATATATCTAAGTAGTGCCATCTTTGGCACTAAATTCATAAGTAGCCCGCATGATAGATTCATAAGGTAATTTGACTTTCTTTCTTGGAAAGTACTCCATGCCTTTCTTTAAGGGAAATTGGAATCTAATATTCCCTTCCTTCATATCAACAATCGCGCCAATCTTTCTAAGGAAAGGTCTACCAAGAATAATAGGACAAGAAAGATTGCAATCTATATCAAGAACGACAAAATATACGGGCACCAAATTTCTATTTGCAACAATGATAACATCATTGATCCTCCCCATTAGCTTTTTAATGGTGGAATCCGCAAGGTGCAAATTTAAAGAGCAATCATCAAGATCATGGAAACCTACAATATCACATAAAGTTTTCGGAATCGTGGAAACAATAGCACCCAAATCACACAAAGCAAAACACTCATGATCTTTAATTCTAATCTTTATAGTAGGTTCCCACTCATCATTAAGGTTTCTAGGTATAGAAACTTCCAAATTAAGTTTTTCATCATAAGATTGCATCAAGGCATCAACGATATGTTTGGTAAAAACTTTATTTTGACTATAAGCATGAGGAGAATTAACAACGGATTGCAACAAGGAAATACAACCTTCTAAAGAGCAATTATCATAATCAAATTCCCTGAAATCCGAGATAGTGGGTTCAATGCTATTTAAAGTCATGACCTCTCCAATCCTACTTTTACCAAATTTAGCATCAAGATCTAAAGACTCCGAATTCTTGGAACGTCTTCTAGGCAAAGTTGACTCATCATCAGTCCCATAATTATCAAGATTCATATTTCAAAACAAAGATCTAATAGGAGATGCATCAATAACTTTAAGATCTTCATCATTACTTTCATGGAAACTAGAAGAACACGCCTTTATAAAGCTATCTTTCTTAGCACGCAAACTAGCGGTTCTTTCTTTGCACTCATCAATGGAATTCTCATTACTTTGAGAGACTCATTGATATCATGCTTAGGAGAAGAAGATCTAAGTTTAAGAGAATCAACATCAAGCGAAAGTCTATCAACGTTCCTAGCCAAATCATCAACTGTGAGCAATTTTCCTTCAAGCAAAGCATTAAAATTCTTTTGAGAAATCATAAATTCTTTCACACTATTCTCAAAATCAGAGGGCATCTTATTAAAATTACCATAAGAATTATTGTAGGAATTTCCATAATTATTAGAGGAATTACTAGGGAACGGTCTAGCATTAAAGTTTCCTCTATAAGCATTGTTTCCAAAACTATTCCTACCAACAAAATTCACATCCATAGATTCATTATTATTCTCAATCAAAGTAGACATAGGCATATCATTGGGATCAAGAGGAGTATCTTTAGTAGCAAACAATTTCATAAGATCATCCATCTTTCCACTCAAAACATTGGTTTCTTCTATAGCATGCACTTTTTTACTAGAAGATCTTTCGGTGTGCCATTGAGAATAATTAGCCATAATACTATCAAGAAGTTTTGTAGCATCTCCTAACGTGATTTCCATAAATGTGCCTCCCGCGGCCGAATCTAAGAGATTTCTAGAAGCAAAGTTCAAACCGGCATAAAATTTTTGTATGATCATCCATAAATTCAAACCATGAGTAGGGAAATTGTGAATCATCAATTTCATTCTTTCCCAAGATTGGGCAACATGCTCATGATCATGTTGTTTAAAATTCATAATATCGTTCCTAAGAGTGATGATCTTAGCGGGAGCAAAATACTTAGAGATAAAAGCATCTTTGAAATTGTTCCAAGAATCAATACTTTTTTTAGGCAAAGACGAAAACCAAACTTTAGCACGATCTCTAAGTGAAAACGGAAATAACATCAATTTAACAATATCGTTATCCGTATCTTTCTTCTTTTGCATATCACACAAATCCACAAAGTTGTTTAGATGAGTAGCGTCATATTCACTAGGAAGGACGGCAAATTGATCTTTCATAACAAGATTCAGCAAAGCAGTATTGATTTCACAAGACTCAACATCATTAAGAGGAGCAATCAGAGTACTAAGGAAATTATTATTATTGATATTCGAGAAATCACACAATTTGGTATTATCCTGCGCCATGGCAACAAGTAATCCGACACACAAGCAAATAGAAAAAGGCAAGTGAAAGAGAGAGGAGGAGATTGGGAAAGAGAGGGCGAATAAAACGGCAAGGGTGAAGTGGGGGAGAGGAAAACGAGAGGCAAATGACAAATAATGTAAATGCGAGGGAGATGAGTTTGTGATTGGTACTTGGTATGTCTTAACTTGAGCGAAGACCTCCCCGGC
Source organism: Aegilops speltoides (assembly GCA_021437245.1). Lineage (NCBI taxonomy): Eukaryota > Viridiplantae > Streptophyta > Magnoliopsida > Poales > Poaceae > Aegilops > Aegilops speltoides. Next base: position 133,574,429 of record CM038141.1, read on the forward strand.
AACGGCGCGAGAAAACGCAAGTTGGCGGGAGGTCGAATCTTAACTTGACTTGGTGGAAGCCTCCCCGGCAACGGCGCCAGAAATCCTTCTTGCTATGTCTTGAGCTTGCGTTGGTTTTCCTTGAAGAGGAAAGGGTGATGCAGCAATAGTAGCGTAAGTATTTCCCTCAGTTTTTGAGAACCAAGGTATCAATCCAGTAGGAGGCTCCTCAAAAGTCCCACACACCTACACAAACAAACAAAGAACTCGCAACCAACGCAATAAAGGGGTTGTCAATCCCTTCACGGCCACTTGCGAAAGTGAGATCTGATAGAGATAGTATGATAAGATAAATATATTTTTGGTATATTATAATACAGATGCAAAAAGTAAAGATGCAAATAAAAGTAGATTGAAAACAAATATGATAAGAGATAGACCCGGGGGGCATAGGTCTCAAGGTAGCATAAGTATTACGGTGGGTGAACAAATTACTGTCGAGCAATTGATAGAAAAGTGAATAGTTATGAGATTATCTAGGCACGATCATGTATATACGCATCACGCCCGCAACAAGTAGACCGACTCCTGCCTGCATCTACTACTATTACTCCACACATCGACCGACTCCTGCCTGCATTTAGAGTATTAAGTTCATAAGAACAGAGTAACGCCTTAAGCAAGATGACATGATGTAGAGGGATAAACTCATGCAATATGATATAAACCCCATCTTTTTATCCTCGATGGCAACAATACAATACGTGCCTTGCAACCCTGTCTTTCACTGGGTAAGGACAATGCAAGATTGAACCCAAAGCTAAGCACTTCTCCCATGGCAAGAAAGATCAATCTAGTAGGCCAAACCAAACTGATAATTCGAAGAGACTTGCAAAGATAACTCAATCATACATAAAAGAATTCAGAGGAGATTCAAATATTTCTCATAGATAAACTTGATCATAAACCCACAATTCATCGGATCTTGACAAACACATCGCAAAAAGAGTTTACATCGAATAGATCTCCACAAGAGAGGGGAGAACATTGTATTGAGATCCAAAAAGAGAGAAGAAGCCATCTAGCTAATAACTATGGACCCGAAGGTCTATGCTAAACTACTCACAACTCATCGGAGGGGCTATGGTGTTGATGTAGAAGCCCTCCATGGTCGATTCCCCCTCCGGCAGAACATCGGTGAAGGCTCCAAGATGGGATCTCGCGGATACAGAAGGTTACGGCAGTGGAAATTGTGTTTCGTTAGCTCCCTTGATGTTTTCGGGGTACGTAGGCTTATATAGGAGGAGGAAGTACGTCGGTGGCCGCCCGAGGGGCCCACGAGACAGGGGGCACGCCCTACAAGGGGGGCGTGCCCTCCTATCTTGTGGAGGCCTCGGCTGCTTCTTGACTTGCACTCCAAGTCCTCTGGATCACGTTCGTTCCAAAAATCACGCTTCCGAAGGTTTCATTCCATTTGGACTCCGTTTGATATTCCTTTTCTTCAAAATATTGAAATAGGCAAAAAAAACAGCAATACGGGCTGGGCCTCTGGTTAGTAGGTTAGTCCCAAAAATGATATAAATGTGTAAAATAAATCCCATAAACATCCAAAAGGGGTGATATAATATCATGGAACAATCAAAAATTATAGATACGTTGGAGACGTATCAGCGGGGCTGGTCTGAACTTGATCTCGCCTGTTGTGATCAAGAGGCTGCAGATCCCTGATGGGGACATCGAGAAGATGGGCACGTTTCAAGGGGTCAACCCGGGGAGGAGCCAGCCAAAGGGAAAGGTCACGCTACCCATGACATTTGGAGGCGAGTTGAACTATAGGACGGAGAGGATTGTCTTTGATGTAGCCCAGATCCCCTTGCCCTACAACGGGATCCTTGGCCGCCCGGCACTAGCCAAGTTCATGGTGGCTTCTCACTACGCCTACAACACGGTGAAGATGCCCGGGCCGATGAACATCATCACCGTCCCCTCCGACAAGAAAGATGCATTGATTTGCGTTGACCAACTCTACTGGGAAGCGGTTGCAGCAGCTGCCGCCAAGGCACCTGCTCCTGCCGTTGATGCCCCAGGAGAAAAGAAGACCGGCGAGACTCCTCGCACCCACTCCGGCAAGCGCACCTCTTCGGGGTATTGCGCTCCTGTTGAGGACGTGCCAGAGAGCTCCACGGGCAAGAGCAAGAAGTCCAGAGCTACACCACCAGAGACCAAGAAGGTGTCCGTAAAGGAGGAAGGCACGGGAGCAGCTTTTACCATAAGCTCCACCCTTGACGGCAAATAGGAAAGCGAGCTCGTCACTTTCCTGCGGGCGAATGTCGATGTGTTTGCATGGCAAGCATCCGACATCTACGGCGTTCCCAAGGAAGTGATTGAGCACCATCTTGCTGTCTGCCCTCATGCACGGCCCGTCAAGCAGAAGGTCAGGAAGCAAGCTCTGGAAAGGCAGGAGTTCATCACGGAGGAGATCAGAAAGCTAGAGGCGGCAGGCTTGGTAAGGGGGGTGCTCCATCCGACATGGCTGGCCAACCCGGTAGTGGTGCGCAAGGCAAACGGGATGTGGAGGATGTGTATTGATTACGGAGACATCAATAAAGCTTTTCCAAAGGATCCTTTCCCATTACCGTGCATCGACCAGATTGTTGACTCCACCGCCGGGTGTGACCTGCTATCATTCCTCGACGCCTACTCAGGGTACCATCAGATCTTCATGACAAGAGAAGATGAGGGGAAGACAACATTCATCACCCCATGTGGTACGTATTGCTTTTTACGGATGCCTTTCGGGTTGAAGAGTGCTGGCTCGACCTTTGCAACAGTAGTACAAATTGGTTTTGAGCCCCAGCTACATAGAAATATGGAAGCTTATATGGATGACATAGTGGTCAAAACCAAGGACAAAGCAACACTTATGAAAGATCTGGAGGAAAAATTTGCAAACCTGCGCAAGATCAACCTCAAGTTGAACCCTGAGAAGTGTGTCTTTGGTGTCCCGTTCGGCAAGCTTCTCGGGTTCTTTATGTCGCAGCGTGGGATTGAGGCAAACCCAGACAAGATCAAGGCCATCGAGCAGATTGAGGCACCTAAGCGGATCAAGGACGTGCGTTGGCTCACTGGCTGCATTGCCACCATGAGCAGATTCATCTCCAAATCCGCGGAGCGTGCCCTTCCCTTTTTCAAGATCTTGAAGAAGGCGGGCCCAATGGAGTGGACCTCGGAGGCCGAGGCAGCGCTGCAGGATTTGAAGAAATACCTCTGCTCTACCCCAGTGCTGGTTGCGCCTAAGCCACAAGAACTGTCGCTGCTGTACCTAGCGGCAACGAATCAGGTGGTTAGCGCCGCACTGGTGGCATAGAGAGAGGTCGACGAACAGGCAACAGCAACGACAGAATCAATGGATGGAGAGCCGGAACCCTCCCCGGCAGGGCTCGGTCCCGGCAAGACTGAGTCCCCGGCAAGGACTGGCGCCAGTGCAACAGGGCCCGCGCGACTAGGTGAAGTGGTGCAGAAGAAGAAAATGGTGCAGCACCAGTTTGCCGTCGGCTCCCTCTCTGTGGGGGCTAGGTCGAGGTACTCAGGTGTGCAAAAATTGCTCTTCAGCCTCCTTATGTCCTCGAGGAAGCTGCGTCATTACTTCCAAGCGCACGAGATCACCGTTGTCACCAACCTCCCGTTGCAATGGATACTGCATAACCCATATGCAACGGGGAGGATTGTGGAATGGGCCCTGGAGCTATCAAGTTTTGGCTTGAAGTTCGAAAGCACCTCGATGTTTCAGAGCAGAGTCTTGGCTGAGTTCGTTGCTGAATGGACCTTGACGCCCGACGAAGAGGTCCAGGAGACCACTCTCCCTGGCAAGGAAACGAGTCGCAATTGGATCCTGTATTTTGATGGAGCCTTCTCGCTACAAGGCGTCGGCGCCAGTGTGCTGCTCATCACACCCACCGGAGAGAACCTCAAGTACGTAATCCAAATGCACTTTCCCAAGGAGATGTCGACAAACAACACTGCCGAGTACGAGGGATTGCTTGCCGGTCTCAGGATCGTGGCAGACCTCGGAGTCAAGAAGCTCATCGTTAGGGGTGACTCGCAGCTTGTCGTCAGGCAGATCAACAAAGATTATCAGAGCCCGTTGATGGAAGCTTACGTAGATGAAGTGAGTTGACTGGAGGAGAGCTTTGACGGTATACAGACAGAGCATGTCCCCCGAATGGAGAACGACATTGCCGACTACCTGTCAAAGAGTGCTGCCCTCAAGCTACCTGTGGAACCAGGTACTTTTGTGCTTCGATTAACTCAACCATCCGTCGAACCATCAACAAAACAAAACAAGCGGAGGAAGCTAGGCCCCGGCAAGCACTTCCCCACCGAGCTCCCTGGAGCCACTGGCGAAGGAGTTGCCATGGACGCCGAGCCTGCCGTGGGACAACAGACTCCGGCAGGGCACCAGGACCTTGCCGCGGAGGCAACCATTCCCGCGGCAGAAGAAATGCCTTTATTCCTTGCCGTCGAGCCACAGGCTCCACCATGGGCGCAGCACACCGTCCGATTCCTCCAAATAGGAGAGCTTCCTGAGGAGTAGGAAGAAGCGGAGAGAGTAGCCCGCCGGTCTGATCTATACCAATTCATTGACAATGTCTTGTACACAAAAAGACCGAATGGGGTGAAATTCAAGTGCATCTCTTGGGAGGAAGGACTGGAGCTATTGGCAGAGATACATGGAGGCATATGCAGCTCCCACATAGGGTCAAGGGCCCTTGCTGGCAAGGCTTTCCGGCAAGGTTTCTTCTAGCCCACTGCCCTCCATGATACGACGGTACTAGTAACCAAGTGTGAAGCGTGCCAGTTCCATTCAAAGAAACTTCATCAGCCAGCTCAAGCCTTGCAGACAATCCCTCTCTCCTAGCCATTCTTGGTCCGGGGGCTTGACATATTGGGCCCTTTTCCATGTGTCGTTGGGGGCTTTGAGTACTTGTACATTGCCATCGACAAGTTCACAAAGTGGCCGAAGGTGGAAGCAATGAGGAAGGTGACCGCACAGTTGGCCGTCAAATTCTTCAAAGGACTAGTTTGCCGCTTTGGTGTGCTGAACAGAATCATCACCGACAACGGCACGCAGTTCACAAGCCACACCTTCATGCAGTATATCGAGGACCTCGGCAACAAGGTCTGTTTTGCTTCCGTGGCACACCCACGAAGCAACGGCCAAGCGGAGAGGGCGAATGCAGAAGTGCTACGTGGCTTGAGGACAAAGACTTTTGACAGGCTGCACAAAAGCGGGAAGCGCTGGATTGATGAGTTGCCGGCGGTTCTTTGGTCGATCAGAACGACGCCAAATCGAGCCACCGGCCAGACACCCTTTGCCCTGGTTTATGGGCAGAAGCATTTCTCCCCATGGATCTCATATATGGGTCACCTCTAGTGCTCGCTTATGATGAGCTTGAGCAAGAGCGATTGCGGCAAAATGACGCAACGTTCCTCGAGGAAGATCGTCTCCGGGCGGTTGTGAGAGCAGCGTGCTACCAACAAGCCTTGTGCCGCTACCATAGTTGCAAGGTTCATGCCCGGATCTTTGAGGAAGGCGACCTTGTTCTTCAGCGCGTTCAGTCGGCCAAGAATTCCAACAAGTTGACACCGAAGTGGGAAGGCCCTTATCGGCTAACATGAGTCACCAGGCCTAGCGCAGTCCGCCTGGAGACCGAAGATGCCATTCTAGTGAGCAACTCCTGGAACATCGAGCATCTTCGGAAGTTTTACCCATAAGGCGCGGCTGCTGGGGCCCCCGGCAAGCCACCTTTTTATACAAGCCTTGTCGGCAAGGCATGTAACCCTCTGTACAAAGCCAGGGCAGACCTTGAGCATAAATAAACGAAGCGCTGGCGCCCTAAGTTATAGCATGCATGCTAGATTGAGTGCTTAGAGGCGACTAACCCCTAGCATAGAGGTCGAGTTTGCATCTCTTTGTTCCTATCCAGCCTCTTTGGTTCGCAGGGTACATAAATGTTTCCGCCAAGCCGAGTGGAAGGAAGAGAACAAGCTGGCGCTCCGGACCCGGCAAGCCAAGCTTGTCGGGGGCTGAAGACATGAATGTCCACCCACGGCAAGCTAGGGTTGCCGGGGGCTGCAGATCCAGATAAGTTTTTCCATCCACTGTTATCCATTTCCGTATGAAGCTTGGAACATATGGAACCTTGTTTTGTTCCAAGGATGCCGTGCTCCCCTCGTTCCTATCACCCAAGAACTTCTTGGTTCGGAATATGGTTGTAGCCGCGGCGGCAAGGAAGCAAGCGTAGGGCCCACCCCCACTTCTTCCCTGCCTCCACCAAAGGCGTGAGTATGGACGAACGGAGTGGGGGAACGGCAACGCCTGCTGCCGGGCAACGGTGTTTATATTGAAAATAACAAGGATTTGTTCCTTGGTATGGGCTTTGCTCACACACACACACAAGACCCGGCAAACACCCTTTTCCCATTAATATGTTCCATACAGGTACAATTTGTATGGAATGTAGACATGAACAAGGAGGCTACAAGTTTTAAATCTAACTAAGGCCCGTAGGCTTACAAACTGAAAGCAGATAAAGTGCCCGTAATCCCTTTCTTGTCCCTCTCCTCAGGAAATGAAACAAGAAGGGAAAAGGGCAGAGGAAGCGCTGAGGCAAGGTACGAGCAGCGGAAGGCACCAAGAGAACATGCCGGCGGTCGCCTAGGAGAGGGCTGGCGGTGGTGGCACTGGAGGAAGAGCTGGACGATGAGGCAGCGGTCCGTCAATACGCTACAAAGGCGTTGGTGCCATCGTACTCCGACTTGATGGCCCGCCACCCGCCTTCTTCGCCTTCTCCGGCCTCCCCATGCCAGCCACCCAAGGAGGTGACCCCGAGAAGTTCAAGGAGCCAGCGACATGGATGATGCGGTCGCCGGTGTCGCCCAGGAGTGGCGTGCCCGACGCCTAGTCGGACCCGTCATCCTGCCGCCCGCTACCCTCGTCGTCGCTGCCGCTGTCCTCCTCGCCACTCCTGCTCGAGGAAGAGTCCTCGTCATCAGAGGAGCTCTCCACGAAGCACCTTACGCGAGTCCCAAAGTGTCCAAAGACCTTGACAGAGAGGATGCCACTCTCCATTAATTTGAAATGGAGAGTGAGCCCCTCCGTCAAGCTGTGGATATGAGCGAAGGTCTTACACCCACGGCGAAGGTACATGACGTGAGGGGCTGGGAACTCGAAGTCGGCCCATGTGCTACTGTTCCCACAGCACCTCATGTGCAGCCTCAGCGCCCGCGGCGGGTCCAACTCCATCTCTCGAGCAAATGGGGTCAGGAGACAAAGACGACGGCGCGTCGGCCGGCGCAGCCTGATGAAGAACTCATAGGGGTTGTCCCCAACGTGGTCCTCCACCGGGGGAGGGGCCGCTGGCGGAGGCGAGGCCGACGCACCACCCCATCCTCCTCTTCCCCGAGCACCACGACGGCCTCGGCCTCGCCCCTCCCCCTTCCTCTAATGGCTGGCTCCGCCGCCACAAGCTCTTGGGGAGAAGCGACACGTTGTCTAGCAGAGACCCTCGCCACCACCGATGAAGCATCACCGCGCCCTCTCGCCATGATAGAAGGGAAGAAGGAGCAGGGATGGGGAGAGGCGGATGAAGAAGGACTGAGAGGCACCGTTCCTCCCGCTCCCCTCCTTATAAAGGACGGGGTCTGGGCTCGGCCACCCCTTTCAGCCAATTCGGATCATTAAGGTGATAGCAGGCGAGGCCGTCGACCGCCCTCCCCGCCCAATTGAAGGCGCATGGGAATCAACCCACGCGCGCGCGACTTTCCGTATCCCGCATGCCTGTCATTCGCTCTGCATCGTGCATGCGACATACATGGCGTGAGAGACGGTCGTAATGAGACGCGTCGAGTGATGGTTCCCAGGTAAAGACAGTAAATGAGCGGCGGCCCTGCGGTCTCGAAGGGACATGCAAGCCGCCTATTTACTATTCACCACAAGATGACGCAAGCATGCTCCGATCATGCGTGCGCACGACCCCCACGTCACGCATTCAACGCGGGTCATGGGGAAGCGCAGTGGACAGAAAGCTACCACGGTAAAAACCGCCTCGCCTGCCCGCGCACCGTTCCAGGCCTGGACCAACAACAGTCGCGCTTATGTGTGGCCCAGGCCCGGGGGCTCCTGTCGGTGTACTAAAGTAGGGGCGCTCCTTTGTACCCCTTATTTGTGCACAAGCAGTCAGAGCCGCACCCGTGACCACGCTTAAGCAAGGCAGAGACAGGAAATCAAAGTCACGGGATGGCCAAAGCAACGCCAAGACAGAGGCATGAAGAGCAAAAAGCGAAGTGGTTTCCCCCGGCAAGACCCTTGCCTGGGCGGCCTCCACGGCCCCAGCAAGGACCTTACCGGGGCAGCCAACCCGACGCCAGCAGGGAGCGCCACCCTTGGCCCCCAGTCTCTCCAGCGTCGCCAACCGCGTTGGGACATAGGGTCGGGAGGCGCCTCCATGGTGGCATGCAGATCTTTGTGAAGACAAGGAACACTTCAAATCATAAGAGAATTAGAGGACGACGAACCTCGGCGAGACCCTCGCCAAGGAACCCCACAAGACCCCCGGCAAGATCCTTGCCAGGGACGACTGCAACGCTACCGCAAGACCCTTGCTGGGGCCTAATACGTCTCCAACCTATCTATAATTTTTGATTGTTCCATGCTATTATATCACCCCTTTTGGATGTTTATGGGCTTTATTTTACATATTTATATCATTTTTGGGACTAACCTACTAACCGGAGGCCCAACCCATATTGCTGTTTTTTTTTGCCTATTTCAGTGTTTCGAAGAAAAGGAATATCAACGGAGTCCAAACGGAATGAAACCTTCGGGAGCATGATTTTTGGAATGAACGTGATCCAGAGGACTTGGAGTGCAAGCCAAGAAGATGCTGAGGCTCCCATGAGATAGGAGGGCGTCCCCTATAGTGCGTGCCCCCTGTCTCGTGGGCCCCTCGGGTAGCCACCGATGTACTTCTTCCTCCTATATATACCTACGTACCCCGAAAACATCCAGGAGGCAGATGAAACACAATTTCCACCACCATAACCTTCTGCATCCACAAGATCCCATCTTGGAGCCCTCGCTGGTGTTCTGCTGGAGGGGGGATCGACCATGGAGGGCCTCTACATCAACATCCTTGCCCCTCTGATGAGTTGTGAGTAGCTTACCACAGACCTACGGGTCCATAGTTATTAGCTTGATGGCTTCTTCTCTCTTTTTGGATCTCAATACAATGTTCTCCCCCTCTCTTGTGGAGATCTATTCGATGTAAACTCTTTTTGCAGTGTGTTTGTCGAGATCCGATGGATTGTGGGTTTATGATCAAGTTTATCTATGAATAATATTTGAATCTTATCTGAATTCTTTTCTGTATGATTGAGTTATCTTTGCAAGTCTCTTCGAATTATCAGTTTGGTTTGGCCTACTAGATTGATCTTTCTTGCCATGGGAGAAGTGCTTAGCTTTGGGTTCAATCTTGCGGTGTCCTTACCAAGTGATAGAAAGGGTTGCAAGGCACGTATTGTATTGTTGCCATCAAGGATAACAAGATGGGGTTTATATCATATTGCTTGAGTTTATCCCTCTACATCATGTCATCTTGCTTAATGCGTTACTCTGTTCTTATGAACTTAATACTCTAGATGCAGGCAGGAGTCGGTCGATGTGTGGAGTAATAGTAGTAGATGCAAGCAGGAGTCGGTCTACTTGTTATGGACATGATGCCTATATACATGATCATGCCTAGATAATCTCATAATTATTCGCTTTTCTATCAATTGCTCGACAGTAATTTGTTCACCCACCGTAATACTTATGCTATCTTGAGAGAAGCCTCTAGTGAAACCTATGGCCCCCGGATCCATCTCTTATCATATTTACTTCCAATATACTTTTATTTGCATCTTTACTTTTTGCATCTATCTTATAAAATTCCAAAAATATATTTATCTTATCTTACTATCTTTATTAGATCTCACTTTCGCAAGTGTCCGTGAAGGGATTGACAACCCCTTTATCGCGTTGGTTGCGAGTTCTCAGCTTGTTTGTGTAGGTGCGTGGGACTTTTGAGGAGCCTCCTACTGGATTGATACCTTGGTTCTCAAAAACTGAGGGAAATACTTACGCTACTATTGTTGCATCACCCTCTTCTCTTCGAGGAAAACCAACGCAAGCTCAAGACGTAGCAAGAAGGATTTCTGGCGCCGTTGTCGGGGAGGTCTTCACTCAAGTCAAGACATACCAAGTACCCATCACAAACCCATCTCCCTCGCATTTACATTATTTGCCATTTGCCTCTCGTTTTCCTCTCCCCCACTTCACCCTTGCCGTTTTATTCGCCCTCTCTTTCCCAATCTCCTCCTCTCTTTTCGCTTGCCTTTTTCTGTTTGCTTGTGTGTTGGATTACTTATTGCCATGGCGCAAGATAATACCAAATTGTGTGCTTTCTCAAAGACCAATAATAATGATTTCCTTAGTACTCTGATTGCTCCTCTTAATGATGTTGAGTCTTGTGAAATGAATACTGCTTTGCTGAATCTTGTTATGAAAGATCAATTCACCGGCCTTCCTAGTGAAGATGCCGCTACTCATCTAAACAACTTTGTTGATTTTTGTGATATGCAAAAGAAGAAAGATACAGATAAAAATATTGTCAAATTGAAGTTATTTCCATTTTCACTTAGATATCGTGCTAAAGTTTGGTTTTGGTCTTTGCCTAAAAATAGTATTGATTCTTGGAACAAGTGCAAAGATGCTTTTATCTCTAAGTATTTTCCTCCCGCTAAGATCATAATATCCTCTCTAGGAACCATATCATGAATTTTAAACAACTTGATCATAGCATGTTGCCCAATCTTGGGAAAGAATGAAATTGATGCTTCGCAATTACCCTACTCATGGTTTGAATTTATGGATGATCATACAAAATTTTGATGCCGGTTTGAACTTTGCTTCTAGAAATCACTTAGATTCGGCCGCGGGAGGCACGTTTATGGAAATCACATTAGGAGATGCTACAAAACTACTTGATAATATTATGGCTAATTATTCTCAATGGCACACCGAAAAATCTTCTAGTAAAAAAGTGCATGCTATAGAAGAAATCAATGTTTTGAGTGGAAAGATGGATGAACTTATGAAACTGTTTGCTACTAAAAATACTCCTCTTGATCCCAATGACATGCCTTTGTCTTCCTTGATTGAGAATAGTAATGAATCTATGGATGTGAATATTGTTGGTAGGAATAGTTTTGGAAACAATGCTTATAGAGGAAACTTTAATGCTAGACCGTTCCCAAGTAATTCCTCTAATAATTATGGAAATTCCTACAATAATGCTTATGGTAATTTTAATAAGATGCCCTCTGATTTTGAGAATAGTGTGAAAGAATTTATGATTTCTCAAGATAATTTTAATGCTTTGCTTGAAGAAAAATTGCTCAAAGTTGATAATTTGGCTAGGAACGTTGATAGACTTTCGCTTGATGTTGATTCTCTAAAACTTAGATATTCTTCTCCCAAGCATGATATCAACGAGTCTCTTATAGTAATGAGAATTTCCATTGACGACTGCAAGGAAAGAACTGCTAGATTGCGTGCTAAAAAAGATAGCTTTATAAAAGCGTGTTCTTCTAGTTTCCATGAAAATAATGATGAGGATCTTAAAGTTATTGTGTTGGGGAACGTTGCAGAAAATTAAAATTTTTCCTACGGTTTCACCAAGATCCATCTATGAGTTCATCTAAGCAACGAGTCATGGGAGAGAGATTGCATCTACATACCACTTGTAGATTGCGTGCGGAAGCGTTCAAGGGAAGGGTGATGATGGAGTCGTACTCGCCGTGATTCAGATCACCGATGACCAAGTGCTGAACGGACAGCACCTCCGCATTCAACACACGTACGGGACGGACGACGTCTCCTCCGTCTTGATCCAGCAAGGAGGAAGGAGAGATTGAGGAAGATTGCTCCAACAGCAGCACGACGGCGTGGTGGTGTTGGTGCAGCAGTACTCCGACAGGGCTTCGCCAAGCACGTAAAGGAGGAGGAGAGGTGTTGGGGAGGGGAGGGGCAGCGCCTTGGGATGTGTACAGCAGCCCTCCCCTCACCCCTCTATTTATAGGGGAAGGGGAAAGGGGGGCCGACCCCTCTAGATGGGATCTAGAGGGGGGCGGCGGCCAGGGAGGGGGGACTTGCCCCCAAAGCAAGGGGGGCGCCCCCCTTAGGGTTTCCCCCCAACCCTAGGCGCATGGGCCCAAGGTGGGGGGGCGCGACCAGCCCTCCAGGGGCTGGTTCCCTGCCCCTTGCGGCCCATGTGGCCCTCCGAGAGGGGTGGCCCCTCCCGGTGGACCCTCGGAACCTCCCCGGTGGCCCCGGTACAATACCGATATGCCCCCGAAACTTTCCGGTTTCCGCATGACAACTTCCCATATATAAAACTTCACCTCCGGACCATTCCGGAACTCCTCGTGACGTCCGGGATCTCATCCGGGACTCCAAACAACATTCAGTAATCACATACAAGTCTTCCTGATAACCCTAGCATCACCGAACCTTAAGTGTGTAGACCCTACGGGTTCGGCAGACATGCAGACATGACCGAGACGACTCTTCGGTCAATAACCAACAGCGGGATCTAGATACCCATGTTGGCTCCCACATGTTCCACGATTATTTCATGTTGAACCACGATGTTGAGGATTCGATCAAACCCCGTATACAATTCCCTTTGTCAATCGGTACGTTACTTGCCTGAGACTCGATCGTCGGTATCCCAATACCTTGTTCAGTCTCGTTACCGGCAAGTCATTTTACTCGCATCAGTAATGCATGATCCGTGACCAACCACTTGGTCACTTTGAGCTCAATATGATGATGCATTACCGAGTGGGCCCAGAGATACCTCTCCGTCATACGGAGTGACAAATCCTATCCTCGATCCGTGTCAACCCAATGTACACTTTCGGAGATACCAGTAGTGCACCTTTATAGTCACCCGATTCGTTGTGACGTTTGATACACCCAAAGCACTCCTACGGCATCCGGGAGTTACACGATCTCATGGTCTAAGGAAAGGATGCTCGACATTGGAAAAGCTCTAGCAAACGAACTACACGATCTTGTGCTATGCTTAGGATTGTCTTGTCCATCACATCATTCTCCTAATGATGTGATCCGTTATCAACGACATCCGATGTCCATAGCCAGAAACCATGACTATCTGTTGATCAACGAGCTAGTCAACTAGAGGCTTACTAGGGACATATTATGGTCTATGTATTCACACGTGTATTACGATTTCCGGATAATACAGTTATAGCATGAATAAAAGACAATTATCATGAACAAGGAAATATAATAATCCTTTTATTATTGCCTCTAGGGCATATTTCCAACAGTCTCCCACTTGCACTAGAGTCAATAATCTAGTTACATTGTGATGAATCGAACACCCATAGAGTTCTGGTGTTGATCATGTTTTGCTCGCGAGAGAGGTTTAGTCAACGGATCTGCGACATTCAGATCCGTATGTACTTTGCAAATTTCAATGTCTCCATCTTGAACATTTTCACGGATGGAGTTGAAGCGACGCTTGATGTGCCTGGTATTCTTGTGAAACCTGGGCTCCTTGGCAAGGGCAATAGCTCCAGTGTTGTCACAGAAGAGTTTGATTGGCCCAGACGCATTGGGTATGACTCCTAGGTCGGTAATGAACTCCTTCACCCAAATTGCTTCATGCGCTGCCTCCGAGGCTGCCATGTACTCCGCTTCACATGTAGATCCCGCCACGACGCTCTGCTTGCAGCTGCACCAGCTTACTGCTCCATCATTCAACATATACACGTATCCGGTTTGTGACTTAGAGTCATCCAGATCTGTGTCGAAGCTAGCATCGACGTAACCCTTTACGACGAGCACTTCCTCACCTCCATAAACGAGAAACATGTCCTTTGTCCTTTTCGGTACTTCAGGATATTCTTGACCGCTGTCCAGTGTTCCTTGCGGGATTACTTTGGTACCTTCCTACCAAACTTACGGCAAGGTTTACATCAGGTCCGTACACAGATGGCATACACAATAGATCCTATGGCTGAAGCATAGGGATGACACTCATCTCTTCTTTATCTTTTGCGTGGTCGGGATTGAGCCGAGCTCAATCTCACACCTTGCAACACAGCAAGAACCCTTTCTTGGACTGATCCATTTTGAACTTCTTCAAAATCTTATCAAGGTATGTGCTTTGTGAAAGACCTATGAGGCGTCTCAATCTATCCCTATAGATCTTGATGCCTAATATATAAGCAGCTTCTCCAAGGTCCTTCATTGAAAAACACTTATTCAAATAGGCCTTAATGCTGTCCAAAAGTTCTATATAATTTCCCATCAAGAGTATGTCATCTACATATAATAAGAGAAATGCTACAGAGCTCCCACTCACTTTCTTGTAAACGCAGACTTCTCCATAAGTCTGCATAAACCCAAACGCTTTGATCATCTCATCAAAGCGAATGTTCCAACTCCGAGATGCTTGCACCAGTCCATAAATGGATCGCTGGAGCTTGCATACTTTGTTAGCGTTCTTAGGATCGACAAAACCTTCCGGCTGCATCATATACAGCTCTTCCTTAAGATGTCCGTTAAGGAATGCCGTTTTGACGTCCATCTGCCATATCTCATAATCATAGTATGCGGCAATTGCTAACATGATTCGGACGGACTTCAACTTCGCTACGGGAGAGAATGTCTCGTCGTAGTCAATCCCTTGAACTAGTCGATAACCCTTAGTGACAAGTCAAGCTTTATAGGTGGTAACATTTCCATCCGCGTCCGTCTTCTTCTTAAAGATCAATATGTTTTCTATCGCTCGCCGATCATCGGGCAAGTCTGTCAAAGTCCATACTTTGTTTTCATACATGGATTCTATCTCGGATTTCATGGCTTCAAGCCATTTGTTGGAATCTGGGCCCGCCATCGCTTCTTCATAGTTCAAGGTTCACCGTTGTCTAACAACATGATTTCCGTGACAGGGTTGCTGCACCACTCAGTGCGCAACGTGTCCTTATGGACCTCGAAGTTCAAGAGCAACTTGATCCAAGTACCTTGATCATCATCATTATTTTCCTCTTCAGTTGGTGTAGGCATCATAGGAACATTTTCCTGAGCTGCACCACTTTCTCGTTCGAGAGGTAGTACTTCATCAAGTTCTACTTTCCTCCCACTTACTTCTTTCATGAGAAACTCCCTTTCCAGAAAGCATCCGTTCTTGGCAACAAAGATCTTGCCCTCGGATCTTAAGTAGAAGGTGTACCCAATGGTTTCCTTAGGGTATCCTATGAAGACGCATTTTTCCGACTTGGGTTCAAGCTTTTCAGGTTGAAGTTTCTTGACATAAGCATCGCATCCCCAAACTTTTCGAAACGACAGCTTAGGTTTCTTCCCAAACCATAATTCATACGGTGTCATCTCAACGGATTTAGACGGTGCCCTATTTAAAGTGAATGTAGCTGTCTCTAGAGCGTATCCCCAAAATGATAGCGGTAAATCGGTAAGAGACATCATAGACCGCACCATATCCAATAGAGTGCGACACGACGTTCGGACACCTTTATTACCGAGGTGTTCCAGGCGGCGTGAGTTGTGAAACGATTCCACATTTCCTTAAGTGTGTACCAAATTCGTGACTTAGATATTCTCCTCCATGATCTGATCGTAGGAACTTTATTTTTCGGTCACGTTGATTCTCTACCTCATTCTGAAATTCCTTGAACTTTTCAAAGGTCTCAGACTTGTGTTTCATTAAGTAGACATACCCATATCTACTCAAGTCATCAGTGAGAGTGAGAACATAACGATATCCTCCGCGAGCCTCAACACTGATTGGACCGCACACATCGGTATGTATGATTTCCAACAAGTTGGTTGCTCGCTCCATTGTTCCGGAGAACGGAGTCTTGGTCATTTTGCCGATGAGGCATGGTTCGCATGTGTCAAATGATTCATAATCGAGAGACTCTAAAAGTCCATCAGCATGGATCTTCTTCATGTGCTTGACACCAATGTGACCAAGGCGGCAGTGCCACAAGTATGTGGGACTATCGTTATCAACTTTACATCTTTTGGCATTCACACTATGAATATGTGTAATTTTACGCTCGAGATTCATTAAGAATAAACCATTGACCATAGGGGCATGACCATAAAACATATCTCTCATATAAATAGAACAACCATTATTCTCGGATTTAAATGAGTAGCCATCTCATATCAAACGAGATCCAGATACAATGTTCATGCTCAAACTTGGCACCAAATAACAATTATTAAGGTTTAAAACTAATCCCGTAGGTAAATGTAGTGGCAGCGTGCCGACGGCGATCACATCGACTATAGAACCATTCCCGACGCGCATCGTCACCTCGTCCTTCACCAGTCTCCGTTTATTCCGCAGCTCCTGCTGTGAGTTACAAATATGAGCAACGGCACCGGTATCAAATACCCAGGAGTTACTACGAGTACTGTTAAGGTACACACCAATTACATGTATATCAAATATACCTTTAGTGTTGTCGGCCTTCTTATCCACTAAGTATTTGGGGCAGTTCCGCTTCCAGTGACCCTTCCCCTTGCAATAAAAACACTCAATCTCAGGCTTGGGTCCATTCTTTGACTTCTTCCCGAATCGGCTTCTCGGGCGGCAAACATCCTTGCCATCCTTCTTGAAGTTCTTCTTGCCCTTGCCCTTCTTGAACTTAGTGGTCTTATTGACCATCAACACTTGATGTTCTTTCTTGATCTCAACCTCTGCTGTCTTCAAGATTGAAAATACTTCAGAATGGTCTTCACCATCCCCGCATATTGTAGTTCATCACAAAGCTCTTGTAGCTTGGTGGGAGCGATCAAGGATTCTGTCAATGACCGCCTCATCGTGGAGGTTAATGTTCACTGAGTCGGCGGTTGTGCAACCTGACATTTTGAGTATGTGCTCACCGACGTAACTGTTTTCCTCCATCTTACAACTATAGAACTTGTCGGAGACATCATATCTCTCGACCGGGCATGAGCTTGGAAAACTAGTTTCAGCTCTTGAACATCTCATATGCTCCGTGATGCTCAAAATGCTTTTGGAGCCCGGTTCTAAGTCTGTAAAGCATGCCGCACCGAATGAGGGAGTAATCATCAGCGAGAGACTGCCAAGTGTTCATAACGCCTTGGTTCTCTCGGGACGGAGCGTCACCTAGCGGTCCTTCTAGGACATATTGTTTCTGGCAGCTATGAGGATGATCTCGTGTTCCGGACCCAATCCGTATAGTTGCTGCCATCATCTTTCAGCTTGGTTTTCTCTAGGAACGCGTTGAAGTTCATGTTGACATGAGCGTTGGCCATTTGATCTACAAGACATATTTGCAAAGGTTTTAGACTAAGTTCATGATAATTAAGTTCATCTAATCAAATTATTACAATGAACTCCCACTCAGATTAGACATCCCTCTAGGTATCTAAGTGTTACACGATCCAAGTCGACTAGGCCGTGTCCGATCATCACGTGAGACGGACTAGTCATCGTCGGTGAACATCTTCATGTTGATCGTATCTTCCATATGACTCGTGTTCGACCTTTCGGTCTCTGTGTTCCGAGGCCATGTCTGTACATGCTAGGCTCGTCAAGTTAACCCTAAGTGTTTTGCATGTGTAAAACTGTCTTACACCGTTGTATGTGAACGTAAGGATCTATCACACCCGATCATCACGTGGTGCTTTGAAACGATTTAACTTTAGCAACGGTGCACGCTTAGGGAGAACACTTCTTGAAATTGTTGTAAGGATCATCTTATTTACTACCGTCGTTCTAAGTAAACAAGATGCATAAACATAATAAACATCACATGCAATTATATAGTAGTGACATGATATGGCCAATATCATATAGCTCCTTTGATCTCCATCTTCGGGGCTCCATGATCATCTTTTCACCGGCATAACACCATGATCTCCATCATCATGATCTCCATCATCGTGTCTTCATGAAGTTGTCACGCCAACGACTACTTCTACTTCTATGGCTAACGCGTTTAGCAATATAAAGTAATTTACATGGCGTTCTTCAATGACACGCAGGTCATACAAAAATAAAGACAACTCCTATGGCTCCTGCCGGTTGTCATACTCATCGACATGCAAGTCGTGATTCCTATTACAAGAACATGATCTCATACATCACAATATATCATTCATCATTCATCACAACTTCTGGCCATATCACATCACATGACAATCGCTGCAAAAACAAGTTAGACGTCCTCTAATTTATGTTGCATCTTTTACGTGGCTGCAATTGGGTTCTAGCAAGAATGTTTTCTTACCTACGAATAACCACAACATGATTTTGTCAACTTCTATTTACCCTTCATAAGGACCCTTTTCATCGAATCCGCTCCAACTAAAGTGGGAGAGACAGACACCCGCCAGCCACCTTATGCAACTAGTGCATGTCTGTCGGTGGAACCGGTCTCACGTAAGCGTACGTGTAAGGTTGGTCCGGGCCGCTTCATCCCACAATACTGCTGAAGCAAGAAAAGACTAGTAGTGGCAAGCAAGTTGACAAGATCCACGCCCACAACAAAATTGTGTTCTACTCGTGCAATAGAGAACTACGCATAGACCTAGCTCATGATGCCACTGTTGGGGAACGTTGCAGAAAATTAAAAAATTTCCTACGGTTTCACCAAGATCCATCTATGAGTTCATCTAAGCAACGAGTCATGGGAGAGAGATTGCATCTACATACCACTTGTAGATCGCGTGCGGAAGCGTTCAAGGGAAGGGTGATGATGGAGTCGTACTCGCCGTGATTCAGATCACCGATGACCAAGTGCTGAACGGACAGCACCTCCGCGTTCAACACACATACGGGACGGAAGACGTCTCCTCCGTCTTGATCCAGCAAGGAGGAAGGAGAGGTTGAGGAAGATTGCTCCAACGGCAGCACGACGGCGTGGTGGTGTTGGTGCAGGAGTACTCCGACAGGGCTTCGCCAAGCACGTAACGGAGGAGGAGAGGTGTTGGGAGGGGAAGGGCTGCGCCTTGGGATGTGTACAGCAGCCCTCCCCTCACCCCTCTATTTATAGGGGAAGGGGCAAGGGGGGGCGACCCCTCTAGATGGGGTCTAGAGGGGGGGCGGCGGCCAGGGAGGGGGGACTTGCCCCCAAAGCAAGGGGGAGCCCCCCTTAGGGTTTCCCCCCAATCCAAGGCGCATGGGCCCAAGGTGGGGGGCACGCCCAGCCCTCCAGGGGCTGGTTCCCTGCCCCTTGCGGCCCATGTGGCCCTCCGAGAGGGGTGGCCCCTCCCGGTGGACCCTCGGAACCTCTCCGGTGGCCCCGGTACAATACCGATATGCCCCCGAAACTTTCCGGTGTCCGCATGACAACTTCCCATATATAAAACTTCACCTCCGGACCATTCTGGAACTCCTCGTGACGTCCGGGATCTCATCCGGGACTCCGAACAACATTCGGTAATCACATACAAGTCTTCCTAATAACCCTAGCATCACCGAACCTTAAGTGTGTAGACCCTACGGGTTCGGGAGACATGCAGACATGACCGAGACGACTCTCCGGTCAATAACCAACAGCGGGATCTGGATACCCATGATGGCTCCCACATGTTCCACGATGATTTCATCGGTTGAACCACGATGTCGAGGATTCGATCAAACCCCGTATACAATTCCTTTGTCAATTGGTACATTACTTGCCCGAGACTCGATCGTCGGTATGCCAATACCTTGTTCAGTCTTGTTACCGGCAAGTCACTTTACTCGTACCGTAATGCATGATAACGTGACCAACCACTTGGTCACTTTGAGCTCAATATGATGATGGATTACCGAGTGGGCCAGAGATACCTCTCCGTCATACGGAGTGACAAATCCCAGTCTCGATCCATGTCAACCCAACAGACACTTTCGGAGATACCTGTAGTGCACCTTTATAGTCACCCAGTTATGTTGTGATGTTTGATACACCCAAAGCACTCCTACGGCATCCGGGAGTTACACGATCTCATGGTCTAAGGAAAGGATACTTGACATTGGAAAAGCTCTAGCAAACAAACTACACGATCTTGTGCTATGCTTAGGATTGGGTCTTGTCCATCACATCATTCTCCCAATGATGTGATCCCGTTATCAACGACATCCGATGTCCATATCTAGGAAACCATGACTATCTGTTGATCAACGAGCTAGTCAACTAGAGGCTTACTAGGGACATATTATGGTCTATGTATTCACACGTGTATTACAATTTCCGGATAATACAGTTATAGCATGAATAAAAGACAATTATCATGAACAAGGAAATATAATAATCCTTTTATTATTGCCTCTAGGGCATATTTCCAACATATTGATGCGTCTCCTATTAGATCTATGTTTTGCAATATGAATTTTGATTATTATGGGACTGATGATGAATCAACTTTGCCTAGAAGGCGTCCCAAAAATTCGGAGTCTTTAGATGTTGATACTAAATTTGGTAAAAGTGGGATTGGAGAGTCCTCAATTTCAAATAGTATTGAACCCACTATCTCGGATTTAGAGGAATTTGATTATGATAATTGTTCTTTAAAAAGTTGTATTTCCTTGTTGCAATCCATTGTTAATTCTCCTCATTCTTATAGTCAAAATAAAGCTTTTACCAAACATATCGTTGATGCCTTGATGCAATCTTATGGTGAAAACTTAATTTGGAAGTTTCTATACGTAGAAAACATAATGATGAGTGGGAACCTACTATAAAGATTATAATTAAAGATCAAGAGTGTTTTGCTTTATGTGATTTGGGTGCTAGTGTTTCCACGATTCCGAAAACTTTATGCAATATTCTAGGTTTCCATGATCTTGATGATTGCTCTTTAAATTTGCACCTTGCGGATTCCACAATTAAAAAGCCTATGGGAAGGATAAATGATGTTCTTATTGTTGCAAATATAAATTTGGTGCCCGTAGATTTTATCGTTCTTGATATAGATTGCAATCTTTCTTGCCCTATTATTCTTGGTAGACCTTTCCTTAGAACGATTGGTGCGATTATTGATATGAAGGAAGGGAATATTAGATTACAATTTCCATTAAAGAAAGGCATGGAGCAATTTCCAAGAAAGAAATTCAAATTAGTTTATGAATCTAGCATGCGTGCTACTTACGAATTTAGTGCCAAACAGGGCACTCATTAGATCTATCTTTGCTTTTATGCCTAGGTAGGGGCGTTAAACGATAGCGCTAGTTGGGAGGCAACCCAATTTTCTTTATGTTTTTTTTGTTTTTGCTCCTGTTTAGTAATAAATATTTCATCTACCTTCTGTTTAGATGTGTTTTTATCTTTTAATTAGTGTTTATGCCAAGTAGAACCTACAGGATAACCTATGATGATAGTTGATTTGATTCTGCTGAAAAACAGAAACTTTGCGCGCACGAATATAATTTTGTTAAATCACAGGAACGTGCTTTTGAGTTGATTCTTTTTGCTTCTAATCAATAATAAAATTGTCCAGGACTTCCTATTTTCGTAGGATTTTTAGAGTTCCATACGTTTGCGTTAGTTACAGATTGCTACAGACTGTTCTGTTTTTGACAGATTCTGTTTTTCGTGTGTTGTTTGCTTATTTTGATGCATCTATTGCTAGTAAAATAGTTTATAAACCGTGGAGAAGTTGGAAGACAGTAGGTTTAACACCAAATTAAATAAAGAATTAGTTCATTACAGTACCTTATGTGGTGGTTTTGTTTTCTTTCACTAACAGAGCTTATAAGATTTCCTGTTGAGTTTTGTGTTGTGGAGTTTTCAAGTTTTGGGTAAAGCTTTTGTGGACTATGGAATAAAGGGTGGCAAGAGCCTAAGCTTGGGGATGCCCATGGCACCCCAAGATATTCAAGGATAGCCAAAAGCCTAAGCTTGGGGATGCCCCGGTAAGGCATCCCCTCTTTCGTCTTCGTTGATTGGTAACTTTACTTGGAGCTATATTTTTATTCGCCACATGATATGTATTTTGCTTGGAGCGTCGTGTATTATATTAGTATTTGCTTTTTAGTTTACCACAATCATCCTTGATGTACACACCTTTTGCGAGAATCCTATTTGATTATAATTTGCTAGAATACTCTATGTGCTTCACTTATATCTTTTGAGCTTGATAGTTTTTGCTCTAGTGCTTCACTTATATCTTTTAGAGCACGGTGGTGTCTTAATTTTGAAGAAATTATTAGTCTCTCATGCTTCGCTTATATTATTTTGAGAGTCTTTTAGAACAGCATGGTATTTGCTATGGTCATAAAGTTGGTCCTAGAATGATGAGCATCCAAGTTGGGTATAATAAAAACTATCATAGAAAGTGAATAGGATGCTATGATCAATTTGATGCTTGATAATTGTTTTGAGATATGGAGGTAGTGATATTAAAGTCATGCTAGTTGGGTGATTATGAATTTAAAGAATGCTTGTGTTGAAGTTTGTGATTCCCATAGCATGCACGTATGGTGAACCGCTTTGTGATGAAGTTGGAGCACAATTTTATTTATTGATTGTTTTCCTTATGAGTGGTGGTCGGGGATGAGCGATGGTCTTTTTCTACCAATATATCCCCCTAGGAGCATGCACATAGTGCTTTGGTTTTTGATGACTTCTAAATTTTTGCAATAAGTGCATGAGTTCTTTTGACTAATGTTGAGTCCATGGATTATGCGCACCCTTTCACCCTTCCATCATTGCTAGCCTCTCTTGTACCATGCAACTTTCACCGGTACCATACACCCACCATATACCTTCCTCAAAACAGCCACCATACCTACCTATTATGGCATTTCCATAGCCATTCCGAGATATATTGACATGCAACTTTCCACCGTTTCGTTCATATAACATGCATTACTTTTGTCATATTGCTCTTTGCATGATCATGTAGTTGACATCGTATTTGTGGCAACGCCACCTTCATAATTTTCATACATGTCACTCTTGATTCATTGCATATCCAGGTACACCGCCGGAGGCATGTCACTCTTGTTCTAGCTTTGAGTTGTAATTCTTGAGTTGTAAATCCATAAAAGTGTGATGATCTTCATTATTAGAGCATTGTCATAGTGAGGAAAGGATGACGAAGACTATGATTCCCCCACAAGTCGGGATGAGACTTCGGACTTTACAAAAAGAAAAAAAAAGAAAAAGAAAAAAAATAGAAAGGCCAAAAAGAAAAAAAAGGCCAAAGAAAAAAAAGAAAGAAAAAAAGAGAAGAAAAAGAAAAAAATGAGAGAAAAAGAGAGAAGGGACAATGCTACTATCTCTTTTTCCACACTTGTGCTTCAAAATAGCACCATCATCTTCTTGATAGAGAGTCTCATTTGTTGTCACTTTCATATACTAGTGGGAATTTTTCATTATAGAACTTGTCTTGTATATTCCAATGATGGGTTTCCTCAAAGTGCCCTAGGTCTTCGTGAGCAAGCGAGTTGGATGAACACTCACTTAGTTTCTTTTGTTGAGCTTTCATATATTTATAGCTCTAGTGCATCCGTTGCATGGCAATCCCTACTCACTCACATTGATATCTATTAATGGGCATCTCCATAGCCCGTTGATACGCCTAGTTGATGTGAGACTATCTTCTCCTTTTTTGTCTTCTCCACAACCACCATTATATTCCACATATAGTGCTATGTCCATGGCTCACGCTCATGTATTGCGTGAAAGTTGAAATTTTTTGAGATTATTAAAGTATGAAACAATTGCTTGGCTTGTCATCGGGGTTGTGCATGATTAAATACTTTGTGTGATGAAGATAGAGCAACAGCCAGACTATATGATTTTGTAGGGTTTTTTTGGCCATGTTATTTTGAGAAGACATGATTACTTTGATTAGTATGCTTGAAGTATCACCATTTTCATGTTAACATGAACTTTTATTTTGTATCATTTGGATCTGAACATTCATGCCACAATAAAGAAAATTACATTGAGAATTATGCTAGGTAGCATTCCACATCAAAAATTTCTTTTTTATCATTTAACTACTCGAGGACGAGCAGGAATTAAGCTTGGGGATGCTTGATACGTCTTCAACGTATCTATAATTTATGATTGTTCCATGCTATTATATTACCCCTTTTGGATGTTTATGGGCTTTATTTTACAAATTTATATCATTTTTGGGACTAACCTACTAACCGGAGGCCCAGCCCATATTGTAGTTTTTTTTTGCCTATTTTAGTGTTTTGAAGAAAAGGAATATCAAACGGAGTCCAAACGGAATGAAACCTTCGGGAGCGTGATTTTTGGAACGAATGTGATCCAGAGGACTTGGAGTGCAAGCCAAGAAGCTGCTGAGGCTCCCACGAGATAGGAGGGCGCCCCCCTATAGGGCGCGCCCCTATCTCGTGGGCCCCTCGGGCGGCCACCGACGTACTTCTTCCTCCTATATATACCTATGTACCCCGAAAACATCCAGGAGGCAGACGAAACACAATTTCCACCACCGTAACCTTCTGTATCCGCGAGATCCCAACTTGGAGCCTTCGCCGGTGTTCTGCCAGAGGGGGAATCGACCACGGAGGGCCTCTACATCAACATCCTTGCCCCTCCGATGAGTTGTGAGTAGTTTACCACAGACCTACGGGTCCATAGTTATTAGCTAGATCGCTTCTTCTCTCTTTTTGGATCTCAATACAATGTTCTCCCCCTCTCTTCTGGAGATCTATTCGATGTAAACTCTTTTTGCGGTGTGTTTGTCAAGATCAGATGAATTGTGGGTTTATGATCAAGTTTATCTATGAATAATATTTGAATCTTCTCTGAATTCTTTTATCTTTGATTGAGTTATCTTTGCAAGTCTCTTCGAATTATCCGTTTGGTTTGGCTAACTAGATTGATCTTTCTTGCCATGGGGGAAGTGCTTAGCTTTGGGTTCAATCTTGCGGTGTCCTTACCCAGTGACAGAAAGGGTTGCAAGGCACGTATTGTATTGTTGTGAAAGTGCAACTAATCCCCAGGTGGTTTTGGTAATTAATAACAACATATATATCATTGAACTAATCATTTCTTGAGAATATTTCAGAAAGTTCAGTGATATGGGTATGGCAATGACTGATGATGTGGACCCCTCAAAATGCTAAGGAAAGCATTGGCAAAAGCTCAAGACTCTATCTTTGGTTTAGTGATCCAAGATCACATTGAGTCCATAGGAAAGCCAATACTATTAAAAGGGGATGAGGTTATGATGATGATCTGGTTGCTCTAAGTGCTTAGTGATTTATCTCTCAAACTATCAGCAATCTTTCACTCCAACATAAACCCATAAGTAATCTCGGTCCCACCGATTCCAAACTCAGTCACACCGAGATGAACCACCTCAGCCATATAGCCAAACCCTAAGATTCTCGGATTTTCCGATTCCAAACTCGGTCATACCGAAATTGGTGTTGCCAAGCTTCTGTAACCTTCTGTACTCAAATCGGTGTCACCGAGATGAGAAAGTCGGTCCCACCGAGATTGGCAAACCCTAGACTTTGGAAGAATCGGACTAACCGAGATTGTATTTTCGGTCCCACCGAAAATCCCAACGTTCACAAGATTTGAACTTTCGGTCTCACCGAGTTGTCAACTTCGGTCTGACCGAGATTGGTCAAATGTGTGTAACGGTTGGATTTTGTGTGGAGGCTATAAATACCCCTCCACCTCCTCTTCATTCGCAAAGAGAGCCATCAGAAAGAACCACCACTCCTACCTTACATTTCTGAGAAGAAAACTACCTACCCTTGTGTTGAGATCAAGTTGCTCCACTCCCACCATATGAAACTTGATTTCTAGCCTTCCCAAGTTGCTTTCCACTCAATCCCTTCCTCCACCACAGCCAAATCAGTGAGGAGAGTTGAGTGTTGGGGAGATTATCATTTGAAGCACAAGAGCAAGGAGTTCATCATCACCAACACCATCTATTACCTTTTGGAGGGTGGTGCCTCCTAGATTGGTTAGGTGTCGCTTGGGAGCCTCCGTCATGATGTGGAGTTGAACCAAGAAGTTTGTAAGGGCAAGGAGATCGCCTACTTCGTGAAGATCTACCCCGAGTAAGGCTAGTCCTCCGTGGACGTAGGCCATGATGGCATAGACAAGGTTGCTTCTTCGTGGACCCTTCGTGGGTGGAGCCCTCCGTGGACTCTCGCAGCCGTTACCCTCCGTGGGTTGAAGTCTCCATCAACGTGGATTGACGATAGCACCACCTATCGGAACCACGAGAAAAAATCTCCGTGTCTCCATATTGCGTTTGCTCTTCTCCACCTCTCATTTACTATACGTGCAATTTACTTTCCGCTGCCACAACTCTAGAATTGCATGTGTAGGGTGATACTTGACTTGGTTATCATTGTGAACTTGCTAAGAATCTACTCCAATCAAAAGGCTAAGTTTTTAAGTTGTCAAGTAGTCTAATCACCCCCCCTCTAGACATACTTCCGATCCTACATGTTGCCATCGAGGATAACAAGATGGGGTTTATATCATATTGCTTGAGTTTATCCCTCTACATCATGTCATCTTGCTTAATGCGTTACTCTGTTCTTATGAACTTAATAATCTAGAAGCAGGAAGGAGTCGGTCGATGTGTGGAGTAATAGTAGTAGATGCAGGTAGGAGTCGGTCTACTTGTTATGGACGTGATGCCTATATACATGATCATGCCTAGATAATCTCATAATTATTCGCTTTTCTATCAATTGCTCGACAGTAATTTGTTGACCCACCGTAATACTTATGCTATCTTGAGAGAAGCCTCTAGTGAAACCTATGGCCCCGGGTCTATCTCTTATCATATTTGCTTCCAATCTACTTTTATTTGCATCTTTACTTTTTGCATCTATCTTATAAAATACCAAAAATATATTTATCTTATCTTACTATCTTTATTAGATCTCACTTTCGCAAGTGGCCGTGAAGGGATTGACAACCCCTTTATCGTGTTGGTTGCGAGTTCTCAGTTTGTTTGTGTAGGTGCGTGGGACTTTTGAGGAGCCTCCTACTAGATGGATACCTTGGTTCTCAAAAACTTAGGGAAATACTTACACTAATATTGCTGCATCACCCTCTCCTCTTCTAGGAAAACCAATGCAAGCTCAAGACGTAGCAAGAAGGATTTCTGGCACCGTTGCCGGGGAGGTCTTCGCTCAAGTCAAGACATACCAAGTACCCATCACAAAACCATCTCCCTCGCATTTACATTATTTGCCATTTGCCTCTCGTTTTCCTCTCCCCCACTTCACCCTTGTCGTTTTATTCACCCTCTCTTTCCCAATCTCCTCCTCTCTTTTCTCTTGCCTTTTTCTGTTTGCTTGTGTGTTGGATTACTTGTTTCCATGGCGCAAGATAATACCAAATTGTGTGATTTCTCAAATACCAATAATAATGATTTCCTTAGTACTCCGATTGCTCCTCTTAGTGATGTTGAGTCTTGTGAAATCAATACTTCTTTGCTGAATCTTGTTATGAAAGATCAATTCGCTGACCTTCCTAGTGAAGATGCCGCTACTCATCTAAACAACTTTGTTGATTTGTGTCATATGCAAAAGAAGAAAGATACGGATAACAATATTGTCAAATTGAATTTATTTCCGTTTTCACTTAGAGACCGTACTAAAGTTTGGTTTTCGTCTTTGCCTAAAAATAGTATTGATTCTTGGAACAAGTGCAAAGATGTTTTTATCTCTAAGTATTTTCCTCCCGCTAAGATTATCACTCTTAGGAACAATATCATGAATTTTAAACAACTTGATCATGAGCATGTTGCCCAATCTTGGGAAAGATTGTAATTGCCCGATCAAGACATAGCAAGGCCCTGGCAAGGCCCTTGCCGAGGACGTCCGCGAGGCCACAGCCAGGCTCGCACCCGCCAAGCTTCTGCCACCGCTCCCATGAAGCTGCCAGCCTGATATGTCTCCAACGTATCTATAATTTTTGATTATTCCATGCTATTATATTACCCGTTTTGGATGTTTATGGGCTTTACTTTACACTTTTATATCATTTTTGGGACTAACCTACTAACTAGAGGCCCAGCCCGAATTGCTGTTTTTTTGTGCCTATTTCAGTGTTTCGAAGAAAAGGAATATCAAACGGAGTCCAAACGGAATGAAACCTTTGGGAGCGATCTTTTTGGAACAAACATGATCCAGGGGACTTGGAGTGGACGTCAAGCAACAGAGGAGGCAGCCACGAGGGTGCCCGGCGCGCCCCCCACCCTCATGGGCCCCTCGAGCGTCCACCGACCTACTTCTTCCTCCTATATATACCCATGTACCCTGAAACCATCGAGAAGCACCACGAAAAACTATATCCACCGCCGCAACCTTCTGTATCCGCGAGATCCCATCTTGGAGCCTTCGTCGGCGCTCCACTGGAGGGGAATCGACCATGGAGGGCCTCTACATCATCTCCAAGGCCCTTCCGATGAGTTGTGAGTAGTTTACCTAGCTAGATGGCTTCTTCTCTCTCTTTGAATCTCAATACAAATTTCTCCTCGATATTCTTGGAGATCTATTTGATGTAACTCTTTTTATGGTGTGTTTGTTGATATCCGATGAATTGTGGGTTTATGATCAAGTTTATCTATGAGAAATATTTGAATCTCCTCTGAATTCTTTTATGTGTGATTAAGTTATGTTTGCAAGTCTCTTCGAATTATCAGTTTGGTTTGGCCTACTAGATTAATCTTTCTTGCAATGGGAGAAGTGCTTAGCTTTGGGTTCAATATTGCGGTGTCCTTTCCCAGTGGCAGCAGGGGCAGCAAGGCACGTATTGTATTGTTGCCATCAAGGATAAAAAGATGGGGTTTATATCATATTGCATGAGTTTATCCCTCTACATCATGTCATCTTTCTTAATGTGTTACTCTATTCTTTAAGAACTTAATACTCTAGATGCATGCTGGATAGCGGTCGATGTGTGGAGTAATAGTAGTTGATGCAGGCAGGAGCCGGTCTACTTGTCACGGACGTGATGCCTATATACATGATCATGCCTAGATAATCTCATAATTATTCGCTTTTCTATCAATTGCTCGACAGTAATTTGTTCACCCACCGTAATACTTATGCTATCTTGAGAGAAGCCACTAGTGAGACCTATGGCCCCCGGCTCTATCTTTTATCATATAAGCTTTCAATCTACTTTTATTTGCATCTTTACATTTTCCAATCTATATCATAAAAATACCAAAAAAATTATCTTATCATATTATCTCTATCAGATCTCACTTTCGCAAGTGGACGTGAAGGGATTGACAACCCCTTTATTGCGTTGGTTGCGAGGTTCTTGTTTGTTTGTGTAGGTGCGTGGGACTTTTGAGGAGCCTCCTACTGGATTGATACCTTGGTTCTCAAAAACTGAGGGAAATACTTACGCTACTATTGCTGCATCACCCTTTCCTCTTCAAGGAAAACCAATGCAAGCTCAAGACGTAGCAAGAAGGATTTCTGGGGCCGTTGCCGGGGAGGTCTTCGCTCTAGTCAAGGCATACCAAGTACCCATCACAAACTTATCTCCCTTGCATTACATTATTTGCCATTTGCCTCTCGTTTTCCTCTCCCCCACTTCACCCTTGTCGTTTTATTCGCCCTCTCTTTCCCAATCTCCTCTCTTTTTCGCTTGCCTTTTTGTTTGCTTGTGTGTTGGATTTCTAGTCGCGATGGCGCAAGATAATACCAAATTGTGTGACTTTTCCAATACCAATATTAATGATTTCCTTAGTACTCCGATTGCTCCTCTTAATGATGTTGAGTCTTGTGAAATTAATGCTACTTTGTTGAATCTTGTTATGAAAGATCAATTCTCCGTCCTTCGTAGTGAAGATGCCGCTACCCATCTAAACAACTTTGTTAATTTGTGTGAGATGCAAAATAATAAAGATACAGATAATGATATTGTTAAATTGAAGTTATTTCCGTTTTCACTTAGAGATCATGCTAAAGTTTGGTTTTCGTCTTTGCCTAAGAATAGTATTGATTAATTGAATAAGTGCAAATATGCTTTTATCTCTAAGTATTTTCCTCCCGCTAAGATCATTTGTCTTAGGAACGATATTATGAATTTTAAACAACTTGATCGTGAGCACGTTTCCCAATCTTGGGAAAGAATGAAATTAATGATTCGCAATTGCCCTACTCATGGTTTGAATTTATGGATGATCATACAAATTTTTTATGTCGGATTGAATTTTGCTTCCAGAAATCTTTTAGATTCGGCTGTGGGAGGCACTTTTATGGAAATCACCTTAGCATAAGCTACTAAACTCCTTGATAATATTATCGCTAATTATTCTCAATGGCACACCGAAAGATCTACTAGTAAAAAAGTGCATCCTATAGAAGAAATAAATGTTTTGAGTGGAAAGATGGATGAACTTATGAAATTGTTTTCTACTAAGAGTTCCCCTATTGATCCCAATGATATGCCTTTGTCTACTTTGATTGAGAATAATAATGAATCTATGGATGCGAATTTTGTTGGTAGGAATAATTTTGGTAACAATGCTTATAGAGGAAACTTTGATCCTAGACCATTCACAAGTAATTCCTCTAACAATTATGGAAATTTCTACAATAATTCTTATGGTAATTTTAATAAGATGCCATCTGATTTTGAGAATAGTGTTAAAGAATTTATGATCTCTCAAAAGAATTTTAATGCTTTGCTTGAAGAAAAATTGCTTAAAGTTGATGATTTGGCTAGGAACATTGATAGACTTTCGCTTGATGCTGATTCTTTGAAACTTAGATCTACTCCTTCTAAGCATTATATCAATGAGTCTCTCAAAGCTATGAGAATTTCCATTGATGAGTGCAAAGAAAGAACTTCTAGATTGTGTGCTAAGAAAGATTGCTTTGTAAAAGCGTGTTCTTCTAAATTCCATGAAAATAATGATGAAGATCTAAAAGTTATTGATGTGTCCCCTATTAAATCTTTGTTTTGCAATATGAATCTTAATAATGATGGGACTGGAGATGAGTCAACTTTAGTTAAAAGGCGTCCCAATAATTCGGAGGTTTTAGATCTTGATGCTAAATTTGGTAAAAGTGGGATTGGAGAGGTCAAGAATATAAATTGCATTGAACCCACTTTCTTGGATTTCAAGGAATTTAATTATGATAATTGTTCTTTAGTAGATTGTATTTCCTTGTTGCAATCCGTGTTGAATTCTCCTCATACTTATAGTCAAAATAAAGCTTTTACCAATCATATCGTTGATGACTTGATGCAATCTTATGAGGAAAAACTTAATTTGAAAGTTTCTATACCTAGAAAACTTTGTGATTAGTGGGAACCTACTATAAAGATTAAAATTAAAGATCATGAGTGTTATGCTTTGTGTGATTTGGGTGCTAGTATTTCCATGATTCCGAAAACTTTATGTGATATTCTAGGTTTCCATGATCTTGATGATTGCTCTTTAAATTTGCACCTTGCGGATTCCACCATTAAGAAACCTATGGGAAGGATCAATGATGTTATTATTGTTGCAAATAGGAATTATGTGCCTGTAGATTTTATCGTTCTTGACATAGATTGCAATCTTTCATGTCCTATTATTCTTGGTAGACCTTTCCTTAGAACGATTGGTGCGATTATTGGTATGAAGGAAGGGAATATTAGATTCCAATTTACATTAAGGAAATACATGGAGCACTTTCCAAGAAAGAAAGTTAAATTACCTTATGAATCTATCATGCGGGCTACTTATGAATTGAGTGCCAAAGATGGCGCTATTTAGATCTATCCTCGCTTTTATGCCTAGCTTGGGGCGTTAAACAATTGCGCTTGTTGGGAGGCAATCCAATTTTATTTTTGCTTTTTGTTTTTACTTATGCTTAGTAATAAATTTTTCATCTAGATTTTTTTAGATGTGTTTTCATGTTTTAATTAGTGTTTGTGCCTAGTAGAACCTATAGGATAACCTATGGTGATAGTTAATTTGATTCTGCTGAAAAACAGAAACTTTGCACGCACGAAAATAATTTTAGTAATTCACAGAAACGAGATTTTGCGTTGATTCTTTTTGACGTAGATCAATAGACAACTTTCCCAGGACTTCCTATTTTTGTAAGATTTTTAGAATTCCAGAAGTATTCTAGAGTTACAGATTGCTACAGACTATTCTGTTTTTGACTGATTCTATTTTTCGTGTGTTGTTTGCTTATTTTAATGCATCTATGGCTAGTATGTAGGGGTATGAACCATAGAGAAGTTGGAATACAGTAGGTTTAAAACCAATATAAATAAATAATGAGTTCATTACAGTACCTTATGTGGTGGTTTTTCTTTCTTGCACTAACGGAGCTTATGAGATTTCCTGTTGAGTTTTGTGTTGTGAAGTTTTCAAGTTTTGGGTAAAGATTTGATGGACTATGGAATAAGGAGTGGCTAGAGCCTAAGCTTGGGGATGACCATGGCACCCCAAGATATTCAAGGATAACCAAAAGCCTAAGGTTGGGGATGCCCCGGAAGGCATCCCTTCTTTCGTCTTCGTCTATCGGTAACTTTACTTGGAGCTATATTTTCATTCGCCACATGATATGTGTTTTGCTTGGAGCGTCTTGTATGATATTAGTCTTTGCTTTTTAGTTTAACACAATCATCCTTGCTGTACACACCTTTTGGGAGAAACCCACTTGATTGGAATTTATTAGAATACTCCATGTGCTTCACTTATATCTTTTGAGCTAGATAGTTTTGCTCTAGTGCTTCACTTATATTTTTTAGAGCACGGCGATGGCTTGATTTTGTATCATGCTTCACTTATATTATTTTGAGAGTATTTTAGAACAGCATGGTATTTGCTATGGTTATAAAATTGGTCCTAGAATGATGGGCATCCAAGTTGGGTATAATAAAAACTATCATAGGAAGGGAATTGGATGCTATGATCAATTTGATACTCGATAATTGTTTTGAGATATGGAAGTAGTGATATTAGAGTCATGCTAGTTGGGTGACTATGAATTTAAAGAATGCTTGTGTTGAAGTTGGCAAGTCCCGTAGCATGCACGTATGATAAAAGTTGTGTAACAAATTTGAAACATGAGGTGTTCTTATATTATGCATCCTTATGAGTGGCGGTCGGGGACAAGCAATGGTCTTTTCCTAACAATCTATCCCCCTAGGAGCATGCACGTACTGCTTGGTTTTTGATGACTTGTAGATTTTTGCAATAAGTATATGAGTTCTTTATGACTAATGTTGAGTCCATGGATTATACGCACTCTCACCCTTCCATCATTGCTAGCCTCTTCGGTACCGTGCATTCCCCTTTCTCACCATTAGAGTTGGTGCAAACTTCGCCGGTGCATCCAAACCCCGTGATACAATACGCTCTATCATACATAAACCTCCTGATATCTTCCTCAAAACAGCCACCATACCTACCTATTATGGCATTTTCATAGCCATTCCGAGATATATTGCCATGCAACTCTCCACCGTTCCGTTCATCATCATGACACGCATCATCATTGTCATATTGCCTTGCATGATCATGTAGTTGACATCATATTTGTGGCAAAGCCACCATGCATAAAATTTCATACATATCACTCTTGATTCATTGCCCATCCCGGTACACCGCCGGAGGCATTCATATAGAGTCATATCTTGTTCTAGTTTTTGAGTTGTAATTCATGAGTTGTAAATAAATAGAAGTGTGATTATCATCATTATTAGAGCATTGTCCCCCCCCCAAGAATGGCCAAAAAGAAAAATAAAAGAAAGGCCAAAGAAAAAAAGGGGTGAAAGGCCAAAAAAAGAAAGGCCCAAAAAAAGAAAATAAAAATAAAAAGGGGGCAATGTTACTATCCGTTTCCACACTTGTGCTTCAAAGTAGCACCATGTTCTTCATGTAGAGAGTCTCATATGTTGTCACTTTCATATACTAGTGGGAATTTTTCATTATGGAACTTGGCTTGTATATTCCTACGATGGGCTTCCTCAAAATGCCCTAGGTCTTCGTGAGCAAGCAAGTTGGATGCACACCCACTTAGTTTATTTTGTTGAGCTTTCATACATTTATAGCTCTAGTGCATATGTCGCATGGCAATCCCTACTCCTCATGTTGACATCAATTGATGGGCATCTCCATAGCCCGTTGATTATCCTCGTTAACATGAGACTTTCTCCTTTTTTTTGTCTTCTCCACACAACCTCCATCATCATATTCTATTCCACCCATAATGATATATCCATGGCTCACGCTCATGTATTGCGTGAAAGTTGAAAAAAGTTTGAGAATGCTAAAGTACGAAACAATTGCTTGGCTTGTCATCGAGGGTGTGCAAGATGAGAGCATTTTTGTGTGATGAAAATGAAGCATAGCCTAACTATATGATTTTGTAGGGATGAACTTTCTTTAGCCATGTTATTTTGAGAAGACATGATCGCTTTGATTAGTATGCTTGAAGTATTACTATTTATTATGTCAATATTAAATTTTATTTTGAATCATTTCGATCTGAACATTCATGCCACAATAAAGAAAAATACATTGAGAATTATGCTAGGTAGCATTCCACATCATAAATTCTGTTTTTATCATTTACCTACTCGAGGACGAGCAGGAATTAAGATTGGGATGCTTGATATGTCTCCAACGTATCTATAATTTTTGATTGTCCATGCTATTATATTACCAGTTTTGGATGTTTATGGGCTTTACTTTACACTTTTATATCATTTTTGGGACTAACCTAGTAACCGAAGGCCCAGCCCGAATTGCTGTTTTTTGCCTATTTCAGTGTTTCAGAGAAAAGGAATATCAAACGGAGTCCAAACGGAATGAAACCTTTGGGAGCGATCTTTTTGGAACAAACGTGATCCAGGGGACTTGGAGTGGATGTCAAGCAATAGAGGAGGCAGCCACGAGGGTGCCCGGCGCACCCCCTACAGGTGGGCGCGACCCCACCCTCGTGGGCCCCTCGAGCGTCCACCAACCTACTTCTTCCTCCTATATATACCCATGTACCCTGAAACCATCGAGGAGCACCATGAAAAACTATTTCCACCGTCGCAACCTTCTGTATCCGCGAGATCCCATCTTGGAGACTTCGTCGGCACTCCGCCGGAGGGGGAATCGACCACGGAGGACCTCTACATCATCTCCAAGGCCCTTCCGATGAGTTTGAGTAGTTTACCATGGACCTTCGGGTCCATAATTATTAGCTAGATGGCTTCTTCTCTCTCTTTGAATCTCAATACAAAGTTCTCCTCGATCTTCTTGGAGATCTATTCAATGTAACTCTTTTTGCGGTGTGTTCGTTGAGATCCGATGAATTGTGGGTTTATGATCAAGTTTATCTATGAGAAATATTTGAATCTCCTCTGAATTCTTTTATGTGTGATTAAGTTATCTTTGCAAGTCTCTCGAATTATCAGTTTGGTTTGGCCTACTAGATTGATCTTTCTTGCAATGGGAGAAGTGCTTAGCTTAGGGTTCAATCTTGCAGTGTCCTTTCCAAGTGACAGCAGGGGCAGCAAGGCACGTATTGTATTGTTGCCATCGAGGATAAAAAGATGGGGTTTATATCATATTGCATGAGTTTATCCCTCTACATCATGTCATCTTTCTTAATGTGTTACTCTGTTATTTATGAACTTAATACTCTAGATGCATGCTGGATAGCGGTCGATGTGTGGACTAATAGTAGTAGATTTAGGCAGGAGTCGGTCTACTTGTCACGGACATGATGCCTATATACATGATCATGCCTACATAATCTCATAATTATTCGCTTTTCTATCAATTGCTCGACAGTAATTTGTTCACCCACCATAATACTTATGCTATCTTGAGAGAAGCCACTAGTGAAACCTATGGACCCCGGGTCTATCTTTTATCATATAAGCTTTCAATCTACTTTTATTTGCATCTTTACTTTTCCAATCTATATCATAAAAATACCAAAAATATTTATCTGATCATATTATCTCTATCAGATCTTACTTTCTCGAGTGGCCGTGAAGGGATTGACAACCCCTTTATTGCGTTGGTTGCGAGGTTCTTCTTTGTTTGTGTAGGTGCGTGGGACTTTTGAGGAGCCTCCTACTGGATTGATACCTTGGTTTTCAAAAACTGAGGGAAATACTTACGCTACTATTGCTGCATCACCCTTTCCTCTTCAAGGAAAACCAACGCAAGCTCAAGACGTAGCACAGCCCACCAGCTGGGCAGGTGCCTGCGTGTCAACACAAGGCTTCTTGGCCAACTCAGCGCATGCCTACGTGGTGGCATGCAAATCTTCGTGAAGGCCCTACCACCGCGCCACCTCAGCAGCCTGCCAGCCTACATGGCGCTGACCGCCTCGCTGGCCCAGTAAAATAGCCTGGCTTATTAGGGATGATAGACTACTCATATCAATAAGGAATTCCTTCTTTTCCGGGAGCCCATTCGGACAGAACTCCAAAGTTAAGCGTGCTCAGCTTGGAGTAGTTTCAGATGGGTGACCGACCGGGAAGTTGCTCCCGGGTGCGCACGAGTGAGGACAAAGTGCGCAGAAAAGACTAGTATTGATCTGTGGGGCCAGTCTAGATCCCGCCAGGAGTAACGACCACCGGCGGGTGTGTTCGGGGCGTTACAATTTGGTATCAGAGCCGACCCTCGCGGTTACACGGATGGTTGCGGACAGGTGCGCCGTCATGTTGTTCATGACGTTTGTGACCCGTCGTGGCACATGGCATGGCACATGTACCGGACTGGATGCACAGACGGTTGTGCCAAGAGGGAACGTTCCTGTGGCCCGACGAGGACGTCGGTTCCTCTGAGTGGGGGTGTATGTAATAGCCTGGCTTATTAGGGATGATAGACTACTCATATCAATAAGGAATTCCTTCTTTCCGGAGCCCATTCGACGTAACTCCAAAGTTAAGCGTGCTCAGCTTGGAGTAGTTTCAGACGGGTGACCGACCGAAGTTGCTCCCGGTGCGCACGAGTGAGGACAAAGTGCGCAGAAAAGACTAGTATTGATCTGTGGGGCCAGTCTAGATCCCGCCAGGAGTAACGACCACCGGCGGGTGTGTTCGGGGCGTTACACCCAGGCGCGTGTCAAGGCAGGGCGAGGCGGCGGTAAAGTGAAGGGACACGTCAGAGGCGCATTAAATGCGTCTTGTCCCGTAATAGCTAGCGATAGGCTTAACCACA
The DNA here is from genome assembly GCA_021437245.1 of Aegilops speltoides. NCBI lineage: Eukaryota > Viridiplantae > Streptophyta > Magnoliopsida > Poales > Poaceae > Aegilops > Aegilops speltoides. The sequence continues at coordinate 133,611,681 of CM038141.1, forward strand.
ATACCCCGATGCCACCTCCTGTGTGCCGCTGGGGCGATCCCCTTGCCTATAAAAGGAGGCCCGAGGCATCCTGGAGGAGGATTCAGACTTTTGGACAAGTTACACTCATTGTAGCTGGTTCAAGAACCTCAAGAACACAAATATACACATCAAAGCAGGACTAGGGTATTACGCATCCCTACGGCTCGAACCTGGGTAAACAACCTACGTGCTCGTACTGACTACTGATCCTGCTCTCCTCACAACCCAGCGCCCCGCAACCGTAGTAGGGATTCTTGTGATCCCATAGGTGTCGTTTCCCACCGACATATTCCCTTTTCTTGCTATATTCCTACCTAATAACTTCTAGTTACCAATACACTTTTCTATTGCCCTGTTTTCACTAAATATTCCCTGTACTCCGACTTCTATCAGAAAGCGCCGCTGACAAGGAGACTCCGGAGGTGGAGAACGGGGATGTCAACAAGTGGAGGCGGGGCGAGAAAGAACCACAAGCAACTCCAGCAGGCCTAGACATCATCAGGAGCCTCCCCGAGGATACGTTGACAGTCATCATCTCCCTCCTCCCAATCAAACATGGGGCGCAGAAAACCGTCCTTTCCCGGTGGTGGAGCCCCCTATGGAACTCCACCCCTCTCGACCTCATCAACACCCACGAGCTCTGCCATGGCTATCGCAAAATCTTGGATGTGTTCTCCAAGATCCTCGGCAGTCACCTTGGCCAAACCAAAGGCCTTAGAATGGGCAACTTCCGTTCCAACGGCAAGGACTAAGCCAAGCTTGACGACTGGTTCCGATCCCCCACCCTAGATCAGCTCGAGGAGCACACTTTGATGATGGGCATATGCGCTTGCTGCCAACGTCCGCACTCTACCTCGCGCCCACGCTGTGCGTTGCCAAGTTCAGGAACTGCCATCCTCCCTAATGACAAGCCCGCTCTTATTCTACCACGACTGAAGCACCTCGAGCTCGTCGCTGTCTGCCTCCCAAACGGTGACATGGAGCGCCTGCTCCGTGGCTGTACTTCACTCGAGTACCTTCGTCTTCAGGCGATCAATGGGTTGAGTAGCTTCCGCATCACCTCCATGACTCTTCAGACTATTTATGTGTGTTGCTGGAGCGGCATGAAGACATCACAAGATGTGTACCACGGTATGGTCATTGTCGGTGTCAAAACCGGCGGATCTCGGGTAGGGGGTCCCGAACTGTGCGTCTAGGCGGATGGTAACAGGAGACAAGGGACACGATGTTTTTACCCAGGTTCGAGCCCTCTCGATGGAGGTAAAACCCTACTCCTGCTTGATTGATATTGATGATATGGGTAGTACAAGAGTAGATCTACCATGAGATCAAGGAGGCTAAACCCTAGAAGCTAGTCTATGGTATGATTGTTGTAATGGTTGTTCGTCCTATGGACTAAAGCCCTCTGGTTTATATAGACACCGGAGAGGGCTAGGGTTACACAGAGTCGGTTACAATGGTAGGAGATCTACATATCCGTATTGCCAAGCTTGCCTTCCACGCCAAGGAAAGTCCCATCCGGACACGGGACGAAGTCTTCAATCTTGTATCTTCATAGTCTTGGAGTCCGCCGATGATGATAGTCCGCTATCCGGACACCCCTAGTCCAGACTCCTCAAGAGTAGCCCTGAACCAGGCTTCAATGACGATGAGTCTGGCGCGCATATTGTTCGGCATTGCAAGGCGGGTTCCTCCTCCGAATAATCATAGAAGATTGTGAACACCAGGATAGTGTCCGGCTCTGCAAAATAAATTCCACATACCACCGTAGAGAGAATAATATGTACACAAGTTCAATCTGCTGACGTATTTCGTGGCGTGATGTCACACCACTACCAAGCCTTCACTTGAATCGTTTTTATTATACCACCTCAGCGCGTTTAGCGAAGCGGTTTCCATGGCACGTCTTGTCGAAGCAGAGATCGTGTTCCCCTTATTCTGGGATTCCCATCAATACGGACGTGGGTAACCCAACCGCGCCCGTTGCCACGCCTCCTCTATCGAAGGCGAGTCCCAAACGGTCATAGGGACGGCTCTTGGTATTCTCCATCTTTCTAATGGGACCAAGGCTCGTTTTTCTTCAATCCTCAATCGAATCGGCCCTTCGCCCTGAGTTCCAACACCCAGAGCCCCAGATTCGAGCGCTTCAGACTTTCGGCAATGTTCGGCTCCGACCTACAGGGCCGGTGGATGCCCTACTCCATCACAGAAGAGGACGTGCTAAAGTTGAGAGAAGCCAGGTACCTGACCTGCGAGATTTCGCATAGGCTGCCCGCCAAAGGGCAAGTCATTCCTACTCCCGAGCCCAGCGAAAGCTTCGTGTTTGTGTCCCACCTCCGTCGGGGTTTAGGCTTCCCAATGGATCCTTTTGTGAGAGGGCTCATGTTTTACTATCGGTTGGAATTCCATGACCTGGCTCCGGAGTCCATCCTCCACATCTCGTCATTCATTGTCGTCTGCGAGGCCTTCCTCCGCACTACCCCCCACTTCGGTTTGTGGCTCAAAACCTTTAACATGGAGCCGAAGATGATCGAGGGGCACCAAGCAGAGTGCGGTGGGGCGGTTGTAAGCAGGAGGGTCGATGCTCCATGGCCCGAGGGCTCTTTCCAAGAGGAGCTCGGCTTGTGGCAACAGGAGTGGTTTTATATTACCGCTCCCTGGGGCAGCAGGCAGAAGCCGCCGCCCATCTTCCGATCGGGACCTCCACGACGGCTGATGTCATGGGTCAACCAAGGGCTCAACTGGGGGCCGTCAAAGGACGTGCCCCTATTGTAGGGCCGGATTCGAGACCTCCAAGAGAGGGAGATCGATCTGGTCGTGGTGATGCAGGCCATGCTGATTAGGCGTCTTCTGCCCTGCAAACGTCGTCCTCTCCGGCTGTGGAATTCAATCCGGAGGGACCACGAGTTCTCCAACACTTCATGGGTACGACACCAGTGGAGATGTACAAATTGTTCTTCGGATCACAAGAGGTGTGTCCGGAATTGACCGAGGACGCCGGCCTAAGCTGCAATCGCCCGGATACACAAGTAAGTAGCTCTGTGTCCGGACATACCGTTCATTTGCATATCTTGGATTTGCCTTTTAACCAATTGTCCTCTGAACATGAGTGGATAGCGCAAGCAAAACTGATACGGTGTCCGGCCCCCCTCCCGGAGGCCACGCCGGATCCCGTGCTGGTCAAGATGCTGGAGGTTGCGCCTTCGGAGGAAGGCGAAGGGGAAAACAGAGAAGCTACCACCTCTACCAAGGAGGCTTTCGAGAAAGGAGGGATCGAGAATTCCCCCTTCCAAGGGGAGAAGAGGACCGCTTCCGGAAACCCGGAGGCCAAGGCCTCAAAGCGGGGGAAGAGATCTTCACCGGAGGGTCCTGCGCCAGGGGAAGCCCCGGCCGCACCCTCTCCCCCAAGGGATCAGCCCTCCAGCGAGCCGTAAGTAGAAAAAAGGGGAGTTTTGCAATAAGGGACATCCCTATTTTTGCTTCTGAGGATAACCAAAGTTTTTACCTTGTAGTTCGGATCTCCGCCCTTCTCAGATGAGCTCGTCTTCGGGGGACCTTCGTCCGGAGATGATGGAGAGCGAGACGCCTCCATCTGCCGCACCGTCAGGTGGTGCGGACGACCCTGAGGTGTCATCACGGAGGGTATCCCCAAGTCCGGCAGGGCCGAAGAGTTCGGCACCAACTGGTGTACGGCCGGAGGAGCTGAAGGATCTGCTTGAGAGGGCGTCTATCTCAGAAGGTCACTGTACATTGATGAGTATGGTGATTAGAAGAATTTCATCCGCCGAAGGCGGGTTGCATGATGCCATCAGAAGTTTGCTGGCAGGGTTTGAGTTACATAAAAATGACATACCTTTTGACAGTTTTGCACATAAAGCGCCTACAGATAGATAGTAGCCCCGAGACTCGGTATGTTGTCGAAAGCGACAGCGTGCCGAGGATCATAATCTCAGGTATTAATTCTCGCCTTTCCTACACAGGTGGCAGATAGTCCGGTGGCCAGCCGGACTGATGGAGTTGCTGAACTTAGGCGGCAACTCGACGTTGCGGATGCGGACATCGCGCTGGTCAATAAATGACTTGACGAGTTGCAAGGTAGGTTGTTTCTCCGTGGTCACCTAGTAAGGGAGCCGAAGCTTACTCCGTACAACATGTGTGTTTGATGCAGATGGTGCCGCTGCTGTGGAGGACCTTCGAGCAGAGCTTGCTCGAGCCAAGGAGTAGGCCAGAAGGAGTGATGCGGCTGCCTCGAAGGCGGCCGAAGAGCTGGAAGCCGAAAGGGCTGCTCACTGCCGAAGCAGGGAGGAGATGGCCGAAATGCCCGTGAAGCTGAAAGATGTTACCGACCGCTATGAGGTTCTTGAAAAAGAACGCCGAGTGGAGCAAGAAAGCCTGAAGAAGGCCACCGCTGAAGCTAAGAATGCCCGTTCTGCAATGAGGGCTATAAAGGAGGAGCTCCGCCAGGCCGGAGATATTGCGGCTGGCAAGCCCTTTCTGTTGCGCAGGAGGTTCACAGATCCGAAGTATGCTCAGCATGGCCAGCTGTGGGGTCCGGAGGATCCTTATATGGATTTAGCGGCGAGTGCGGCAGATGCTGTTGTGCCCTTCCAAAGTCAAAAGGATCATGAGACGGAAGAGCTTTTTTGGTCCCAATTCCACAGTTCGGAGTGTTCACTTCCGCTGACCGATCGGTTGGCTGAGTGGGCTGAGCTGAATAGATTGTCCGGACTTGCCATGAGGGATATCGTGGCTCATGTCTGGCCGGATAGGCCCAAGCCGAAGAGTTATTTTGGCTTATTGCAGCAACTTCTTGGGGCGGTGCCGCACATCAACGCGATGAAGCGGTCGGCCTGCATAGAGGGTGCACGGATGTCCCTCACCCGTGTGAAGACATACTGGACGGAGATGGATGCCAGCGCTGTTGGAACCCGGGGTTTGGACGAGAGCCGGTTACCCGCCGAGCACTATTTTGGGGAAGTTCTGCGGGGTGCTCGTGCAATAGAGTCGCAGTGCTCAAAGAATGTCATGTTTAAATGATTTTTATGATTTGTAAAACGATATTTATAATATAAGTGCTTTTTATACTTGTGCATTCAAGTATTGAGATATCTCCTATGCGGCCGTTAATGTATACTTGTGTATAACCTGAAAGATGGCAGTCTTCGGCTTCAGCCCCCACGCACATGGTGCGGGGGTGTTTGCAAAAATAGCGCATTTTCACACTTAATCCAACGTCTTGGTCCTGTGAAGGAGGTGGTAGCGTAGCAAACGAGGCAACCGGACTATAATGCTTTATCACTTTCACTTAGCCATAGGAGTTCGAGGGTGGGGCTACGATATAGCCCCTAGGGGCACCGCGCTCTCCGAATTCGGGGCGCGTATGTGCCTGACCGGGAAACGGTCCTTCATCAAAGAGGAGGAATTCTAAACATTCCGGTAGTCGATCGAGTGGTTGACCAGTCTCTCGATGTATCATGACAGTTAGTATTCGGCTTTCTCTACTGAGGTGCTCGCCCAGCCGAACCGGGGCACAATCACAGTAGTTCTCCTGGTGCTGCGTTAGCCGATGATACGGAACGTAAGGCAGCAAAACACAGGAGCCGGGCAAACCCAACATTTGACCAAAGACATGATTCGGAGCTGATGCATATAAGGCCTAACTTGAGACGCCGAACACTCCCTAAGGTATTCGGTCTTTATGATAACGGGCGAAACAATGCCCTAAGCCCCTAGTGTCCGTGCAGGCTAGAATTTACGACGCCGCCGATGCCAAAACGCCAGCCTCCTCGTTGGTTATGGTAAAAACCGTGGGATATGAATCAATAAGAGACAGAAGAAAGGTTTACGCAGGTCTTAATCAAAAGAATCCTTGCCACGGGTCCTCGCTGCACGCTGCGCTACCGTGTCTCTGTTGTGCCGTATCCTGGACGGGTGTACATGTTGTTCATCTGTAAAAAGAGAGGAACTTAGCTTGAAAAGAAATCGTGCAAAAAATTTATTGAAAGCAAAGTATGAATGAATGAATAAAGTTAAGCTTTTAGTGGCTCTTTATTGTTTGGACGCGCAGCCCCTTGTGAAGGGGTATGCGGCTAGGGAGCCCCTAGTTTATTTATGCCGGACTCGTCTAGCCGTGTCCGGTGTCTTGAATGACCTTTTAATGAGATGATGCCGCGTGGACTGGGCATTTTAAGTGTAAGAGACGCGTAATGCGGTATTGCGTTAAAGCGGGCGAAAGCTTCACGTCCATTTAGTGCTTGATGGCTACTTTTGAATGGGGCGACATGGAAGATTAGCTTTTCGCAACGGAAGTTGTCGGGTGATCCGAACACAACTTCTAGTAGTAAGGAGCCCGTGCACTTGGCGTAAGGGCCTGGCGTCACTCCTTTGAAGGAAGTGCGGCTATGGCGAATTTTAGTAGGGTCTATCCCCAACTTGCGGATTGTGTCCAGATATAGCAGGTTTAAATCGCTCCCGCCATCCATTAGGACTTGTGTAAATTGTAGTCCATCAATTATAGGATCCAATATCAGAGCAGTCCATCCTGTGTTTCGAATACTTCTAGAATAGTCCAGGTGGTCGAAAGTAATTGGTTTTGACATCCAATCTCGGGGTTCCGCTGGGGTGGACGGTGCGACACGTACTTTAGCGGGTGCCGCACTATTGTTCTGTATTATCACATGAAGTGAGTTTACTGTTTTGACTTATTGTGGGAAAGTCTTTTGTTTTCCGGCGCTTTGCTGGTGGGGTTCGTCGTCATCCTCGCTTGGCGCGTCGAGCCCCTTGTGTTCGGCGTTGAGTCGGCTGGACTGTTTGAAGACCCAACAATCTTGGTGGGTGTGGTTTGCAGGCTTCCCGGGGGTACTGTGGATTTGACATATCCGATCCAAAATTTTGTTTAAGTTGGATAGCTCGTCACTATTGTCCTTAAGAGGCAGTGTTTTGTTGTTCGGCCGTGAGCTTTTGAATCCGACGTTGACCGCCGTGTTCTTTGGGCTTTTTTCTTTATTTCGGCGCTGGTCCTTTCTGCGCCGTGATTTTCCGTTTCCATCTCTGATCTCGGATGTACTCGGGTCGCTGGTGCTGCATCTTGCTAGCCAGCTGTCTTCCCCCGCGCAAAAGCGGGTCATGAGGCTTGTTAGCGCGGCCATTGTTCTTGGCTTTTCCTGGCCGAGGTGTCTGGCGAGCCTTTCGTCTCGGATGTTATGTTTAAAAGCTGCTAGGTCTTCGGCGTCCGGACAGTCGACTATTTGGTTCTTTTTAGTGAGGAACCGTTTCCAGAATTTGCGCGCTGACTCTCTGGGCTGTTGGGTTATGTGACTTAAATCGTCTGCATCCGGAGGGCGGACATAAGTCCCCTGAAAATTTTCTCTAAACGCATCCTCGAGCTCTTCCCAACTTCCAATGGTATTTTCTGGGAGGCTTTTGAGCCAATGCCGAGCTGGCCCTTTTAGCTTGAGGGGTAGATATTTTATGGCGTGGAGATCATCTCCTCTAGCCATATGTATGTGTAGGATGTAATCCTCAATCCAGACTCCGGGGTCTGTTGTTCCATCGTATGCCTCTATGTTTACGGGCTTGAATCCCGCTGGGAATTCATGATCCAGCACCTCATCGGTGAAACATACTGGGTGTGCGGCGCCCCTGTATTTGGGTGTGCCGTTGTTTTCGAACACTCGGCGTGTTGTGTTGCTTCCTAGGGCCATCTTTTTTGGCCCATAAATGGACCTGACCGGGCCATCCGTTTTGCGAGGATCATGTGCCGGCTTGTATGCGGCGCCGCTTGTCGCTCTTGGCCTATCATCTGTCGTCTATCCGGCCAGGCGGCCTCTTTGCTTTTTGACTGTGGGGGCTCTACGGCCTCCTCGTCGAATTCGGGCAGCAGCTTGCGCTTCGGGTAGCTCTTTGTTTGGTGGCTGTTGCCATATTTGTCCGCGGTCTTGAGTACTTTGCTCCACCTCATTCTGAGTATGTCTTCCGCTGTTTTGAGCTTCCGTTTCTGCTTCTTCAGACTTCTTGCAGTGGCGACAAGCCTTTTGTGAAGGTTCTTATGTTCGTGGTGTGTCCGGCGAAGATCGTCTGGATCGTTGTTTTCGCCGGGATGGCTTGATTATCCGATTCATCCTGCTCGGATGGTTGCTTGGTTGCATGTTCGCCGCCCACTGGTTTGCCCTGCTCTATGGCTGGGTCATTATGGGTGCTGTTGTTATCGAGGCGGGACTTGGGGCAGCGCTTGCATCGCCGTTTTGGTTGTTTTTGGGGGAATTATCCTTCGCCGCGTGCCGTTGTTCCTCGTCATCGCTCCCATTGGGGGTGTCCACCATATATACATCATGAGTTGAGGTGGCTTTCCAGTGCTCGATAAGCGCTGGTTCTTGGTCGTCTCCGCGCCGCCGCCCATACCGCCGATGTCTTCGTAGTCGTAGTCTAGCATGTCGGTTAAATCGTCGACAGTGGCTACAAAGTGGGTGGTGGGTGGGCTTTGAATTTCTTCGTCGTCCGCATCCCGACCGTCCTGACCGCAATCCGGCCAGGGCTCTCCTGATAACGAGAGATGCTTTAGCGAATTCAGGATGTCGCCAAAGGGTGAGTGCTGAAAGGTGTCCGCGGCGGTGAACTCCATGATCGGCGCCCAATCGGATTCGATTGGTAGGGGCGCGGGAGGTTCGGAGTCCGGCGAGGAGTCCGGCACCTTAGACTCACGAGCTTTACGAGGGACAAGGTCAGTATTCGGCTCCATCGCCGTAGAGATTGCTCCCGAGGCGGTGTCCAGCCACCTGTCCTCGACCAGCGGGTCGGCTCCAACTAGGGTCGGAGCGACTCATGTGCGCCTCGAGGGCACTATCCGCGGCGAGCTAAATCATGCCCATCGTGACAAAGGCGGGCGCTTTCGGCTGTGGCTCGAATCCATCAAGATCAAGTCTCCCGGATGTCGGCCGTGAAGTTTAGGCTTCCAAATCTGACTGGCGGCCAGGGCGAACTTTCGACCTGCTCCAGATGGCTGCTTAATTGGCCCGCAGCAAAGCCGCCGAACACGAAGATCTGTCCGGGAGAAAAGTCTCACCTGGACTGTGTGGTTGTTGATGATTGAAGGAGCCATCAAGCCTATCGGCGACGACACGAGGAACTCTCAATGAAAGCACCAATGTCGGTGTCAAACCGCGGATCTCGGTAGGGGGTCCCGAATGTGCGTCTAGGCGGATGGTAACAGGAGACAAGGGACACGATGTTTTTACCTGGTTCGCCCTCTCGATGGAGGTAAAACCCTACTCCTGCTTGATTGATATTGATGTTATGGGTAGTACAAGAGTAGATCTACCACGAGATCAAGGAGGCTAAACCGTAGAAGCTAGCCGATGGTATGATTGTTGTAATGGTTGTTCGTCCTACGGACTAAAACCATCCAGTTTATATAGACACCGGAGAGGGCTAGGGTTACACAGAGTCGGTTACAATGGTGGGAGATCTACATATCCGTATTGCCAAGCTTGCCTTCCACGCCAAGGGAAGTCCCATCCGGACACGGGACGAAGTCTTCAATCTTGTATCTTCATAGTCTTTGAGTCTGGCCGATGATGATAGTCCGGCTATCCGGACACCCCCTAGTCCAGGACTCCCTCAGTCATTGAGGACACACCTGCATTTGAGAGATTACTTGTAGTTGATCAAGAAGGTCCAACAAGAATCAATTTCATTTCTGCGCCGAAATTGACAGTGGTGGGCTACTCGTCTGACAAATACTTCGAACTTGTTATTGGATCCACACCTGTTCAGGTACAACAACCGCCTCCTACCTCTCCTACAAATTAACATTATTTCTAATTTTGAAGATGTTTGTTCGTCAGTCATCCATAAAATGATTCCGACAAGCTTTACCCCGAAATTGTGCATAGTGAAGGTCTTGGCACTAGAATCTATCGGCCCCAACCTGGAGCAAGTTGTTAGTTTCCTGAGATGCTTTCTGTGCCTGGAGAAGCTATATATTGAGGTCATTTTCCTTTCCTATTAAATGTTAACCATAAGGGAGTTCGATTTGTGACACCTTTTTCCAAGTTTACAATGACAATGTACTACGATTTCTAAAGGATTCTTTTGGAGGATTTCAGTACATACATGTCCCCCCATATTGGTTGCTTGATCCATATGGCTAAAATCCGTAAACATTTCTCCTTTGGGTTCATCTGTACTATTTTTCTTAGGAACTTTTCATCCACTCCAACCTCTTGTGAAGAAGGCTACATTTTTCTAGAATGTAACCAAATGCCCATGTTAATCATGTCAGATCGAAGATGGCATGTTAGTGCATTTTACAAATCCTGCAAACCAAATAGTCCTATAGTAGTGTTCAAAACTGCATGTAAGCCCTAACACATTTTCTTCTTTTGCAGATAAGATTAGGCCCAGTGGTGGATAATGTGATACAATATAACAATCGCGTCGAATGTCTAGATCTGCATCTATCAGAAATTACTTTGAACTCCTACCAAGGAACCTTACCGGAGATTATATTCGCCAGGTTCTTTATTGTCAGAGCAAGGGTGCTGAAGGTAATGAGGTTTGCCCTACATTTATTTCACAAAAATGAATGGTTTGTTGATCAGCGTCGGTGCCTACGGCAGAATGGAATAGGCTTCGAAAATGCTGAATTTCATTTTGGAACTTCAAATGACAGAGTAATCGGAAGTCATCATGTCAACCCCATACATGACTTCTCAGTGGCTGACCCCTTTGCAAAAATTATGAGGTTTCGAAACTAGATTTAGAAGTGGTAATATTAGTTTGAAGCTTTCTGATATTCATGTTCAGCGAATTAGCACGAGCGTTTGCAGCTGATGAGCTGAATTTCATTTCTAATATCAGTTTGAACCTTGTAATCTTTGAATTTGAGCCATATAACTCTAGAGTTTGAACCTTGTAATATTTCGACCTTTTGTGGTACAATCATTGTAATGGCATCATATGAGACTCGTATCTTGGTAGCACTATTTTGACCTTAATACGCAATGGTCCTAGATCTTATTAACCATTCTCAAATATGTTTACCTTGTCGATCTCACATCACACGATCTGCATAGCTAACTCGACTGCGATCTTCAACATTACTGCACACAATTGGTTTCTTCAACCGTGTGCCCTATAGAGCGCAAAATTAATTATCGCACTCGAGTGGCCATCATCACCCTTCTGTGTAAATTTGACCTCATCACCCACGGGTAAACTTATGACGGAAGTCATTCCACACACTTCGTTTTTACAAAGCTTTTTGCCAATAAATGCTCATGATTTGTCCCTCTTCTAGCCGATGCATGGCCAAACTAGCCGGGCGGGAAGCTTGCACGGTAGCGCGGGAACATGCTCACTAACAATACATTTGGTGCCTCTTCGAGCCCATGCGTGGTCAAATGAAATGCATGCGGTGCGGTGTTGCCAAGCGTGCACTGGAATCCTCCGCTATGAACGCCATGACAAGGCGTGACGATTACAGGCCGGCCGGCCCCCATTTATTACAGCGGCCATTTAACCCTTGTGTCTCTTCAACCTTTCCATTGCGCCCCACCATTGCAAGAAGCACAACCACCACGAGAAATTCTTAGAGGGTATCCTGCACGACTCCAATGGCGCTCCAAGCGGCTGCCAACGACGAGCAGCAGTTCACCATGCATGCCGTGGTGGACACCCACAGAAGGTTCACGGACCTCTCGGTGGTGTACATCAACGACCCGGTCTGGGTGGAGCACTCCATCCACATCATGGAGTTGTTGCTTGCCAAGGAGAAGTACAAGGTGGTCAGTTTCGACCTCGAGTACACCCGCGCTCATGCCGGGTCTCGTCCCAAGCTCGCCGCCACCCAGATGTGCGTGCGCCACCATGTCCTCGTTTACCACTACTACCTGGACACACGACCTTGCGAGCGTTTTGCCAGGTTTGTCAACAGCCCCCACTACATGTTCGCTATGGTGGACATCACCAACGATGTAAAGGCGCTCGGGAATTCGGGCATCGCCTGCTAGAATCTTGTCGACATCTAGGGCCAATACAAGATCTGGGGCAGCAAGGAGCATGAGAAGGACTCAATGGTTCACCTTGCCGAGGCCATCATCGACCCCTACTATAGATACATGAAGGATTCCTTCAGCAAGGACAAGCGTGCCTAGCACTGGGCCTGGATGCAGAAACTCGACAAAGCTCATGTCGTGTACGCGGCCAAGGAGGCGTACACGGGCTACGACATGTACAGGCGGATTGTTGACATGAAGAAGTGCCTCCTTCCTCAAAACGTCCAGGGATCCAGCCGGAAGCAGAGCAATGGCAAGCGTCATCGCAACAATAAGTAGATGATTAGATCCTCATTTCTCCTAGTTTAGTATGCATGTAATTGCTTACTTTGGTGTGTGGAAATGTTATGTGTGTAGTCACTTGTGTAATTGTATGCTTAATTTGGTTATGTAATGCTGTCTTTTTAAGTATATATGTTGATGCTCTATAGACAGAGCGTAGATGTTGTGCGGACAAATAAAATCACATCGCACATAGACTGAACAATGGAACCCGTTGGTGATGTTTTCATCAATCACTCACAATTGTATACCAGCAATCATTTGCTCACAACACACACGACTTGTTAACAGGAATCGTCTATGTTGTTATCGGTCTTCCCACACGTTTCTGATTATAGACCTGTTTTTCGCGTATCACACACATCTTGTTAAGTTGAACCGTTTCTGTTCTCTTGGCTCAACGCAAATAGTTCATCCGAGTGAACTGTATGCCGTATATCGCACACACCTTCATCTGGCTACCCGTTTCTATTGTTCCGCCACATCACAAATAGTTTATTTGAGTGAACTGTATGCCATATATCACACACGCCTTCATCTGCCTGCCTGTTTCTTTTGTTCTGCCTCATCGCAAACAGTGAATTGAACTAAACCGTATGCCTGGTATCACACATGGAACTAAAATCTGGACCGTGTTTGATGTATTCTTCATCGCAAATGTTTTGCATCTTTTTTGACGGTTATTTTACATCCCCGTTTTCAATTAATGCAATCACACATAGTTTCATCAAAGGGTCTGTGATCGTAGTGTCACGTTAGCAACATCCTGCAGTAGTGCCTCTTGAACCAGATATTTCCACTTCTGTAAAAAGATTAAAGTTTGAAAACACAATCAACCGCCTTATTAGGGAACACTTGTTTGATTGTAAACTTATTTTGGGTCGTCCACAGGGTCCAACACATGGCAGAGAAGCCAAACCAAAAAGATTGCCCAGACAGGGGGGACACTAGCGCTCTCAGACCTGCGAAGTTAGAAGGATCCCATGACACATCCAACCAATCCCTAAGATAGCTCCAAAACAACTGGGCTAGGGGGCACCTGAACAAATGTGATTAGTGTCCTCAAGGCAACCACACAAAGGCACAGAACCCCGGTCCAGGGTCATGCCTCTTCTTAATATGATCCGCAGTAGGCAGCCTGCTACATGAAAATCTTAATTTTTGGTGGAACCCTAGCCTCCCAAATGGGCTTGAAATTAGAGACAACCGGACCACCAGACAAAACACGATAACAAGACTTAACAAAAAAGATGGCCAGAGGTAGGATGGCGCCAAGAGACCGCATCCTAAGCCTCCGAGAACACCGGGAGGAGAGCAGCAAGACGATGCCAGTCCTCCAAATCTACAAGAGACATGACTCGACAAAAGCCAAGGTCCCAACCTCTAGCTGCGAGCTCTGTGATGGAGGTCAAGGGGGACGAAACAAAAGAAAAAAGAATAGGAAAGGAAACCGTGAGGGGACCATCCCCAATGCACCAGTCCATGTAGAATCTAACCGACGCACAATTGCCAACTGAAAATTTAACCAAGTCTCCGAAATCATCACGAACATTAAGAAGACGCCAAAATTGAGACATAGAAGTGCCGTCCATAGGGTTACACTTGAGTGGAACCTAAAACTTCACAAAAAGAAAAGTGAAAGTGAGAAAGACGAGCATTGTTAAAGTGGGAGCTAGCTTTGAACTTTGTTCATCCCCATGGAGACTTTGGGAATCTTGAATTATAGAAACGTTTCAATAGAAGTAATTATCCCCTTGTACAAATTCATTGTATTATAAAAATAATGTGCCAAGGTTTGCCTTTAGGATGATTAGATTGCTTATTGGTATGTGCGGTGTAAAAACAGAAACTTTGGCTGTAGTGCGTGATTTTTCATTTTTACTAGAACGTCAAAAGTTTCTGAAATTTTTACACAGTATTGCTATACAAATTATTTACTTTCTCCTAAATTTTCAGAATTTTTGGAGTTACAGAAGTATGTTGAATGTTTAGATTACTACAGACTGTCCTGTTTAAGACAGATTATGTTTTTGATGCATTGCTTTGCAAGTTTTTATGAAACTATCGATTCTATCGGTGGTATAAGCCATGTAGAAGTTATAATACAGTAGCTACAATGAAAAAACAAAATATTAATGGGTTCGCAACAGTACTTATAGTAGTGACTTGCATTATTATACTAACTGATCCTACCGAGTTTTCTGTTATGTTTTGTGTGGATGAAGTGATCAAAGATTGAGGCGGTCTCGATAAGAGGAGAAGGAGGAGAGACAATAGTTCAAGCTTGGGGATGACCAAGGCACCCCAAGTAAATATTCAAGGAGACTCAAGCGTCTAAGCTTGGGGATGCCCCGGAAGGCATCCCATCATTCTTCAATAAGTATCGATATGTTTTCGTCTTCGTTTCGTTCATGTGATATGTGTAAATCTTGGAGCGTCTTTTGTGTTTAGTTCTCATTTTTCTTTTATGCACCATGCTGGTATGAGATAGTCCATGGTTGATTTATAGAATTCTCATTGCACTACACTTATATCTTTTGATTATGGCTTTATAGAATGCTTCATGTGCTTCAGTTGTATCATTTGAAGTTTGGATTGCATGTTTCTCTTCACATAGAAAACCGTTATTTGTTGAATGCTCTTTTGCTTCACTTATACTTATCAGGGCATCGTCTTTTGTAGAAAGAATTAAACTCTCATGCTTCACTTATATATATTTAGGGAGTCAACAAGAATTTGTTAATTGCATGGTTAGTCATAAAATCCTACATAAAACTTGTGGATCACTGAATATGACATGTTTGATTCCTTGCAATAGTTTCGCGATATAGAGATGGAATATGTGGGAGGTACTAGTAAATGGTTGTGTTTAGTAGGAATATTGGTGTTAAGGCTTGTGATTCCTGAAGCATGCACGTACAGTCTCCCATTATGCTATGAAGTTGGAGCTTGATTTATTATTGATTGTCTTTCTTTGCGTAGAGGTCGGGGCGCACGATGGTTAACTCCTACCAACCTCCCCCCTAGGGGCATGCATAGTAGTACTTTGCTTCGAGGGCTAATGAACTTTTGCAATAAGTAATGAGTTCTTTATTACTAATGTGGGTCCATGAGTTCTTTATTACTAATTTGCTAGCCTCTACGGTACCGTGCATTGCCCTTTCTCACCTCGAGACGTGGTGCAAACTTCGCCGGTGCATCCAAACCCCGTGATATGATACGCTCTATCACACATAAGCCTTATTATATCTTCCTTAAAATAGCCACCATACCTACCTACTATGGCCTTTCCATGGACATTCCGAGATGTATTGCCATGCAACTTCCACCACCTCTGTTTTGATGACTTGAGCATTCATTGTCATATTGCTTTGCATGATCGTAAGATAGCTAGCATGCTATTTCCATGGCTTGTACGTTTTTTGATATCGTTGTTATGCTAGATCATTGCACATCCTGGTACACTGCTAGAGGCATTCATATAGAGTTATAATTTGTTCTAGGTATCGAGTTGTAATTTTTATTTCTTTTGAGTTGTAAGTAAATAGAAGTGTGATGATCATAATTATTCATTAGTAGAGCATGTCGCAGTGAGAAAATGATGATGGAGACTGATTCCCCCACAAGTTGGGATGAGGCTCCGGACAAATATTTTAAAAAAGATAAAAAAATTGAAAAAGTGAGGCCAAAAAGAGGCCAACAAAAAATAAAAAATAAAAAAATAAAAAAATAAAAAAAAAGAAAAAATGAGAAAAAAGAGAGAAGGCCATGCAAATACCACAATTGTGCTTCAAAGTAGCGCCATGTTTTTCATATAGAGAGTCTCCTATGTAGTCACTTTCACATACTGGTGGGAATTTTTCATTATAGAGTTAGATGCACACCCACTTAGTTTTCAGTTTGAGCTTTCATACAGTTATAGCTCTTAGTGCATCCGTTGCATGGCAATCCCTACTCCTCGCATTGATATCAATTGATGGGCATCTCCATAGCCCGCTGGTCAGCCGCATCGATGTGAGACTTTTTTACCTTCTCAATACTTACCCCTATCATTATATTCTATTCCACCCATAGTGCTATATCCATGGCACGCGCCCATGTATTGCGTGGGGGTTGAAAAGGCTGAAGCGCCTTAAAAAGTATGAACCAATTGCTTGGCTGATACCGGGGTTGTGCATGATAAATACTTTGTGCCAAGAAGACAGAGCATGTCAAGACAATAGGATTTTGTAGGGGTAGCTTTCTTTAGCGTTCATATTTTGAAAGACGCGATTATTTGTTGGGATGCGTGAGTATTGATGCCTTTATATCAAATTATAGACTATTGATTTGAATCACTCTTATCTTAATATTCATGCCATGATTAGATATATGATCAAGATTATGCTAGGTAGCTTTCCACATCAAAAACTATTCTTTTGTTTATCATTTACCTACTCGAGGACAAGCAAGAAATAAGCTTGGGGATGCTGATAAGTCTCCGTCATATCTATAAAATTTTATTGTTTCATGCCAATATTATTCAAGTTTCACATACTTTTGGCAACATTTTATATGATTTATTGGACTAACCTATTGATCCAATGCCCAGTGCCAGTTCCTGTTTTTGCTTGTTTTTTGTTTCACAGAATATCCATATCAAACAAAGTCCAAACACGATAAAAGTTTACGAAGAATTATTTTGGAATATTTGTGATTTTTAAGAGGTGGAATCATTGCAAACGGGGGCCCACGGCCACCACAAGACACCTGGGCGCGCCAGGCAGCCCAGACACATGGTGGTGGGTTGTGCCTTCCTCGTAAGTCAGTTGAAGCTCTACTTAGGGCGCAAGGAAGCTTTTATCCAGAAAAAAATTGTGTTAAAATCTCAGCACATTCAGAGTTACGAATCTCCGGGAATATAAGAAACGGTTTTCGGCCAGAAAACAGGAACGCGAAACAGAAGAGAACAGAGAGGGAGATCCAATCTCGGAGGGGCTCCCGCATCTCCGCCGCCATGGAGGCCATGGACCAGACGGGGATCTCTCCTCCAATCTAGGGGGAAGACCAAGTGCTACCTCTTGAGCTTGCGTTGGTTTTTCCCTGGAAGAGGAAAGGGTGATGCAGCAAAGTAGAGTAAGTATTTCCCTCAGCTTTTGAGAACCAAGGTATTAATCCAGTAGGAGACAATGCGACAAGCCACCGAATACCAGCACAAACAAACACCAACTTGCACCCAACGCGATAAAGGGGTTGTCAATCCCTTCACGGTTATTTGCAACGTGAGATCTGACATAGATGGATAAATGGTAAAGTAATATTTTTGGTATTTTTGATTTATGGAACAAAAAGTAAAAGGTTGCAAAGAAAGTAAATAGGAAGCTAAGTATGTAGATCGGAAACTTGTACGATTGAAAATAGAAGATTATATGATGGAAAATAGACCCGAGGGCCATAGGTTTCACTAGAGCTTCTCCCGAGATAGAAATTATTACGATGGGTGAACAAATTACTGCCGAGAAATTGATTGAAGAGAGCAAAGTTATGACGATATCTAAGGCAACAATCATGAATATAGGCATCACGTCCGTATCAAGTAAACTGAAACGATTCTGCATCTACTACTATTACTCCACACGTCGACCGCTCTCCAGCATGCATCTAGAGTATTAAGTTCATAAAACAGAGAAATGCATTAGGCAAGATGAAATGATGTAGAGGAATTAACTCAAACAATATGATGTAAACCCCATATTTTTTCCCTTAATGGCAACAATACAATACGTGTCGACTCCCCTTCTGTCACTAGGATCGAGCACTGCAAGATTGAACCCAAAGCTAAGCACTTCTCCCATTGCAAGAAAAACCAATCTAGTTGGCCAAACCAAATTGATAGTTCAAAGAGACTTGCAAAGATATCAAATCATGCATATAAGAATTCAGAGAAGATTCAAATAATATTCATAGATAAGCTGATCATAAATCCACAACTAATCGGATCTCGGCAAACACACTGCAAAAGAGTATTACATCGAATAAATCTCCAAGAACATCAAGGAGAACTTTGTATTGAGAACCAAAGAGACAGAAGAAGCCATCTAGCTATTAGCTACGGACTCGTAGGTCTGTGGTAAACTACTCACGCTTCATCAGAGAGGCAATGGTGTGGATGTAGAAGCCCTCCATGATCGAATCCCCCTCCGGCAAGATGCCGGAAAAGGCCCCAAGATGGGATCTCACGGGTACAAAAGGTTGTGGCAGTGGAAAAGTAGTTTTGTGGCCCCCTGGATGTTTTTGGGATATAAGAGTATATATAGGAGGAAGATCTAGGTTAGGGGTCACCGAGGGGCCCACAAGATCAGGGGGCAAGCCCTAGCCCCTGGGCGCGCCCCCACCCTTATGGCCGCCTCGTGGCTCTGACTTGCACTCCAAGTCTCCTAGTTGTCTTCTGGTCCAAAACAAATCATCGCAAAAGATTTATTCCGTTTGCACTATGTTTGGTATTCCTTTTCTGCGAAACTCTAAAACAAGGAAAAAATAGAAACTGGCACTGGGCTCTAGGTTAATAGGCTAGTCCCAAAAATCATATAAAATAGCATATTAGTGCATATAAAACATCCAAAAGATATAATATAATAGCATGGAACAATCAGAAATTATAGATATGTTGGAGACGTATCAGGCATCACCAAGCTGAATTCCCGCTCGTCTTCGAGTAGGTAAATGATAAAACAGAATTTTTGATGTGGAATGCTCCCTAACATATTTATCCATGTAATTCTCTTTATTGTGGCATGAATGTTCAGATCCGTATGATTCAAAACAACAGTTTAATATTGACATAAAAATAATAATACTTCAAACATACTAACAAGATAATTATGTCTTCTCAAAATAACATGGCCAAAGAAAGCTTGTGCCGACAAAATCATATAGTCTGGCTATGCTCCATCTTCATCACACAAAATATTCAAATCATGCACAACCCCGATGACAAGCCAAGCAATTGTTTCATACTTTTGATGTTCTCAAACCTCTTCAACTTTCACGCAATACATGAGCGTGAGCCATGGACATAGCACTATAGGTGGAATAGATGGTGGTTGTGGAGGAGACAAAAAGAAGGAGATAGTCTCACATCAACTAGGCCTATCAACGGGCTATGGAGATGCCCATCAATAGATATCAATGTGAGTGAGTACGGATTGCCTTGCAACGGATGAACTAGAGCTATAAGTTTATGAAGCTCAAAAAGAAAACTAAGTGGGTGTGCATCCAACTTGCTTGCTCATGAAGACCTAGGGCAATTTGAGGAAGCCCATCGTTGGAATATACAAGCCATGTTCTATAATGAAAAATTCCCACTAGTATATGAAAATGACAATATAGGAGACTCTCTATCATGAAGATCATGGTGCTACTTTGAAGCACAGGTGTGGAAAAAGGATACACCCCGGGAAGGCGTCCCCTCTTTCGTCCACTTTCATCGGTAATTTACTTGGAGCTATATTTTTATTCACCACATGATATGTGTTTTGCTTGGAGCGTCTTGTATTATTTGTGTCTTTGCTTGTTAGTTTACCACAATCATCCTTGTTGTACACACCTTTTGAGAGAGCCATACATGAATTAGAATTTGTTAGAATACTCTATGTGCTTCACTTATATCTTTCGAGCTTGATAGTTTTGCTCATAGTGCTTCACTTATATCTTTTGAGCATGATAATTTTTGCTCTAGTGCTTCACTTATATCTTTTAGAGCACGGTGGTTGTCGTGGGAAACGAACACCTATGGGGCCGGCGGACCGGGCCCCTTTCGGTTCGGCGGGGGGTGGAGATCGCACGAAGAGCAGATCGAGGCGAAGCACACGAGCGGTTTACCCAGCTTCGGAGCTCTCCGGAGAGATAATACTCCTACTGCTGCTTGTCTGATTGTATTGCGTTCTTGCTCGGGAGCGCGGAATGCTACAGTACACTTACGCTGCTAACGAGACCGAGCGTGAGTGCTTTCTGGTTTCGAACCCCCCTCTACGTTGCGCATGGGCCTCCTTTTATATGCTCAAGGGGTCACCAACAGGTGGCAACGTAGGCAAGGGCAAAAATGTAAAAGGCGTGGTTGGTACAACTACTTGTACGGTGTATCATACCTAACCCTGAAGGCAGGGGACAAAAGCATTAAATGCCCGTCTGTGTCGCCCAAACAGTGCAGGAAAGCGACCGTTAGGGGCGCCACCGCTCGCCACGATGGCCATCTTGTCATCTCCGCTTGCCAGCTCGCACCGCTAGCTGCACAGCCTCTTGCCACGCGCGCCTGGGAAGGTCTCAGAGCGACACGTTGGTGGATGTGCTGGAGCGCGGGTACAGAGTGGTAGCTTGCCACAGCAAGCGCCTTGCCGCGGTCGTTGTTTTGTCGTGCCCGGAAGCTTGTCGCTCGTCGGGTCTTGCCGGGACGCGCGGCGCGTCGCGGCAAGTTTCTTGAAATGCCTTGGTTGGCCTTCCTGGCAAGCTCCTCTTGCCGGGGCGTTGGCCTTCCCGGCAAGCTCCTCTTGCCGGGGCCTTGTCTTCTTGGCTTGAACACTTTGTTCTTGAATGGCTCCAAAGGAACCACGGAGGACCTTGGCGGTCACCCGGCAAGCCTTGCAGCGGGTGTCAGGATCGCCGTGCACAAGTTCGGGATACTAGGGTACCCCTACTCTAGTACACCGACAGGAGCCCCCGGGCCTGGGCCACACATGGTGCCGAGCGGTATTAGGCCAGGCCCAAAACAGGGCACGGGCACGCGTAGCCTGGGTTATGCCATATCTTACTCCATATCCACCGCGCCCTCCCCTAACGGCACGCGTCGAATGCGGCATCGTGGGAGAGATCGTGGGTGGTTCTTTATTCGGAAAAGCGGAACGTCCGCCCCCTCCCTCTTTATAAGCAGGGGGAACAGGGGCAGTTCGCCCACCTCGCCAGTTGCTAATCCAATCTCAGAAATCTCTGCCGCTCCCCCCTTCTTCCAAAGTCGAAAGAGAGCAGCGCTCCGCCCCCCCATCGCCGCCGGCGACACCAACGCCTTCGATCTCCCCCACTACCTCTGCCATGGCTCCGAAAGCCGGGAAGGGCGTGAAGTCAGTCGAGGCGTTGCGGCTCGCGGCGCTGCGAAAGGAGCGGGCAACTTTTCCCCCCGAGCTCGCCGCGAAGGAGCTGAGGGAGTGGTACTACCTCTTCTGGTCGACGGAGACGCGAGCGCATCCGCGCACGAAGGTACTCTCCGCCGCCGCTTCGGAACGGGCCCCGAATGGGTATCCCTTCTTCATGCTGTTCTTCTACTGCGGGCTCTTCCCGCCTTTCTCTGAATTCTTCTGTGACATCATGAACACCTACGGGTTCCAACTCCTTGATTTCACCCCCAATGCTGTCCTGACCATGGCGGTTTTCACACATCTCTGCGAAAACTTTGTCGGAGTCCACCCAAACGTAGCCCTTTTCCGCCACTTCTTCATGCCCCGAGTTGAGAGAGGGGAGCCCTTAGCCTGCGGGATCGCCTGGATCTCGAGAGCTGGCAACAAGGAGTCGTATCTGGAGGGAGAGCTCCGCAGCAAATGGGAGGAGTGGAGAGCAGAATGGTGCTGGATTGTTGAGGAGAACCCGCAGCCATTCACTGCCCAACGCCAAGCCCCAGTAGTGCGCGGCAACGATTGGAGTGCCCTGGCCGCGGAAGATGACAAGCTGAAGATTGCCATCACCCGGATCTTGCGCCTCAGGCTTGCCGGGCTCACTGTAGTCGCCGTTGGTGCGGATTTTCTTCGTTGCCGCATCGCCCCCCTACAAGAGAGGAGGAGACCCGCCTGGGAATTCGGGGGTCCGGCGGACATCATGAGGCTGCGCCCGGGCCTCAACTTCAACTTCACTGTCTTGGAGCTGGACGCGATGCTCAAGGAATTGTTCAAGCACAACCCTCAACATCCCGAATGGTTCAGGTTGCCGACAGGTGTCGTCCCGCTGTGCAACAATTCCTCGCTCGACCGCATTCGTGCAATGATGCCACTGTGCGACTCGCATGGACTTGTCCCAACTTGGCAAGAGCCTACGGACGATGTTGTGCAGCAGCTCTTCGACGGCTTGGTGGAAGTGGCGGTCCGTGCCGACGAACAGAGAAGCCTCACCCGCGACACCACCTATGTGGAGATGCGGCGCATCGCCACCAGGGCGGAAGAGGCGGCGGCAGCCTCTTCCGCGGGCGAGTTTGGATTCACCGTGGAGGAGGCAGAGGCAGCAGAGGCGGCAAGTCTTGCTGATCGAGATGAGCTTCTGGAGAGCTTGCCGGCGAGGGAGAGCTTGCTGAGCCTGAAGCCGAGTCGAACGAGCCCGCCGAGGGCGCGAGCGGCCCGCCATCTTCAAGCGGCTTGCCTCAGGCAGAGCCCCCAGCACAGCCCCCAGCTCCGCCAAGAAGGCGTCTCCGCAGGGCCGGGGACGTAGCAAGGCGGCAGACGAGTCAACAGCCGTCGCGCCACGCGACGCACTCCACCGCGACAAGCGACGTTGCCGCGGGAGCGCCTCACGTTGCTGCGGCAACCGGAGCGGGGTCTTCCCGGACCACCGTCACTGCCCCTGCCAAGCGGTCAAGGGAAACTACTCCTCCGCCTCGTCGCGCCGAAGGTGGGCCGGACTTCGACCTCTCCGCGCTCAGCTCCGACGAGGAAGAAGAAGAGTAAGAATCTCGGTTGTACTTGTAGTTCTTCAATTCTTGCTGTTTTGTCTTGTATCTGATTTGCTTTACTCTGAACCTATTCCTTTTCAGGACGCTGGCCCAGAGAGCGCGAAGAGAGCCAAGGCCCCGGTGATCATCATCGAGGACGAACCCACCGCGACAGCAGGGGGCGCGCCCGAGACCACCTTGCCGGACCCGGCAGTCATTCCCCAAAGCAGCCCCCAGCGCAGCCCCCAGCGTAAGTATAAGGTTTACTTTTTGCTGTTAGGTGTGCATGGGTGTTCTTTATTTGCTGACATCTGTCTTTGGTTTGTGTAGGAGCAGAACAGCCTCACCAGGAGCACCCGGAAGCCACCCCCGAGACGCTATCTGCTTCGACTACGCCGCCAAGGGAGGATTCCCCGGCAAGGGAGCGCCTCCGCAAGGAGAGGTCTTGACAAGGGCGTTCTCCGGCAAGGGACGGTTCTCCGGCAAGGGACAGCACCAGCGACCCCCCGGTGGTGGAGCCCATGACTGCAGATCCCAGCACAGGTAACCCTTCTTGCTTGAAAACTTCCCTTGTGTTTTTCTTCTTCTGATCTTCTTTTTGGATATTTGCTTGACTTTTTCTCTCTTTTCCCGGCCGTCAGATCCATCTTCTACGGAGCCGATGGAGACCGAGGCCACCGGCGAGGAGAACACGCGCGGCAACACTGACGAGGCCGCCGCCACTGAGGAGGAAGCCGGTGCTGATGATCCTGCCGGTGAAGAGGCCGCCAAAGCTGCCGCCGCAGGAGCTGGCGAGGGGTCTGGTGATCGCACTGACGACCCTGAGGCCGCAGGAGCGCAAGGCGCTACGCTGACCGCCGATCCCTCCTCCGCTGCCGCAGCGTCAGGCTCCGAAGAGCCCCAGCCCGGCGCCTATTTGAAGGCCGGCGATGGCATCTTCATCAAGCTCCCCTGGGCGTCAAGCTCCAGGGCGCCGGTCGAGGGAGAAACTTTTGATGGAGAGGTGCTCGCCTCCGCTGGGCTGACGCTGGTTGACGCGCAAGCAAGAGTAGCAGGCGAGTCGAGGAAGAGCAACTGCGGAAGCTAGTGTCGCCTACCGCGCCCGACAAGCCAAGGTGGAATCCCGGAAGCGCTTGTCGCGCAGCGGAGTGGATATTGAGAAGCATGCGGAGGAGCTCCGGAGCCGCAACCAGGAAGCCCTCCGGTCCATTGCAGAGGAGCGGGCGCAACTCGCCGAGGCGCGGAAAGCCTTCCTCCTAGAGAAGGCCAAAGCTGAAGAGCAACAACGGCTTGTCGCCGAGGAGCTGTTTGCGCGGTAAGGCAAGTTGGCGCAGCGGAAGGTCAATCTGGACAGCCACGAGGAGGAGCTTGCCGCACAAGAGCAGACATTTGGCGGGGCTCTCAAGGAAGCAAAGGACGCGGCCGCAGCTGCCGAGGCCGCCAAGAAGGAGCTGGAGACGAAGGTGGCGCAGCTGGAGGCTGACCTCAAGACGAGCAATGAAGAGGTTGCCGCGCTCAAGCGTGAGCGCGATAAGGACGCCTACGCCCATGGCGAGCTGCAGGGTCGTCTCATCGAGAAGGGCAAGGAGCTTAGCACCACCAAGGAATCCAATGCAGATCTTGAGTTGAAGCTGACCACTTTGACCAAGACGCTGGACGGCGCCAAGGAGCGGGACGTGGCCTTGAAGGAGGAGATCAAGGCCAACGAGGAGCTGGCCGGGCGAAAGTCTTGTCACCCGTAACACCCTTAGGGAGACTGTGGAGCTCTGGACATAGGGTCCCGTGAACATCGCCGCAGTCATCGACAGGGAGCTGGAGCAGCTGGGGATGGAGGATTTCGGGTACTCCTCCGACGAGAACCTCCAACCCAGCGCCAAGCTCACCTTGTTCTTCAAGGGCGTGGCGACGGCCCTCCAGCGACTCCGGGAAAGGATCCCAAAGCAGCTGGCCGACGAGTCGCGCACGATCTGCGCGAGAGTTCTACAAAAGGTGTTGGTGAATGTGGCCTTCCGCAACCCAGGCCTCAACCTCACCAACGTCCTCAAGAAGCTGCCTCCAGATGCTGATCTGGACGCGCTCAAGGCCCTTGTCGCACCCATTGTGGACAAGGTGAACAAGGTCAAGAGGGTTGATGGCGACCGCATAGATTAGGCCGCCTGTTTCCTCCTTTTCTTGTCGCTGCTAGCCATGTTACGGGAACAATCTATTAGGGCTGCGACAAGCTATCTTGTAATATAACTTTATTTTGGGTATCAATTGCTATGTTATTTCCTCTACTTGATTCCTTCCTTTGTATGTTTTTGCCCTACGCTTTTAGGGAACTTGCCGGCGCAGGCACCTTAGCCGCGAGCACTGAGTGTGGGACATCAGTAGCCTGCTGGCGGCGCTGCCACCGACAAGAAACCTTGTCGCAACTAGTCGCGGCTCACTTAAGTTGTTGAGCGGACTCGAAACAAAGTAAGGGCGCAACTAGCTATGAGTTGGTTCCTCCACGCACAGGTTTTCCATACAAAGCACGGTCGTTCAAGGAAGATAACTTAAAATCTTAAAACTGATTGCTCAAACTTTGGAAACTTAGCTTTTCTGTCGTTTGCGTCCCGGCAAGGCAAAACTTTCTTGAACGACGCCTGGTCCACACCATTATCTCCTTCTTCCTCGCCGGCAAACTTGTGGGCGAGGGAACCTTCCTTTCTTTGAGAAAGAGAAAGAAGAGAAAATAAAGATATGGAGCCTTACGGCTTGTTATTGCTTACCGGGGGTAGGTGCTGCACAAAATGTCAGATAACACACGCAAGAAATAGAAAGCATGAAATCGACAAGATGTGCGGAGCACATGCACTTTATTTATGCACGGGGTCTGCGCCCGGCTTTGTACAAAGGATTACATGCAACAGCGGCAAGACTTGTACAAAAGGTGGTTGCCAGAACAGGTTCTGGCAACCGCGCCTTACGGGTAAAACTTACGAAGATGCTCAATGTTCCACGAGTTGCTCACCGGAGAGCCATCTTCGGTCTCAAGGCGGACAGCACCAGGCCTAGTGACTCGTTTCACCCGGTAAGGGCCTTCCCACTTCGGTGTCAACTTGTTGGAATTCTTGGCGGATTGAACTCGCCGAAGAACAAGGTCACCTTCCTCGAGACTTCTGGCATTAACTTTGCGGCTATGGTAGCGGCACAAAGCTTGCTGGTATCGAGCAGCTCATACAGCAGCCTAAAGATGGTCTTCCTCAAGGAGCAGCGCGTCATCTTGTCGTAGCTGCTCTTGCTCAAGTTCATCATAAGCGAGCACTCGAGGCAACCTGTATACGAGTTCCGTGGGGAGAACTGCCTCTGCTCCATAGACTAGAGCGAAAGGTGTCTGGCCAGTGGCTTGATTTGGCATCGTCCTGATCGACCAAAGAACCACCAGCAGCTCCTCAATCCTGTTTTTTCCGCACCTGTGCAGCCTGTCGAAAGTCCTGGTCTTGAGCCCGCGCAGCACTTCAACATTTGCCCTCTCCTCTTGACCGTTGCTTCTCGGGTGGGCAACAGAAGCGAAGCAGACCTTGGCGCCAAGATCTTGGACGTACTGCATGAAGGTGCGGCTTGTGAACTGCGTGTCGTTGTCGGTTATGATCCTATTAGGGACCCCGAAACGGCAAACAATCGACCTGAAGAACTTGACTGCTGACTGTGCTGTCACCTTCCTCACTGCCTCCACTTCCGGCCACTTTGTGAACTTGTCGATTGCAATGTACAAGTACTCAAAGCCCCCGACAGCTCGGGGAAAAGGGTCGAGGATGTCGAGCCCCCAGACCGAAAATGGCCAGGATAAAGGGATCGTCTGGAGAGCTTGAGCTGGCTGGTGTATCTGTTTGGAATGGAACTGGCACGCTTCACACTTGGTTACTTGTGCAGTTGCATCCTGGAGGGCTGTCGGCCAAAAAAAACCTTGCCGGCAAGTGCTCTTGCGCCAATGTGGTGACCACATATGCCTCCATGTATCTCTGCCAACAGCTTTTGTCCATCTTCCCGGGGAATACACTTCAATTTCACACCGTTGAGTCTTCTTCTGTACAGTGTGTCGTCGACAAACTGGTACATACTTGACTGCCGGGCTACTCTTTCCGCTTCTTCTTGCTCTTCGGGAAGTTCTCCTGTCTGAAGGAAACGGACAATCTGATGTGCCCATGCTGGAGCTTGCGGCTCAACAACAAGGACTAAAGGCACATATGCTGCTGCGGGAACATCCGCTTCTACGGCGAGAACTTGCGGCTCAGCCGAAGCTTGACGTTCCCCGGCAAGCTTGTCGGAGCAAAGCTTGTCGGGAGCGTCTGCTTCAACGGAACAATCCCTAGGGCTTGCCGGAGCAGACTGCTCCTCAGCACTCTTGGTGTTGATCTTGGGGACCTTCTTGGCGGCGGCTTCGGGGAGCTCTGCCGGAAAATAGTCAGCAGAAATCAACTTCCTCTTTTTGCTCTGTCCAGTTGATGGTGTTACGGACGGTTGAGTCAGTTTGAGCACAAAGATCCCTGGTTCCACAGGTAACTTAAGTGCGGCGCACTTTGACAGGCCATCGGCAATGTCGTTCTGAGCTCTTGGAACATGTTCCATCTGCAGGCCGTCAAAGTGCTCTTCTAACTTTCTCACTTCATCAACGTAGGCTTCCATCAACGGACTCTGATAACTCTTGTTTACTTGGTGGACGACAAGCTGCGAGTCACCCCTGACAATGAGCTTCTTGATCCCAAGGTCCGCTGTGATCCTGAGACCGGCAAGCAAACCCTCATACTCTGCGGTATTGTTCGTTGCTTGCTCCTTGGGAAAGTGCATCTGGACTACGTACTTGAGGTGCTCTCCGGTGGGTGCGATAAGCAACACGCCCGCAGACCGGGCGCTTTGCAGCGAGAAGGCACCATCAAAGTACATCAGCCACTCCTTGCTTGCTTCCTTGACGGGATGCTCGCTTCGAATTTCTTCATCCGTGTTGGCGCCCACTCGCTATGAATTCTGCCAGTGCTCTGCTCTGGATAGTTGAAGTGCTTTCAAACTTGAGGCCAAAGCTCGACAACTCCAGTGCCCACTCGACAATCCTGCCTATTGCTTCTGGATTCTGCAGTATCCTCTTCAGCGGAAAACGAGTGACAACTGTGATCCCATGTGCTTGGAAGTTATGGCGCAGCTTTCTCGAGGCCATGAGAAGGTCGAAAAGCAACTTCTGCACACCAGAATACCTTGACCTAGCCCCCTGCAGAAGGGAACTGACAAAGTAAACTGGGCGCTGCACCATTTTCTTCTGTATCTCCTTACACGCCTGCGCAGATCCATCTTTGTCGGGACCAGAGCTTGTCGGTGAAGCCCCCTGCTTGTCGCTGGATGCGTCTGCCGTGGTTGCTGGCTCATCATCCACCTCCCTCTCCGCTACTAACGCAGCACTAACCACTTGATTGGTTGCCGCTATATACAGCAGCAACTTCTCTTGTGGCTTAGGTGCGACAAGTATTGGAGTGGAGGACAGTATCTCTTTAAGTCTCGCAGCGCAGCCTCCGCTCGAGTCCATTTCATTGACCTGCCTTTTTCAATATTTTGAAAACGGCAGGCGCGCCAACAGACTTAGAGATAAACCTGCTGAGAGCAGCCACGCAACCGGCAAGTCTTCGTACATCCTTGACACGTTTTGGTGCTTCGATCTGCTCAATGGCCTTGATCTTGTCGGGGTTAGCTTCAATTCCCCGCTGAGACACGAAGAACCCGAGAAGCTTGCCGGAGGGGACTCCAAACACACACTTCTCGGGGTTGAGCTTGAGGTTGATCTTGCGCAGATTTGCAAAAGTTTCATCTAAATCTTGAATTAGAGTTGACTTGTCCTTGCTCTTGACCACTATGTCATCCATGTAGGCTTCTACATTTCTGTGTATTTGTGGCTCAAAAGCGTCATGGACTACCCTTGCAAATGTTGAACCAGCATTCTTTAAACCGAAAGGCATCCGTACAAAACAGCATGTGCCACATGGAGTGATGAATGCGGTCTTCTCCTCATCCTCTTCTGTCATGAAGATCTGATGGTATCCTGAGTATGCGTCAAGAAATGAAAGCAAGTCACATCCGGCCGTGGAGTCAACAATCTGGTCAATGCGCGGCAAGGGAAATGGGTCTTTGGGACAAGCTTTATAAACATCGGTAAAGTCAATACAAAGCCTCCATTTCCCGTTTGCCTTACGCACGACTACAGGATTGGCCAACCACGTAGGATGGAGCACTCCTCTGACAAGGCCTGCTGCTTCTAACTTCTTGATTTCTTCTGGTATGAATTCTTGGCGCTCCACTGCTTGTTTCCTGACTTTCTTCTTGACGGGCCGCGGATGAGGACAAATGGCAAGATGTGTTGGAAATATGCCCTAGAGGCAATAATAAAAGTATTATTATATTTCAATGTTCATGATAATTGTCTTTTGTTCATGCTATAACTGTATTATCCGGAAATCGTAATACACGTGTGAACACTTAGACCACAAATGTCCCTAGTGAGCCTCTAGTTGACTAGCTCACAGATCAACAGATAGTCATGTTTTCTGACTATGGACATTGGATGTCGTTGATAACGGGATCACATCATTAGGAGAATGATGTGATGGACAAGACCCAATCCTAAGCATAGCATAAAAGATCGTAGTTCGCTTGCTAGAGCTTTGCCAATGTCAAGTATCTCTTCCTTCACCATGAGATCGTAACTCCCGTTACCGTAGGAGTGCCTTGGGTGTATCAAACGTCACAACGTGGCTCGGGTGACTATAAAGGTGCATTACGGTATCTCCGAAAGTATCTGTTGGGTTGACACGGATCGAGATCGGATTTGTCACTCCGTATGACGGAGAGGTATCTCTGGGCCCACTCGGTAATGCATCATCATAATGAGCTCAAGTTGACCAAGGTGTTGGCCACGGATCATGCATTACTGATGAGTAAAGTGACTTGCCGGTAACGAGACCGAACAAGGTATTGGGATACCGACGATCGAAGTCTCGCAAGTAACGCATCGATTGACAAAGGGAATTGCATACGTGGTTTGATCGAATCTCGACATCGTGGTTCAACCGATGAAATCATCGAGGAGCATGTGGGAGCCAACATGGGTATCCGCACCCGCTGTTGGTTATTGCCCGAGAGTCGCCTCGGTCATGTCTCAAGGTGTCTCCGAACCCGTAGGGTCTACACACTTAAGGTTCGGTGACGCTAGGGTTAGTAGGAAGTCAAGTATGTGACTACCGAATGTTGTTCGGAGTCCCGGATGAGATCCCAGACATCACGAGGAGTTTCGGAATTGTCCGGAGGTAAAGAATAATATATAGGAAGTGGTATTTCGGCCATCGGGAAAGTTTCGGTGTAACCCGGTAATGTACCGGGACCACCGGAAGGGTCCCGGGGGTCCACCAGGTGGGGCCACCTATCCCGGAGGGCCCCGTGGGCTGAAGTGGGAGGGGAACCAGCCCATAGTGGGCTGGTGCGCCTCAGGCCCACCCCGCGCCTAGGGTTCAAACCCTAGGGGGGGGCGCCCACTTGGCTTGGGGGCACTCCACCCCTTGGCCGCCGCCCCTTGGAGATTGGATCTCCAGGGCGGCCTCCCAGGGGCCTATATAAAGGGGGAGGAGGGGGCTGCACCCATCTCCAAGGCGCAGCCCTCCCTCCCAACACTTCTCCTCCTCCGTGGCGCGCTACGGCCCTGCCGAGTCTCGCTTCTCCACCATCACCACGCCGTCGTGCTGCTGGTGGAGCTGTCTTCCTCAACCTCTCCTTCCTCCTTGCTGGATCAAGACGGAGGAGACGTCGCTCGTCCCGTACGTGTGTTGAACATGGAGGTGCTGTCCGTTCAGCACTTGGACATCGGTGATTTGAATCACGTTCGAGTACGACTCCATCATCACCTTGCAAGCTTCCACACGCGATCTACAAGTGGTATGTAGATGCAATCTCTCTCCCAATACTCGTTGCTTAGATGAACTCATAGATGGATTTTGGTGAAACCGTAGGAAAATTTTTAATTTTTTGCAACGTTCCCCAACAGTGGCATCATGAGCTAGGTCTATGCGTAGTTCTCTAATGCACGAGTAGAACACAATTTGTTGTGGGTGTTGATCCTGTCATCTTACTTGCCTCTACTAGTCTTTTCTTGCTCAACGGTATTGTGGGATGAAGCGGCCGACCAACCTTACACGACGCTTACGTGAGACCGGTTCCACCGATCGACATGCACTAGTTGCATAAGGTGGCTGGCGGGTGTCTGTCTCCCACTTTAGTTGGAGCGGATTCGATGAACAGGGCCCTTATGAAGGGTAAATAGAAGTTGACAAAATCACGCTGTGGTGATTCGTAGGTAAGAAAACGTTCTTGCTAGAACCCAATCACAGCCACGTAAAGATGCAACAACAATTAGAGGACGCCTAATTTGTTTTTGCAGCGATTGATCATGTGATGTGATATGGCCGAAGTTGTGATGAATGATGAATTGTGATGTATGAGATCATGTTCTTGTAATAGGATTCACGACTTGCATGTCGATGAGTATGACAACCGCAGGAGCCATAGGAGTTGTCTTTATTTTTGTATGACCTGCGTGTCATTGAAGAACGCCATGTAAACTACTTTACTTCATTGCTAAACGCGTTAGTCATAGAAGTAGAAGTAGTCGCTGGCGTGACAACTTCATGAAGACACGATGATGGAGATCATGATGATGGAGATCATGGTGTCAAGCCGGTGACAAGATGATCATGGAGCCCAAGATGGAGATCAATGGAGCTTTATGATATTGGCCATATCATGTCACAACTATATAATTGCATGTGATGTTTATTATGTTTTTGCATCTTGTTTACTTAGGACGACGGTAGTAAATAAGATGATCCTTACAAAATTTCAAGAAGTGTTCTCCCTAATCGTGCACCGTTGCTATAGTTCGTCGCTTCTAAGCACCACGTGATGATCGGGTGTGATGGATTCTTACGCTCACATACAACGGTGTAAGACAGTTTTACACAGTGAAAACACTTAGGGTTAACTTGACGAGCCTAGCATGTGCGCACATGGCCTCGAACACGGAGACCGAAAGGTCGAACACGAGTCGTATGGAAGATACGATCAACATGAAGATGTTCACCGACGATGACTAGTCCGTCTCACGTGATGATCGGACACGGGCTAGTCGACTCGGATCGTGTAACACTTAGATGACTAGAGGATGTCTAATCTAAGTGGGAGTTCATAATTTGATTAGAACTTTATTATCATGAACTTAGTCTAAAACCTTTGCAAATATGTCTTGTAGATCAATGGCCAACGCTAATGTCAACATGAACTTCAACGCTGCTCCTAGAGAAAACCAAGCTGAAAGATGATGGCAGAACTATACGGATCGGGTCCGAACCCGAGGATCATCCTCATAGCTGCCAGAAGCAATATGTCCTAGAAGGACCGCTAGGTGACGCCCCGTCCCTGCAGAACCAAGACGTTATGAACGCTTGGCAAGCTCGTCTTGATGATTACTCCCTCGCTCAAGGCGGCATGCTTTACAGCTTAGAACCGGGCTCCAAAAGCGTTTTGAGCACCACGGAGCATATGAGATGTTCAAGAGCTGAAACTAGTTTTCCAAGCTCATGCTCGGGTCGAGAGATATGATGTCTTTGACAATTGCTACAGTTGTAAGATGGAGGAAAACAGTTCACAAGTGAGCACATCCTGAAGATGTCTAGGTTGCACAACCAGATTACCCAAATGAACATAAACCTCCCAGATGAGGCGGTCATTCACAGAATCCTCCATCGCTCCCACCAAGCTACAAGAGCTTTGTGATGAACTACAACATGCAGGGATGGTAAAGACCATTCTGAAGTGTTCTCACGTCAAGTCAGCAGAGGCTGAAATCAAGAAAGAACATCAAGTGTTGATGGTCAATAAGACCACTAAGTTCAAGAAGGGCAAGGGTAAGAAGAACTTCAAGAAGGACGGCAAAGATGTTGCCGCTACCGAAGCCTCGCTGTCGGAAGAAGTCAAAGAATGGACCCAAGCTTGAGACTCGAGTGCTTTTATTGCAAGGGAAGGGTCATCGAAGCGGAACTGCCCTAAATACTTAGCGGATAAGAAGGCCGGCAACACCAAAGGTATATTTGATATACATATAATTGATGTGTACCTTACCAAGACTCGTAGTAACTCCCGGTATTTGATACCGTGCCGTTGCTCATATTTGTAACTCACAGCAGAGCTGCGGAATAAACGGAGATCGGCGAAGGGACGAGGTGACGATGCGCGTCGGGAATGGTTCCAGAGTCGATGTGATCGCCGCCGCACGCTGCCTCTACATTTACCTACGGGATTAGTTTTGAACCTCAATAATTGTTATTTAGTGCCAAGTTTGAGCATGAACATTGTATCCGGATCTCGCTTAATACGAGATGGCTACTCATTTAAGTCTGAGAATAATGGTTGTTCGATTTATATGAGAGATATGTTTTATGGTCATGCTCCGATGGTCAATGGTTTATTCTTAATGAATCTCGAGCGTAATATTACACATGTTCATAGTGTAGATGCCAAAAGATGTAAAGTTGATAACGATAGTCCCACATACTTGTGGCATCGCCGCCTTGGTCACATTGGTGTCAAGCGCATGAAGAAGCTCCATGTCGATGGACTTTGGAGTCTCTTGATTATGAATCATTTGACACATGCGAACCATGCCTCTTAGGCAAATGACCAAGACTCCGTTCTCCGAACAATGGAGCGAGCAACCAACTTGTTGGAAATCATACATACCGACGTAAAGCGGTCCAATGAGCGTTGAGGCTCATGGAGGATATCGTTATGTTCTCACTCTCCGATGACTTGAGTAGATATGGGTATGTCTACTTAATGAAACACAAGTCCGAGAC
Source organism: Aegilops speltoides (assembly GCA_021437245.1). Taxonomy (NCBI): domain Eukaryota; kingdom Viridiplantae; phylum Streptophyta; class Magnoliopsida; order Poales; family Poaceae; genus Aegilops; species Aegilops speltoides. The sequence continues at coordinate 133,645,604 of CM038141.1, forward strand.
CTTTGAAAAGTTCAAGGAATTTCAGAGTGAGGTGGAGAATCAACGGATCGAAAGATAAAGTTCCTACGATCGATCGTGGAGGAGAATACTTAAGTCACGAATTTGGCACACACTTGAGGAAATGTGGAATCGTTTCACAACTCACGCCGCTGAACACCTCAAATAAACGGTGTGTCCGAACGTCAGAATCGCACTCTATTGGATATGGTGCGGTCTATGATGTCTCTTACCGATTTACCGCTATCATTTTGGGGATACGCCTAGAGACAGCTACATTCACTTTAAATAGGGCACCGCCTAAATCCGCTGAGACGACACCGTATGAATTATGGTTTGGGAAGAAACCTAAGCTGTCGCTTTCTAAAAGTTTGGGGATGCGATGCTTATGTCAAGAAACTTCAACCCGAAAAGCTCGAACCCAAGTCGGAAAAATGCGTATTCATAGGATACCCTAAGGAAACTGTCGGGTATACCTTCTACTTAAGATCCGAAGGCAAGATCTTTGTTGCCAAGAACGGATGCTTTCGAAAAGAGTTTCTCTCGAAAGAAGTAAGTGGGAGGAAAGTAGAACTCGATGAAGTACTACCTCTCGAACGGGAAAGTGGTGCAGCGCAGGAAACCATTCCTGTGATGCCCACGCCAATGAAGAGGAAAACAATGATGATGATCAAAGTACTTGGATCAAGTTGCTATCGAACCTCGAAGGTCCACAAGGACACGCCCGCACTGTGAGTGGTACGCAACCTGTCATGGAAATCATGTTGTTAGACAACAATGAATCTTCGAACTATGAATAAGCAATGGCGGGCCCAGATTCCAACAAATGGCTTGAAGCCATGAAATCCGAGATAGAATCCATGTATGAAAACAAAGTGTGGACTTTGACAGACTTGCCCGATGATCGGCGAGCGATAGAAAATAAATGGATTTTTAAGAAGAAGACGGACGCGATGGTAATGTTACCATATATAAAGCTCGACTTGTCGCTAAGGGTTATCGACAAGTTCAAGGGATTGACTACGACGAGACATTCTCTCCGTAGCGAAGCTAAAGTCCGTCCAATCATGTTAGCAATTGCCGCATACTATGATTATGAGATATGGCGATGGACGTCAAAACGGCATTCCTTAACGGACATCTTAAGGAAGAGCTGTATATGATGCAGCGGAAGGTTTTGTCGATCCTCGAATGCTAACAAAGTATGCAAGCTCCAATGATCCATTTATGGGCTGGTGCAAGCATCTCGAGTTGGAACATTCGCTTTGATGAGATGATCAAAGCGTTTGGTTTATGCAGACTTATGGAGAAGCCTGCGTTTACAAGAAAGTGAGTGGGAGCTCAGAGCATTTCTCATATTATATGTAGATGACATACTCTTGATGGGAAATGATACGAAATTCTGGACAGCATTAAGGCCTACTTGAACAAGTGTTTTTCAATGAAGGACCTTGGAGAAGCTGCTTATGTATTAGGCATCAAGATCTATAGAGATAGATCGAGACGCCTCATAGGTCTTTCACAAAGCACATACCTTGATAAGATTTTGAAGAGGTTCAAAATGGATCAGTCCAAGAAGGGTTCTTGCCTATGTTACAAGGTGTGAGATTGAGCTCAGCTCGACCACCCACCACGGCAAAAGATAAAGAAGAGATGAGTGTCATCCCTATGCTTCAGCCATAGGATCTATTATGTATGCCATGTTGTGTACTGACCCGATGTAAACCTTGCCATAAGTTTGGTTGCAAGATACCAAAGTAATCCCGACAAGGAACACCGGACAGCGGTCAAGAATATCCTGAAGTACCGAAAAGGACAAAGGACATGTTTCGCGTTTATGGAGGAGACGAAGAGCTCGTCAGAAGGGTTACGCCGACGCTTAGCTTCGACTCAGATCCGATGACTCTAAGTCACAAACCGGATACGTGTATATGTTGAATGGTGGAGCAATGAAGCTGGTGCAGCCGCAAGCGAGCATCGTGGCGGGATCTACGTGTGAAGCGGAGTACATGGCAGCCTCGGAGGCAGCGCATGAAGCGATTTGGGTGAAGGAGTTCATCACCGACCTAGGAGTCATACCCTATGCGTCGGGGCGATCAAACTCTTCGTGACAACACCGAGCTATTGCCCTTGCCAAGGAGCCCAGGTTTCACAAGAAGACCAGGCACATCAAGCGTCATTTCAACTCCATCCGCGAAAATGTTCAAGATGGAGACATAGAGATTTGCAAAGTACACACAGATCTGAATGTCGCAGATCCGTTAACTAAACCTCTCTCGCGTGCAAAACATGATCAACACCAGAACTCTATGGGTGTTCGATTCACCACAATGTAACTAGATTGGTGACTCTAGTGCAAGTGGGAGACTGTTGGAAATATTCCCTAGAGGCAATAATAAAAGTATTATTATATTTCAATGTTCATGATAATTGTCTTTTGTTCATGCTATAACTGTATTATCCGAAAATCGTAATACACGTGTGAACACTTAGACCACAAATGTCCCTAGTGAGCCGCTAGTTGACTACCTCGTTGTGATCAACAGATAGTCATGGTTTCGACTATGGATATTGGATGTCGTTGATAACGGATCACATCATTAGGAGAATGATGTGATGGACAAGACCCAATCCTAAGCATAGCATAAAAGATCGTAGTTCGTTTGCTATAGCTTTGCCAATGTCAAGTATCTCTTCCTTCGACCATGAGATCGTAACTCCCGCCACCGAGGAGTGCCTTGGGTGTATCAAACGTCACAACGTGAATCGGGTGACTATAAAGGTGCATTACGGTATCTCCGAAAGTATCTGTTGGGTTGACACGGATCGAGATCGGATTTGTCACTCCGTATGACGGAGAGGTATCTCTGCCCACTCGGTAATGCATCATCATAATGAGCTCAAGTTGACCAAGGTGTTGGCCACGGATCATGCATTACGGATGCGACTAAAGTGACTTGCTGGTAACGAGACCGAACAAGGTATTGGGATACCGACGATCGAGTCTCGGGCAAGTAACGCATCGATTGACAAAGGGAATTGCATACAGGGTTTGATCGACTCTCGACATCGTGGTTCAACCGATGAAATCATCGAGGAGCATGTGGGAGCCAACATGGGTATCCAGACCCCGCTGTTGGTTATTGCCCGAGAGTCGTCTCGGTCATGTCTGCGTGTCTCCCGAACCCGTAGGGTCTACACAGTTAAGGTTCGGTGACGCTAGGGTTAGTAGGAAGTCAAGTATGTGACTACCTAATGTTGTTTGGAGTCCCGGATGAGATCCCGGACGTCACGAGGAGTTTCGGAATGGTCCGGAGGTAAAGAATAATATATAGGAAGTGGTATTTCGGCCATCGGGAAAGTTTCGGGGTCACCCGGTAATGTACCGGGACCACCGGAAGGGTCCCGGGGGTCCACCGGGTGGGGCCACCTATCCCGGAGGGCCCTGTGGGCTGAAGTGGGAGGGGAACCAGCCCATAGTGGGCTGGTGCGCCCCAGGCCCACCCCCTGCGCCTAGGGTTGAAACCCTAGGGGTGGGGGGGCGCCCCACTTGGCTTGGGGGGCACTCCACCCCCCTTGGCCGCCGCCCACCTTGGATATTGGATCTCCAGGGGCCGGCCTCCCCCCCCCCCAGGGGGCCTATATAAAGGGGGGGAGGGAGGGGGGCTGTGGTACCCATCTCCAAGGCGCAGCCCTTCCCCTCCCGAACACTTCTCCTCCTCCGTAGGCGCTTGGCGGCCCCGCCGAGATCGCTTCTCCACCATCACCACGCCGTCGTCTGCCGTGGAGCTGTCTTCCTCAACCTTTCCTTCCTCCTTGCTGGATCAAGACGGAGGAGACGTCGCTCGTCCCGTACGTGTGTTGAACGCAGAGGTGCTGTCCGTTCAGCACTTCGACATCGGTGATTTGAATCACGTTCGAGTACGACTCCATCATCACCTTGCAAGCTTCCGCACGCGATCTACAAGTGGTATGTAGATGCAATCTCTCTCCCAATACTCGTTGCTTAGATGAACTCATAGATGGATTTTGGTGAAACCGTAGGAAAAATTTTAATTTTCTGCAACGTTCCCCAACAAGATGGTGCTCGATTAGTTTCCTGGGAACACCGGGGATGTCAGACAGTTGCCATGCAAACACGTCGACGTTCGCCCGCAGGAAAGCAACAAGCGCTCTTTCCTATTTAGGGTCGAGAGTGGCACTGATGGTGAAGGTACCACCAGTGCCGTCCTCCTTGGCGGACACCTTCTTGGTCTCTGGTGGAGCTGCCTTTGTCTTCTTGTACTTGCCGATGGAGCTCGATGGTGCGTCCTTGACGGTAGCACAGCACTCCGAAGAGGTGCGCTTGCCCGAGTGGGCATCAGAGCTCTTGCCAGACTTGGTCTTCTTCTTCCCCCCAGGAGCTTCAGCGGCAAGTGACTTGCGTTCTGCTGCGGCTGCTGCTTCCCGGTAGATCTGGTCGGTGCAGATAAGAGCATCCTTCTTGTCGCCAGGGACAGAGATGACACTTATCGGGCCGGGCATCTTCAGCATGTTATAGGCATAGTGAGAGGCTGCCATGAACTTGGCGAGTGCTGGACGGCCGAGTATCCCATTGTAAGGCAATGGAAAATCAGCAACGTCAAAAGTGACCCTCTCAGTCCTGAAGTTCAGCTCACTGCCGAATGTCACCGGCAACGTGATCTTCCCCTTCGGCTTGCTTCTTCCCGGGTTGATTCCTTGGAACGTGCCGGTCTCTTCTAGCTCGCTGTCAGGGATCTGGAGTTTCTGGAGTACCGCGGAGGAGATCAGGTTCAAGTCGGCCCCGCCGTTAACTAGTATCTTAGTGACCTTGAGGTTGCGGATAGTTGGTGAAACCAACATCGGCAAGCACCCGACCGCAGTTATGCAATCAGGGTGGTCCTCAATATCAAAGATGATAGGCGTGATGGACCATTTCAGAGGCTTGCGTGACTCGACGGGTGGTTCCGCTGCATTGACTTCCCGCACCCATTGTTTGAGCTGGTTGTGTGAGGTATGCAGAGAAGCACCACCGTCAACGCACAGAACCTCTGTGGCTTTCTGGAACTCCTACTCGTCGGCCTCATCATCATCCATATCTTCATCTTCATCATCGTCTTCATCCTTGTCGCGGCCGCGGGGAGGTCTGTCTCCTTGCCGCTGCTTGGCCTTGCCGCGGCGTCCTCCCCGGCCGGGACGTTTCTTGCCGGATCCCCCAGTACCTTCTTGGGCCTTCTCCTTGTTGCGTCGCTCGTACTCAGCTTTCTGCTATTCGACAAGCCGCTCGACCTTCTTGCAGCTCTGGAGATCATGGCCCTTGGTGCGGTGGATCTTGCAGTACTGCTTGTCGGAGTCGCCCTGCTTGTCGGCGGCCGCCACAGCCTCGCCGGGGGTACCAGCTTTGGCTTTCTCGGCGCCACCTCCGTTGCCAGACAGCTCAACAACTAGCACGTCTTTGCCTTTCCTCTTCCTGTTGTTCTGCCGCCGGTTTCTCTTTGCCGGGGCAGCATCTTCGCTATCAGATCCTCCTGCTCCTGTATTCTCTCCGGGGAGTCTCCTCCCTTCTTCAGCACGTGCACACTTGTCGGCCAGGGCATATAGCTCACTAACGTCTCTGATCTTGCACATCGCCATCTCCTCCCGCATCCTGCGATCACGCACGTTCTGATGGAATGCGCTGATGACCGCGGCAGGGTGGACATCTGGGATTGTGTGCTGTACACGGCTGAATCTCTGAGTGTACTTGCGTAAGGACTCTCCTTCCTTCTGTACGAGTATGTGAAGATCGCTCTCCTGGCCATGAGGTTTGTGGCCGCCTGTAAAGGCGCCGACAAACTGATGGCATAGATCCGCCCATGAGGATATGGAGTTATCCGGCAAGTGCATGAGCCAGGATCTGACATTGGGCCTGAGCACCAGCGGGAAGTAGTTGGAAAGGATCTTGTCGTCCCGTCCCCCGGCAGCTTGCACCACAATGGTGTAGATGCTGAGGAACTCCGATGGATGCGTCTTGCCATCGTACTTCTCTGCACGCGTCGGCTTGAAATTCTTCATCTTTGCCATCGGACTTGCCGCAGCTCACGAGTGAACGCAGGGCAACCTACCGCGTACGGCAAGTCGCCTGGTTCCCCTGGCGCATGCATGTCAACAGTGGGCCCAGCGCGCTGGTCCGATTGACGCCGCGCTTCTCTTCGGCGCTCGATGCGGATACGAGCGTCTTCTTGTTGTCGTTCTTGAAGAACTTGGCGCTGATTACGACGAGCTCGAGGGTCAGATGACGTGGTGGAATCAGTGTCGAGGTTGACCCGGCGAGTCGGCGATCTTGGCCTTCGGGGTGGAGAGTGCACGGTAGTTGCACCCCCACCGGTCTTGTCGCCATCGGCTCGTGCCTGGCATTCTTGTCGTGGCTTCGATGTACTCGGTTGCCGTGGAGTGTCACCGTTGGCGAAGCCGATGAGGCTCGGAATGGTGGCCCTCCAATCGTCGATCTTGTCCACCGTTGGAGGGTAATCCAGGAGCAGTTGAGCTCGGGCCAACGCTTCTTCTGGAGTCTTTGGTGGCAGTGGCGAACGGTGCGAGGAGCGGGATATGCTCGGACTTCCAACTGGGTTGGAAGGAGCAGTATCCTGTCCAGGCGACCGTGTCTTGCTCGTGCCGGCATGTTGGCGTGCATGCTGGTCTTGAGCGCCTTGAGATCCACTGGTTCGATCTTGGTCCAACGAGCGTATGGTACTGCGAGTACCATGACGCTGTCGGTCCCGCGCCTCCTGAGACGGGCGCGGTGCATGTACGGACGCCGAGGTCTGCGCAGCCTTGTCCTTGGACATGGCAGCACCTTGAGCTCCCTCGTCGACGCCCGCTCTTCCGCCGGCGTCTACCCCACCACCTATTTGCTCCGGTGGTGGTGGGTTCGACGCGGACGGAGCATCCACCTCCGAAGCCTTCTTCTTCGGTGGCATGTTGATGAAGAAGATGAAAATGTAGCTCGCGTGAACGCCGGATCAGGTTCACACAACCTCGACGCCCCCTACCTGGCGCGCCAAAGATGTCGTGGTAAACAAACACCTATGGGGCCGGCGGACCAGGCCCCTTTCGGTTCGGCGAGGGGCGGAGATCGCACGAAGAGCAGATCGAGGCGAAGCACACGAGCGGTTTACCCATCTTCAGAGCTCTCCGAAGAGATAATACTCCTACTGCTGCTTGTCTGATTGTATTGCGTTCTTGCTCGGGAGCGCGGAATGCTACAGTACACTTCCGTTGCTAACGAGACCGAGCGTGAGTGCTTTCTGGTTTCGAACCCCCCTCTACGTTGCGCATGGGCCTCCTTTTATATGCTCAAGGGGTCACCGACAGGTGGCAACGTAGACAAGGGCAAAAATGTAAAAGGCGTGGTTGGTACAACTACTTGTATGGTGTATCATACCTAACCCTGACGGCAGGGGACAAAAGCATTAAATACCCGTCTGTGTTGCCCAAACAGTGCAGAAAAGCGACCGTTAGGGGCGCCACCGCTCGCCACGATGGCCATCTTGTCATCTCCGCTTGCCACCTCGCGCCGCTAGCTGCACAGCCTCTTGCCACGCGTGCCTGGGAAGGTCTCAGGGCGACACGTTGGTGGATGTGCTGGAGCGCGGGTACAGAGTGGTAGCTTGCCGCGGCAAGCGCCTTGCCGCGGTCGTTGTCTTGTCGCGCCCGGAAGCTTGTCGCTGCCTGGTCTTGCCGGGACGCGCGGCGCGCCGCGGCAAGTTTCTTGAAATGCCTTGGTTGGCCTTCCCGGCAAGCTCCTCTTGCCGGGGCCTTGTCTTCTTGGCTTGAACACTTTGTTCTTGAATGGCTCCAAAGGAACCACGGAGAACCTTGGCGGTCACCCGGCAAGCCTTGCCGCGGGGTGCTGCGACTGCCCGTGCACAAGTTCGGGATACTAGGGTACCCCTACTCTAGTACACCGACAGTGGTGGATTTGTTTTAAAGAAACTGTTGACCTCTCATGATTCACTTAGATTATTTTGAGAGTCATTAATATCATGGTAATTTGCTTAATGTTAATATACTTGGTGTTCAAGATATGTGAAACTTTCTTTTGAGTGCGTTGAATACTAAGATAAGTTTGATGCTTGATAATTGTTTTGAGATATGGAGGTGATAATATCAAAGTCGTGCTACTTGTGTAATTATGAATTCAAAGAATGCTTGTGTTGAAGTTTGCAAGTCCCGTAGCATGCACGTATGGTTAAAGTTGTGTAACAAATTGGAAACATGAAGTGTACCTGGCTTGTGCATCCTTATGAGTGGCGGTCGGGGACGAGCGATGGTCTTTTCCTACCAATCTATCCCCCTAGGAGCATGCGCGTAGTACTTGATTTTTGATGACTTCTAAATTTTTGCAATAAGTATATGAGTTCTTTTGACTAATGTTGAGTCCATGGATTGTACGAACTGTCACCTTTCCGCCTTTGCTAGCCTCTTCGGTACCGTGCATTGCCCTTTCTCACCTTGAGAGTTGGTGCAAACTTCGCCGGTGCATCCAAACCCCGTGATACGATACGCTCTATCACACATAAACCTCCTTTTATCTTCCTCAAAACAGCCACCATAACTACCTATCATGGCATTTCCATAGCCATTCCGAAATATATTGCCATGCAACTTCCATCATCATCATCATGACATACATTACTTTTGTCATATTGCCATTGCATGATCATGTAGTTGACATCGTATTTGTGGCAAAGCCACCATGCATTATTTTCATACATGTCACTCTTGATTCATTGCACCATCCCTGTACACCGCCGGAGGCATTCATATAGAGTCAAATCTTGTTCCAAGTTTCGAGTTGTAATCCTTATGTTGTAATCAATAGAAGTGTGATGATCATCATTATTAGAGCATTGCCAAAAAAAGAGAAAAAGGCCAAAAAAAAAGAAAGGCCCAAAAAAAGGGCAATGCTACTATCTCTTTTTCCACACTTGTGCTTCAAAGTAGCACCTTGTTCTTCATGTAGTGAGTCTCATATCTTGTGCTTCAAAGTAGCACCTTGTTCTTCATGTAGTGAGTCTCATAAGTTGTCTTTTTATACTAGTAGGAATTTTTTATTATATAACTTGGCTTGTATATTCCTACGATGGGTTTCCTCAAATGCCCTAGGTCTTCGTGAGCAAGCGAGTTGGATGCACACCCACTAGTTTTCTTTTGTTGAGCATTCATTTATAGCTCTAGTGCATCCGTTGCATGGCAATCCCTACTCCTCATGTTGACATCAATTGATGGGCATCTCCATAGCCCGTTAATTATCCTCGTCAATGTGAGACTTTCTCCTTTTTTGTCTTCTCCACATAATCCCCATCATCATATTCTATTCCACCCATAGTGCTATATCCATGGCTCACGCTCCTGTATTGCGTGAAGGTTGAAAAAGTTTAAGATTATTTAAGTATGAAACAATTGCTTGGCTTTTCATCGGGGGAATAGAAGTTGGGAACATATTTGTGTGACGAAAATGAAGCATAGCCTAACTATATGATTTTGTTGGAAATATGCCCTAGAGGCAATAATAAAAGTATTATTATATTTCATTGTTCATGATAATTGTCTTTTATTCATGCTATAACTGTATTATCCGGAAATCGTAATACACGTGTGAATACATAGTCCACAATATGTCCCTAGTGAGCCTCTAGTTGACTAGCTCGTTGTGATCAACAGATAGCCATGGTTTCCTAGCTATGGACATTGGATGTCGTTGATAACGGGATCACATCATTAGGAGAATGATGTGATGGACAAGACCCAATCCTAAGCATAGCACAAGATCGTGTAGTTCGTTTGCTAGAGCTTTTCCAATGTAGTATCTCTTCCTTAGACCATGAGATCGTGTAACTCCTGGATACCGTAGGAGTGATTTGGGTGTATCAAACATCACAACGTAACTGGGTGACTATAAAGGTGCACTACAGGTATCTCCGAAAGTGTCTGTTGGGTTGACACGGATCGAGACTGGGATTTGTCACTCCGTATGACGGAGAGGTATCTCTAGGCCCACTCGGTAATGCATCATCATATTGAGCTCAAAGTGACCAAGTGGTTGGTCACGGGATCATGCATTGCGGTACGAGTAAAGTGACTTTCCGGTAACGAGACTGAACAAGGTATTGGGATACCGATGATCGAGTCTTGGGCAAGTAACGTACCGATTAACAAAGGGAATTGTATACGGGGTTGTTTAATCCTCGACATCGTGGTTTATCCGATGAAATCATCGAGGAGCATGTGGGAGCCAACATGGGTATCCAGATCCCGCTGTTGGTTATTGCCCGAGAGTCGTCTCGGTCATGTCTACGTGTCCTCGAACCCATAGGGTCTGCGCACCACATGCCTTGGGGGGCACTCCTCCCTCCTTGGCCGCCGCCCCCTTGGGAGATTCAATCTTCCAGGGCCGCCCCACCCGGGGGCCTATAAAGGAGGGCAGGGGGAGGGCAGCCGCACCCCTGTGCTTGGCGCCTCCCTCCCCCTGCTACACCTCGTCCCCCTCCTGCAGCCGCTTGGCGGCCTCGCTGGAGTTCTCACAGATCCACCACCACGCCGTCGTCTGCTGGATCATCATCAACCTCTCCTTCCCCTTGCTGGATCAAGAAGGAGGAGACGTCTCCGTCCGTCACGTGTGTTGAACGCGGAGGTGCTGTCCGTTCAGCACTTGGTCATCGGTGATCTGAATCATGGCGAGTACGACTCCATCATCACCATCCCCTTGAACGCTTCCGCACTCGATCTACAAGTGGTATGTAGATGCAAACTCATTCCCTTGACTCGTTGCTTAGATGAACTCATAGATGGATCTTGGTGAAACCGTAGGAAATTTTTTAATTTTCTGCAACGTTCCCCAACAGATTTTGTAGGGATGAACTTTCTTTTGCCATGTTATTTTGAGAAGACATGATTGCTTTGATTAGTACGCTTGAAGTATTATTACTTTTTATGTCAATATAAACTTTTCTCTTGAATCTTTTGGATCAAAATATTCATATCACAATTAAGAAGATTTACATTGAAATTATGCCAAAGTATCACTCCGCATCAAAAATTCTTTCTTATCATTTACCTACTCGAGGACGAGCAGGAATTAAGCTTGGGAATGCCTGATACGTCTCCAACGTATCTATAATTTTTGATTGCTCCATGCTACTTTATCTACTGTTTTGGACTATATTGGGCTTTATTTTCCACTTTGATATTATTTTTGGGACTAACCTATTAACCGGAGGCCCAGCCCAGAATTGCTGTTTTTTGCCTATTTCAGTGTTTCAAAGAAATGGCATATCAAATGGAGTCCAAACGGAATGAAACCTTCGGGAACGTGATTTTCTCACCGAACGTGATCCAGGAGACTTGGACCCTACTCCAAGAAGTGCCAGAGGCGGTCACGAGGGTGGAGGGCTGTAACGCCCTCGATGCGGCTATATCTCCCACGTGTCGAAGCACGACTTAGAGGCATAACCGCATTGAAAGCAATGTCGCAAGTGAGGTAATCTTCGCACAGTCCATGTAATACATAAGGGAAAGAGATACATAGTTGGCTTACAATCGCCACTTCACACAATTACATGAATAAAGCATTACATCATCCAGATACAATCAAGGTCCGACTACGGAACCAAAATAAAAGAAGAACCCCAAATGCACAAAGGACCTGATCGACCCCAAGCTGGGCTCCACTATCGATCCACTAGAACGAAACAACACAAAGGGACAAGATCTTCATCGAGCTCCTCCTTGAGCTTGGTCGCGTCACCGCTTTCATTAACATAGGCACCGCAAACTGGTTTTGAAGTATCCGTGAGCCACGGGACTCAAAGAATCTCGCACCCACGAGATCAAGACTATTTAAGCTTATGGGAAAGGTAAAGGCATGAGGTGGAGCTGCAGCAAGCGCCTAGCATATATGGTGGCTAACATACGCAAATGAGAGCGAGAAGAGAAGGCAAAGCACGGTCGATGAAAGTATGATCAAGAAGTGATCCTATAGCAACCTCGTCAAGCATAACTCCAACACCAGTGTTCACTTCCGGACTCACGGAAAGAGACCATCACGGTTACACACACGGTTGATGTATTTTAATTGAGGTCAACTTCAGGTCTTCTACAACCGGACGTTAACAAATTCCCATCTGCCCATAACATGGGCACGGCTTTCGAAAGTTCAAATCCTGCGGGGTGTCCCAACTTAGCCCATGACAAGCTCTCACGGTCAACGGAGGAATAGACCTCCACCCAAGACACTCCGATCAGACTCGGTATCCCGGTACAACAAGACATTTCGACAGGTAAAACTAAACCAACAACACCGCCCGAATGTGCCGACAAATCCCGATAGGAGCTGCACATATCTCTTTCTCGTGGCACACTCGGATGAGTCTAGCTACGAGTAAAACCAACCTCAAGTTTCCCGAGGTGGCCCAGAGTCAGCTCGGTTCGGACCAACACTCAGAGGAGCACTGGCCGGGGGTTAAAATAAAGATGACCCTTGAGTCTGCAGAACCCAAGGGAAGGAAAAGGGCTAGGTGAGGCAAATGGTAAAACCAATGTTGGGCATTGCTGGAGAAGCTTTACTTAAGGCGAACTGTCAAGGGGTTCCCATTATAGCCCAACCGTGTAAGGGACGCAAAATCCGGGAACATAACACCGATATGACGGAAACTAGGGCGGCAAGAGTGGAACAAAACACCAGGCATAAGGCCGAGCCTTCCACCCTTTACCAAGTATATAGATGCATTAATTAAATAAGATATATTGTGATATCCCAACAAGTAACCATGTTCCGACAAGGAACAACATCTCCATGTTCCAACAAGGAACAAACTTCAATCTTCACCTGCAGCTAACAACGCTATAAGAGGGGCTGAGCAAAGCGGTAACATAGCCAAACAACGGTTTGCGTAGGAAAGGTGTCAAAGGTTAGAGGTTTGACATGGCAATTAGGGAGGCTGACAAGCAAATGGTAGGCATCGTAGCATTGGCATAGCAAAAGAGCGAGCAAACTAGCATAGCAAAGATAGTAGTGATTTCGAGGGTATGATCATCTTGCCTGAAATCCCGCAAGGAAGAAGAACGAGTCCATGAAGAAGACAAACGGACGTAGTCGAACGAATCCTCACAACTCCGGAACGAAACCGAAGCTAGCGAGAGTAGCAACCCGGAAAGAAGCAAACAACATAGTAAACAACCATCACATAAGCATAGCATGATGCACAAACAAGTATGATGCATGTCCGGTTTAATGAGGATGACATGGCAAAGGACTAACAAACAACACTACAAATTAAGTGGAGCTCAATATGCAACTAGTTGCATATTGACAAAACACCACATCCATTATTTAGTTCTCTCTCGGTTATGAACAAGACAAGATTAAATGTTGGTTAACATGGCAAGAGGTGAAGCAAATAAAAACTACCTATCTAGGCAAGTTTAAATGAGGCCGGAACAACAAACAACAAGTCCTAAAATCCTCATGTGCATATTTATGGATTAGGTACTGTTCTGCCCTAAACACAATTTTAGAGTTGTCAAACATGCAAGATGAGTGCACCATGTTAAACTAGGCAAAATTCTACCCCAAATACATATAAAGTTTATTAAAATCGAGTTACGGTTATTTAGTTATGAAATAAAACATTTTAGCATGGCATATATGAAAATTTAATCAAACAGCATTTTAAACATTTTAACATGGGATGAAAGTGGCATAATGTGAAACTAGATAAAATTCTAAGCATTTTACATATAAAGTTTGTTTTAATCCGATGCACGGTTGTGGAGTTATTATATGCATGAACTTTGAGGGTTTTTCTGCAAAACTGGTAAATCACAGGATAATAGGAAAAATTCGCAGAGCGGAAAAAAAAACTACTGGGCGAAACTGCAGCCTGGCCCATCGAAGAAAGAAAGAAAAAAAAGGGGCGCAGGGTTGCTCACCCCGGCCAAGGCCCGCCACGGAGATGCAGAGAGGCCGATCAGCTGGAGCTGGACCTCGCCGAGGCCCACCAGGCGAGGGGCGGCTCGACGTCCTCCCGATCCCGCCGGATCGGGCAAAGCCGGCGGCGATCGGCTCTCAGCGAGACGCCGGCGCAGGCACGGCGAGGCGGCGGAGGCACGAGGCAGAGGCGGCGGGCGGGCGCGAAGCGCAGAGCGCAGGACGGCGGGCGGCTTCGTCGAAGGCCGGGCGGCGCGGCAAGCGACGCCGGCGGCGGCGAGATGACCACGGCGGCGCGGGCGAGCTGGAGGTGCAGGGCGCGGACGCGCGGGCGACGGCGGTAGGCGGCGGGCGGACCCGGAGGCGGCGGCGAGTTTCTCGGTGCGGCAACGGCAGCGCCGCGATGGACGGCAGAGGCGGCAGAGGGCGGCGACGGGCGCGCGGCGTGGTGGAACTTCGCCGCGGCGAGCGGCGTGCGAAGCGGTGACGGAGGAGGCGGCGGGGAGGAGGCAGGCTGCTGGCGCAGCTTCGGCCGGGCGGGCGGATCTGGGCCCGGCGGCGGCGGCGATGTGGGCGCGGGTGGCGGCGTGGCAGCGCGGGAGTGGCTGAGGCGGCGGAGGGATGACGTGGCAGCACGGGATTGGTCGGAGCGACGTGTCTGGCGGGCGTGTCCGCGCGCGGCGACGCGTCCGTGGCGCGAGAAGGAAATCTGCTAGGGTTTCGGGGGATTAGACCGCGAAAATGGAAGGGGAGGGCCTATATATAGGTAGAGGGAGCTAGGAGAGTCCAAATGAGGAGCGGTTTTTGGCCACGCGATCGTGATCGAACGACCGATAGCATGGAGGGGAGTTTGGTGGGTTTTGGGCCACTTTGGAAGGGGTGTTGGGCTGCAACAAAAGAGGCATCTGCGGTTACCCGGTTAACCGTTGGAGTATCAAACGACCTCCAAATGGCACGAAACTTGACAGGCGGTCTACCGATGCTATACCAAGGCCGCTTGGCAAACCTCGGGCCATTCCGAGAAAGTTTACTACCCGCTCACAACGAGAGAGAAGAAGGGGACGCCGGGGAACATAGGAGTGCCGGATTGCAAAACGGACAACGGGGAAAAGGCTCGGATGCATGAGACGAACACGTATGCAAAATGAAATGCACATGATGACATGATAAAATGCAAATGATGACATGGCAAATACAACACGCAAGCAAATGACATGGCAACAACGACGAATAACTGGCGGACACCTGGCGCATCGGATCCGGGGTGTTACAACACTCCACCACTACGAGAGGATCTCGTCCCGAGATCTAGGATGGCACCGGAGGGAAAACGGAAGAGGAAGAGAAGAGGTAAAACAAAGTTGCTTCTTCGACGAACGAGTGAAACCATGAACCTTGAGAGGTTGAGCAATTTAAAAGAAAGAGTACAACGGAGATGAACGAGATTGCAAACAATCCGGTAGGAAAAGAGGAACAAGGAGTATTACGAGAACCCAGAGGTTTAGTGATAAGATAGATATTGAAACCACTCCGGTTAAAACTAGATAGAGAAGGAATAAGATTGATATAATTTGGGCAGCACTCCGACTGAAAGAAGGAAAACTTGATGAGATGAAAAGATGCTGAAGAGATGATACAACACTCCGGTTAAATGGATAAGCCAGAAAAGAACACGATCCTCACCAAACGAGGTGATGTGTGAAGAGCATAACATCACAATGCCTCCGTAACGAAAGAATAGAAGTTAGACCGATGGGATAAAGGGACGGAGAAGAAAATGACAATTTCTGCCACAATTGAACTTGGAAAGCATCCTTGCAAAGAAGAATCGAATGGAGTTTTTGGAAAATCAACAACGAGAAGCACTAGTTTGTTGTGGGCTTATGGCAAACATCTCAAAATGATGAGGTGACAACCGGCCACTAACGGAAACAATTGCTTGCTTGAGATTAACGAAGAGATGCAAACTTGTTCCATCAAGATAGAAAAGAGATAACTTGGGTCATTAATAAGCACCAAAATAGCAACGTTCCTTAGGGAAGGCTTTAGGTGAAAACATGACACAAGATAAATCCAACGAAGAGATTGATGGATTTAAAATACCTCATTCTTGACAACATGTGAATCACAAAACATGAATGGAAATTGTCAAGAATGACATAACACCACCACAAGAGATAAGGTAGAAAGAATTGCACTCCGAATTACTATATGAAGAAAGCTTGAGCTCCTTAGGAAAGAATCTCGATGAAAACTTTGAGAAGGGAATTAAACCCTTGATGAACCATCATGTAGAACCTCCATGAAGAACTCCGGTAAACAAAAGTAATGAAAAGAAAGATAAATTGAAACACAAGGTGAATCCTTGCAATGATTTAGAATGAGCTTCGCGACGAGATAATTGAGAGAGCTTGAAACTCCGAAAAGAAAGATGAATCACTTATAAACAAGAATAAGAATTATGTTATGCATATCCTTCACCAATTAAATTGATGACAATCAACGGATTTGGCATACTACTTATTCTCGTAGAAAGGATTAAAAGAGATATGGCGTAACCTAGAGAAGGTCTTCAACGAACCACCGGTAGGATTGGAACAACAAATGAATTGATATGATGAACAAGGAAGAGAGATCTTGCACGAACCACCGTAAGAATTTAAAATGAACGTAGCAAAGGCACAATTCACCGGGAAGAATTGGAAAACGAATGAAGATACTTGAGGGAATTTAAATACAAATGAACGAATAGATCACTAGCTGATTAGAGAATACTTGAATGATGCACCGGTATGATTTGGAGAACGAGAGCTGAAAGCTTGAATGAATAATACTAAGATGATGGGCTTCAAAGAATGAAACTGAAAAGACTCCTAAAATGCTCCGGATGGGTGAAAAAGATTCTCACAATCGAAAACAATTATGAGAGGATGGCAACCAAGCTAGCACCATGAATCTTGAAGAGAATAGAGCAAGATTTAAGAGAAATCCTTCTTCGGTCTTCAAATGATGAGAATGACAACGAGAAACATCACCAAGAATTATTGAGGCACACCGGAAGAATCAAAAAACGAAGAGGTTGAGCCAACTATGAAAAGAATTTGAAAGATCTTGGAGAAAAGCATTTGACTGATGATAACTCATTCTTACGTCAAACTTGGAGAAGAATTTAGGATAGCTCCGGGAAAATAGAAGAGTCGTAAGATCACTCGAAAAGACACGTGGGTTAGGGCCCACTCAAAAGAACACCGTTGAAAAGATTTAAAAGAGATGTTGCACCGGTTGAATAAAATGGCTTGAATGATATAACAACCTCGAAATAGCTTGAACGGGTTAAGAATGGAAACACAAATCTTCGAGATATCTTGAGCACTCCGGAATAACAAATAGCGAGAAGTAAAAGATTAAGAGGTGCACCGGTATGAAAAAGCATTTGAAACGAGGAAAAGGGATATGATGAATATTAAAAACTTGAATTGGATCCACCGGAGAAGAAAAGAGAACGGAGGATGATGAACTAGAAGCTCGTGAGCATCTTCATTGGAAATCACCGGATAAGAACATTGATTGAAAAGAATGAAGAGACTTCGCATGAATAAATGGATACTTGGTATAGAAATCTTAGTCCTTGAAGAAAAAGGGTGGGAGGGTGGGAAAACAAAGGCAACTTAGAGACTGATGAAACAAACACCGTTGAGAAGAAATGATGATTGGTCTTGCTGATGTTGAAGTGATCGGATCCACTTGAAGAGAAACACGCCGGTTGAAAAGGATTGACATGACAATCTCGATTGTCGAGAAGGATTGGTATTCACATCGGAGTATGAGAACACCATTTCGGAAAAGTATGGAATCAACACTTGACACTGAAGCAACTCGAATACCACAACTCAAAACAAAAACAAAGGACTGGCTTGCAGAATAAGCCGGAACAAACATATGATAGAGATTTCGTCCGAAGTTTTCGTGGTGGGGCCTACACGGCTCAATCGTACAGCACCATCATGTACAAGGTAGTGCACATGACATACGAAGCGTCCCAGTCGGCATAGCCAAGGACTCTTTAAGACACAACGAGACCATCAAAACCAACCGTGAATAGGCGGACCACTAGACGCCGAACCCCAATTTCATATCATACATCCGTCGGAAAGATATCCTAAGAGCTACTTGAATTCCCACCTATAAACTCCGAAACTTTCGGTTATGCAATCTGGTGTTGGGGATACAGGGAGCAATATATCTCACACAAGCTAACAATCCCTACATCCAAATTGTATCCATCCGTCAACACATAACCAAGAAACCTTCGAAATCGTGTACCTCAACCTTCAAAAGCATCCGTTATACAAGTCATGGCAATACTCCCGACTCACCTCGATCTTGGGTTAGCGGGGTTATCTCACCAACAACTGCATAAAAGAGATTTTCGATGTCGGCGTACTAAACTCGGTATTCGAGAATCTGCAACGATAAAATTATGACGACAACACCTCGGAGCTCAACTCCCGGGACACCGCCACAACCCCTAATGACAGGAGGCACCAAGACAATGTTGTCATCATAAAACCATCGAACGATTCTAAGATACCTGCGTGATCCTAAAAAAATTTTAGTGAAATTTAAGAAGAGAAGAGTCAAAACTCTACGTCGGGATACCTCACCGTAAGGTCAAGGACCGGGAGTAAAAAGAATTCCTAACTCTCCGATATATATAATCCTAAATGAATCAAAACATTTTTCTAGACACAACTCGCCGCTAAAAGCGATCAAGCGGTGGGGGCTCTAAGGTCGGGAAGGCTCGATTACCAACTTAGCGCCCTCGATGCGGCTATATCTCCCACGTGTCGAAGCGACTTAGAGGCATAACCGCATTGAAAGCAATGTCGCAAGTGAGGTAATCTTCGCACAATCCATGTAATACATAAGGAAAGAGATACATAGTTGGCTTACAATCGCCACTTCACACAATTACATGAATAAAGCATTACATCATCCAGATACAATCAAGGTCCGACTACGGAACCAAAATAAAAGAAGAACCCCAAATCGACAAAGGACCCCGATCGACCCCAACTGGGCTCCACTCTTGATCCACTAGAGCGAAACAACACAAAGGGACAAGATCTTCATCGAGCTCCTCCTTGAGCTTGGTCGCGTCACCGCTTTCGGTAACATAGGCACCGCAAACTGGTTTTGAAGTATCCGGTGAGCCACGGGACTCAACAATCTCGCACCACGAGATCAAGACTATTTAAGCTTATGGGAAAGGTAAAGGCATGAGGTGGAGCTGCAGCAAGCGTCTAGCATATATGGTGGCTAACATACGCAAATGAGAGCGAGAAGAGAAGGCAAAGCACGGTCGATGAAAGTATGATCAAGAAGTGATCCTATAGCAACCTCGTCAAGCATAACTCCAACACCAGTGTTCACTTCCGGACTCCGCGGAAAGAGACCATCACGGTTACACACGGTTGATGTATTTTAATTGAGGTCAACTTCAGGTCTTCTACAACCGGACGTTAACAAATTCCCATCTGCCCATAACCGCGGGCACGGCTTTGAAAGTTCAAATCCTGCGGGGTGTCCCAACTTAGCCCATGACAAGCTCTCACGGTCAACGGAGGAATAGACCTCCACCCAAGACACTCCGATCAGACTCGGTATCCCGTACAACAAGACATTTCGACAGTGGTAAAACTAAACCAAAGAACACCGCCCGAATGTGCCTACAAATCCCGATAGGAGCTGCACATATCTCTTTCTCGGGGCACACTCAGATGAGTCTAGCTACGAGTAAAACCAACCCTCAAGTTTCCCGAGGTGGCCCTTGATCAGCTCGGTTCGGACCAACACTCAGAGGAGCACTGGCCGGGGGTTAAAATAAAGATGACCCTTGAGTCTGCAGAACCCAAGGGAAGGAAAAGGGCTAGGTGAGGCAAATGGTAAAACCAATGTTGGGCATTCTTTGGAGAAGCTTTACTTAAGGCGAACTGTCAAGGGGTTCCCATTATAGCCCAACCGTGTAAGGGACGCAAAATCCGGGAACATAACACCGATATGACGGAAACTAGGGCGGCAAGAGTGGAACAAAACACCAGGCATAAGGCCGAGCCTTCCACCCTTTACCAAGTATATAGATGCATTAATTAAATAAGATATATTGTGATATCCCAACAAGTAACCATGTTCCACAAGGAACAACATCTCCATGTTCCAACAAGGAACAAACTTCAATCTTCACCGCAGCTAACAACGCTATAAGAGGGCCGAGCAAAGCGGTAACATAGCCAAACAACGGTTTGCATAGGAAAGGTGTCAAAGGTTAGAGGTTTGACATGGCAATTAGGGAGGCCGACAAGCAAATGGTAGGCATCGTAGCATTGGCATAGCAAAAGAGCGAGCAAACTAGCATAGCAAAGATAGTAGTGATTTCGAGGGTATGATCATCTTGCCCGAAATCCCGCAAGGAAGAAGAACGAGTCCATGAAGAAGACAAGCGGACGTGGTCGAACGAATCCTCACAACTCCGAACGAAACCGAAGCTAGCGAGAGTAGCAACCGGAAAGAAGCAAACAACATAGTAAACAACCATCACATAAGCATAGCATGATGCACAAACAAGTATGATGCATGTCCGGTTTAATGAGGATGACATGGCAAAGGACTAACAAACAACACTACAAATTAAGTGGAGCTCAATATGCAACTAGTTGCATATTGACAAAACACCACATCCATTATTTAGTTCTCTCTCGGTTATGAACAAGACAAGATTAAATGTTGGTTAACATGGCAAGAGGTGAAGCAAATAAAAACTACCTATCTAGGCAAGTTTAAATGAGGCCGGAACAACAAACAACAAGTCCGGAAAATCCTCATGTGCATATTTATGGATTAGGTACTGTTCTGCCCTAAACACAATTTTAGAGTTGTCAAACATGCAAGATGAGTGCACCATGTTAAACTAGGCAAAATTCTACCCCAAATACATATAAAGTTTATTAAAATCGGAGTTACGGTTATTTAGTTATGAAATAAAACATTTTAGCATGGCATATATGAAAATTTAATCAAACAGCATTTTAAACATTTTAACATGGGATGAAAGTGGCATAATGTGAAACTAGATAAAATTCTAAGCATTTTACATATAAAGTTTGTTTTAATCCAATGCACGGTTGTGGAGTTATTATATGCATGAACTTTGAGGGTTTTTCTGCAAAACTGGTAAATCACAGGATAATAGGAAAAATTCGCAGAACGGAAAAAAAAACTACTCTGGGCCGAAACTGCAGCCTGGCCCATCAGAAGAAAGAAAGAAAAAAAAGGGGCGCAGGGTTGCTCACCTCACCAAGGCCCGCCACGGAGATGAGGAGGCCGATCGGGCAGCGGAGCTGGACCTCGCCGAGGCCCACCAGGGCGAGGGGGCGGCCTGGACGTCCTCCCGATCCCGCCTGGATCGGGCAAAGCCGGCGGCGATCGCTCTCCGGCGAGACGCCCGGCGAGGCACGGCGAGGCGGCGGGAGGCACGAGGCAGAGGCGGCGGCAGGCCGCGGCGCAGGCGCAGACGGCGGGCGCGGCTCAGCGAAGCGCCGGCGCGGCAGCGAGTGGACGCCGCGGCGGCGAGATGACCTACGGCGGCGCGGGCGAAATCTGAAGTGCGAGGCGCGCCGCGCGGCGACGGGCGGTAGGCGGCGGGCGGACCCGGAGGCGGCGGCGAGCTCGCGGCGGCAACCTGCCGGGCGATGGACGGCAGAGGCGGCGAGGGCGGCGACGGGCGCGCGGCGTGGTGGAACTTCGCCGGCGGCGAGCGGCGTGGCGAAAGGGTGACGGAGGAGGCGGCGGGCTGAGGGCCCGCCTGGCGCAGCTGCCCGGCGGGCGGATCTGAGCCCGGGCGGCGCGCAGCGATGTGGGCGCGGGTGGCGGCGTGGCAGCGGGAGTGGCTGAGGCGGCGGAGGGGATGACGTGGCAGCACGGGATTGGTCGGAGCGACGTGTCCGGCGGACGTGTCCGTGCGGCGACGCGCTGTCGTCCGCGAGAAGGAAATCTGCTAGGGTTTGAGGATTAGACCGCGAAAATGGAAGGGAGGGCCTATATATAGGTAGAGGGAGCTAGGAGAGTCCAAATGAGGAGCGGTTTTTGCCACGCGATCGTGATCGAACGACCGATAGCATGGAGGGAGTTTGGTGGGTTTTGGGCCACTTTGGAAGGGTGTTGGGCTGCAACAAAGAGGCATCTGCGGTTACCGGTTAACCGTTGGAGTATCAAACGACCTCCAAATGGCACGAAACTTGACAGCGGTCTACGATGCTATACCAAGGCAGCAGGCAAACCTCGGGCCATTCCGAGAAAGTTTACTACCCGCTCACAACGAGAGAGAAGAAGGGGACGCCGGGGAACATAGGAGTGCCGGATTGCAAAACGGACAACGGGGAAAAGGCTCGGATGCATGAGACGAACACGTATGCAAAATGAAATGCACATGATGACATGATAAAATGCAAATGATGACATGGCAAATACAACACGCAAGCAAATGACATGGCAACAACGACGAATAACTGGCGGACACCTGGCGCATCGGATCCGGGGTGTTACAAGGGCGCCCCCCTGGGTGCGCCCCCCTACCTCGTGGGCCCCCTGTTGCTCCACCGACGTACTCCTTCCTCCTATATATACCTACGTATCCCCAAACAATCAGAAGAGGAGCCAAAAACCTAATTCCACCACCGCAACCTTCTGTATCCACGAGATCCCATCTTGGAGCCTGTTCCGGAGCTCCGCCGGAGGGGGCATCCACCACGGAGGGCTTCTACATCAACACCATAGCCCCTCCGATGAAGTGTGATTAGTTTACTTCAGACCTTTGGCTCCATAGCTAGTAGCTAGATGGCTTCTTCTCTCTTTTTGGATCTCAATACAATGTTCTCCCCCTCTCTCGTGGAGATCTATTCGATGTAATCTTCTTTTTGCGGTGTGTTTGTTGAGACGGATGAATTGTGGGTTTATGATCCAGTATTATCTATGGAAAGTATTTGAATCTTCTCTGAATTCTTTTATGTATGATTGAGTTATCTTTGCAAGTCTCTTCGAATTATCCTTTTTGGTTTGGCCAACTAGATTGATAGTTCTTGCAATGGGAGAAGTGCTTGGCTTTGGGTTCATCTTGCGGTGTCCTTTCCCAGTGACAGCAGGGGCAGCAAGGCACGTATTGTATTGTTGCCATCGAGGATAACAAGATGGGGTTATCATATTGCATGAATTTATCCCTCTACATCATGTCATCTTGCTTAAAGCATTACTCTGTTTTTAACTTAATACTCTAGATGCATGTTGGATAGCGGTCGATGAGTGGAGTAATAGTAGTAGATGCAGAATCGTTTCGATCTACTTGTCTCGGACGTGATGCCTATATACATGATCATTGCCAAGATATACTCATAACTATGCTCAATTCTGTCAATTGCTCAACAGTAATTTGTTCACCCACCGTAGAATATCTATGCTCTTGAGATAAGCCACTAGTGAAACCTATGGCCCCCGGGTCTATTCTCATCATATCAATCTCCATTACCTTATTTACTTGCTTTGCTTTTTACTTTTTACTTTGCATCTATCTATCAAAAATACCAAAAATATTATTTATCATCTCTATCAGATCTCACTCTCGTAAGTGACCGTGAAGGGATTGACAACCCCTAATCGTGTTGGTTGCGAGTAGCTATCGTTTTGTGTAGGTACGAGGGACTTGTGCATGGTCTCCTACTAGATTGATACCTTGGTTCTCAAAAACTGAGGGAAATACTTACGCTACTTTGCTGCATCATCCTCTCCTCTTCGGGGAAATCCAACGCAGTGCTCAAGAGGTAGCATGTGGGCGTGTGGACAGGGGATCCATGGCGATGGCGGCTCAGTTGCGGGCGGAGTCGACGAGGGAGAGGGAGGCGATGCAAGAAGGTAGAAGTGGGGAAGCTAAGTTACGAGGAGGGGTCAATGAGGCCCTTATGGAGCGCCGGGGGCGTGTGGATGGTCGCCCCGTGGCGGATCCACTCCACGAACGCGCCAATGCCATCCACCGAGCCCTTGTGCATAGGGTTGAGGACAATGGAGGGGACTTGGGTTCGGCTGGCTCCTGTGGAATAGAGCCCGGCCGAAAAGGTAAGTTCTCCCTTTTCTCTTTTTATTTCCTGTTTTACTATTTTACTTATTGTTTTTCTTTTCTTTTGCTATCATTTAAATTTTGTTAAATTTTCTAGTTAGCACATTAAATACTTTGCAATATTCTGGACTTGCACAAAAAATATTTGAATATACTAAAATAGTTTAAGTATTTATTTGCCATTTAATGGTTAATTCAAATCCTGTTAGCTCCTGTTTTAGTTATTTTAGAGGCATTTAAATATTTCCAAAATGCTGGTTACTGTGTTAATTAGTTAGTGAATTTTTGCAACCTTTTGAACATTTTTAATTCATTGTTTTAAGAAATTATAACTTGACTTGTTATTTAAATTTGAATTTAAACTTAGTTTGAAACAAGCGAGGTTTCGCAAAATTTTAATTATGAGTACCCTGCATCGTTAACAAGGGCTTATTGTAGCTTGACTATCGGGGTGTCACAAATCTCCTCCACTACAAGAAATCTCGTCCCGAGATTTTAAGAGATGGAGTAAGGGGGAAAGTTTGGTTACGAAATTCTAACGGATCTTCACGGTCTTGGTTGCTCTTCTCGAAGAGGTCGAGCCATTACATTGATGTCTACATTCCTCTATTTTAGGTCATCATGATGAAGTCGTCATCCTCTCTTCGGGGTCTTCATCGTACTTACGAAAGGACAATGGGTAACTTAGGAAGAACGGTCCTCTACAAGGTTGCTTATCTGGTAGATAACATAAGGGATGGTGGAGGAAAGTAACTCTAAAATTGAAACTTAAGAAAATATTGAGAGCAAAGTAAGAAGGTACCATGAGAAGTTTTGAATGGATAGACAATCATTCAATGCCTGAAAAAGAGTGTGAAAGGGGTTCAGAGCAACGAGTATAAGTATTGCGTCTAATACCAGAATAGATCACTAGGAAGGTGGCTCACGAATTACATACAAAGCCAAGCACGAGGAATATCTTTGGAAACAGGGATGTATAGGAGAGTCAGGTTTCGATCATGTGGAACTATGGGTTATGGGCCCACCATGTGGGTCAAGAGTAGGAAGGGCGGTGACATCTTGCATGGTCATGATAGCAAGGCATGTCAAAGGATAGCCTGTCATTTATGTTGGCAACAACGTTGGAATCAAGGGCGAGGGACGAAGAGAACCATTTTCCTGATCGCAAGGCGAGGTGGACAAATAGACAAGTTCTCGTCCATCGGTGTTACCAGAATGTCATCAACAGTAGTAACATGGTATTACTGACAGAGTTGTACACTGAGGTGCTTACTTAAGCAGGGATTATTACTGCTTATATCATATAGATCACAAGAAAGGTTAAACAAAACAATGGAAATGAAAAATATTATTATGATATTAATCAGACCAATGGAAAGGAAAATGTGTTTATACTCAAGTATTAAAGTATACCCTTCCAAAAGACAAGCAGAGATTGATATACTCAACAAGACAACAAGTAGATAACCATTTGGGAAAAGGGGCGACGAAACTCATAATGTTACCCATGCCATGGTTTTTGGATAATTGGTCAAGAAAAAGTTTAGTATTGCACTTCCAGTATTCCGTTTGATGATCAGAATACCACAACCATGCTTCGGGATAGCATTGACATGGTCAGTAGGTAAAGGTCGGACTTCGGAAATACAAAGAATCCAGTAGGAACTGCTAGAACATCTCATACAATTTCATCATGGAAAAGATGAGGATGTGGCTGATGGGCTCAGCAACAAATCATCGAGATTTCCGTAAACATGGATTTCCACAATTAAGTGAACAATGTGATAATATTGGACATACCAAAGTATTTAATGAAGTATGTTCGAGGAGAACATCCATAAGTGAACATTGATCGAATTGTGCACCTGGATAGATGGACAGTAACATGATCAATGTTAGAATGGTGATTCAATAACCAAAAGACTTAGAATGAGACAATCGAGTATCGACCATTCACTTCAAAGCAATAGGGTTGCTAGAAGTTTTTAACTCACACATCATAGTTCAATTGTCGGTATTCCGGTTCGAAACAACACGTGGACCAAGAAATGAACAAAGATGGCGAGAAAGTATCACCATATCAAGAATTCTTAAGAGGTGGAACAGTTCTAACAACATCCTTGACATAAAAGATGGTAATACTCCAAGGTAGAACATAACATAAGCTAGATATCAAGGACCTCCATAACATGAACACGTTTGTTTTCGAGGGAAAGCAAGAAGGTTGTCGATGAAAACACAATTTATCGAGGGGCCAGGATCATGAATTCGACTGATATCTTCGAAGAAGTCAGAATGTTGATGATGATCACGACACATTTGTTGAGAGGTTTCATGAAGATTTAATCGATCATCGAGGACATCAAGGAAAAGGAAGGGTGAGGCAAAAAGTTATCGGAACCATAGATAGGATTGCAAGCTTAGAATCGAAATTGCTTTTCAAGACAAATAGTATGATATTGAAAGCTCGATGTAGCTTAGCACACTGTCGGTATTGTGTTCCGGGGATGAAAGACATAGGCAGCACGGTCAAGCTTTAGCATGACGATGATGAAGTAGCCAATTAACTGGGAATGACAATATCGAGTACAAACTCGTAAGTAATGAAGATTACTAAGAGTTGTTTAATCGCGGTGCAGACTCGATTCAGTTCTCGGTGTCCTTAAGTGTATAATAACTCAAAACACATGGAAAATTGGAATCATCGAGAAATAATAGTTGACAAATAACTCATAAGAAGTTATGTAGTTCCATGATATTCTCGAGATACCAGTGGGTAAAACTTGAAGGTAGATCATAATAGAGGTTAGGCTAGTGTGTCGATCTGTGGAAGACAAGTACTTTAACTTGTCTAAGAAATGAAATCGAAGGAGAACAATATGGTCGGAGCCACAATTGTAAATGATCAAACCACATATACAAGATCAACTTATAACGAGGGGGTAATCATTTTTACGAGAAGCTTCCATGGTAAGATCTGCATCGTGTCCATGGGCATGAAAGCAAAGTTCAAGGTCGACTCCACTTCTTCAATGCATAATCTTTCAGTCACTCCTTGCTTCCGATTAAGTTGTAATGTTGAATTTATATCTGGCGAAACACCAGTAGAGTATAACCCACATAACTTTCGAGTTCACACAGATTGGGGAAGGCATAGGTTCAACCCATCGGGGCATCTTAGGAACATATACCAAAAACTTCAGGGGTAATTAACTCAAGCTCGGAAGTAGAGCATGATTGACAAAGCAGAGGATACAATTTACCAAAGGCATTATGTATCCGAGGAAAGACTCACAAAGTTATTGAATGTGAAGGACGCTGTCAGATAAAATCCAACAAAGGATCTGGTGGTCCACACGGGATCTGATGTGGGCATCGGTACTCAACCAGAAGAAGATAGAATGCAAGGAGATCATATTATAGAAACTAGTAACTAATTCATAGCTCAAATGCAAAGGAATTATGATTTCCAAATGAAGGGATCAGAAGCATACACTCTGATTAAGGATGAATAAGTTGAATAGACTTAGGGGTACAATCGATGGCAACTTGATTGGTCGAGAACCAGCTCATATCCGGCGTCTGAGCTAGAAGAACAAATTCTAGCTTCGGCTGACGAGTGGGACCATTCACAAACATATCCAATCAAAGGCTCAAAATGACGATGACAAAGGATACTTCTGAATATTGCTAGACATATGGAAGGAACCATAATGCAGGCAGGCAAGAAGAACCTCAAAAGCAGTAAGCTCTAGAGGATTCTCGGAAGATCGGATAGCACTGCGAAGTATTCTGTGAAACATGTGAAGAATTGGGGATGAACAAATCCCAGATAGGTGTGAGGAATTTTTCGAAGGAGTATTCGTGTGACTTGTAGCTGCAAGGTAGTAGACACAATGGATCATCGGAACATCGGAGAGTATTTCAGGGTACCTTGTAATAACAAGAGCAACTGGGAATGAAAGTATGAATGGCAAGTGTATATATTTACCAAAGAATATATCGGTGGTAAGGAATTGCAAGGGCGGTGGGCACAAGGGTCTCAGGAAAACATCGAAGAGTATCTTCGGAATCATTTGGTGAAGCAGGCGATCATCTAGAATGAAGGGGCTCTCCAGGAGGAAGTAGTTATGAGAACCTACTGTTAGAGTTAGCAAAATCATTTAACCCGAATAGAAGAGAGATTAGAATCCCACAGTAAAGAGGAGGAATAAAAGATCCTAATACCACCCGTGATGTGGGCCCGTAAGCCACACAACAATGTTAGTAAAAGTTTTTCAATGACTTGACTCAACTTCGGCCAAGGAGTTGGAAAGGGGGTTCCTACAGGTAGTCGGCTCTGATACCAACTTGTGATGCCTCCGATTCAAACGTACACTAATCATACATGCAAATGTGTACGATCAAGATCAGGGACTCACGGGAAGATAGCACAACACAACTCCAGACACAAATTAAAGTCATACAAGCTCTATATTACAAGCCAGGGGCCTCGAGGGCTCGAATACAAACGAGTCAACGGAAGCAACAATATCTGAGTGCAGACATAAAGTTAAAAAGGTCTGCCTTAAGAAGGCTAGCACAAATATCATCGATGATCGAAAAGCCCAGGCCTCCTGCCTGGGAGCCTCCTAACTACTCCTGGTCGTCAGCAATCTCCACGTAGTAGTAGGCACCCTCGGAGTAGTAGTAGTAATTGTTGGGGGTGGCATCTGGCTCCTGGGATCCGTCATCTGATCGCAACAATTGGGTATAGGGGAAAATAAGTAGCAAAGCAACCGTGAGTACTCATCCAAAGTATTCGCAAGACTTACATTAGATCTATGCTAAGTATGCATCAGTATCAAATGAATGGGGTTGTATATTTGGACCAGACTGCAGGAATGCCAGAATAGAGGGAAGGCCTAACCTATCAAAGACTAGCATCTTCAAGCATCTTGCAGCATTGAAAAGAGTAAAGATAATCATATTATATTTAGCAAGTATGTTGTAATAACCACGCCCAGAGATTCTTTCTCGACTCCCTATGAGAAAGCAATCCCAGAGCAATCATGTCCATTTCACATCTCAGTATCCACTATCCAGTTCTAGTTGTATCGATTGGGATACCACTCTGAGCGTCTGTTACTGTGCACACGACTATTCGAATAGATATACTTCCCTGTAGGGGTGCACAAACTTACCCAACACGCTCGATCAACTCCGTCCGGACACACCATCAGGTCATGACCGACCTCGGCCGATTAACACACCACAGTCCTACCTAGGCTCAACAGAGAGGCTAGCATGCTGGTCTACATCCTAAGCGCGTAGGGGTCTTCGGCCCATCGCTCTTTGCACTCTTGCACATTGCATACGCGGCCGGTGTAAGTCCTGGCTACCTCCTTATACAAGGGAGGTGCTTACGTGGGCCACCTGAGTGCGCGCTGCTCAGTTGCTGATGTTCGAAGAGCTTTCGCTCATACATACGATGTAGAGTGCCCATACTTATTCCTGCGTGGTGGTTGGTGCAAAAGGCGAGAGGCCTGCTCAGATCACATATCCAAACTGTTAGTGTCTTGGGAGCGCATGGTAATGAGTAGCGACTCATGATCATGTGACCCTGTCGCCCCGTCTCGTGGACTTACGGCAAGGGCCCGGAATGCCCGGCCATGCCACGTAGAAATCTCGCAGGTGCCCTCCAGGTCAACCCTACTACACATCAAATCGCTGGTACCCTCATGGTCAACCCGACTCTCAAGAGATTGTCGGGAACTCAAGTCCACCTCTACCGAGGTGGTACCGCCTGTCCCTCCAGTCGTGCAGTAACAGTAACTTTCGCGGGTACCCCTCGGGGTCGACCCGATTTTAACATGGCTCTGGTGGTAAATTCAAAGTAATCGTGTGTCCATAACATTAAGGGGGAATCCGAGGAATCACCCTCGATGGATCCCACTCGATGTAACCGTCAAGGTGAACTTAGAGGAATCACCCTCGAGGGTTCACACTTGAGGTATTGCACGATAGAGTCATTATCGGAAGTGGTGAAGGAGGAATCACCCCCCGTAGTCCATGTTCATTTAGCTACAATACAGAATTGTCATCAGGACTGCGCTACGAGGTATCACCCTTGGCACTCGATAGCAGCTCCACGGAGTCGTACAACTAAGGGGGGTGAAGTGATGTGTCAGGCTCTGGACGTCGATCACGTTGATCGGGTCATCAGTGATGAAGCATGGGTAACTAGGACAAGGTGAAGAGTCACTGATGGATCACTAACCAACCTATACTAAGCATATAGGTTAACATGTAAGGTAACAATAGCAGGTTACAAAATCAGGCTATGCATCAGAATAGGTACAAACAAACATTAGTAGCAAAATCGAATGCAAGCATGAGAGAGAACGAACGGGCGATATATGAATGATCAAGGGGGGGTTGCTTGCCTGGTTGCTCTGTAGACGAAAGGAATCTTCCGGAGAGGAAGGAGGGGGAAGAAACAATAAATAACAAGCATACAATGCAACAGAAAGCATGACATGACCATATGATATGCTAAGGGTGACCTAACGCAGGGCTACACATTGCAGACAGAAAGGGAAAACATCTGAGAATGTTATGCCGGTGTTTGGTATTTTTCGGACAGATGAAAAGAGGGGGACGGTTTCATGTTCAGCATGCTAGGGGCATGTCAAATGAACAGATTGCATAAATGGATTCATTGGATTTTTCTGAGCAATTTTCATACATAAATTATTTTCATCTAAATTATAGATGATTTTATATTAATTTTCAAAGTTTTAAACCTTTTCTGAATTTATTAGTATTTAATTTAATTCAAAAACAGAATTACTGCATTATCATGATGTCAAGGTCAAGTCAGCAGTCAACGAGCCAATTGACTGGTCAAACTAACGCCTGGGACCCACCTACCATAGGCAGAGTTATTTAACAGAGGGTTATTTGGACTAACTAACTTAATTAGCTAGTAGGACCCATGTGTCAGTGTCACATTAGTTAACAGATTAGTTTAGCTAGTAAATTAGTGGTGTGGGTCCCTCCTACCAGCGACTGGAGCTGCTCAGTTAGCACGTTGACTGGGTCAACACAGTCTACAGGACCCGTGGGACCCAGCGGTCAGTGTCTCAAAGGGGACCACGTGGCAGCCACGTCGGACGCCAGAGCCGGAGTTGCTCCGGCGACCAAATACGCGGGGGTGAGCGGCGGGCAGCGTCGGAAATCGCCTGCAGAGGGTCTCTAGGCCCGTGCATTGGTGCATTCGAATGAGCAGACGAATCCGCATCGTTGTGCGGTGGTGGCTTCATCGGAGGGGCATCGTAGCAATTATGGCGAGCTCGTGGGTGGCGGCCGGAGCTCGGGTCGGTGCGGGTCAGCAGCGGTAGCTCATTTGCACACGAACTAAATGGAAAATGGGCCACTACATGCGCGCGCGAGGGCCATGGACTCCCGCATGTGACTATTAAGTCACTGGAAGGTTGTCGGCGACGAGCAGGGCGGAGGTGGCATTCGGGCGACAGCGGGGATCGAGCTAGAGTGCTCAGGAGGAGGAGCGGATGAGCTGGGAGGCCTCTTGGCAGTGCTAGGAGTACGATGTTGTGCTCCTAAGAGAGCGACACGTGTTGTGGCAGCGATGGTGAGGGGAGCGGCGAAAGCAAGCTTCGACCATGGCAGCCGGAGCATCTAGGGGGCGATGCAGCGAAGGAAACGAGGGGGGAAGGATGCAGTGCTCACCGGGGGAGCACATGGAGGCTCGCTGGTGGTTGGGAGCGCTAGACAACGGAGAATTCGAAGTAGGTCACCGGCAGGTTGCAGAGGACGACGATAATAATCCCCGGTGATGCAGAGGTGTTGGGCTCGATCCCATGGCCGTAGGCGTCGCAGGGGAGGCAGGCGCACCTCTTGAAGAGGGCCTTAGGCAACAACGAGCACGGTGGGTGCGTGGACAGGTGATCCATGGCGACGGTGGCTTGATACGTCTCCAAAGTATCTATAATTTTTAATTGTTCCATACTATTATATTATATGTTCGGATGTTTTACATGCATTAATATGCTATTTTATATTATTTTTGGAACTAACCTTTAACCTAGAGCCCAGTGCCAGTTTCTGTTTTTTTTCTTGTTTTCGAGCTTTGTGGAGAAGGAATACCAAACGGAGTCCAAACGGAATAAAACCTTCGCGATGATTTTTCTTGGACCAGAAGACACCCAGGAGATTTGGAGATGAAGTTGGAGACGCCACGAGGCGGCCACAAGGGTGGAGGGCATGCCCAGGGGGGTAGGGCACGCCCCCTGCCTTGTGGGTCCCCCGTGACTCCCCTGACCTAATTCTTTCGCCTATATATTCACATATATCCCCAAACCACCAGAAGCGTCCACGAAAACACTTTTCCACCGCCGCAACCTTCTGTACCCGTGAGATCCCATCTAGGGGCCTTTTCTGGCATTCTGCCGGAGGGGGATTCGATCATGGAGGGTGTCTACATCAACTCTATTGCCCTTCCGACGAAGCTTGAGTAGTTTACCTCAGACCTATGGGCCCATAGCTAGTAGCTAGATGTCTTCTTATCTCTCTATTTGATTCTCAATACCATGTTCTCCTTTATGTTCTTGGAGATCTAACCAATGTAATCTTCTTTTGTGGTGTGTTTGTCAAGATCCGATGAATTGTGGATTTATGTTCAGCTTATCGATGAATATTATTTGAATCTTCTCTGAATTATTATATGCATGATTTGATATCTTTGTAATTCTCTTCGGACTATCAGTTTAGTTTGGCCAACTAGATTGGTTTTTCTTGCAATGGGAGAGGTGCTTACCTTTGGGTTCAATCTTGCGGTGTCCTTTTCCAGTGATAGTAGGGGCAGCAATGCACGTATTGTATTGTTGCCATCAAGGATAAAAAGATGGGGTTTTCAGCATATTGCATGAGTTAATTCCTCTACATCATGGCATCTTACTTAATGTGTTACTCTGTTCTTCATGAACTTAATACTTTAGATGCAGGCATGAGTCGGTCGATGTGTGGAGTAATAGTAGTATATGCAGAATCGTTTTGGTCTACTTGACACGGACGTGATGCCTGTATTTCATAATCATTGCCTTAGATATCGTCATAACTGGAACCCACTACTCAAATTTGCCCCTAATTTCAATGTGTATTCCAATATGCCCCTTTGCCATTAGTTGCCCTTATAGAAATGCCCTTCTGCACCGTTATCGTCCGATCAAATAGCTTTGACCATCTCGAAAAAATAGCAAAAAAATCAAAAAAATTTGAATTTTTGTGGGATCGAAGGTACTCATGTGCGCAAGGTGCGTGCAAATTTTCATGTTATTTAGACATACCGGGAACTCGTGGCAAAGGAAAACAATAAATCTGTACATCTTTGGATACTAAATTCAAAAAAATAGCAAGAAAATTCAAAAACATATGAATTTTTTTGGCATCCAAGATGCTCGGGTGCACAAGGTGTGTGAAAATTTTTGTTATCAAATGACATGTGAGGAGCTCTCGCAAAAAAACCAAAATAGTGTATTTTTTACAAGTTCTTTCTGAGAAAAATTTTGTTTTTTTCTCCATTAGCTCCTACAATGTTCAAACACAACAAAATTTTGCACACACCTTCCGCACCTGAGCATCTTGGATGCCAAAAAAATCATCTTTTTTTGAACTTTCTTGATATTTTTTTGAATTTACGGTTCACATGCGTACGTATTTACTGTTTTTCCTTCGCCACAAGCTCCTAGAATGCCCAAACAACATGAAAATTTGCATGCACCTTGCGAACCTGAGTACCTACGATCCCACAAAACTTCAATTTTTTTCACTTTTTTTGCTATTTTTTCGAGATGGTCAAAGTTGTTTGACCGGAAGGTAACAACGCAGAAGGGCATTTCTATAAGGGCAACTAATGGCAGAGGGGCAAATTTGAGCACACATGAAATTAGGGGCAAATTTGAGTAGTTGGTTCCTGTTAGGGGCAGAAATGGAATTGTCCCTTCTATCAATTGCTCGACAGTAATTTGACCCACCGTATTATTTGCTATCTTGAGAGAAGCCACTAGTGAAACCTATGGCCCACGGGTCTATTTTCCATCATATAAGTTTCTGATCTACTATTTTGCAATCTTTTACTTTCAGATCTATAAACCAAAAACCCAAAAATATTTAGTTTATCTTTTGTTTAGTATCATCTATCTCTATCAGGTCTCAGTTTTGCAAGTAACCGTGAAGGGATTGACAACCTCTTTATCGTGTTGGGTGCAAGTTGTTTGATTGTTTGTGTAGGTATTGGTGATTTGTGCGTTATCTCCTACTGAATTAATACATTGGTTCTCTAACTGAGGGAAATACTTATCTCTACTTTGCTGCATCACCCTTTCCTCTTCAAGGGAAAAACTAACGCAGGCTCAAGAAATAGCATGGCTCGGTTGTGGGCGGAGTCGATGAGGGAGAGGGAGGCGGCACAAGGAGAGAGAAGTGGGGAAGCTATGTTAGGAGGAGGGGTCGACGAGGCCCTTATGGAACGCCGGGGGCTTGTGGATGGCCGCCCTATGGCGGATCCACTCCACGTACGCGCCAATGGCGTCCACCGAGCCCCTTTGCACAGGGTTGAAGACGATGGATGGGAGTTGGGCTGGGCCAGCTCCTGTGGACTAGAGCCCAGCCGAAAAGGTAAGTTCTCCCTTTTCTCTTTTTGTTTCCTGTTTTACTTACTATTTTTCTTTACTTTCGCAATCATTTGATTTTTATTAAATGTTCCACTTAGCACATTAAAACTTTGCAATATTCTAGACTTGCACAAAAAGATTTATATATACTTAAATAGTTTAAATATTTATTTGCAATTTAATGGTTAATTCCAATGTTGTTAGCTCATGTTTTAGTTATTTTAGAGGCATTTAAATATTTCCAAAATGCTGGTTGATGTCTGTTAATTAGTTAGTGAATATTTACAACCATTGAACATTTTTAATTCACTATTTTAAGAAATTATAATTTGACTTATTATTTGAATTTGAATTTAAACTTAGTTTGAAACAAGTGAGGTTTAGCAAAATTTTAATTATGATAAGATGGCATCATTAACAGGGGTTTACTGTAGCTTGACTATCGGGGTGTCACATTTACCTTCGGTGCACCCCTTAAGATAAGAAGTGGTGTCTTTGTCTAAGCATACTTATTTGTTCACCACTAGTATAGGTGTAGCAAGTTCTTTTACTATATCAACATAAGACGGAGTCCCGCATTGTTCTACCTTGATGCTCTTCTTCCCTTAGTTGAAGGTGTTCCCTCTTGCTTTCTGCCATTTGGCTTACGATAGGCTTCTTTTCGCCTCTTAGGTGGAGTAGTCTTCTTCCTTATAGCGTCCACCATGCGATAGCTTTAGACTCCCTGCTGTATTTCAAGTACTTTTTCTCTGGCAACTTCAAGAACTTAGAAAAGTCTTTCAAAACATGCAACATGGGATCAGTTCCAATATTTTGCTCGTGACGTAAGTTTTTTTACTTTTGTAGTTCTAAGAAAAGACTTGATACTATCATAAACATGATCGACCTTACTCTTTTCCTCTGAACAAAGGTGCAATTTTCAGCATTCTACCTCATCCTGTCGAGTAAACTCTAGGCCTCTGATATCCCGGTTCTCAAAAAGAAACCTTTAGAAGCAAGATCTAAAGCTTGTTTACTTTGTGAGTCAAGTCCACCATAAAAGAAGTTAACCATTAAGTAATCAGCATAATGGTGTTCAAGACATGGAAAGAGTATTTCACGATAGCTTATATATGCATCTACCAATTTCTCACTTTCTCGTTGCCCAAAGCTACTAATCTTCCTTCTTATTGTATATAATTTTCCTTGAGGATAATAATAAGCATAACAATCAACAATTCTGATCAGTTCCTCAAGATGTTCACGAGTTGGCGTTCTAACCATTTGGTACCTCCTCCATCTAATGAATAAAGAAAGGTTTTTGCCTCTATTTCTCCATTAGTCAAGTCCTGCAACTGAAATGTTCCACATGCCAGGTCATTTTTTTTAATATGCATATATGGGCATTCAATTGCATAGCCTTGGAATATATTTCCTTCCACCATAGCAATCAACTGAGCGTTTATCTCATATATTTTTCCAGGTAGGTAGGGACCCATTGATATAACATTCTCTCCTCGATATAGTCCTGCAACAAATTCTGCTCCTACCAGAAAAATTTGCTCTTGAAGGACCATGGCTGCTTTTTATATGCAAAAACCGTTAGGACACACCAATAAATTGAAACTCAAGGCAAGTCCCGAAAGTGCCCAGCTCCTCGGCAATAGCGCCAGAAAAAACTTGATAGCATGCAAGTGCACAGGGTTTAGTTGTAGCCTTTTCAAAGTAAGAGTATCGATCCCACAGGGAGCACAGGAATCGGACTTTTGCCTCTTGTAAAGAATAATATAATCTTGTCCCTGCAGATAATTGTAGACTTAAGTAGAGTGAGTGCGGATATAAATAATGATTGAATAGTGTTGTGGCTGGTAAATAAATAACATGAAAGTAAATAGAGTGCAAGAATTGTAGTGACACGTGAAACAGTAGAATAAAAAGGCGTTCTCAGGAAGTTCGGGATCCCCATTGGTATGTTTCTAGCGCACTTATGCATAAGCATAGTATGACCGAATACCTGAGCCACTGTTTACGATTATGCTAGGCGGAGTTGGGTATAGTACATGTTCTACTCATGGTAGACTTCGTGCCACACACAGCCACCATCATAGTCTCCCCGAGAGGGCACTTATGCATAAGCATAGTATGACTAGATACTTGAGCCACTGTTGATGATTATGTTGGGCACAGCTGGGTATAGTACACGTTCTACTCATGGTAGACTTTATGCCACACACGCCACCATCATAGTCTCCCCAGAGGGTTACAACTCATGATAATTAAGGGTTTCCCCGTGGACGCGACCTCTCTAATGGTTCTCTGTAATTCCCCAGTCAATTGCAAAGACTTGGAGCAGTAGGCTTTTACTGTCACCACGAATTACCTCCGCATCCTAAACCATTACAATGACAGTGATATACATCGTGGCCATAAGGCACAAATGCTGAGTAGTCCCCTTCATAACATTCACGAAGTTATTAAACTAAGCATTCAACATGGGATGTCATATCCACAATAACATGATGTTGAAGAAGATAAGGATGTGGATGATGACGATGATGATGGAGTGGATGATGATGAAGGCAGTGGTGATGTTGTCCCCTTCGCTGTGAGGGACCCTCCTTCTTCATCCTGCCAATTTCTTCTTGGGATAAACTCCAGAGGCTAGGGTTGCTTTCTGGATGAGTTTCTGGTGTCTCTCGGGGTCTGGTCAATGATCGGATTCGACGGGGTGGAATAATGATCGAATGACGGCATGCCATACGACCACACATACGGGTGATTGTGGTCGTATGAAACACCGTCTTTTTCTCTAGAAGCGCGACGACGCCCCTTTCTTTGGCCTTCTTGCTTGATTCTTTTATGGAAAGTGATTATCACTTAAAATAAATGATTTCACTAATATTTTTGATGATTTTCTCAATTAAATGATAATTGATACAAAAGACGTTACCTGAGGGATTATCAACGAAAAGAAGTGCGCGAGTGCAGTAAAATTCCACAAAGCGTAGGCACAAAATACATGATAAAACTATCACATAAATTGTACTCATCGGTCCAACAAGGCAGAAAATCGCATGGGCTATCGGACTGATGTTCTTTTGGATTCGGGCATGTAAAAACTAAGCATACTTGCATCTTTTTGATTGTGATCGGGCATGCGATCCGGCGCTGTGTGATCTGGCCCACTGTGTGGAATGGACTAAATTTGAATTTCAAATTGCCCTCTACTGACGGACATATACATGATAGCATTGGATGGCCTTCTGCATCCGTGTCCGTAAACTGGTCCCCCATTCTGCGAACGAATGCCGAAGGGAGTTTTGCGGGTCGATGTTGAAGATGCCCTTAGTACATCATCTAGCTCATGTCTCGGCAGTAATAGATGATGTATTATTTTTACATCACCAAGGCACGTGCAACTATCTCCACTATAGAAAAGGAAAAATATCAAAATTTCTAGTAAATACAAGTAAAAGGGCTTTCCACGTAAGGATAGTAAAAAATCAACGACTTTTCCCTATCAGCTATGGACACTTCAGGAGAAAACGCTACTTCAACAAATGATGTATATGCAAAAAAAACTTAAGATTTGCCCATGATGTAAAATAGGACACCAACGGCGGCGGTGCTAAGCGAGGGCGGCGGTGGCGCTGACATCGGCGGCGGTGGCGCTGACGTTGGGCGGCGGCGGTGGCGCTGACGTTGAGGCGGCGGCGGCGGCGCGTGACGAGAGGCAGCGGTGCTTGGCGAGGACGGCAGCGGCGCTTGACGGCAACGGCGGCACGGAACTAGGGGAGGAGATGCCATGGCTGTTGCTGTATCACGGTGAAGATACGGAAAGGAAAGAACAAAAGCGCCGACCCAGCAAGCCGCGAAGCTCGCCCGAAACTTATGTTTCCCTCGGCTGGTGAGAGGGCCTTTTTTGCATCCACAGGCCAGGCTCAAGAGCCCATGCAGCATACCAAACAACTGAGATTTTGCATGGTGGATGCGAGACAGATGCAACGGAGGGAACCAAACACCCCCCAAGTGATGCAAATTTGCATCACGGCCGCTCTCGCAAAACTTGAGTAAAACACGCACAGCCCCAACTGCCGCGTCAAACCTTACCGCGGCGTGCCCGTTACCCGCCTGCAGCCGTCAGACCCCATGGACGCTACTCAGAACCCCACGGCCACTAACACCGCCACGCGCACCTCACCATGACCGCCTCCACAGTGTTGTAAATTTTACACCATTTGTTAGAGTTGGAGGCTTTTGCTGATGTATGTAAGTGCATCTAGTGCCCCTTAGTGATTTTGGTGTATTGAAGACTTATAGGTTAAGTGAGTGATGCGTTTGTGAGTGTACACAGGTCTATAAGTCTATGAGGAGTTTGATATTTACAGAGAAAGTCGACCCCTAAAAATGAAGTTCTTCGATCAAGACTTTGATATTCGAAGACTTTACAAGACTTTGAAAGTGAAGAATTTGGTGTGACCTTGAAGACTTGGTATTCACTTGAAGAACATGAAGCGTGAAGACTTTTGTTTTGTAGTTTCATTTTCTCTTTCTTGAGTCATAGGAAACACCGTCTTTGTTAAAGGGGTCGAGGAAATACTAAGGAAAAATTTCCATGTGATGCTCAACTCAAAATCCTACACCTACCAATCCCTTAGAGTGAAGCCATTGGAAATCTCATACAGCTTCAGTCAAGTTCTTGATGGA
Source organism: Aegilops speltoides (assembly GCA_021437245.1). Classification (NCBI taxonomy): domain Eukaryota; kingdom Viridiplantae; phylum Streptophyta; class Magnoliopsida; order Poales; family Poaceae; genus Aegilops; species Aegilops speltoides. Next base: position 133,685,091 of record CM038141.1, read on the forward strand.
TGAGACGCGGTTCTTCTAGTCACTTGATGACTTTGCTCGATCGAGGAGTTAGGAATTCGCCAGTCTGAATTACCTACACATGAGGAACATGATAGCCCTAAGGAATTTAAGAGTCAAATTTCCGACCGTTCTTTGTCTTCTACCGCTGTGTCAAAATATCTTATCCACCTAACGGTCATATCATTGAAGAGCATTTATGTCTTATCATGTCGAGCTGCTCCCAAGGCTATAAATAGCCGCCCCCTACAACCACTAGTCGGTTGGTTGCTCCGAGAGAACTTGACACTTGTCATTTGAGAGCAACCCATCCTCCGAGGACTTTGAGCGAAAATCATCAAGTGAGGAAAATCCAAAACCAAACCCCCACAAACCCAAAGTGATTGAGCATCACTTAAGAAATAGATCCCGCGTGGATCCGACGCTTGTTACCTTTGAAGACTGTGCTTCTTCTAGATGGTTAGGCATCAAGGTCTAGAGCATCCAAGAGGAATTGTGGATCGCTGAGTGACCAAGTCTGTGAAGGTTTGGAAGTCACCTGAAGACTTACCATGAGTGATTGGACGAGACCTGCGTGGTCTTAGTTCAAGGAGAATACGGTGAGGACTGGGTGTCTGAGTTGCGCTCGAGATGGGTGTCCGGACTGCGTGTCCTCGAGTTTAAATACTTAGCCGCTCCAACCAGACGTACAACTGAGACATCAGTTGGAACTGGCTTACCAAATCATAGTCTTCACCAACTATCTGGTTCTATTTCCTCAACTCTTTCATTTCCTCATTACTGTGTTGAATGTTGTTCATATCTGTGCTTGAAGACTTTGACTGAAGACTTTCACAAATTCCTCAGTTCAATTTCTTTAGTCTGTCTGTCTTCATCTTGTTATCCTGTGTTTACGCTTTCTGTACTCTGTGCTAGTCTTCATTTCATCATGATGACTATGTTTGTATCCTGTTATGTTTACCTCTGAGTACTTATTCCGCTGCAAGTAGTTCTTCGCTAAGGAATTTCCTCACCGGCAAATTCCTCAGTGAAGAATTTATCAAAATCACCTATTCACCCCCCCCCCTCTAGTCGATATAACGACTTTCAATTGGTATCGAGCAAGGTACTCCTTGTTACGTGTGATTTTGGTTTAACCGCCTGGAGTTTTAGTTATGTCGACCGCAGGTATGATCAAGGTCTCAGCTGGGTGTCCTACCTTTGATGGGATGGACTACCCCTACTGGAAAAACAAGATGCGAATGCGTCTTGAGGCAATTGATAACGATCTCTGGTATGTTGTGTAAAATGGTGTCCCCTCTGTCACTCCCTCACTGAACGCTACCGATGTGAAGAGATTCAAGCAACTCGATTCTCAAGCGAAGAATATCATATGTGGCCATTTGAGTAAAGGACAGTATGGAAGAGTGAGTGCTTTGGAAACTGCCAAGCTTATCTGGGATAGGCTGTCCAAAGTGAATGACGGAGTCTCAACTCAGCGTGACTCTCGAGTTGATGTTCTTCGGAATCTCTTCAACCGCTTAAAAAGACTCGACAATGAAAATGTCCAACAAACCTTTGATCGCCTCACTGACATTTCAAATGAGCTTCAAGCCCTCGGTGCCACTGACATCACTGATCATGAAGTAGTGAAGAAACTGTTGAGATTGCTTGATTCCTCATTTGATACTCGGGGACTCATGATACAAGAACGTGCTGACTACAAGTTGCCTGATCCTGCTGATATCCTCGAAAGGCTAAACACTCACGAGTTCTAGCTTGCTGAAAAGAGAGATCTCTATGGTTCAAACTATGGCAAACCACGTGCCCTGAAGGCCAAGGTTGTGCCTGACTCTGAATATGAGGATTCTGGTAGTAGCCTTGGTGATCCTGAAGAATTGAGCCAGGAGCTAGCACTGCTCGTGAAGAAATTCCAGAAGTTCTCAAGACGTGGTCGCTTTGGAAAATCCTCAAGAAGCAGTGATTCCTCATCTAGTGACTATAAGAGAAGGCTGTGCCACAAATGCAAGAAACCTGGTCACTATATCCAAGATTGTCCTCAGTGGGAAAAGGAAATGAAGAAGAAGAAATACAAGGATTACAGTTCTGATGATGCAAAGAAGAAGAAGAAATCGTCAAAATCTTCGTCATCAAAATCCTCAAAGTCTTCATCTCACAAGAAGAGCAGCTCCAAGAAGGCTCGGGCATTCATTGGCAGGGAAATGGACTCTGAAGCTGAATCTGAGGAAAATGATGAAGAGGAGGCGTCTGAAGAATCTGAATCTGGTGTGGCGATTCTGGCCGTCGCTACTGCTTTCGTCAGCAAGTCCATCTACAACACTGAAGAAACTGACTCCACCGACAAGCCTGATGAAGATAATGATGGCTACGCTCCCACCTATTGCTTCATGGCGAAAGGTGCTAAGGTACTCAAATACAACTCCTCTGAATCTAGTGAAAATGAATCTGATGAGGATCTTAAGCCCAGCTACTCTAAACTTGCTAAGATCGCTGTAAAACAACAACGGGCTTTTGAAAAGGTTCAAAACATGCTAGATAAAAGTGATGATATGTTGGGTGAAGAAATGGATCGCACTAAAGCCCTGACTGAAAATCTTCAGAGACTTCAGTCTAGGTTTGATAACCTTCAAGGTCACCATAACGCTCTCTTATCTGATCATGAGAAACTTTCTTATGAATTTCTTCAAGAAAAGCAAGATCAGGAGAAGCTTTCTCTTGAATCTCTTCAAAGAAAGGAAGACCTTGAAAAGCTAAGAGTGTGTTATGAAGATCTTCAGAAGGAGCGCGATTCATTACTAGCTCAACAAATCAGCGCTTCTCAGGAAGAATTTGTTCCTCCATGCTTAAAGTGCATTGAACGTGAATCTGCTAATTCTTCACCTGAATGTTTAAATGCTTCAACTGTTACAAACTCTTCATCTGCCTCTGCTATCACTAATTCCTCATCTGAGGACATTGCTAGTATCACTGACAATGCAGGGCTGAAGGAATTGTACATGACAGGCATGTACAAAAGCCTCAAAGGGCATCAGACACTTTGTGATGTGCTCAAAAAGCAGATCCTCAACAAAAACCCTAGGAAAGAGGATATTGCATTTGAGAGGAAACTTAATGCTGATGGAACATATTGGAAACCTGAGTAGTACCCCAAAACCTCATGGGTTGCTGCAAAGGGACCTCCAGTTGATCCATCTAACTTATCTGGCTTTACATGTGAATCGCCTCATTCTTCTGATGAGTCATTTGACTCCAACTAGAAACTGTTCAAAAATCAGAATGGTGAAATATTTGCTAGATATGTTGGCACTAACTACAGGAACGGTTCCCCTATGAAGAAAATCTGGGTTCCAAAAGTTATGTTGAAAGTCTTCAGGTGAATGTCCTCACGACACCACCTGTGAAGAACAGGAACCCCAGATCAAGTTCTTCATATGGACCAAATTCTTCACATGGATCAAATTCCTCAACTGGATCAAAGTCCTCATATGATTATCATCGTGCTAACAACTCTGTCTCGCAGGGTAGAGCTAAGGGCTATGAATATGTGCATTACTATTCAAATCATTATGTTCATAAGTCCTCGAAGAATTACTCTGCTTATTCATAAGCTTACCCTAACCCCTCTTATGTGAAATGAAATGGTTTGGCATCTTTGCCACCTTTCTCATATGGTGCTCGCAGAATGATGAATTCTTTGCCACCCCTCCAGATGTGGGTGGTGAAGAAAAAGAACTAATCTCTTATGCAGGGTCAGGTCTCCATACGTGCTTTAACGTCTGAAGAATTTCTTTGGGACTGACTAAATTACTGAAAGGGCCTTGAGCGAATCATGACGAAATGAACTTTCATTTCACACGTCCTCATCTTGCTATATCATTTCTTCGCTTGATGAAATTCATCGATGAACTTGATATCATATTCTTCATTGATGAAGCATATGAGATTGTAAGCTACACTAATTCATCTGCAGGATGATCAACCCAAAACTACTGAATGGGTCCTCGATAGTGGATGTACAAATCACATGATTGGTGACAAGAATCTATTGATGGATGCTCCTTTATCACCGTCACCTCTGAAGCATATCATCTTTGCTGACAAAGGCAAAAGTCGGGTATTGGGTCTTGGTAAGGTTGCAATCTCTAAGGATAAACACATGGACAAAGTCATGCTTGTTGAGTCCTTAGGATACAATCTCATGTCAGTCTCAATGCTTTGTGATCTTGATATGGTTGTCGTCTTTAGCAAGTATCGCTGTGTTGTGATTATGGAAGCTGACAATTCCAAAGTCTTCAAAGGCTTTAGGAGAGCAGATCTGTATATTGTTGATTTCTCTACAGGACCACAACCAGCCGTGTGTCTACTTGCAAAAGCTTCAGAAGGCTGGCTATGGCATCGATGACTTGGTCACGCAGGCATGAGGAATTTGAACACGCTTGCGAAGAAGAAGCATGTCATTGGCATTGATAATGTCAAATTCCTCAAGGATCACTTATGCGGTGCCTGTGAAGCTGGAAAAATGACCAAGGCCAAGCATCCAGCGAAGACTATCATGACCACTACCCATCCATTCGAATTGCTTCACATGGACCTCTTCGGACCTAATCATTATTCAGCAGTCACTAATGATGCATCTCTATATGGTTTTGTCATTGTTGATGATTATTCTCGATATACATGGGTACACATTGTTACTTACAAACATGATGTGCAGGAAGTCTTCAAACTATTTTCTTCAAGGGCTTCAACCAACTTTGGTGTGAAGATCAAGCATATCAGAAGTGACAATGGCACTGAATTCAAGAATTCCGGTCTTGATGCCTATCTTGATGAACTCGGTATTACTCATGAGTTATCTGCTCCCTATACTCCTCAGCAAAATGGCGTCGTGGAGCGCAAGAACAGAACTCTTGTTGAGATGGCTCGCACTATGCTTGATGAATACAAAACGCCTCAGTGTTTTTGGATTGATGCAATTGATACTGCGTGCCACATAATCAACAGAGTATATCTTCACAAATTCTTCAAGAAGACTGCCTATGAACTCCTCACTAACAAGAAACCCAATGTGAGTTATTTCAAAGTCTTCGGTGCTAAATGTTGGATTAGAGATCCTCACCATAACTCTAAATTTGCACCGAAAGCACATGAAGGTTTTATGCTTGGTTACGGAAAGGACTCGCACACCTACAGAGTCTTCAACATTGTTCTTCACAAGATTGTTGACACTGTAGATGTGCGGTTCGATGAAACTAATGGCTCGCAAAGAGAGCACCTACCTTCTGTGTTAGATGAACCAGCACCTAAAGATGCTATCAAGCTCAAGGCAACTGAGGATGTCATTCCTACTGGAGAATCTGCTAAAGAATTCATTCCTGTTCGTGAAGAACGTCGAGCAGATGCACCTGAAGAACATGATGAGGAAAATGGTGCTAAAGAAAATGCTGATCAAAATCCTCAGCGACAACCAGCTCATCCTCGCGTTGCAAAAGAAGTGCAAGTGGAGAAGATTATCGATGACATTAGCACACCAGGTCCTCTCACACGCTCAAAAGCTTCACATTTATATAACTTTTGTGGGCACTATGCTTTTGTCTCTATCAGAAAGCCCACTAAGGTAGATGAAGCATTTCTGGAGCCGGAGTGGATTCAGGCTATGCAAGAAGAATTACATCAGTTCGAGCTTAACAATGTCTGGGAATTGGTCAATCGCCCAGATCCTCGCAAGCATAATATCATTGGCACAAAGTGGATCTACCGCAACAAGCAAGATGAAAATGGCCTTGTGGTGAGGAATAAGGCACGACTAGTAGCTCAAGGCTACACATAGGTTGAAGGAATTGATTTCGATGAAACTTTTGCACCTATTGCTAGACTTGAGGCTATTCGCATATTACTTGCTTACGCTAACCATCTGTAACGTCCCGCATCCGATGCGCCAGGTGTTTGCCAGTTATTCGCCGTCTTTGCCATGTCATGTGCTTGCGTGTTGCACTTTGCCATGTCATCATCTGCATTTCATATCATGTCATCATGTGCATTTCATTTTGCATACGTGCTCATCTCATGCATCCGAGCATTTTCCCCGTTGTCCGTTTTGCAATCCGGCACTCCTATGTCATCCGGCGTCCCCTTCTTGTCTCCTTTCGTGTGCGGGTGTTAAACTTTCTCGGAATGGACCGAGGTTTGCCAAGCGGCCTTGGTATAGCACCGGAAGACCGCCTGCCAAGTTTCGTGCCATTTGGAGGTCGTTTGGTACTCCAACGATTAACCGGGTAACCGTAAAGCCTCTTTGAGTTGCAGCCCAACACCCCCTCCAAAGTGGCCCAAAACCCACCTAACTCCCCTCCATGCTCTCGGTCTTTCGATCACGATCGTGTGGGCGGAAACCGCACCTCATTTAGACACTCCTAGCTCCCTCCACCTATAAAAACGTTTTCCCCTCTCCATTTTCGGATCATCCCCCCCCCCCTCCCCGAAACCCTAGCTTTCCCCTCTCCGCCGCCGGACGTGTCCACCCGCGCCGGACGCGTCCACCGGCCGCGTCACCCCGGCCAATCGGGGCGCGCCACGTCACCTCCTCCGCCGCCTCAGCCACTCGCGCGGCGCCACCTCACCGCCCATCTCTCTCCATCACGGCCCAAGGGCCCATCTGAGCTCGCCACAGCCCGAACCGCCGCCGCGCTGGCGCTGGCTCCGCGTCCGCGCCGCCGCCATCGCCGCCGCCGTCGGCTCGGCCGCCGCCGACCTCGCCGCCCATCGCCGCCGCCGCCTCTGGCGACCAGCCGGCGAAGCTGCTCGCGCCGCCTCCCGCCGTGCCCGCCGGCGCCCCACCGGATCTGGCGCCGCCCTACGCCCATGGAGTCGCGCCGCCCGCGCCTCCTCGTCCACATGCCCGCCTCGACCCGCGCCCGGCCTTAGCCAGCCCGCCGCCCTCACGCGGCGCCGCCCCGCGCCCAGCGAGCTCCCGCCGCCGCCACCGGCCCGGCCGGATCGGCCGTCCGCCGCCGCCCTAACGGATCGGGAGGCCCGATCCGCCTCGCCGTTGACGCGTGGGCCATGAGCGCGCCCAAGCAGCGCCCGCCCTCGCTTCTGGCTTGGCCCATGTTGAGGACCCGCCTATCCCGCGCCATGTGCGTCATATAGCCTTCTACGCCCGTTCTGTTTTTTTCAGAATACTGCCAAGTCCCCAGGAACTCATAAAATGTTGCATACTTTGACCTGATTTATCTCTGCATCCATAGCTCCTTTTCGTGCGTATAATATGTCAAATTGTTCGTCTCGACGAGTACTTCATTACATTCCATTGCATCATATTCATTTGAGCTCATCTTGATGCCCGAAATGCTGTTGGAAGAGTGCATGTTGATGTTAATCTCTTTGGCTGTTATAACTTGCTCATTTATCATTTTGCCATGATTGATGTGTGCATCCTATGAGGTTGATGTCTACATGAATGTTGATCTATGCCATGCCATCTTTCCAGGGGTGCCAACAATGTATTTTTGTGAGTTGTGTGCTGAGTGCATCAAGCTTGTTAAGTAGGGTAGTTGTTGTTGCTGTTTTCCTGACAGATTCTGTTATATTTTGTTGCTATGTTAACATGCTTCTACTAGTCATTCTATGCATAATCTGGAGATGCTCTATAAACATGTTTTGAACTACATGTCATCCTCTATCTATTCATGCCCTTGGTTGCAATTATAGACTGCTGGAACATGTTGTAATCTTGCTCTAAACTTGCTTGAAAATGTTGTTGTCAGCCTGTTTACATCAAGTTCACTTGTTCCCATGTGTTTTCCTAGTGATCCATGCACCCTATGAACTTGCTCTTGCCATGCTTAGCTTCATAAACATGCCTTCTTACTGTTGGGTGCGTTGCCATGCCATGTATTGCTCTGTAGTGAGTGGTTCGAGCTCACGAACATGCCTACTTATTGTTGTTCCTGCCATGTTGTGAATCTGTAATATAACTTGCCATGTTTACATGGGTGCCATCATATTTTCTATGCCTTTTTGGCTTATGGTCAGTAAGGGACTTTTGATCTATGCAATTAGTAGATTCATGCCATGCCTTTGTTTGCCATGATAAGTTCCTGTAACATGTTGTTTGCTTGCTCTAAACATTGCAACTTGATGTTATTTCCTGATAAGTCTGAAACTGTTATTATTTGCAATATCTACATGTCTTTTTGAGTATGTTCTAGTGATTTCGGAGATAGCTCGGTGTTCATGTTTTGTTATGCTTTACGTGTACTTCATGCCCATTCCTTTTGTTATTATGTTGGGGTCTGTAGCATGTTGTTTTGATGCTTGCAAGATGCCTAGTTGCTGTTTTGGACAGATTGTTGCTATGACTTGTATAGTGTGCATGTGTTGAACCGTTGCTCCGTTTTGAGTGTGCTCTATATGAAACTTGCTCCATATTATCATGTTGCATCCTTGCTTTGGCGTGTTTGCTTGATGTTTGTATGCATTTTGCATCAATGCCATGCTTAACTTGTTTTGCTCATATCTTCTAGGCCGTAGCTCCAAATCTAATGAACTTTATATGTAACTTGACTAGAATTTCGTGTAGATCATCTTGGTGCATCTTAACTTGCTGTTTAACAACTTGAACATAAGGTTTATTCAGTTCTGGACTAATTTCGAAATTTGCATATGAGGACTTACCGGAATTGTTATATGTTGTTTCCGGCCTCATTTAAACTTGCTTTGATGTGTTGTTCTTGTTTGCATCATCTCTTGCCATGAGTAGCTTCATGTAGCCTTTGTCATGCATCATGCTTGTTGTGCATCATGCCTTGTTCATGTGTGGTGTGTTTACCTATGTTGTGTGCTTCTTCTTGTTAGTTCCTGTTTCATTGCGATCGTGAGGATTCGTTCGTCTATGATTGGTTCGGCTTCATCCGTTCGTCTTCTTCATGGACTCGTTCTTCTTCCTTGCGGGATTTCAGGCAAGATGACCGCTACCCTGGATCTCACTACTATCATTGCTATGCTAGTTGCCTCGTTCTTCCGCTATGCTGCGCTACCTATTACCTGTTTGTCCAGCCATCCCATATTGCCATGAACCTCTAACCTTTGACACCATTCCTAGCAAACCGTTGTTTGGCTATGTTACCGCTTTTGCTCAGCCCCTCTTATAGCGTTGCTAGCTGCAGGTGAAGTTGAAGATTTCTTCATGGTGGACAGGATTTTGGTTGGGATATCACAATATCTCTTATATTATTAATGCATATATATACTTGGTAAAGGGTGGAAGGCTCGGCCTTATGCCTGGTGTTTTGTTCCACTCTTGCCGCCCTAGTTTCCGTCATACCGGTGTTATGTTCCCGGATTTTGCGTTCCTAACGCGGTCGGGTGATTTGTAGGACCCCCCTGAAAGTTCGCTTTGAATAAAACTTGTCCAGCAAGGCCCAACATTGACTTTTACCATTTGCCTCACCACCACCTATATTTCCCTTGGGAGTAATTAACCCAAGGGTCATCTTTATTATAGCCCCCCCAGGCCAGTGCTTGTCTAAGCGTTGGTCCAAACTAGAGCACCGTGCGGGACCATCCCTTGGCAACTTGGGTTACGTCGGTACCTGTACGCTTCGCTTATCCGGTGTTGCCCTGAGAACGAGATATGTGCAGCTCCTATCGGTATTGTCGGCGCATCGGGCGGCTTTGCTGGTCTTGTTTTACCATTGTCGAAATGTCTTGATGTACCGAGATACCGAGTCTGATCGGAGTGTCTAGGGTGAAGGTCTATTCCTTCGATGATCGCGAGAGCTTGTCATGGGCTAAGTTGGGACACCCCGCAGGTATAAACTTTCGAGCCGTGCCCACGGTTATGTGGCAGATGGGAATTTGTTAATGTCCGGTTGTAGACAACTTGACACCAGATCTGAATTAAAACGCATCAACGCGTGTGTAGCCGTGATGGTCTCTTCTCGGCGGAGTCCGGAAGTGAACACGGTTTCGTGTTATGTTTGGCGTAAGTAGGTGTTCGGATCACCTCTTGATCATTGCTAGCTTCATGACCGTTCCTTTGTTTCTCTTCTCGCTCTCATTTGCGTATGTTAGCCACCATATCATGCTTAGCCACTTTGCAACCTCACCACTTTACCCCTTCCTTTCCCATTAAGCTTTGCTAGTCTTGATACCCATGGTAATGGGATTGCTTGAGTCCTCGTGGCTCACGGATACTTCAAAACCAGTTTGCGGTGCCTATGTTACCGGCGGTTGATTTAATCAAGCTCAAGGAGGAGCTCGATGAAGATCTTGCCCTTTGTGTTGTTTCGTTCTAGTTGTTTAGTAGTGGAGCCCAGTTGGGGTCGATCGGGGACCTTTGTCGCATTTGGGGTTCTTCTTTTATTTTGGTTCCGTAGTCGGACCTTGATTGTATCTGGATGATGTAATGCTCTATTCATGTAATTGTGTGCAGTGGCGATTGTAAGCCAACTATGTATCTCTTTCCCTTATGTATTACTTGGGTTGTGGAAGATTACCTCACTTGCGACATTGCTTTCCATGCGGTTATGCCTCTAAGTCGTGCTTCGACACGTGGGAGATATAGCCGCATCGAGGCGCTACAAGTTGGTAATCGAGCCTTCCCGACCTTAGGAGCCCCACCGCTTGATCGTTTTTAGCGGCGAGTTGTGTCTAGAAAATGTTTTGAGTCATTTAGGATTATATATATCGGAGAGCTAGGAATTCTTTTTACTCCTCGGTCCCTTCGTTGCTCGGTGAGGTCTCCCGTAGAGTTTTGACTTTCCTCTTCTCAAATTTCACTAAAAAAAATTTTAGGATCACGCGGGTATCTTGGAATCGTTCCGATGGTTTTATGATGAGAACATTGTCTTGGTGCCTCCTGTCGAGGATTTAGTGGAAGTGTCCCGGGAGTTGAGCTCGAGGTGTTGTCGTCATAATTTTATCGTTGCAGTTCGGAATACCGAGTTTAGTACGACATCGAAAATCTCTTTTATGCGCTTGTTGGTGAGATAACCCGATAACCCGATCTTCGAGGTGAGTACGGAGTATTGCCATGACTTGTATAACGGATGCTTTTGAAGGTTGAGGTACCACGATTTCGAAGGTTTCTTGGTTATGTGTTGACGGATGGATACAAATGGATGTAGGTATTGTTAGTTTGGGTGAGATATATTGCTTCCCCTGTATCCCCAACACCAGATTGCATAACCAGAAAGTTTCGGGAGTTTCATAGGTGGGAATTCAAGTAGCTTCTAGTATATCTTTCCGACAAATGCATGATATGGGATTGGGTAAATCTCTATCATATGTTTGTTCCGGCTTATTCTGCAAGCCAATCCTTTGTTTTGTTTTATTTGTGGTATTCGAGTTGCTTCAAAGTCAAGTGTTGATTTCATACCTTTCCGAAATGGTGTTCTCATACTCCGATGTGAATACCAATCCTTCTCGACAATCGAGATTGTCATGTCAATCCTTTTCAACCGGCATGCTTCTCTTCAAGTGGATCCGATCACTTCAACATCAGCAAGACCAATTATCATTTCTTCTCAACGGTGTTTGTTTCGTCCGTCCCAAGTTGCCTTTGTTTTCCCGCCCTCCCACCCTTTTTCTTCAAGGACACAGATTTCTTAATCAAGTATCCTTTTATTTTTGTGAAGTTTCTTCATTCTTTTCAATCAATGTTCTTACCCGGTGGTTCTCAAGAAGATGTTCTACTAGTTCGTCATTCCTCATTCCTTTCTCTTCTCCGGTGGATTCAAGTCAAGTTTTGTTGATCATACCTTTTTCCTCATTTCAATGTTTTCTCATACCGATGCACCTCTTAATCATTCACTTTTTCCTATTCATTTGTTCTGGAGTGCTGAAGATATCTCACAAGACTTGTGTTTCCATTCTCAATCCCTTCAAGATATTTCGAGATTGGTATCTCATTCAAGCCATTTAATTCTACCGGTGCAATCTTTATTTCAAGCAATCATTTTCATCGGTGTTTCCTTTTGAGTGGGCCCTAACCCACAGGTCTTTTCCCAGGATCTTACCTGACTCTTCTAATTTATTCGGAGCGATTTCCAAAGTCTTTTGAAGGTTGACGTAAGAATGAGTTATCATCAGTCAAATGCTTTTCTCCAAGATCTTTAAAATTCTTTTCATAGTTGGCTCAACCTCTTCACTTTTAATTCTTCCGGTGTGCCTCAATAATTCTTGGTGGTGTTTCTCGTTGTCATTCTCATCATTTGAAGACCAAAGAAGAAGATTTCTGTTAAATCTTGTCCGTTCTCCCGGTGATTCATTCTCTTTTGTCAGTCATTTCCGAATTCTAACGGTGGTTCTTTCAAGATCTCTCTTCCTTGTTCATCATATCAATTCATTCGTTGTTTCGAAATCGTACCGGTGGTTCCACCAATACCTTCTTAAGTTTTGCGGTATATCTCATTTAATCCTTTCTACGAGAATAAGTAGTATGCCAAATCCGTTGTTTGTCATCAATTTAAATTGGTGAAGGATATGCATAACATAATTCTTATTCTTGTTTCATCCAAGTGATTAATTTCTTCTTTCCGGAGTTGTTCATCATATCACATTCTCGGTTCGAGAGGCTTCATCTTTCTTTTCGGAGTTCCAAGTTCTCTCAATTATCTCGTCGCGAAGCTCCATCTAAATCATTGCAAGGATTCACCTTCCGTTTTCAACTTCTCTTTCTTTGTATCATCCTTTTATTACCGGAGTTCTTCATGGAGGCTCTACATGGTGGTTTGTCAATGATTCCTTTCATTCTCGATTTGTTCTTCAAGATTTCGCTCGAAGTTATGATCCGCCAAGCTATACTCAAAATTAAACAGGGTGCCCAACACTTGTTTTGTTTTGAGAAGCTCAAGTATTCTCCGTCTTGCATTCCAAAGTGCAACTCCTTCTATCTTATCTTTTGAGATGGTGTTATGTCACTCTTGACAATTTCCTTCATGTTTCATGATTCATATTGTTGTCAAGAATGAGGTATTTTAAATCCATCAGTCTCTTCATTGGAGTTATCTTGGTATAGATCTCACCTACAGCCTTCCCTAAGGAATGTAGCTATTTGTGGTGCTTATCAATGATCCAATTTTCTTCTTCTCATCTCGGTGAAGAAGTTTTTCATCTCTTTGGTGCTCTCAATCAAATCAATGGTTTCCATTAGTGGCTAGTTGTCACCTCATAGTCTTGAGATGTTTTCCATAAGCCCACTACAAGCTTATTCTTTTCGTTGTTGGTTTTCCAACAACTCCGTTGTAACCTTCTTGCAAGGATGCTTTCCAAGTTCACTTGTGGCAAAAGTTGTCATTTTCTTCTCCGTCCCTTTATCCCAACGGTCTAACTTCTATTCTTTCGTTACGAAGGCATTGTGATGTTGTGCTCTTCACCCATCACCTCGTTTTGTGAGGATCATGTTCTTTTCTTGCTTATCCATTTAACCGGAATGTTGTGTCATCTCTTCAAGTTCTTTTCATCTTATCAAGTTTTCCTTCTTCTTTCAGTCGGAGTGCAGCCCAAATTATATCTTATTCCTCCTCTATCTAGTTTTAACCGGAGTGGTTTTCAATATCTATCTTATCACTAAACCTCTTGGTTCTCATCATATTCCTTGTTCCTCTTGTCCAATGAATTTTTTGCAATCTTGGTCATCTCCGTTATTTTGTTTCTTTCAATGTGTTCAACCTCTCAAGGTTCTTTGGTTTCACTCGTTGGTCAAAGAAGCAACTTAGTTTTACCGCTTATCTTCCTCTCCCTTTTCCCTCCGGTGCCATCCTAGATCTCGGGACGAGATCCTCTCGTAGTGGTGGAGTGTTGTAACGCCCCGCATCCGATGCGCCAGGTGTTTGCCAGTTATTCGCCGTCTTTGCCATGTCATGTTCTTGCGTGTTGCACTTTGCCATGTCATCATCTGCATTTCATATCATGTCATCATGTGCATTTCATTTTGCATACGTGTTCATCTCATGCATCCGAGCATTTTCCCCGTTGTCCGTTTTGCAATCCGGAACTCCTATGTCATCCAGCGTCCCCTTCTTGTCACCTTTCGTGTGCGGGTGTTTAACTTTCCCGGAATGGACCGAGGTTTGCCAAGCGGCCTTGGTATAGCACCGGTAGACCGCCTGTCAAGTTTCGTGCCATTTGGAGGTCGTTTGGTACTCCAATGATTAACCGGGTAACCATAAAGCCTCTTTGAGTTGCAGCCCAACACCCCCTCCAAAGTGGCCCAAAACCCACCTAACTCCCCTCCATGCTCTCGGTTGTTCGATCACGATCGTGTGGGCGAAAACCGCACCTCATTTGGACACTCCTAGCTCCCTCCACCTATAAAAACGTCTTCCCCTCTCCATTTTCGGATCATTTCCCCCCCCCCCCCCGAAACCCTAGCTTTCCCCTCTCCGCCGCCAGACATGTCCCCCGCGCCGGACGCGTCCATCGGCCGCGTCACCCCGGCCAATCGGGGCGCGCCACGTCACCTCCTCCGCCGCCTCGGCCACTCGCGCGTCGCCACCTCACCGCCTCTCTCTCTCCACACGGCGGCCCGGGCTCATCTGAGCCCGCAGACGGGCCGAACCGCCGCCCGCGCAGCCCAGCGCTCCGCGTCCCGCCATTGCCATTGCCACCGCCGTCGGCTCGGCCGCCGCCGACCTCGCCGCCCATCACGGCCGCCGCCTCGGCGACCAGCCGGCTGCTGCTCTCGCGCTTCCTCCCGCCGTGCCCCGCCGCCGCGCAGCCCGCCGGATCTGGCGCCGCCCTCGCCCCACGAGGGGCGCCGCCGCGCGCCTCTCCTCCTCCTCGCCCGGCCGCCAGCTCATTGCCGCCCAGCCAGCGCCCAGGCCGCCTCCGGCCGCAGCGCCCGCCTCGACCCAGCGCCCGGCCGCGCCGCCGCCGCCCCGGCTCCGTGGCGCCGCCCCAGCGCCGCTGAGTTCCCGCCGCCTTCGCGGCCGGCGGATCGGCCGTCGCCACGCCGCTGATGGGATCGGGAGGAGCCCCGATCCGCCTGCCGTTGATCGTGGGCCCATGAGCCGGCCAGAAGATGCCGCCCAGCCGGCCTGCCCCCTCTGCTTGCTGGGCTTGGCCCATGGTGAGGACCCGCCTATCCCGCGCCATGTGCGTCATATAGCCTTCTACGCCCGTTTTGTTTTTTGAATCTTGCCCAAGTCCCGTGAACTCATAAAATGTTGCATACTTTGACCTGCTTTATCTCTGCATCCGTAGCTCCGTTTCGGGCGTATAATATGTCAAATTGTTCGTCTCGACGAGTACTTCATTTCATTCCATTGCATCATATTCATTTGAGCTCATCTTGATGCCCGGAATGCTGTTGGAAGAGTGCATGTTGATGTTAATCTGCTTTGGCTGTTATAACTTGCTCTTTATCATTTTTGCCATGATTGATGTGTGCATCCTATGAGGTTGATGTCTACATGAATGTTGATCTATGCCATGCCATCTTTCTAGGGGTGCCAACCATGTATTTTTGTGAGTTGTGTGCTGAGTGCATCAAGCTTGTTAAGTAGGGTAGTTCTTTGTTGTTGTTTTCTGACAGATTCTCATTATATTTTGTTGCTATGTTAACATGCTTCTACTAGTCATTCTATGCATAATCTGGAGATGCTCTATAAACATGTTTTGAACTACATGTCATCCTCTATCTATTCATGCCCTTGGTTGCAATTATAGACTGCTGGAACATGTTGTAATCTTGCTCTAAACTTGCTTGAAAATGTTGTTGTCAGCCTGTTTACATCAAGTTCACTTGTTCCCATGTGTTTTCCTAGTGATCCATGCACCCTATGAACTTGCTCTTGCCATGCTTAGCTTCATAAACATGCCTTCTTACTGTTGGTTGCGTTGCCATGCCATGTATTGCTCTGTAGTGAGTGGTTCGAGCTCACGAACATGCCTACTTATTGTTGTTCCTGCCATGTTGTGAATCTGTAATATAACTTGCCATGTTTACACGGGTGCCATCATATTTTCTATGCCTTTTTGGCTTATGGTCAGTAAGGGACTTTTGATCTATGCAATTAGTAGATTCATGCCATGCCTTTGTTTGCCATGATAAGTTCCTGTAACATGTTGTTTGCTTGCTCTAAACATTACAACTTGATGTTATTTCCTGATAAGTCTGAAACTGTTATTATTTGCAATATCTACATGTCTTTTTGAGTATGTTCTAGTGATTTCTGGAGATAGCTCAGTGTTCATGTTTTGTTATGCTTTACGTGTACTTCATGCCCATTCCTTTTGTTATTATGTTGGGGTGCTGTAGCATGTTGTTTTGATGCTTGCAAGATGCCTAGTTGCTGTTTTGGACAGATTGTTGCTATGACTTGTATAGTGTGCATGTGTTGAACCGTTGCTCCGTTTTGAGTGTGCTCTATATGAAACTTGCTCCATATTATCATGTTGCATCCTTGCTTTGGCGTGTTTGCTTGATGTTTGTATGCATTTTGCATCAATGCCATGCTTAACTTGTTTTGCTCATATCTTCTAGGCCGTAGCTCCAAATCTAATGAACTTTATATGTAACTTGACTAGAATTTCGTGTAGATCATCTTGGTGCATCTTAACTTGCTGTTTAACAACTTGAACATAAGGTTTATTCAGTTCTGGACTAATTTCGAAATTTGCATATGAGGACTTACCGGAATTGTTATATGTTGTTTCCGGCCTCATTTAAACTTGCTTTGATGTGTTGTTCTTGTTTGCATCATCTCTTGCCATGAGTAGCTTCATGTAGCCTTTGTCATGCATCATGCTTGTTGTGCATCATGCCTTGTTCATGTGTGGTGTGTTTACCTATGTTGTGTGCTTCTTCTTGTTAGTTCCTGTTTCGTTGCGATCGTGAGGATTCGTTCGTCTATGATTGGTTCGGCTTCATCCGTTCGTCTTCTTCATGGACTCGTTCTTCTTCCTTGCGGGATTTCAGGCAAGATGACCACTACCCTGGATCTCACTACTATCATTGCTATGCTAGTTGCCTCGTTCTTTCGCTATGCTGCGCTACCTATTACCTGTTTGTCCAGCCATCCTATATTGCCATGAACCTCTAACCTTTGACACCATTCCTAGCAAACCGTTGTTTGGCTATGTTACCGCTTTTGCTCTGCCCCTCTTATAGAGTTGCTAGCTGCAGGTGAAGTTGAAGATTTCTCCATGGTGGACAGGATTTTGGTTGGGATATCACAATATCTCTTATATTATTAATGCATCTATATACTTGGTAAAGGGTGGAAGGCTCGGCCTTATGCCTGGTGTTTTGTTCCACTCTTGCCGCCCTAGTTTCCGTCATACCGGTGTTATGTTCCCGGATTTTGCGTTCCTAACGCGGTCGGGTGATTTATGGGACCCCCCTGAAAGTTCGCTTTGAATAAAACTTGTCCAGCAAGGCCCAACATTGACTTATACCATTTGCCTCACCACCACCTATATTTCCCTTGGGAGTAATTAACCCAAGGGTCATCTTTATTATAGCCCCCCGGCGGTGCTTGTCTAGCGTTGATCCAAACTAGAGCACCGTGCGGGACCATCCCTTGGCAACTTGGGTTATGTCGGTACCTGTACGCTTTGCTTATCCGGTGTTGCCCTGAGAACGAGATATGTGCAGCTCCTATCGGGATTGTCGGCGCATCGAGCGGCTTTGCTGGTCTTGTTTTACCATTGTCGAAATGTCTTGATGTACCGGGATACCGAGTCTGATCGGAGTGTCTTGGGTGAAGGTCTATTCCTTCGATGATCGCGAGAGCTTGTCATGGGCTAAGTTGGGACACCCCTGCAGGGTATAAACTTTCGAGAGCCGTGCCCACGGTTATGTGGCAGATGGGAATTTGTTAATGTCCGGTTGTAGACAACTTGACACCAGATCTGAATTAAAACGCATCAACCGCGTGTGTAGCCGTGATGGTCTCTTCTCGGCGGAGTCCGGGAAGTGAACACGGTTTCTGTGTTATGTTTGACGTAAGTAGGTGTTCAGGATCACCTCTTGATCATTGCTAGCTTCACGACCGTTCCTTTGTTTCTCTTCTTGCTCTCATTTGCGTATCTTAGCCACCATATCATGCTTAGCCGCTGCTGCAACCTCACCACTTTACCCCTTCCTTTCCCATTAAGCTTTGCTAGTCTTGATACCCATGGTAATGGGATTGCTGAGTCCTCGTGGCTCACGAGATACTTCCAAAACCAGTTTGCAGGTGCCTATGTTATCGAGCAGTTGACGCAATCAAGCTCAAGGAGGAGCTTGATGAAGATCTTGCCCTTTGTGTTGTTTCGTTCTAGTTGTTCAGTAGTGGAGCCCAGTTGGGGTCGATCGGGGACCTTTGTCACATTTGGGGTTCTTCTTTTATTTTGGTTCCGTAGTCGGACCTTGATTGTATCTGGATGATGTAATGCTCTATTCATGTAACTGTGTGAAGTGGCGATTGTAAGCCAACTATGTATCTCTTTCCCTTATGTATTACTTGGGTTGTGTGAAGATTACCTCACTTGCGACATTGCTTTCAATGCGGTTATGCCTCTAAGTCGTGCTTCGACACGTGGGAGATATAGCCGCATCGAGGGCGTTACACCATCATGATATCATCTTATATCAAATGGATGTGAAAAGTGCATTCCTCAATGGTAAGCTTGAGGAAGAAGTATATGTTGCTCAACCCCCAGGTTTTGGAGATCCAAAGAATCCTGACAAAGTCTTCAGACTCAATAAGGCCCTCTATGGCCTCAAGCAAGCCCCTCGGGCGTAGTATGATACATTGAAGGAATTCTTCATGAAGAATGGCTTCACACCCGGTTCACTCGACCCTACTCTCTTTACTAAATCATATGATGGTGAACTGTTTGTGTGCCAAATATATGTTGATGATATTATCTTTGGCTGTACTGACCAACGTTATAGTGATGAATTTGCCTATATGATGAGTGAAGAATATCAAATGTCTATGATGGGAGAGTTGAAATTCTTCTTAGGTCTTCAAATTAAATCGTGCGAATGGCATATTCATATCTCGGAGAAATACCTCAAAGATGTAATTGAGGAAATTCGCATGCAAGATTGCAAAGGCGTCAAAATTCCTATGACCACAAATGGCCATCTATGCAATCGATGAAAATGGTATTGACTTGATCACAAGGTATACCGCTCCATGATTGGTTCTTTATTGTACTTATGTGCATCTAGGCGGATATAATGCTTAGTGTTTGCATGTGTGCCCGATTTCAAGCTGCACCAAGGAATCACATCATAAGGCTGTGAAGCATATTCTTTGATATCTAGCTCACACACCAACACTAGGACTATGGTACCCCAAGGGCTCTGCTTTTGATCTCATTGGATATTCGACTCGACTATGCTTTGGTGATCGTGTGGACCGCAAGTCAACATCTGGTACTTGTCATTTCCTCGGACGATCTTTGGTCCATTGGTCCTCGAAGAAACAGAATGCGTATCACCGCTTCATCTGAAGCTGAATACATTGCTGCTGGCTCATGCTGTGCTCAACTACTTTGGATGAAGCAAACCCTCAAGGACTATGGCGTCAACGTGAAGAATGTGCCTCTCCTCTGCGACAATGAGAGTGCCATCAAGATTGCTCACAACCCGTTCAGCACTCAAGACAAAGCACATCCAGATTCGTCATCATTTTCTTCGTGATCATGTGTTGAAGGCGACATCTCCATCGAGCATGTGAAGATCAAGAACAGCTAGCTGATATCTTCACTAAGCCCTTGGATGAGAAGAGATTTAGCAAGTTGCGGTGTGAGCTAAATATCTTAGAATCTTGAATGTTCTTTGAAAAGGACACATCCTAACCCTTATGCAGAATTGATGAGTTAGATGTGCAACACATGAAGAAACGTTTTCTTCAATCAATGAAGAATAACACTCTAAGTGTGAAGAAATTAATGAAGAATTTGATTCTCGAAACCCTCGACAATTGTACGCGGTGTCTGAAATCATCATTCTTATACGGTGGGCCACGCCACCACAAAAAGTTGAAAATCTTCAATTTGAGTTTTTCCTCATTTTTTAAATTCTTCAGGTTTTCAAATTCTTCAACTTTGCAAAATCTTCACTGTTTCCGTCGTTTTTCTTCATTGGCTATATATAAATATATGAGTTATGTCCTCTACAGCATTCACTTATGGCTATTTCTTCAAGTTGTGTTTTCTGCTAAGTGAATGTGATCGGACCCTTCTCCCTCTATGCTATACTCAACCCAATCTATTCACAAATTCTTCATGTGCATTCTATTTGAAACTCGTTCAAACTCTTCACTGTGTCCTTGACAGCTGAAGAAATTGCGAACGAAACGTTAAAACAAATCTTATCCAGATTTTCGGTTTTACCGCTCAAACCATTCCGCATCCCACGATGCATTATTATATTCACCCACGATCTTACACGATCTCATCTGCATAGTATGTGGGTGACACATGTCGCGCGAAGGAGAAAGGGCAGGGGCATGTTCGTCCCAAAATCTTCGGGCGAACAGTTCTTACCGTGGCTATAAATACCCCTCTCCCCTTCCTTACATCATTTACTCCGCTCGGTCGCTGTCTCTCGCTCGAGCTCTCCTCAAACCCTAGCGCCGCCGCTACTCCATCGCCGCCGGTGAGGAAGAGCTTCACTGCCTCGACCTCATCGCCCGTCGTATTGCTACCATGCTGCGAAATCTTCACTCCGCCGCCGCCGTAGCTGTCTCCCTCTGCCAAGTTAGGGCGTGGGAGATCTAACTTGACGAACGTCACCGCTGTTCATCTCTGTTCGTTGTGTTCTTCGGTTCGGGTAATTAAAAGTTACTTTTATTACTCACTTTGATTCTCAAGTTTTCCGAAAATCTTCAAAGGTGTTTTATTCCTAAAATCTTCACACATATGAACACCTCACACCTTTGTATGCTCTTGATCCATCTCTAAGCACTCATTTTCTTCAAGATTCCTCAATTGTGCGGATTTTCGATCTGTACAACTCGAACCTAAGACAACAACGCTTAGTGAAATTCCTCAAGGCTCAATGGTCAAATTCCTCAAAACTTGTCTTTTGAAAAATCTTACGAGAACGATATGACCTCTCCAAATTCCTCGCACCTACACTCTGTTCACAGGTACTCATGACCGCTGCTGAATCACTAGGTTCTCATCAACTTAAATCATTTGCAGCATTCCTCGAAGAAAAATTGCATACTTCTTTAGAGGGTTCAATTGTTCAAATTCCTCATCTAAAGAAAATGGCTGAAGGAAAGAGACCACAGAAAGGAGGAAAGAAACCGGAGGTCATGACTGCTTTCGAGATCCCTGATGAAATATACAAGGATTATTGCACACCTGATGAAGCCAAGTTTGGCAGAGAGAACAAAAACCAGCGCAAAGTGCGCATCCAGAGGATTGAACGAAGATGGGCACGAGAATGGAGGGAATATCGATATGTTACTCCTAAGTACATGAAGAAATTCGCCTTAAATCCTCCATGCCCAAGAGCTCCATTGGCACCTGGCCAAGTAGCTGATCCCACCAGCATCAAGCGTGGTGAGGACTTTCCTGAAGAATGGGCTAGGCGCCAAGCAAAATTGGCAAGACAAGCCAAGGAGGCAGTGAGGAAATTCAATGAGGATTCTACCGCTGCTGCTGCCGCTGAGACCTTGGTCAAACCGAGGAAATCAATGCCAAAGAAGCCTGCTCGTAAGCCAAGTGCTTCACCTTCAGCGCCCTCACGGCCAAGTTCCTCAGCTGCGCCCTCACGGCAAATCCTCGACGGCTCTCGCTCCACCAAAGTCCTCGAGAGCTCCTCAAAGTCCTCAACTTCGTGAATCTGGCTACATGCCAAAGGACTCAGGGTTTCTCAATTGCTTCTGGTGTCTCAGCAAGTTCCTCAGCTGCACCAATGTCCTCATCAGGCCCAACTCTACCGAAGACAAAAGCAACAGCTGGACGCGGTCCTCGGCCAAGTCCAAGAAAGAAACAGGTTGCCTTCCAAGTGCCCTCTGATGACGAGGCTTCTGATGAAGAACTTGCAGAAATCATCAGAGACAGACAAGCAAAGGCCGCTAGAGCCAAAGGCACATCTGTGCCACTGCTTTTGGATCCGAAGAAGATCCTCGACTACATTGACTTATGGCATCAGGATCCCAACACTCCAATGCCTGATCTGCCTCTGACTCCTGGTCAAAGTCATATGTTGACCCATTTCATCTCTCAAGAGAAATGGAAGTTTGAAAAGGCTCGTGAGATAAAGAGAGCTCAAGCTAGAAAGGAGAAGCTTCTGAAGAAGAACATTGTCAGACTGACACCTGAAGAACTTCTCAAGGCTCAATCTGAAATCCAAGCCCTCAGCAAGGACTTCGATGCATACAATGTTGATTGGCAAGGAGGCAAAGTGAGATTCATCAACTGACGAAGAAAATGTCAACTGTTGCAGCCCCATCGCAACAAGAAAATCCTCGAGTCAGCAGACTCTGCTCACCTCTTGAAGAACATGCCAAGATCACGATGACTTTCAGCTGGCGATGACAATACAAGTTCCAGGGCTGATGACCCCATCCCAGCCGCTGAAGAAACTGCCAGGGCATCCACTAGTGGTGCGCTTGAAGAATCTGAAGAAATCAGGGCAACTGCATCAGCTGCGCCTGAAGAAAATCAACCACAGTCCTCAGCTCCTTCCGCGCCTACTCCAACTCATATTCTTCCTTCTGCCTATGAAGTGAAGAAGACCAAGGCTGCAGAGCGAGCTGCAGTGAAGAAAAGGAAGGCATCAGCTGTGTCAAATTCTTCGGCTGCGAAGAAAATGAAGCCGATGACCAGCTCGCTTGAAAATCCTATTGATGCCGTTCCGATTTCCTCCATGTCATCTAAGGAAATTGTTCCTTATGGAGAAGACTACAAGATCCCAAGCGGATCTGATGAAGAAAATCATTCTGCTGCTACTTCAGAGCAGCTTGATGAAGAAATTGAAGTGGAAGCATTCCCTTCAATGCCAGTCGTTTCCTCACCTATGCCTCAGTTCACAGCTAAAGAGGCTGGTGTTGAGGAAATTGAAAATGAAGATGAAGATGTGGATATTTGATGCACTACACCAGTGATGAATGATGACTTTTGGGAAAGTCAGCATCCCAATACTCCTCTCTTCACTCCTATCCAACAAATCCCTCAGTCCCCGGCAACCACTGTTCAAATGGGCTCTGAAGAAACTCATCCCACATCGTCTGTTCATGAAGAAATTCCAGCCGCTAGTCTTTGAAGAACCTTCTTCATCGATCCCCAAACTGCACAAGAAGAGGAACTAGAAATTCCTCAGCCTGAAGCACCTGAGATCGTGATTCCTAAGGTTGTGCTGCAAATCACTGACACTCCTCTGCCCAAGCCGAAGAATCCGTTCTCAAGCAAGCAAAAATTCAAGGCTGAAGACTTCTTTTCTAAGCATGTGTTCTTCACCGATTATAATCCATATGACTCGCCGCATAAGGAAGAGGCGTTTACGGACTGCTACTCAAGCCAACTTCTATTCCTCGGTGCTCTTTGACCAGGACAAAATCTTGATCATGAACATATTCCTCACGTGGATATGGAATCTACGCCATGCTTGAACCAGTCCTCGAGTTATTCACGATGCGGACTCTTCAACTTCTGACCGATATCTCGTGATTGGAATGAAGAACTCATTCTTGATTCTATGCCACATCGCATATTCTCGAGACGCTCAAGATATCAATTCATGGGTGCTGGATTGGATGACCGAAAACACTCACTATAAGGCACCAAAGAATCGAATTGCTTCGTGTCCTTCCTCTTGATCCTCCCCATGACGATTACGTTGTATCTACAATGACCGTGAACTGACAAATCATTATATGCAAGTGCTCATGAAGCCTTTGAAGCTAGGGCAGGCCCCTCGAACCAAATTCCTCGTCAAGGAATTGCTTTATGTGCCTCAGACTGTCTATCGAATCCTGACGAAGACAATGAGTCCTATCAAAGGCCACGACTCAAATGATGAAGATGTTGTTGGCATCATGAAGAACATGCTTTTCAACATCATTCATGGCGTTCCGTCCAACTTCCATGATTTCTTCATGAGGACTCGGCTAATGTTGCTATGTCACCTTTTGAGCTGAAGCCCTATCGCCTTGGATTATGAGATTCATAAGGGCAAGATCTTCACCAATTACAAGGTTGACACTCAACCATGGTAGCTACTTGCCTCCCATTGAAGTCCTCAAGCGACCGGTTTCATCATCTGATGATAAAGGGAAGGCAGCTACTGTGATTGATGAAGGCACTCGTCCATTGGATGGTCAATTTCGTCTGGCTACATCTTATTCTACCAATGACGATTCTGCCACACATGATTCTCGCATAAATACCTCAAATAAGCAAAACCTCAAGCCACAGCTCCTGGGTGATGAATGACCGTGAGTTACTCCTCGCCTTCATCGGAAGGTTGATCGCAATCACAAATGGGTGAAGCGTCGCTTGCTGCAATTCTTCATAACATGACCTCAACACATAATGCAAAGAAGAAGAACCAAGATCACCTTCATGAAACCCTCAACCGCACTGGCTGTTCTCACTCATGTATATTCCATGGAAGAACTCAAGACTATGGGTCTCTGTGAAGCATTTGACTGGTCTCGCACAACCTCCAAGAAATTCAAGAGAGTCAAAGTTCCTGATCTGGTGGCTAGCTCTTATTCTTCATCGCGTGAAACTGATGAGCATGAAGATTTGGACGACACTGCGGCAGGCCCTACTTCAACAAACAACCCCGACAACGTTGTCGCTCCTCCATCAAATTGAAATTCTTCAGGGCCGTTAGTCCTCAGTTTCGATCCTTTTGGTCATTTGATGACAAAGGGGGAGAAATCTGAGTTAGTCTTCAAGCGGGTTTATATTATGGGCGTTTTTCTTAAGTTACAATGCTCGTTCTTCCGAAACTTTTTATTGGATCAAGTTGTAATCTTAAACCCGATGGTGCCCTGATACTTTTTGACGGTGCATGGTGCTCTGACTTTGCATTGTGCTCTGATACTTTTGATGTTATTCTGCATGCTTATTCCTCGTTAATATTATTGCACGCATGCTGAATCTCATTAGGCACCATATTTCATCATGCATTTCAAATTCTTCATATTATATATCAAATGCGTGTATGCATTACAAGATATAGGGGGAGATCTCCATGATTCAATTCTTCAAATGTGCATTGCCTCAAAAGCAAATTCCTCACTATGCACATATTCAGGGGGAGTTCTTCTATATCTTGCAATCAAATTCCTCAATATCAGTATTTACACTTCATATATTTATCTCCGTTGAAAACTTAACCTATGTTGTCATCAATCACCAAAAAGGGGGAGATTGTAAGTGCATCTAGTGCCCCTTAGTGATTTTGGTGTATTGAAGACTTATAGGTTAAGTGACTGATGCGTTTGTGAGTGTACACAGGTCTATAAGTCTATGAGGAGTTTGATATTTACAGAGAAAGTCGACCCCTAAAAATGAAGTTCTTCGAGTGAAGACTTTGATATTCTGAAGACTTTCTGAAGACTTTGAAAGTGAAGAATTTGGTGTGACCTTGAAGACTTGGTATTCACTTGAAGAACGTGAAGCGTGAAGACTTTTGTTTTTGTAGTTTCATTTTCTCTTTCTTGAGTCATAGGAAACACCGTACTGTTAAAGGGGGTCGAGGAAATACTAAGGAAAAATTTCCATGTGATGCTCAACTCAAAATCCTACACCTACCAATCCCTTAGAGTGAAGCCATTGGAAATCTCATACAGTTCAGTCAAGTTCTTCAAAGGATGAGACGCAGTTCTTCTAGTCACTGATGACTTTGCTCTGACTGAGGAGTTAGGAATTCGCCAGTGCGAATTACCTACACAGTGAGGAACATGATAGCCCTAAGGAATTTAAGAGTCAAATTTCCGACCGTTGCTGTGCTGCGCGCCGGCTGTCCAAAATATCTTATCCACCTAACGGTCATATCATTGAAGAGCATTTATGTCTTATCATGTCGAGCTGCTCCCAAGGCTATAAATAGCCGCCCCCTACAACCACTAGTCGGTTGGTTGCTCCGAGAGAACTTGACACTTGTCATTTGAGAGCAACCCATCCTCCGAGGACTTTGAGCGAAAATCATCAAGTGAGGAAAATCCAAAACCAAACCCCCACAAACCCAAAGTGATTGAGCATCACTGAAGAAATTGATCCCGCGTGGATCCGACGCTTGTTTCCTTTGAAGACTGTGCTTCTTCCAGACGGCTAGGCGTCAAGGTCTAGAGCATCCAAGAGGAATTGTGGATCGCCGAGTGACCAAGTCTGTGAAGGTTTGGAAGTCACCTGAAGACTTACCACGAGTGATTGGACGAGACCTGCGTGGTCTTAGTTTAAGGAGAATACGGTGAGGATGGGTGTCCTGAGTTGCGGCTCGAGATCGGGTGTCCGGATCGTGTCCTCGAGTTTAAATACTCACCACTCCAACCAGACGATAACCGAGACAAGCAGCTTGGAACTGGTTTACCAAATCAGTCTTCACCAACTAACTGGTTCTATTTTCTCAACTCTTTCATTTCCTCATTCTTGTGTTGAATGTTGTTCATATCTGTGCTTGAAGACTTTGATCAAGACTTTCACAAATTCCTCGCTCAATTTTTTTCACCGTCTGTCTTTATCTTGTTATCCTGTGTTTACGCTTTCTGTACTCTGTGCTAGTCTTCATTTCATCATGATGACTATGTTTGTATCCTGTTATGTTTACCTCTGAGTACTTATTCCGCTGCAAGTAGTTCTTCGCTAAGGAATTTCCTTACCGGCAAATTCCTCAGTGAAGAATTTATAAAAATCGCCTATTCACCCCCCTCTAGTCGATATAACGCACTTTCAATGTAAAAATCTACTTTTTGATTATGTAAATTTTACTCAAAGCATAATTTGATGATGTATTTTGCATCATCTATTGAAGATGCTCTTAGTATAAACTGACATCAAATGCCCGGACAGACGGATAATTAGTCGAAAAAAGTCGGCCCAACCAGACTCCTCAAACCGGCCCCGAATGCCTGGGCTATCTAGCACCCCTTATATCCAGCCTAAATCTAGAGCGCCCTCCACGTCAGCCCCGCCCATGCTGGCCCTCCCCAACCCCAGTCTGTCTCCACCAAAATTCCCACCCGAAGCAAACCTAACTCCACTTCACTCTCGCTCTGCTCTCTATTCCTTCTCCTCCCTCTCTCCATCCACCATGTCATGCACCAGCAGCGGTAGAGCCGACGGATCCGGCAACGAGTGGGACGCCTTTCTTCGGGAGGCGTAGCGCGACGAGGTGGACACATGCGACAGGCCCAACGCGAGAGAGGCCACATGCCAAAACCTTTTTTTGGTCAACTTTTCCGCTTTTCTTTTTTTACTTTTGTTTGTACTTCCAAATATTTTAAATACTGATATTACAAAAATAATTTACATCAAAAATTTGGAAAAAAAACGTAATCAATCATTTTAAAAATGTTAAATATTTATAGAAAAAATGTTTCTCATGTATACGAAAAATGTACACAAAAAATATACAGTGTATATGAAAAAGTTGATCATGTATTTACAAAATATTATTCAAGCATTTAAAAGTTGTTAATCAAATGTTGAAAAATGTTAATCAAGCATTTAAAAAAATGTTAAATGTGTATAAAGAAATTGTCATGTTTACGAAATATGTATACAAAAACATACAGTGTTTATGAAAAAAAATAGTGGTCATGTATTTAAAAAAATTAAAAATTTATAAAAAATGTTTACATTATGTTTGAAAAAATGTTTATCAACATTAAAAAAATGTGCACCATATATTTGGAAAAGTTTTCCGCTAGCTGCAGCAGAACACCGAGCAACACATAGGGCGCTCGTCCGGGGCCGGCCCAGTCGCCACAGAGAGCCTGTGCAACAGTACCACTCGTCAAATGGCCCTTTTTATCGATTTTGCTACTACAATGCCATAGTTTTCTCAGTAGCGGACGGTTTTAGTACTGTAGCGACCGATTCTCCTGCAGTGGTAATGTGGTAACAAGATTTTGTTTGTATTGTAGAGAATATTTTTTGAATTTGTGAATACATTTTGAAAATGTATTTTTAATTTGGCATTTTTTTGCATAATGCACCACTTTTTCCAATTTCGAAACATTTTATGAATTTGAGAAAAAAATCGAAAAGGTTTTTTCGAAAAAGATTATTTTTAATTCCAAACACTTTTCGAAAATGTATTCATATTTTTAATTTAAGAACAGATTTTAAAAAGGGAACAATTCAGGAATTCCCAAAGAAATCAGAAAAGGAAAATATGTTTTAAATTTCCATACATTTTATAATACCGTGAATATTTTTGGAATGTGTACAAATTTTAAAAATGGGAACATTCTTTGAAAAGCTCAAAAAAAATTTAAAATTCTCGACCATTCTCCAAAAACGTGAACATTTTTTGAATTTGTGAACAAAAATTAATAATATGACAATTCTTTGGAAAGCACGAAAACTATTTATAATTCGCTAAATAATTTTCCGAAACAAGGTTCTTATTTCATTTTTTGAACAAAAATTGAAAATAGGTCTGTTTTTAAAATTTCTAAATTATTTTGAATTCCAAATATATTTAAAAAAATTGGACAATAAAATTTCCCAACATTTATTTCAGAAAAAGAAAAAACCTAAAAGAACTGGTAAAAGAAACATTAGAAACATAAAACCAAATTTGGACCAAAGTTTCTAAAACCAGTAAACTGTATAGCATGATTGAGTCGGCCCATCAAAGCGATGCCCCTGTGTGAAGCAACAACATTTTGTCGCTTAATGCGGCGAATAGGAAATTCATAGGCCTCCAGCACGGTAGTAGCAGCAGTGTAGATGGTGTCGCTTTACCAGATGATGTCCAGCTGTATGGCTCCTCCGACGGCTGCATCTCACTTTACAAGATGATGTCCAGCTGTATGGCTCCTTCAGTGCATGCTGACTGTGAGGGACCTTTCAAAGTGGCAACAAACTATACGATGCCCTCAGACTGAATCTCAAGTACCGCCACTGACCTCAGTACCTTTAGGTTTTTTATTTATACATCTCATCATCACGGTTAGCCCCATGGCCAGGACCATCATCTGGTATAAGTAGTGACTAATGTAATCTCAGCATGATCTATGTTTTTAACATGTTTAACTTTAGCTTAGCCTCCTGGATATGCACAATGCGATGACAACGCAAGAAGATCAAGTCAATGTCCTGAGTTGAGCCGATGATAGATCCCACTGCCCATAAACCAAGAAAATGGTAAAGTGACGGTGAAACACCGGTGATGTGTACCCAGATTGGCTTTAGCGAATTATATCTTGGGCTTTTATCAGATTTGGATTTCCATACACTGCTAGCAATTACAACATCATGAGGTTTGACTTGTAACTCAAAAGTTGCCACCATCTGCAAATATCAAGACAGGAAGTGGACTAGGAAGGCACATCGCCAAGAGGAACAAACTCCCATCTCCGTCAATTGTGATATATGTTCGCTTTGCAAGAGGGTGTAAGAATTTGGCTCCCACCCCTTCTTCAAATGTCGGTACACTCTCCGTCTCTGGCAGTGGTCATTGACAAGCTCTAACTCGTGAGCATGGAGACATCAACCTGGCTTGTGGAACAAAGTGTTGGGAGTCGGTGGACCAACCACTCTGGGCTGATGTTGCCAATAGGAAAGCTCTCACCATGCTCGTGTATTGGTCGATTTGGAACGAGAGAAAATGCTAGGTCTCCCGAAATAAGAGTGTCTCTCCTATGACCTTGCTTAGGCCTTGTACAGTGCTAGGTGCTTAGGAAGATGCTTAGAAAAATAAATCGGGTTTTTTCTGAAGCACCAGTGCCTATTTCTACATGAGAGACGCCTAATTAAGCGGCTACCCTCTACAAATAAGCACTGGTGCTCAGTGCCGTATGCAGGATCTGGCCACGCCCTAGGCCACCCTTGGCGCTATAGTAGTTACTGCAGCTACTGTCGCGTACTGCAGCCACAGTCAATGAAGGACTTTCATTCCACTCCCAAGGCCATGGCCTGGGCTGCTCGGGGCCTAGCTACGCCCCTGCTGGTGCTTAAAGAAAGATTGGCTTATTTCTCTAAGCGCCCCCCTCTAAGCGTCTTGCATTGTACAAAGCCTTAGCATGACCATCAATGAAATGAAGCTTTGGGTCAAAGCGTTGTCAAGAAATTAGGTATTTTGGGAATATAATCTCATTTTGTGGTTTGTGGGCTCCTATAAATCAAACTCTATTCTCCTTTAATTAATATATATAAGGCAAATATTTTGTCTCGGTTTAAAAAAAGTCCCATCTCAGTGGAGTTTGGAACGAGCAATTTTCAACCTCAGTCTCGACAACAGCGGCGGTAGTAACTCCCTAACGGCGGAGTGGCCCAGCTAAGACCTACAAGAAGAAGTCATCTCATTAGCCAAAATAGAAGCATCATGTACCTGACATAACGCAGCTGCCGGCGACGGTGAACGACTCTGATCCCAGAAGCGAGAGGCCGGCATTGAGAAACCATCATCGTTCCAAAACGGATGCACTGGTTCCTCCTCCGCCTTCCTCTTCCTAGCCTTTACAGTAGACCGTGATACACCATTCTCATCTCGTGCATCCCCGGGTGAGGTGCCACCGCCATGATCCGCTTCTATGAGAACATCATTCACTGACTGGACTTCCAAAGATGCGTCCTCGGGTTGGCCATAGTCATCATCAATGATGAGGGCCTCGAACCGCGATCCAGTCCATGGGAAGGTCACCACCGGTGAAAGAGCCCGGGGACCTAGGGTCAACCATCGCTGATTTGGGAAGACATAGAGACGGACACACACAACACATTCGATGAGCACCATCTCATCGCCGGTCGTAATCCTCTCCCCATCACGCAAATGATGGCCCTCCTCGATCTTTCAGTTGCCATCCCGCGGGAATAAGAAGGTGGATGGACGGCCCAGGAACAGGGAGCATGGATGCCAGTCTGATGTGCCATCAAGGAACGCCGCAGAGAAAGTCGCGGACCACCGCGGCGGCGACAACGGATTCGTCGACCTCACCATCCGGCGGCTAACATGAGCACTAGCTGACATGATTGTTTAGATGCAAGCATTTTCACTAATCTATGATATTATGCATTACAGAGATAGTATATCATACAATAGTATGTCCCTCATATATGATACTCTCTATTATGAGCGGTCTTACACCGTCCTTGCAGCTAATTAATCCAGTTGTCCGGCATCAATTGGGAAGAATTACAGGAGTACTTTGTTAGAAGTTTCAGTTTAAATCATGTTATAATCTCAAGCTCCCTTATCTCTATTCCTTTCCGTATCCCTCTCGTTCTCTTCATGTACTGCTGTACCTAGCTATCGGCATCACCGTGTACGCCACGAACAGGGGGCTTTTCCTGATGCATATAAATAAACACCATGCGGCTCCTTACGAGGAGTAGGAACACTTCCATCGATTCTCACATGGTATACAGAGCCAACCTCTTCCAAATGAATCTAGCGTCCAACACAAATCGATCTCGCCATGTCTTCCGCCTCTGCACCGGTCGTCCTCAACCTTGAGCAGCCGCCAACGGAGAAGCTATCAAAGGGGAACTTCCTCCTCTGGAAGGCCCAGGTCATGTCGGCCCTACGAGGAGCGCAGGTCACCAGTCTCCTGGAAGGGACCAATGCAGCGCCCCCGAAGACGGTGGAGTAGCAGCAGTCGGATAAGAGCGTGGCCATCGCGCCGAATCCACTCTATGGACCATGGTTGTCCAAAGATCAGCAAGTCTTAAGCTACATGCTGAACTCTCTCTCAAAAGAGATATTGTCGCAAGTCATCGGTAAGGATAGTACCTTTGATTTGTGGACTGCACTTATGACTTTGTTCGCCTCGCAGTCGCAGTCTCGGATCACGAATCTGAGAATGGCCATAGCCAACACAAAAAAAGGCACCATGCCGAGCACCCTGTTCATGGCCAAGATGAAGAGCCTAGGAAATGAATTAGCTACTGCTGGTCGTCCAGTTTCTGATCCAGAGATGGTCAATTACATCCTCGCTGGACTTGATCATGATTATGATCCAGTAGTTGCAGCCATCGGCACCATCAAAAACACCATATCTGTTGATGATCTTTTTGCGCAGATTGCCTTCTTTGATCAAAAGATGGAGATGCTAGGAGATGGATCCACCGGGGACTTTCATAGTTCTGCTAACGCAGCCTACAGAGGGTGCATGCGCGGACAGACTCACGGCAGGGGTCAACGTGGCCGAGGAAATAGAGGACATGGTCGTGGAGATCGCGCCTCTTCTTCATCTGTGCGTGGTAGTGGCGGTGGCTACCATCAGCACCCACGGCAGCAGCAGCAACAACAACAAGATCGAGACTATCCAGAATGCCAGATATGCTATAAGCATCATCCCGGAGGTGCTAGGGTGTGTTGGCACCGTTATGATGAGGATGAACATGAAGACAAGAGGGCAAACGCAGTCACAAACTCCTATGGCATTGACACTAATTGGTATGCAGATTCCGGTGCCACCGAACACATTACAGGGGAGCTCGACAAGCTAACAATGCGAGAAAAATATCATGGAGGCGACCAAGTGCACACGGCAAGCGGTTCTGGTATGAATATTACCCATATTGGTAATTCAATTGTTAAAAACCCTTAAAAAATTAACATCTAAATAATGTCTTACATAGCCCTCAAGCATCAAAAAATCTTGTCTCCGTTCATCGTTTTACTCTTGACAACAATGGTCTTATTATATTTTATCCCTACTCTTTTGTGATTAAGGATTTGGCAATGAGGAGAGTCATACTTAGAGGAAAGTGTGAAGGAGGTCTCTATCCACTCATATCATCATCATCGTCATGGTCAAATAAACAAGCATGGAGTGTCACCAAGCTATCTTCAGCAAAGTGGCATAGTCGCTTAGGTCATCCGTCTTCAGCTATTGTTCATTATGTCCTTAGTAAAAATAAACTCCCGTATGAGTCTAGTGTTGAGTCAGTTTGTGATTCATGTCAACAAGCTAAAAGTCATCAATTACCATACCCTGTGTCTACTAGTGTATCCACTGCTCCTTTGCAACTTATATTCTCAGATGTATGGGGGCCAGCCCCTACTTCAGTTGGTAGATTCTCATACTATGTAACCTTTATTGATGACTATAGTAAATTTACTTGGATTTATCTATTAAAGAAACGATCCGATGTATTCCAAGTCTTCAGCAATTTTCAAAATTTTGTTGAACGTCAACTAAACTCCAAAATTCTTGCTATGCAAACAAACTGGGGTGGTGAGTATGAGAAACTTAACTCTCTTTTCCAAAAGATTGGAATTTCACATCATGTTTCTTGCCCCCATGCTCACCAACAGAATGGTTCTGCTGAACGAAAGCATCGTCATGTTGTTGAAGTAGGACTAGCACTACTAGCTAATGCATCCATGCCTCTCAAAATCTGGGATGAGGCCTTTTTGACTGCTACGTATCTCATCAATATCCGTCCCAGTAAAGTCATTAAATTTGAAAATCCCATCACACGACTTTTTGGTGTCACTCCAGACTATACATCTCTTCGTATCTTCGGTTGTGCATGTTGGCCAAATCTTAGACCATACAATACACGCAAGCTTGCGTTTCGTTCCAAAAAATGTGTTTTTTAGGCTATAGCCCCATGCACAAAGGGGTCAAATGTCTTGATGTTTCTACTGGCAGGGTCTACATATCTAGAGATGTTGTCTTCGACGAGTCAGTTTTCCCATTTGAGTCTCTTCATCCAAATGCCGGTGCTCTTCTCCGCAAAGAAATCCTTCTCCTTGCATCAAATCTTCAGGATTTTGATCACGGGGGCGACAACGATTGTACTAACCAATATGGTAATTCTGCTAGTTCTACTCCTGGTCTTATGCCTGTGCAGGTACCTGAAGAAAATGGTGAACAAAATGATCAAAATCATGAAAATCAGGCCCAAAATGAAGCATTATTTCATGCAAATGGAGAAGAAGCAGCTGGCGCGGACATCGAGGAAGATGCGGCGGCGCCTGGCACTCCTGCACGCCCGCCCTGCTCGGATCGAGCGCATGCGCCAGCGTGGGATCACGCGCCTAGCAGCAGCGAGGGGGATCCTGGCTCGGCAAGCCAGCCCACGGGTGTCGCGTCATCACGCGGTGGCATCCCGCGGTTCACCTGCATGCAGGCCACAGCAGGCGCACCAGCTCGCATGCAGCCATCGAGATCTTCTGCAGCGACCAGCCCCGTGGTCTCCAGCAACTTCAGCTCGGACGCAGCCACACGAATGACCACAAGATCTTCTGCATCGACCCAATCAGCACAGTCGGAAGAATCCCTTGGATCTCCTATGACTAGTCAGATCGTGTATCCTCCTGTGCAGCCTACTACCACTTCAAGGGTTATGACCCGGCTACAAAAAGGTATTAGAAATCCGAAAATAAGAAAAGATGGTACTGTACAGTATGGCATGCTATGTATTCCAGGTGAACCAACAAGGTTGGATGATGCACTTGGAGATCCTAGATGGAAAACGGCGATGGATGAAGAATATGTTGCACTCATGAAGAATAACACATGGCACCTCATACCAAATCAGAGAGGTAAAAATATCATTGATTGCAAAATGGGTATATAGAATCAAAAAGAAGGCAGATGGCTCCGTTGACATATACAAAGCACGTCTAGTTGCAAATGGTTTTAAACAGCGCTATGGCATTGACTATGAGGATACCTTTAGCCCTGTCGTAAAAGCTGCAACTATAAGACTTGTGCTAGCTATTGCTATATCCAGGGGATGGAGCCTGAGACCGCTAGATGTACAGAATGCGTTTTTGCATGGTGTTCTGGAAGAGGAGGTCTATATGAGGCAACCACCAGGATATGAAAATAAACAAACACCTCACTATGTGTGCAAGCTGGACAAAGCTCTTTATGGTCTGAAGCAAGCGCCTTGAGCATGGTACTCAAGGTTAAGTTCACAACCGAAGCATCTTGGTTTCATTTCATCTAAAGCTGACACATCTCTCTTTATTTACAACAAGGAAAATACTATCATTTTTGTGCTCATATATGTTGATGATATTATAGTTGCAAGTTCTTCACAGAATGCCACGAGTGCTCTTCTACATGATTTAAGCTCATAATTTGCTTTCAAAGATCTTCGTGACTTACATTTCTTCCGCGGCATCGAAGTTAAGAAGGTTAAAGATGGCATAGTGTTGAATGAGGAAAAGTATGCCACTGAACTTCTAGCTCGCATGGGAATGAAGAACTGCAAGCCTTCACCCACACCATTGTCCTCTTCAGAACAACTTTCAGCATATGAAGGGGAGCTACTTAAGGAAGAAGAAAGCACCAAATATAGAAGTGCTGTTGGAGCCCTCTAGTACTTGACTCTGACACCAGTGGCGGAGCTATGTGTGCTCCTCGGGGTGCTGTGCCCCCCCCCCCAGCCTAAGCAAAAAGTGTGAAGGAATTTTTTTAGAGGGTTTAGATGAGTATAAATTTAGTATTTGGCCCCCTCAGGTCTGCCAGTTTTACCATTTGCCCCCCCCTAGACTTTCTTCCTAGCTCCGCCAGTGTCTGACACGACCAGATATTTCATTTGCTGTTACTAAGGTTTGCCAATATTTGCATGCTCCTACCTCCACTCACTGGACAGCTGTAAAAAGAATTATAAGGTATATCAAGCAAACAGTAGCATTGGGACTTCAATTCAGACGTTCTAACTCTACTCTTGTCAGTGCTTTTTCTGATGCTGACTGGGCAGGCTGTAGTGATGACAGAAAATCAACTGGAGGTTTTGCAGTCTTTTTTGTCTCTAATCTTATTTCTTGGAGTGCTAGAAAACAGACAACTGTGTCAAGATCAAGCACAGAAGCTGAATATAAGTCACTGGCTAATGCTACTGCTGAGATCATTTGGGTGGAATCTTTGCTTGAAGAACTGGGAATAAAGCAACAACGCACTTCATGTTTATGGTGTGATAATCTCGGTGCTACCTATCTGTCTGCTAACCGTGTTTTTCATGCTAGAACCAAACACATTGAGATAGACTTTCACTTTGTACGAGAAAGAGTTGCAGAAAAAAAGCTGGAGATACGTTTTATTCCATCCAAGGATCAACTGGTAGATGGCTTCACCAAAGCTCTTCCAGCAAGGCCGTTTGAGGAGTTCAAGAGGAACTCAAATATAGGGTAGTTTAGATTAAGATAGGGTGTTAGAAGTTTCAGTTTATATCACGTTGTAATCTCAAACTCCCTTATCTCTATTCCCTTCCGTATCCCTCTCGTTCTCTTCATTTACTGCTGTATCCTAGCGATCGGCTTCACCGTGTACGCCACGAACGGGGGGCTTTTCCTGATGCATATAAATAAACACCACGCGGCTCCTTACGAGGAGTAGGAACGCTTCTATCGATTCTTACATACTTATGACTAAATCTGGTTAGGATAAATATAGTTTTTTTTACATGTAAAACATGTCGCTCGTGTTACATTTCCGAAGAACTGGACTCCTCGTTTTTTGTTCTTGCCCCAGCCATCCTAGTTATGATCCTCTCTTATCCTCTCTGGCCTCCGCCACATATATAATAGCAACAAGGTATATATATTCCCCTAAAAAAACAAGGTATATATATTCATCGGCACAGCTCCAACATTTTGGAAGAGACCACCATCTCACATTCTCACGCATGCGCGGAGGTGCATGCTGGACGATGTGCCCATTGCACCTAGATTCGCCGCTTGCAATTTCATGGGCATAGATGGTAGATCGTCCCAGCAACGACGATCGGCTTTGAGGCAATAGTTCAGTGATAGCCTGATAGGTGAGGACGCGCGGTAAGCACGCACAGCAGCGGCAATGGCGAGCGGCGGCGTGCTGCCATTGGCATCGCTGAACCACATCAGCATCGTTTGCAGTTCGTTGGAGGAGTCGCTACGCTTCTACATGAACGTCCTGGGCTTCATCCCCATCCGCCGCCCCGGTTCTTTCAACTTCAACGGCGCATGGTAATTAAACAAAATTGAATCATCATCTTTGGGATTAAGCAATTTACAAGTGGTTGATGCATGAAATTTAATACTAGCTAGAAAACCACGTCAATATATTTATCAAGAGAGAAGTGGTTGATGTTTTTGCTGCGAATGAAGGTTATTTAACTATGGGATCGGCATCCACCTGTTGCAATGTGAAGAGCCACAGAGTTTGCCCGGGAAGACGGAGATCAACCCCAAGGATAACCACATCTCGTTCCAGGTACGTACGAAAATTGAATATTTTCAGAAACACTGATTGCTCGACGACGTGACAGGAATTAACTTATGTTTTACGCTTGGTTCCGCGTCACCCTTGCACATCAACGAGGTGTACGGAGAATCACGTCACAACTTCACAATGTCACGCATGCATGGACGCCGCGGTATTTGCTCTGTTCCGAGATGAATGACGGGCGGTGCGTGTGTGTATGCATGTCTTTGCAGTGCGAGAGCATGGTGGCGGTGGAGCGGCGGCTCAAGGAGCTGGGCATCCCGTACATCCAGCGGTGCGTGGAGGAGGGCGGCATCTACGTGGACCAGATCTTCTTCCACGACCCCGACGGCTTCATGATCGAGATCTGCAACTGTGACAACCTCCCCGTTATTCCGCTTGCCGATCATACCTTCACCATGGCCGCCTGCAAGAGGGTCGTCGCCGTCAAGCAACAGCAGAAGCCGCTGGCGGTACAAGCTCCTCCCCTGCAGACGACGGCGACAACCACGGCAGCACAGTGCGTGCCGTCAGCCAACAAGGCGATGCAGCGTGTGGGCGGCGAGGAGGCGGCACACGTCTCGTGCGCGTGAGATGGAAGATGTAGCATGTGTGTGTGGATAGCTAACTTTGCGGAAATGGTGGCGTGCGCGTCGCGGATGGGGTGGTTCATTCTTGTCGCGGATGGGATATTAGGATGTGTGGGTCCCGTGCATGCGGGTGTCATGTACGTGGGGCACCCTGCTAAAAAATGCAATATATCCAACATATTGTATCACGCTGTTGTCCTTGTTTGTCCAAATCTCGTCGCCCCTCTGGTTTTGAGGTCGCCATACACTTGTTGCTCCCATCAATTCGCCGACTCCAGCCATCTCCTCAGTGGCGAAAATATCGTGGGGTTCAAGTTCACTAGATTGTCTATCATGTTCAAATTTTTAGCACATACATTAACAAATTTCAGGGTGTACCCCACAACTTACAGATGGAGTTTCACTGCGTCCCTCTGCTGCAGCCCCTCCCATTTGGAGAAAGCTAGGGGTTAGATGTTTCAAGGCAAACCCAAACAGGGGATGCATCAAATCGCGCGAGTAAGGGTCGGAATCACTTGTCCTTTTTCATGTGATCCTAATATGAGTACACTAGAGGTGTGAAGAGTACAAGGGAATACCACAACTTTAAAGTGGCAGATTATAGAGTGGACGGGAAATTGATGGCACCGAGAGGGTGATGAAAACTGGCAGGAGAGAATGGGTGAGAAAGACAGAGAAAATAAATAGAAAGCAATAAATAAACAATAATGCAACGCAAAACATATAAAAGTCACTTTTGCACTAAGAAATAGGTGAGCAAAAAGATGCAAAGTGCAAGCTGAGTGTCCTATTTTTGGAACTTGACTTTTTTTCCATACATGCCGAGCATCTTGTAAAACACGCAGCTTATATATAGGGCACCGGTGCCTTCTCCTCTTATAGAGTTTCCCGACTCCTCTCGTGTCGCCCCTGCGCGGCGACCGGGGGGAACCCTAGCGCCGCCGCATCCTCGTCCCTCCCCCGACCTCTCCTCCTCGCCGCAGCCGGGGCGCGCCGCCGGGCAAAGCCCGGTCGGCGTCGTCGGCGGCGGGATCTCTTCTTCCACGGCTCGCTGGATCTGGCGCGGGCGGATCGCGGCGGTGGTCGACGGCGCTGCTGAGGCGGGCGCGCCGACGCTGGCTTGGGGCGACGGCAGCTTCGTGTGCGTGGGAGTCCGCTCGGGCGCGGCGGCCCTCGGCAAGCGATGGCGGGCGCTGGGCTCTCGGTGACGCCCGCATGTGCAAAGGGGCGGTGGTCCTGTGGCGCGGTCGGCAGCTCCGTCTCTGACCCGGACGTCGCGGGGATGGCGGCGGCCCGGCGTGGCCGGCGATCTGATGCGGTGGTGCCGGTGGCTCGCTGATCTGCCGGTGCTCTAGGATTCTGCCTGGTGGTGCTGATGGTGACGGCGGCCCGTGGACAAGAGTTGGATCCCTTCGAACTGATCTGGGTGAAAACTTGCCTTCGGTGTCTGCTAAGGCCGGCGGTGGCGGCGCTATCTGCGTCGTTCCCTTCTTGAAGGCATCGTCGTGGAGAAGTTCAAGGCCACTCTCTGCTATCACTGGGGGAAACCCTAGATCGGATGATCGGATGACGGCGACGCTCTGGTGTCGTTCCTCCCTTGGGGGCGTCATTCTTGGAGGTACACACGTGATCGAGGGACCAGAGGACGGATTCTCTGGTGGAGCGGTGCTTCATCCTACACACTGATGGCGACGGATCTTGACGGCGTGGCGCAGTGCAGATTCGGAGTTCGCTGTGGGAGGATGGGCTTGCGCAGGAGGACGACGCTGGGCGTCGTGGTGGCGTCGATGGCAGAGAGACCTGACATGGTACATGCAACAGTACAACTCTGAAGATGGATTGGTGGCAGGTGGCTGCGGCGGCCTCATACCCGACAGGCGTCCTGGATGAGGAGTGCGCCGGACTGGTAGGTGCCCCATACCCGGCAGGCGTCCTGGTTGGGACCTCGGGTCTTAGATGTTTAGGTTTGGTTGCGATGGCTTCATCAATTGGATAGGTGTAGCGACAGTTATTGCTTAGACGGTGGCTTTAGTCTTGCTGTTGTATGGCTTTGTAAGGCCTTGTGAGAATAATTAATAAAGTGGTCGTATGCATCGTCCAGATGCAGAGGCCGGGGGTCATCCTCCTTTTCTAAAAAAATATATAGGGCACCCCATCACATAGCCATCAATCACTTCCGTGATGGCCATGTGGGAAAAACTTTGCTGAGAGGGAACTCTAAGACGAGTGTTTTCTACACTCTATGCCGAGTGTTTTGGTGGAAGCGGAGGTCCTTTTCCTGATTCTCGGCTTAGTGTCATCTACGCGGAGGTCAACATTTGTGTTGAGCATTGTTGAGGAAATCATCTATTGGTAGCTACTCGGTTGGCTGACGAGTAAGGGATTAATAGGTTAATTGGCAAGTTAATCCACTAATCGGAAGATTTATCAGTTTATCGACTACTCAGTGACCCTATGAGTAGGGGGATTAATCAGTAAGTTAACTGGTTAATCAGACAAATTCTTAAAAGGGGGTGTTGAGTAGGGTTTGGTACTTGGCATACACGCATATAAGCCGAGACGAGTAACCGTGAAATTGTTAGGTTGATCTCTCCCGTGTGGGCCCAACGGCCCACCGGACCCCTGATCCGCGCCCTGATAGGGGGCGCCCAACCGCAATATGGTTGACGGGCCCCTATCACGCAGCGCTACATAAAGAGGTGGGGGCCGGCGGCACGCAGTACGAGGTTCACCGTGATACGTCTCCAACGTATCTACTTTTCCAAACACTTTTGCCCTTGTTTTGGACTCTAACTTGCATGATTTGAATGAAACTAACCCGGACTGATGCTGTTTTCAGCAGAACTGCCATGATGTTGTTTTATGTGTAGAAAACAAAAGTTCTCGGAATGACCTGAAAAATCACGGAGATAAGTTTTGGAAAATATAAAAAATACTGGCGAAAGAATCAAGACCAGGGGGCCCACACCCTGTCCACGAGGGTGGGGGCGCGCCCTCCCCCCGGGCGCGCCCCGCTGGCCCCCTGAGGCTCCACCGACCTCAACTCCAACTCCATATATTCCGTTTCGCGGAGAGAAAAATCAGAGAGAAAGTTTCATCGCGTTTTACGATACGGAGCCGCCGCCAAGCCCTAATCTCTCTCGGGAGGGCTGATCTGGAGCCCGTTCGGGGCTCCGGAGAGGGGGATTCGTCACTGTCGTCATCGTCAACCATCCTCCATCACCAATTTCATGATGCTTACTGCGGTGCGTGAGTAATTCCATCGTAGGCTTGCTGGACGGTGATGGGTTGGATGAGATTTACCATGTAATCAAGTTAGTTTTGTTAGGGTTTGATCCCTAGTATCCACTATGTTCTGAGATTAATGTTGCTATGACTTTGCTATGCTTAATGCTTGTCACTAGGGCCCGAGTGCCATGATTTCAGATCTGAACCTATTATGTTTTCTGAATATATGTGTATTCGTGATCCTATCTTGCACGTCTATAGTCACCTATTATGTGTTATGATCCGACAACCCCGAAGTGACAATAGTCGGGATACTTCTCGATGATGACCATAGTTTGAGGAGTTCATGCATTCACTATGTGCTAATGCTTTGTTCCGGTTCTCTATTAAAAGGAGGCCTTAATATCCCTTAGTTTCCACTAGGACCCCACTGCCACGGGAGGGTAGGACAAAAGATGTCATGCAAGTTCTTTTCCATAAGCACGTATGACTATATTCGGAATACATGCCTACATTACATTGATGATTTGGAGCTAGTTCTGTGTCACCCTATGTTATGGCTATTACATGAGGAATCGCATCCGACATAATCATCCATCAGTGATCTAATGCCTACGAGCTTTTCACATATTGTGCTTCGCTTATTTACTTTTCCATTGCTACTGTTACTACTACTACAAAACTATTATCTTTACTTTTGCCACTGTTACCTTTACTATCATACCACTTTGCTACTAAATACTTTGCTGCTGATACTAAGTTATCTAGGTGTGGTTGAATTGATAACTCAACTGCTAATACTTAAGAATATTCTTTGGCTCCCCTTGTGTCGAATCAATAAATTTGGGTTGAATACTCTACCCTCGAAAGCTGTTGCGATTCCCTACACTTGTGGGTTATCAAGACTAATTT
Organism: Aegilops speltoides; assembly: GCA_021437245.1. NCBI lineage: Eukaryota > Viridiplantae > Streptophyta > Magnoliopsida > Poales > Poaceae > Aegilops > Aegilops speltoides. Next base: position 133,727,104 of record CM038141.1, read on the forward strand.
CTGGCGCCGTTGCCGGGGAGCATAGCTCTATTCTTTGAGTCACTTGAGATTTATATCTGTTGATCACTATGAGGAACTTGAAAGACAAAAGAACTAATATTTTTCCCTCAACTACGAGGGGAGGTAAGGAACTGCCATCTAGCTCTGCACTAGATTCTCCTTCCGTTATTAGTAAGCTTGCGACACCTAAACCTACTACTGGTATGAATTCTAATATGTCGCATGTTATTAATGATGCCACTTCTGCTATGCATGATACTTATGATGAAACTACTTCTGTGCGTGATACTACTGTGCCATTAGGTGAATTTCTTGATGAACAACTTGCTAGGGTTAGAGAGAATGAAATTATTGAAGATGCTATTATTGATGATAGTGATGATGAAAGTTCTCCCCCTGATTATGAATTACCTATTGTTCCCGAGGGTTATGTTATGGAGGAGGAAGCTGCTAGAGCTATTTTTGCTTGCAAAGATAGATATGATCTTAAAAAGTTATTAGCTGAATGGAAGCAGCAATCTCTTAATGCTAGAATGAAACCTGACCCTGCTTTTGCTACTTCACCTACCTATGTTACTGATAAGGATTATGAATTCTCTGTTGATCCTGAAATAATTACCTTGGTTCCTTTTTATGGCCTTGAATCTGAAACTGTTGTGGCACATCTTACCAAGTTGAATGATATAGCCACCCAGTTTACTAATGATGAGAAGTCTCGCTATTATTATATCCTTAAGATATTTCTGTTCTCATTAAGGGTGATGCTAAGACTTGGTTTAATTCTCTTGATCCTGGTTGTGTGCGTAGTCCCCAGGATATGATTTATTACTTCTCTGCTAAATATTTCCCTGCTCATAAGAAACAAGCTGCCTTACGGGAAATATATAATTTTGTGCAAATCGAAGAAGAGAGTCTCCCACAAGCTTGGGGGAGGCTTCTCTGATTACTTAATGCTTTGCCTGATCATCCTCTTAAGAAAAATGAAATACTTGATATCTTTTATAATGGACTCACTCATGCTTCCAAGGACTACTTGGATAGTTGTGCTGGTTGTGTTTTCAGGGAAAGAACAGTCGACGAAGCTGAATTACTATTGAATAATATGTTGACTAATGAAAATAATTGGACTCTTCCTAAGCCAATTCCTGAACCAATTGAGCCAACTCCTGAGCCTATTCCTAAACCCACTCCTAAGAAAAGAGGTGTTCTATTTCTCAGTCCTGAAGATATGCAAGAGGCAAAGAAATCAATGAAAGAAAAAGGTATTAAAGCTCAAGATGTTAAGAATTTACCACCTATTGAAGAAATACATGGTCTTAATATACCGCCTGTCGAAGAACCACATTGTCTTGATAACCCGACACAGGTAGTAAAGGTAAATTCTCTCTATAGATATGATAAAGTTGAAATCCCGTCTACTAAATTTCATAGCCCATGCTTAGATGAATTTGATGACTTTATGGCTAGACAAGAAAGTTTTAATGCTTATGTTGGTAGAGAATTAAAGAATAATGCTTTCGAGATAGGACGCTTGAGTGATTATATGGCTAGAGTTAAAGGTGAACTTAAACTCATTAGCAAATATGCTTCTATGGTTTCTACTCAAGCTGAGCAAGTACTTAAAGCTCAAAATGATTTGCTTGATGAATTAAATAATAAACCTGACCTTGCTGTTAGAGTGGCTACTAGAACCGGTAGAATGACTCAGGAACCTTTGTATCCTGAAGGCCACCCTAAGAGAATCGAGCAAGATTCTTAGAGAAATAATTTAGAGGCACCTAGTTCTTCCAACAAGAAGAAAAAGAAAAATGATAGGACTTTGCATGCTTCTAGTGAACCTGTCATAGACACACCTAAGAATCCCAATGATATTTCTATTTCTGATGCTGAAACTCAATCAGGTGATGAACATGAACCTAGTGATAACGTTAATGATAATGTTCATGTTGATGCTCAACCTAGCAAAAACAATGATGTAGAGATTGAACCTGCTGTTGATCTTGATAACCCACAATCAAAGAATCAATTTTATGATAAGAGAGATTTTGTTGCTAGGAAGCACAGTAGAGAAAGAGAACCATGGGTTCAGAAACCCATGCCCTTTGCTCCTAAACCATCCAATACAAAGGATGATGATGATTTTGAGCGCTTTGCTGAAATGATTAAACCTATCTTCTTACGTATGCGCTTAACTGATATGCTTAAAGTAAATCCTTATGCTAAGTACATGAATGATATCATTACAAATAAAAGAAAGATACCAGAAGCTGAAATTTCCACCATGCTTGCTAATTACACTTTTAAGGGTGGAATACCAAAGAAACTTGGAGACCCAGGGGTACCAACTATGCCATGCTCCATTAAAAGAAATTATGTTAAAACTGCTTTATGTGATGTCGGAGCTGGTGTTAGTGTTATGCCTCTATCTTTATATCGTAGACTTGACTTGAATAAGTTGACACCTACTGAAATATCTTTGCAAATGGCTGATAAATCAACTACTATACCTGTCAGTATTTGTGAGGATGTGCCTGTTGTGGTTGCAAACGTCACTATTTTAACGGACTTTGTTATTCTTGATATTCCCGAGGACGATAGTATGTCGATTATCCTTGGTAGACCCTTTTTGAATACTGCAGGGGCTGTTATTGATTGCAACAAAGGCAATGTCACTTTTCATGTTAATGGTAATGAGCATACGATACACTTTCCGAGGAAACAACCTCAAGTTCATAGCATCAATTCTACTGGAAAAAGTCCAACTACCATTATTGGAGGTTTTGAATTTCCTCTTCCTACTGTCAAGAAAAAGTATGATATTCTTATTGTTGGGGATGTTCATATCCCCGTTGAGGTAACCTAGTGTTATTCAAAATTTCTCCGGTTCCGTGTTATTCGGAATGGGTTTGTTAACAAGACTTGATCAACCTTGTTAGTGGATTCATTTTGATGATCATGAGATGGGTGAAACTAGAAGGTACAACCTTCTATACCCTCTTTTTACTTTTTGTTATTTAGAATAAATAAAGCAAAAATAGTATTATCTGTTTGTTTTCTGAATTATCCGCGCAATAAAAAATTTCCCGAAAATAAAAGTACTCCAAATGCCCTGCAAATTTTGTATGATTTTTTATGGAATATTTGAGGATTTTAGGCACTGAAAACACTGCAGTAGGGGCAAGCACCAGGCCACGAGGGTGGAGGGCGCGCCCACACCCCCTGGGCGCGCCCCCTGTCTCGTGGGCAGGGTGGCCGCCGTCCACTTATTCCTACACCCACACACTCCATCTTCTTCCCAAAAAAATCCCCATCCAGCTCAAGCACGAGTTCTAGCTCATTTTGCTGTGATTTTCGATCTCCTTGCTCAAAGCTCCATTCACAAAACTGCTTTGGGAGATTGTTGCTTGGTATGTGACTCCTCCATTTGTCCAATTAGTTTTTGTTCTAGTGCTTTATTCATTGCAAATTTTTGCTGCATAGATGACCCTGTTCTTGAGCTTTCATGTCAAATTTATGAGGTCCCAAGTAATTCTAATGCATGATATAGGCTCTAGGCACTTGTAGGAGTAGTTGCTATCAATCTTGTTTAGTTTTATTCACTTTTATTTTGAAGTTACTAAAATTTCAGAAATTTTCAGAAAATGTTAAGGAGATTTTTGAGGGGCTCTTCTAGCCAAAGTTCCCAGGAAAAAACAAGCCAAAGAGAAGGAAAAGGCCAAGTATAATCTTCCTCGCATAGCGGAAGTGCGGCCGTGTGAATGGCCCTGTGACAATTTCTTGAGAGAAGCCGGAATTTATGAACACTTTTTTTCTTTGATTGAAAATGCAAGCCTCACCGACTTCCTCCACGATCGGATCGATCAGTATCTCTTACTCACCAATACTTTCGTGCAAAACTTTTATTATTATCCTAAGAAGTCACCCCCTTCAGTATCATTTCATTTATATGATGAATTCAGGGAAATGTCTTTACGTAATTTTTGCGCGGTATGTAAAATACCCTTTGAGGGTAAATTAGATGAACCACATCGTAAAGATGTGGATGGCTTTGTTAACACTATCAATGTAGGGGATCCAAAGAAGGGTTCTGATGCGAGAATCTCTAGCATACACTTTCCTGCTTTACGCTACTTTGCCATATTTGCTAGTAGATGCTTAATTGGTCGTGGAAATAGTGGAAACTTCAATGTTCCTGATATTATTATTCTTCACCATGCCTTGTTTGGTGATAATAGTTTTAGTATGGGTGTTGTGATTGCTAAACGGCTAAGCCTTAATCGTACGAAAGGCCCCATCTTTGGAGGTATCTATGCTGCACGTCTTGCTAAATATTTTGAGATACCTATTAGGCACCATGAAAAAGAGGAGACAATATTGCCTCCTTATATTTTAGATTACAGGAGCATGGTAGCGGATGAGTTTATTGTTGACAACAAAGATAAGATGCTTCTGTATAACCTAAGATTTAATAAGAAACACAATGAGACTATTATTCTGCCTGCGCCTCTGTTGTTTGATTTGACTGCAGATAATTTTCTTGTCATGCGGGGAGCGGTGTACACTCATCGAGGCCAAGCATCCACTCCAAAGCCTGAGCCTGAGCCGGAACCTTCACCGGACCCTTATCGTGCATCATCTTACCAGTGGGATCCGGAGGAGATGGCCAGCCAGTGGTATCCTGATTACACCCCTCAGTACACCGGGGAGAGTAGCCGCGGTCCGTGGCGATAAACCAACTTAGGCCAAAAGCCTAAGCTTGGGGGAGCACGTATTTCTCACTGACTTTACATTCATGTTCACACACTATTCTAGTCGTCAGTGCTCATACTCTTTCATTGTATTATCCATGCTAGTTTAATTCTCTTTTTCTAGCTTTCTTCTTGTGTGTTTGATAAACCTTAAGAAAAACCAAAAAAATTAGTTAGTTTAATTCCCATGCTTGTAGTAGAAATTAAAATGAAAACCTAAAAAGATTTCTCGTTCTTTTTCTTGTTTGTTGGGAGCTTTCCCGTGTAAATAGTTTTATTTTCTTTTCTTTCCTTTGGGAGTCGAGAATAGAAGACCATATTGAAAATGTTTAGTGGCTCTCATATGCATGATTGTTTATTTAACTTAGAGCCCATATTACCTTGTCTTCTATCTTGAGTTGAATGCTTGCAGATTCCAGCTTAGTCCAATGCACGTGCATTATTATTATTATACACATCGTTTGGTCGTGCGAGTGAAAGGCAATAATGATGATATATGATGGACTGATTGAGACGAGAAAAGCTAGTATGAACTCGACCTCTCTTGTTTTTGTAAATATGATGAGTTCATCGTTCCTGATTCAGCTTATTAAGGAGTAGACGTATTTGCAATGACATTTAGATATTATAGTTGCTTGTGCCATGCTTGATTAGCTATGAGTTATAATGGTTTTACCTTGTGTGCCAACATGCTATTAAAATGATTAATGTGGTACGATGGGATGGTATCCTCCTTTGAATGAATTGAGTGACTCGACTTGGCACATGTTCACGCATGTAGTTGAAACAAATCAACATAGCCTTCATGATATTTATGTTCATGGTGGATTATATCCTATTCATGCTCGTACTCGGTGTGAATTAATTTTAATGCATGTTCATGACTGTTGTCGCTCTCTCAGTTGGTCGCTTCCCAGTCTTTTGCTAGCCTTCACCTGTACTAAGCGGGAATACTGCTTGTGCATCCAAACTCCGTGAACCCCAAAGTTGTTCTATATGAGTCCACCATACCTTCCTATATGCGGTATCTACCTGCCGTTCCAAGTAAATTTGTATGTGCCAAACTCCAAACCTTCAAATGAAATTCTATTTTGTATGCTCGAGCAGCTCATGTTTCAACTAGGGTTGCCTATATCTTCCATGCTAGGTGGGTTATTCTCAAGAGGAGTGGACTCCGCTCCTCATTCACGAGAAAGGAACGGTAACCATGATGCCCAGTCCCATGATCCAAAAAGATCAAAGCAAATCAAATTAATTAAACAAAACTCCCCCAGGGCTGTTGTTACTTGGAGGCACTCGTTGTTTTGAGCAAGCCATGGATTGATGCTTGTTGGTGGTGGGGGAGTATAAACTTTTACCATTCTGTTTGGGAACTGCCTATAATGCATGTAGTATGGAAGATACAACCATCTCATAGTTGTTGCGTTGACAGTGAAAGTATGCCGCTCAAAATGTTATTCATCTCTATTTTAAAATCGAGCTCTGGCACCTCTACAAATCCCTGCTTCCCTCTGTGAAGGGCCTATCTATTTACTTTTATGTTGAGTCATCACCTTCTTATTAAAAAGCACCTTCTGGAGAGCACACTGTCATTTGCATTCATTATTATTGGTTTATATTGTGTATGACTTGACTGGATCTCTTTTACCATGAATTACAATGTTTAGTCAGTCCTTGATCTTTAAAGGTGCTCTGCATTTATGTTTTGCGGTCTCAAAAAGGGCTAGCGAGATACCATTTTGTTATATCATATTATGATTGTTTTGAGAAAGTGTTGTCATCCGAGTTTTATTATTATCGCTCGCTAGCTGATTATGCCATTGATATGAGTAATTGTGAGACCTAGGTGTTTTTTTTTGACTGGGAACTGTAGGGGAAACCCCCACAGCATATCAAAACTTTATTGATAAAGAGAGCACAATTACAAGTACAGTTAGAGATTACAAGAGGTAATCAAACTAAGATAAGTCAAGAGAGATAAGAAACAAGTTAGAAATACAAGGAAAAGGCCTCGAGGTGGCAAGAAGGAGATCCATCTAAGTAGATCATCCTTATAAGCAGCTTTGACTCTATATTGCATTAATAAAATATCATGGATGAAAGCACTTCTCTATTTATGGAATCCAGCTCTCTCATGCCTGAAGACCTTAGCATTTCTAACAATCCAGATATTCCATCAAGCAATAAATACCACTTCAGTGAAGAAGGGTTTCCTGAAGCTCCTGCTAGCATTGCTAACCACATCTGACATGATGTCCCCCGAGGACCAATCAATCTGCAGGTAGTTCCAAACTCTGATACTAAAATTGCAATTAAAGAAAAGACGATCTCTTGTTTCCCTAGCTTGCACAAGGCAAAGCACACAATTAACTCCATCCTCCAAATGCCAATGCCTCCTTTCCACCATATCCTTTGTGTTCAACCTGTCCATAATAAGCATCCAAGCGAATACTTTTATTTTCATTGTACACGAGGACTTCCAGATCCAAGTTGTCAAAGGGTTGAAAGAATCAGACACAAAAGTATGTGAATAGAACAACTTGGGAGAGTATCCCTTGGCAGTGCCACTCCATAACCAAATATCCTTGGATCCAGGTGCTCTACTGTGGTCATTCAACAGAGACTGGAGAGTGGTCAAGTCATCAAAAGCCTGGCTGGACAAAGGAAGGTGGAAGTGCTGGAACATGTCCTGAGAGTCCAAGAACTCTTTAACAGTGATCCAAGGGTCCTTAACATAAGAAAAGAGCCTGGGAAATCTTAACTGAAGGCAAGACACTTGATCATCAAGCTGCCAGTTGTCTGACCACATTAGGACAGTGTCTCCTTCATTAATCTGAACCCAAGCACACTCCCTAAAGTTTTGCATGACCTTGCATATATCCTTCCACCAGAAAGAGCCACAATCAGAAGTTCCTTGGGGTACTCTGCCATGATAGTATGAATCCCAAATTAAAGACACCCATGGGGTATATTTTTTATTAAGAAAGTTATTTGCATGCTTCAACAGTAGTGCCACATTCTGAACACCCAGATTAAGGATACCAAGGCCTCCCTTGTTTTTTGGCCTGCAAATGAGTTCCCAAGCAGCAAGAGAAGGGACAGGCTCACCCCTATTCTTCCTCCAGAGGCATTGTCTCTGGATTCTCTCCAGTTGCTTAAGAATGCCAGCAGGAATAGCCAAATTACCAAGGAAAAAAATGGGCATAGAAGACAAGGCAGAGTTCAGAAACTGTAGTCTTTCCCCCTGATTTAAAAAAGAGGAGCTAGCTGTCATTCTCCTCTCCATGCAGTCCACCATAGGCATGAAATCAATCATTTTGGGTCTTGTAGTGCCCACTGGCAACCCAAGGTAGGTAAAAGGCATTTTCCCATGGCATTCATAAGCAGCAGCTAATTCAGACATGACAGCAGAGTCCACATTGATGGGTATAATAAAAGATTTATGATAGTTCACATCAAGTCCTGTGGAAATAGAGAAAACCTTGAGCATGTCCTTCAGAGTAATAAGTTGGTCCTTGTCAGCTGGCAAGATAATCAAAGTGTCATTAGCATACTGAATGACAGGGTAATCCTGGTCATGACAAGGTATAGGTAAATGAAGAATGCCCCTTCTAAACATGTCATTGATTACAGTCTGTAGTAGATCAGCAGCTAGGACAAAAAGCAGTGGAGAGACTGGATCACCCTGTCTGACACCCTTTTTACATATGAATTTTCTACCAGGAACTCCATTAAGCAGAACAGATGATGTACCCGTGGACAAAAGCTGCTTCATCCAAATAATCTGCTTCTCATTAAAACCCTTATATCTCAATATGTGCACTATTGCCTCATGCTCAAGGGAGTCAAAAGCCTTCTCAAAATCCAATTTTAAGATCACAATTGGTCTTTTAGACTGATGACACTGGTGTAAATATTCAAAAGTCCACCCAATACAATCCTGTATGGTTCTGCTTTTAATGAAACCATACTGGTTCTTGTGGACACAGTGCATAATCACCTCTTGGAACCTATTTGATGCCATCTTAGATAGGAACTTAAGGCCCATTCCTGTTAAATAAATAGGTCTGAAGTCACCCTCCTCTTCAGGTGATGGTTTCTTAGGTACCAGAGTGATATATGAATCATTGATATTTTCTAGTTTAGCATTACCATCAAAGAAAGCCTGAGCCAGCTCATAAAAGTCCTGAGAAATTATGTGCCAACACCTTTTGAAAAAGAGACCATTAAAACCATCTGGACCTGGGGCTTTATCAACTGGCATATGCTTAACAATCATGTCCATTTCCTCTTTCTCAAAAGGCTTAGTAAGAACATCTAAACCCTCAACTGGCTCAATGAGTGAAGAAAGGTCAAAACCCATGTTAATTCCCCTGGAAGAGCCCATTTTGTTTTTAAAACAATTCCATATAATACCCTCCATTTGTGAGTGATCAGTCATCACAGAGCCATCAGTCAATTTTAAACTAGCAATAGAGTTCCTTCTATGCCTCTCAGTAGCCATAGCATGAAAGAACTTGGTGTTCTCACCACCCACCTTTATATATCTGATAGTGCATCTTTTTTTTCCAATATAGACATTGAAGGTGGAGCAATTTCTCCACATGGTTCTTAACTATATTTCTGAAATTTGATTCATGTATGTATAGAGGTCTATATTCCTCAAGCTCATCCAGAAGCAGAATAACCCTATTGCATTTACATCTCAGAGTTTTCAGTTTGGAAATGCTTTTATGCCATCTCTTGAGACACATTCTCAGGGACTTAAATTTATCAGCAATCCTTGCAGTAATGTGCCCCTTTCTGGATTGTTTCTTCCATGAAGAATCAACACAATCCATAATACCCTCAAGCTCCAGCCAATAATTCTCAAACCTAAACATATTAGATTTGGGAATAGAAGTTTTGATTGTAACCACACAAGGCACATGATCAGATGCAGTTTTGGCAAGAGGTAACACCTCAGTCATTGGATAATCAGATATCCAATCAACAGAAGTGAAGAACCAGTCTAGCTGTTCAAGCAATGGAGTATCCTGCATATTGGACCAAGTGTAAGATCTACCTTTGATGGGCAACTCCAACACACCTAAATGGCCAATTATCTCATTAAAAATGAACATATCATTTAAATCACCACCAGGCAGGTTTCTGTTATCCATAGAACGCAGGAAATTAAAATCTCCCAGGAGCAGCCAATTCTCATCCACAGGAATAATCAGATGGTAGAGCCAGGTTACAAAATTATCCCTAGCTTCCCCCTCACAAGGACCATAAACAACCACTAGTGTCCACCTGTCCCTGTTTTGCCTAGAAACAAACTCAATCACCACTGCAAATTGTTGTACTTCCAATAAAGTCCCAACAAAAATAGATGAGTTCCAAACCACTAGTATTCTACCAGAAGCCCCCAAAGAGGGGGAGAAAGCAAAGATGTCAAATCTCTTTGGGCAAATTTTTTTAATTGTTCTGGAATCAAAAGAAGCACATTTAGTTTCTTGCAGACAAGCAATAGCACAGTGACTTTCATCAATCTTTTGTCTAACAGCTCTTTGTCTAGGTCGGAGTTTAAACCCCTGACATTCCAACAGAGAACATTCCAGCTTTTATATTGAGCATTCATAAATAAAGATCATAGACAAGTCCTGAAACCATATGACACATAATGCCATAATCCCCCAAAAACACAGAAAGGTCTGAACCAACATCATTACACATCCAAAGTTCAGAAAAAGAAAACCAAGGACAATAAGCAAATTTATGGGCTTGCAAAACCCAGCAATTGACCAACACACTATTCATCGGAGGCCTGAAGCAGAAGCAGGATCCACCATAAGTGCATCCTTAGTGAGAAAAGATACGTCAATCTCCAGCTCCTTCCCAATAGCTTGCAGATGACATATGGGAGTAGGAGGAGGAACATCTCCATGTGCAGGGTCATCAGGCATCTCTGCAGAAAGGAGCCTGGCCTTGGGCTTCTTCTTCTTGGGCTGTATCACCAGCTCATGGAAAGTGGGCTTGAACCCATCACGCTGGGCTGAGCTTCTTGTACATCTTCTAACTGATCTTTCAACAAGAGGCGTTGGCGCCAGAGTTTTGCGCGGCCTCCTCGATTTAACTACCGTGGGTGGAGGGGCAATAACAGGCTCAGCCTTCTCAGCATCATCCACAAATAAAGCTCTAGCCACTGGCCTAGCAGGCACTGGCTCCTTCCACGTCAACCTAGGGAGATCATCATGTTGAAAAGCAAAGTCCCAGCTTCTGTTTGGTATAGTGGCCGGCGACAGAGGTTTAGGCAGCAAGGGTTTAGGCACCTCAAACACCACTGGTGCATTCGGCAAGTTCTGAAACGATCGCCTCCAGATCAATTTAGGGGCAGAGGGGGTCCAAAAGGAACCTTAATCACAGGAAGATCCACGGCTGGAACCTCCAAAACCGGAGGTTGATATACCACAATTGCTAAGTTATTAGCATTTACCACGTCCTGAGCAATCTCCATCAGATCCTCCTGGATCGCAGGTTCAGCCTCATCAAGCAGAATGACAGGGGCAGGAGACACCTGTTGCTGCACATAAGAACTTGGTTGAGCAGAAGCATTCAACACCATTGATTCTTGATCTTCAACCACCGGGTCTGCAGCAGGCTCATACCAGTTTCCCCAATTGTCCTCTTGTCCCTCATTTTGTGCTGGTTTAGGCGGAGGTGGTGGCACATCGTTCCATCCCAGCGCTGGGAAAGGAGGCACAATGAAAGGTGGCATCTCCGGGAAGGGCACACGAGGCATAGGATGAGGATTGCCATTGATGGGCATCCAATCTTCATCTTGGGGCATCTGCTCAGCAAAATTGGCATCAAGAATATACAGAGGTGTCGTCCACGACACCCTGGCACCACCCCAGGCTGCATAGTCCATGAACACCACATCTCTGGGCACAAGAATGTCTTCTGGAAAGGATGCAAAGACTAAAGTACGCACCAGGTATGGATCATGACTAACCCAATTATGAAATTTCAACAGGAAATCATCAGATGTATTCATAAAAACCAATATGGCTTCATCAAATCAAGAACAATTCAGGACTGTCTTGCATGGACATTTGAATACATCCACCAATGTAACCAGTCTAAGCAGCCCATAATTCTGCTTAAGTTGGATTTTGAAAAGGCTTTTGATTCCATCCAACATGAGGCTATTCTGAGGATTCTTGCTGCTAAGGGTTTTGACAATAAATGGATTACATGGGTCAAACAGATTTTGTCATCTGGCACCTCCTCTATTCTCCTTAATGGAGTGCCTGGCAAGCATTTCAAATGCAAATGTGGAGTTAAACAAGGGGACCCAGTGTCTCCTTTGCTTTTTGTTATTGCTGCTGATCTTTTGCAGACCTTGATTAATAATCTACTAAATCAGGGTTTAATAAGCAGGCCTCTGTCAAATCATGACCCCGATTTTCCAAAGGGTACAAGATCTCGATGACACACCGCTGTTCTTAAAGGTCGATAAGGATCAATTGGGGCTCAAATCGTGTTACACTCCTTTTACGAGGCCACCGGGTTTGCATTAACTTCCACAAATCTTCAATGTATCCCATTAATGTGACTGATCTGGTGGCTACTGATCTTGCTGCTTTTTTTGGCTGTAAATTAGGAATGATGCCATTCACATATCTGGGGCTACCTGTTGGAACCACTAGGCCAAAAATAGTGGATCTTCTTCCCTTGGTGGATCAGATGGAAAGGAGATTGACAAAGAAGTTCTTGGTTCTTGCCTCAAGGAAGCAAAGTTGCACTTGTTAATTCTGCCATCTCTTCTTTGCCTATTTTCTTCCTTTGTACCCTATCAATCCTCAAGGTATTTTAAAACAACTTGAAAGGATACAAAGGCAATGTTTATGGAGGAAATATGGGCAGGAGAAGGGTCACTTTTAGCTGCTTGGCCTCTGGTTTGCAGGCCCAAGGCAAAGGGGGTGCTTGGAATCTTAAATCTGGGGTTGCAAAACCAAGCTCTGTTATTGAAGTTTCTCAACAAATTCTACAACAAAATGGATGTGCCTTGGGTACATTTAATTTGGGACTCCTATTACTTTGAGCAAATCCCCCATGATACCACCCTATGTGGCTCTTTCTGGTGGAAAGATGTTTGCAAGTTAATGGACTCTTTCAGAGCAGTTACTGGAGTTCATGTTCACAGAGGTGACACTGTGTTTTTCTGGGCTGATCACTGTCAAATGCCTCTTCTGGAAAGGTTTCCTAGACTATATTCATTTTGTCTACAGAGAAAACTATCAGTCAAAGAAGTTTTTCAGGCTGATACTTTGCAGGATCTGTTCTTTTTGCCACTCACTCACCAAGCACACCAAGAGCTACAGCAGCTTGAGACACTTATGAGCTCTTTCAATCTGGATTCCAGTGGTAGTGATATCTGGGCATGGAGGCATGGAAAGCAATCAACCTATACTGCAAAAAGTTTTTATGAATTTGCTTACCAGCCTATGGTCTCAAACCCCATCTTGAGTTGGATTTGGAAGAGTTGCTGCACAATGTCAATTAAAATGTTTGCCTGGTTAGTCATAATGGACAGGATTAATACCAAGGATATGATTCAAAGAAGGAAGTGGAGGATTAATGATGGGCCACAGTGTGTTCTTTGCCCAACAGGGGCCTTGGAAGACAGAAATCATCTTTTCTTTCAAAGGTAATTTCAAGTGTTCGTGTATGGATCTATTTGCAGATCCCATGGAAAGACAGTCAAGATATGGTGGACATTGCATTGCATGCGAAGAAGGAATTCAAAGAGCCTTTCTTTGCTGGAGTGGTGTTTACTGCCTGGTGGAATATCTGGAAAGTTAGAAATGACAGGCATTCAGAGCATCACACCTCCTTCGTGAGCATGGAGATCTGGATTCATTCATGACCTCACTCTGCTTTCTCATAGAATCAAGCAGAAGCACAAGGAAGCTCTACTAAAATGGATTGATTTCCTTCCTCCCTGAAGGGAGGGCCTATACCCTTTCTCTGTACATCCTTTTTTCTTCTGTATAGTTTCCTTTTGCTGTTTTTTCTTTTTCTTTTCCTTGCTTTCTTTCCTCATTTCGAGGAACACCTTGTAATTATACTGTTTTGCCTTGCTTTCAATAAAATGCTGTGGGGTGCAAGCCCTGCAGTCTTCAAGTCAAAAAAAAATTATGAAATTTCCCGAAGGTATTAACCGCAGCTCGGATACCTTCCTCATTATGGAGATCAAGCGGAATCCCCAAAAACATTAACAGCCCCTGACAGAAACCCTGAACACCCCTGAAATTTTCACCCTCATCATAAAACGCACAAAACGATCATTGCCCAGAGGTTGAGGTGGCATCTGGAGAAGCGAGAACCTGACTGCAGCATCCCGAGGCTCAAAAAGACCCACTGATCTGATCCAAGGCTGAGCAGACCTCACGAAAACCCCATGAGCTTGCAGCCACTGAACGAATACCTCTCTAGCAGCACCAATCTGATCGGGAGGAGGGATGGGCATTACCTCAGCTAACATGAACTCCTCATGGCGGCGCACAATTGGGATATGTGGCGTCACGAAAGTCTGAGGCAAGCGAGCATCACCGCCGTCCACAATGTGATGGCCCGCCGGCACATACAGCAAAGGGTCAAGGTGGAAGTTGGCCATCGGAGTGGCACAACCCGAGCTTGAAGCAGATGGCGAGGACTCCGGCGGAGGGGGGGTCTCAGGCGGCGCGGTGGATGGAGTTTTGGGCCAGGACTGATGGAACAGGGCGAAAGAGTTAATGCGGAAGTGCAAGAGGAGTCCAAGTTTGGTAAAAGCTGTGTCAGAGAGATATTCTCGGTAGGAGCAGAGCAATCCTTGGAAGTTGCAACGTTACCAGGTTTCGGTTGCCAAACCAAACCCAAGATCCGTGTAAATATTTTACAATCTTTTTTACCATGTCCCACCCGCTGACAAGAGAGACAACATAGCTTGGACTTGCACGCCGTAGCAAAATGACCCTTTCGCAAGCATTTCTGACACGTTAAATTGTTGGAGAACGTAGTAATTTCAAAAATTTCCCTACGCACACGCAAGATCATGGTGATGCATAGCAACGAGAGGGGAGAGTGTTGTCCATGTACCCTCATAGACCATAAGCGAAAGCGTTATGACAACACCGTTGATGTAGTCGTACGTCTTCACGATCCGACCGATCCGAGTACCGAACGTACGCACCTCCAAGTTCAGCACATGTTCAGCTCGATGACGATCCTCGGACTCCAATCCAGCAGGGTGTCGGGGATGAGTTCCGTCACCACGACGGCATGGTGACGATGATGATGTTCTACCGACGCAGGGCTTCACCTAAACACCGCAACGATATGACTAAGGTGGAATATGGTGGAGGGGGGCACCGCACACGGCTAAGGAACGATCACGATGATCAACTTGTGTGTCTAGAGGTGCCCCCTGCCCCCGTATATAAAGGAGGGAGGGGGAGGTGCGGCCGGCCCCCTAGGGGTGCGCCTGGAGGAGTCCTACTCCCACCAGGAGTAGGACTCCCTCCTATTGCCTTGGGGGAGAAGGAAAGGAGGGAGGGGAAAGAGGAAAGGGGGGCCGCCCCCCCCTTCCTTGTCCTATTCGGACTAGGGGGGAGGGGGCGCGCGACCTGCCCTGGCCGGCCCTCCTCTTCTCCCTCATGGCCCATGTAGGCCCATCAACCCCCGGGGGGTTCAGTAACCCCGTACTCGGGAGGAGGAGTCGCGCCTGCCTTGGCCGGCCCTCCTCTTCTCCCTCATGGCCCATGTAGGCCCATCAACCCCCGGGGGGGTTCCGGTAGCCCCCCGGTACTCCGGTAAAATCCCGATTTCACCCTGAACATTTCCGATATCCAAATATAGGCTTCCAATATATCAATCTTTATGTCTCGACCATTTCGAGACCCCTCATCATGTCCGTGATCACATCCGAGACTCCAAACAACCTTCGGTACATCAAAACTTATAAACTCATAAAACTGTCATCGTAACGTTAAGCGTGCGGACCCTATGGGTTCGAGAACTATGTAGACATGACCTAGAACTATTCCCGGTCAATAACCAATAGCGGAACCTGGATGCTCATATTGGCTCCTACATATTCTACGAAGATCTTTATCAGTCAAACCGCATAACAACATACGTTGTTCCCTTTGTCATCGGTATGTTACTTGCCCGAGATTCGATCGTCGGTATCCAATACCTAGTTCAATCTCGTTACCGGCAAGTCTCTTTACTCGTTACATAATGCATCATTCCGTAACTAACTCATTAGCTACATTGCTTGCAAGGCTTATGCTGATGTGCATTACTGAGAGGGCCCAGAGATACCTCTCCGACAATCGGAGTGACAAAACCTAATCTCGAAATACCCCAACCCAACATGTACCTTCGGAGACACCTGTAGAGCTCCTTTATAATCACCCAGTTACGTTGTGAGGTTTGGTAGCACACAAAGTGTTCGTCCGGTAAACGGGAGTTGCATAATCTCATTGTTGTAGGAACTTTGTATAAGTCATGAAGAAAGCAATAGCAACATACTAAACGATCAAGTGCTAGGCTAACGGAATAGGTCAAGCCAATCACATCATTCTCCTAATGATGTGATCCCGTTAATCAAATGACAACACATGTCTATGGTTAGGAAACATAACCATCTTTGATTAATGAGCTAGTCAAGTAGAGGCATACTAGTGACATTATGTTTGTCTATGTACTCACACATGTATCATGTTTCCAGGTAATACAATTCTAGGATGAATAATAAACATTTATCATGATATGAGGGAATAAATAATAACTTTATTATTGCTTCTAGGACATATTTCCTTCAGTCTCCCACTTGCACTAGAGTCAATAATCTAGATTACACAGTAATGATTCTAACACCCATGGAGTCTTGGTGCTGATCATGTTTTGCTCGTGGAAGAGGCTTAGTCAACGGGTCTGCAACATTCAAATCCGCATGTATCTTGCAAATCTCTATGTCTCCCACCTGGACTTGGTCCCGGATGGAATTGAAGCGTCTCTTGATCTGCTTGGTCCTCTTGTGAAATCTGGATTCCTTTGCCAAGGCAATTGCACCAGTATTGTCACGGAAGATTTTCATTGGTCCCGATGCACTAGGTATGACACCTAGATCGGAAATGAACTCCTTCATCCAGACTCCTTCATTTGCTGCTTCGAAGCAGCTATGTACTCCGCTTCGCATGTAGATCCCGCCACGACGCTTTTTTTAGAACTGCACCAACTTACAGCTCCACCGTTTAATAAAAACACATATCCGGTTTGCAATTTAGAATCGTCCGGATCAGTGTCAAAGCTTGCATCGACGTAACCATTTACGACTAGCTCTTTGTCACCTCCATAAACGAGAAACATATCCTTAGTCCTTTTCGTATTTCAGATGTTCTTGACCGCTGTCCAGTGATCCACTCTGGATTACTTTGGTACCTGCCGCCAAGCTTATTGCTAAGCATACGTCGGTCTGGTACACAGATTGTATACATGATAGAGCCTATGGCTGAAGCATAGGAACATATTTCATTTTCTCTATCTTTTCTTGTGGTCGGCATTGAGTCCGACTCAATTTCACACCTTGTAATACTGGTAAGAACCCTTTCTTTGCTCGATCCATTTTGAACTTTTTCAAAACTTTATCAAGGTATGTGCTTTGTGAAAGTCCAATTAAGCGCCTTGATCTATCTCTATAGATCTTGATGCCCAATATGTAAGCAGCTTCACCGAGGTCTTCCATTGAAAAACTTTTATTCAAGTATCCCTTTATGCTATCCAGAAATTCTATATCATTTCCAATTAATAATATGTCATCTACATATAATATCGTAAATGCTCTGAGCTCCCACTCACTTTCTTGTAAATACAGGCTTCTCCAAAAGTCTCAGATAAAACCATATGCTTTGATCACACTATCAAAGCGCTTATTCCAACTCCGAGATGCTTGCACCAGTCCATAAATGGATCATTGGAGCTTGCATACTTTGTTAGCACCTTTTGGATCGACAAAACCTTCTCGTTGCATCATATACAACTCTTCTTCCGTAAATCCATTCAGAATGCAGTTTTGACATCCATTTGCCAAATTTCATAATCATAAAATGCGCAATTGCTAACATGATTCAACAGACTTAAGCATCACTACGGGTGAGAAAGTCTCATCGTAGTCAACCCTTGAACTTGTCTAAAACCTTTCGCAACAAGTCGAGCTTTGAAGACAGCTACATTACCATCGGCGTCGGTCTTCTTCTTAAAATCCATTTATTCTCAATGGCTTGCCGATCATCGAGCAAGTCAACCAAAGTCCATACTTTGTTCTCATACATGGATCCCATCTCAGATTTCATGGCTTCTAGCCATTTTGCGGAATCTGGGCTCATCATCGCTTCCTCATAGTTCGTAGGTTCGCCATGGTCAAGTAACATGACTTCGAATAGGATTACCGCACCACTCAGTGCGGATCTTACTCTGGTAGACCTCGAGGTTCAAGAGAAACTTGATCTGAAGTTTCATGATCAATATCATTAGCTTCCTCACTAATTGGTGTAGTTGTCACAAGAACCGGTTCTTGTGATAGACTACTTTCCAATAAGGGAGCAGATACAGTTACCTCATCAAGTTCTACTTTCCTCCCACTCACTTCTTTCGAGAGAAACTCCTTCTCTAGAAAGGATCCGAATTTAGCAACGAAAATCTTGCCCTCAGATCTGTGATAGAAGGTGTACCCAATAGTCTCTTTTGGGTATCCTATGAAGACACATTTCTCCGATTTGGGTTCGAGCTTATCTGGTTGAAGTTTCTTCACATAAGCATCGCAGCCCCAAACTTTAAGAAACGAAAACTTTGGTTTCTTGCCAAACCACAGCTCATAAGGCGTCATCTCAATGGATTTTGATGGTGCCCTATTTAACGTGAATGCGGTCGTCTCTAAAGGATAACCCCAAAACGATAGCGGTAAATCAGTAAGAGACATCATAGATCGCACCATATCTAGTAAAGTACGATTACGACGTTCGGACACACCATTTCGCTATGGTGTTCCGGGTGGCGTGAGTTGCGAAACTATTCCGCATTGCTTCAAATGTAAACCAAACTCGTAACTCAAATATTCTCCTCCACGATCAGATCGCAGAAAATTTATTTTCTTGTTACGATGATTTTCCACTTCACTCTAAAATTCTTTGAACTTCTCAAATGTTTCAGACTTGTGTTTCATTAAGTAGATATACCCATATCTGCTCAAATCATCCGTGAAGGTGAGAAAATAACGATACCCGTCGCGAGGCTCAATATTCATTGGACCACATACATCAGTATGTATGATTTCTAATAAATCAGTTGCTCGCTCCATAGTTCTGGAGAACGGCGTTTTAGTCATCTTGCCCATGAGGCACGGTTCGCAAGTACCAAGTGATTCATAATCAAGTGATTCCAAAAGTCCACCATCATGGAGTTTCTTCATGCGCTTTACACCGATATGACCTAAACGACAGTGCCATAAATAAGTTGCACTATCATTATCAACTCTGCATCTTTTGGCTTCAACACTATGAATATGTGTATCACTACTATCGAGATTCAATAAAAATAGACCACTCTTCAAGGGTGCATGACCATAAAAGATATTACTCATATAAATAGAACAACCATTATTCTCTCGATTTAAATGAATAACCATCTCGCATCAAACAAGATCCAGATATAATGTTCATGCTCAACGCGGCACCAAATAACAATTATTTAGGTCTAAAACTAATCCCGACGGTAGATGTAGAGGTAGCGTGCCGATCGCGATCACATCGACTTTGGAACCATTTCCCACGCCAAGATCGTCACCTCGCCCTTAGCCAATCTTCGCTAATCCGTAGTCCCTATTTCGAGTTGCAAATATTAGCAACAAAACCAGATCAAATACCGGTACTACTACGAGCATTAGTAAGGTACACATCAATAACATGTATATCACATATACCTTTGTTCACTTTGCCATCCTTCTTATCCGCCAAATACTTGGGGCAGTTCCGCTTCTAGTGTCCACCGCTTGTAGTAGAAGCACTCGATCTCGAGCTTAGGTCCGACTTGGGTTTCTTCTCTTGAGCAGAACTTGTTTGCTGTTCTTCTTGAAGTTCCCTTCTTCTTCCCTTTGCCCTTTTCTTGAAACTGGTGGTCTTGTTGACCATCAACACTTGATGCTCCTTGATTTCTACCTCCGCTTTTTAGCATTGCGAAGAGCTCAGAATAGTCTTGTCCATCCCTTGCATATTATAGTTCATCACGAAGCTCTTGTAGCTTGGTGGCGTGATTGAAGAATTACATCAATGACACTATCATCGTGAAGATTAACTCCCGCTTGAATCAAGTGATTATTATACCGACATTTTGAGTATGTGTTCACCGACGTAACTATTCTCCTCCATCTTATCGCTATAGAACTTATTGGAGACTTCATATCTCTCAATCCGGGCATTTGCTTGAAATATTAACTTCAACTCTGGAACATCTCATATGCTCCATGACGCTCAAAACATCGTTGAAGACCCGATTCCAAGTCGTAAAGCATGGCACATCGAACTATCGAGTAGTCATCAGCTTTGCTCGCCAGACGTTCTTAACATCGTCAATTGCATCAGCAAGAGGCACGGCACCCAGCGGTGCTTCCAGACGTAATTCTTCCGTGCAGAATGAGGATAATCCCGTGTTATGGACCCGATCGTGTAATTGCTACCATCATCTTTCAACTTAGCTTTCAAGGAACGCATTAAAATTCAACGGAACAACAAAGACGAGCCATCTATCTACAACAAACATAGACAAGCAAAATACTATCGGTACTAAGTTCATGATAAATTTAAGTTCAGTTAATCATATTACTTAAGAACTCCCACTTAGACAGACATCTCTCTAGTCATCTAAGTGATCGCGTGATCCAAATCAACTAAACTATGTCCGATCATCACGTGAGATGGAATAGTTTCAATGGTGAACATATCTATGTTGATCATATCTACTATATGATTCACGTTCGACCTTTCGGTCTCCGTGTTACGAGGCCATATCTGTATATGCTAGGCTCGTCAAGTTTAACTCGAGTATTCCGTGTGCAACTGTTTTGCACCCGTTGTATTTGAACGTAGAGCCTATCACACCCGATCATCACATGGTGTCTCAGCATGAAGAACTTTCACAACGGTGCATACTCAGGAAGAACACTTCTTGATAATTTAGTGAGAGATCATCTTAAAATGCTACCGTCAATCAAAGCAAGATAAGATGCATAAAGGATAAACATCACATGCAATCAATATAAGTGATATGATATGGCCATCATCATCTTGTGCTTGTGATCTCCATCTTCGAAGTATCATCGTGATCACCATCGTCACCGGCGCAACACCTTGAACTCCATCGTAGCATCGTTGTTGTTACGCCATCTATTGCTTCTACGACTATCGCTACCGCTTAGTGATAAAGTAAAGCAATTACAGGGCGTTTGCATTTCATACAATAAAGCGACAACCATATGGCTCCTGCCAGTTGCCGATAACTTCGGTTACAAAACATGATCATCTCATACAATAAAATATAGCATCACGTCTTGATCATATCACATCACAACATGCCCTGCAAAAACAAGTTAGACATCCTCTACTTTGTTGTTGCAAATTTTACGTGGCTGCTACGGGCTGAGCAAGAACCGTTCTTACCTAAGCATCAAAACCACAATGATAGTTTGTCAAGTTAGTGTTATTTTAACCTTCTCAAGGACCGGGCGTAGCCACACTCGGTTCAACTAAAGTTGGAGAAACAGACACCCGCTAGTCACCTGTGTGCAAAGCACGGCGGTAAAACCAGTCTCGCGTAAGCGTATGCGTAATGTCGGTCCGGGCCGCTTCATCCAACAATACCGCTGAACCAAAGTATGACATGCTAGTAATCAGTATGACTTGTATCGCCCACAACTCATTTGTGTTCTACTCGTGCATATAACATCAACGCATAAAACCTGGTTCTGATGCCACTGTTGGAGAACGTAGTAATTTCAAAAAATTTCCTACGCACACGCAAGATCATGGTGATGCATAGCAACGAGAGGGGAGAGTGTTGTCCACGTACCCTCGTAGACCGTAAGCGGAAGCGTTATGACAATGCGGTTGATGTAGTCGTACGTCTTCACGATCCGACCGATCTGAGTACCGAACGTATGGCACCTCCGAGTTCAGCACACGTTTAGCTCGATGACGATCCCCGGACTCCGATCCAGCAGGGTGTCGGGGATGAGTTCCATCAGCACGACGGCGTGGTGACGATGATGATGTTCTACAGACGCAGGGCTTTGCCTAAGCACCGCAACGATATGACTGAGGTGCAATATGGTGGAGGGGGGCACCGCACACGGCTAATGAACGATCACGATGATCAACTTGTGTGTCTGGAGGTGCCCCCCTGCCCCCATATATAAAGGAGGGAGGGGGGAGGTGCGGCCGGCCCCCTAGGGGTGCGCCTGGAGGAGTCCTAGTCCCACCGAGTAGGACTCCTCCTCTTGCCTTGGTGGAGAAGGAAAGGGGAGGGAAGAGGAAAGGGGCGCCCCCTTCCTTCTCCTATTTGGACTAGGGGAGGAGTCTGGCGGCCTGCCCTGGCCGGCCCTCCTCTTCTCCCCCATGGCCCATGTAGGCCCATTAACCCCCGGGGTTCCATAACCCAGTACTCGGTAAAATCCCGATTTCACCCGGAACGTTTCCGATATCCAAATATAGGCTTCCAATATATCAATCTTTATGTATCGAACATTTCGAGACTCCTCGTCATGTCCATGGTCACATCTGGGACTCCGAACAACCTTCGATACATATAAACTTATAAACTCATAAAACTATCACCGTAATGTTAAGCGTGCGGACCCTACGGGTTCGAGAAGTATGTAGACATGACCTAGAACTGTTCCCGGTCAATAACCAATAGCGGAACCTGGATGCTCATATTGGCTCCTACATATTCTATGAAGATCTTTATCGGTCAAACCGCATAACAACATACGTTGTTCCCTTTGTCATCGGTATGTTACTTGCCCGAGATTCGATCGTCGGTATCCAATACCTAGTTCAATCTCGTTACCGGCAAGTCTCTTTACTCGTTACGTAATGCATCATTCCGTAACTAACTCATTAGCTACATTACTTGCAAGGCTTATAGTGATGTGCATTACCGAGAGGGCCCAGAGATACCTCTCCGACAATGGGAGTGACAAAACCTAATCTCGAAATACGCCAACCCAACATGTACCTTCAAAGACACCTGTAGAGCTCCTTTATAATCACCCGATTCACGCCAGTGACGTTTGGTAGCACACAAAGTGTTCCTCCGGTAAACGGGAGTTGCATAATCTCATTGTTGTAGGAACTTTGTATAAGTCATGAAGAAAGCAATAGCAACATACTAAACAATCATGTGCTAGGCTAACGGAATGGGTCAAGTCAATCACATCATTCTCCTAATGATGTGATCCCGTTAATCAAATGACAACACATGTCTATGGTTAGGAAACATAACCATCTTTGATTAATGAGCTAGTCAAGTAGAGGCATACTAGTGACATTATGTTTGTCTATGTATTCACACATGTATCATGTTTCCAGGTAATACAATTCTAGCATGAATAATAAACATTTATCATGATATGAGGGAATAAATAATAACTTTATTATTGCCTCTAGGGCATATTTCCTTCAAAGATTTCATCCACCATACCCGAAATCAAATGATCAAAATCTTCCTCTGCTTGCAAAGAAGAGGGAATAATAGAAGGCCCAGAAGATATCTCCGGCTCAACTTGGGCCGTGGCACGTACAGATGATGACCCAACATGGGGTGGCATGTCCACATTCAAAGAGCCAGAAATCCCGCCCGAGATAGACGGCGTCCGTACCGCCAGAAGGAGATCCATAACCCTTCCAAAAGATATGGAGGGGGTGGTTGACATCCACCGGAGTTCAGCCGGCGGCGAGGGATGGATGACCACCCTCTCATGTGCAGAAAGCGTGTATCCCGCATCTTCAATAGTTTGAATGCAATTTTGTGTGGCCGGATAATGATAACCACGACAAGCAGAATAATTCTGGAATTTATAAAACGAAAGCTTCTTGGCAGGGGCATGAGACGACCTTACCGAAGACTTTGAGGGTTTGGAGTGCATGGCCAACATGCCAAGGGCAGCTCGACGCTGAAAACCTGAATGCTGGCTTTACATGTTTACAACAACAAGAGCAAATAGAGTTTGTAAAAGTTTTTCTTTATCACTTTCAGTTTATCAACTGAATTGCTTGAGGACAAGCAAAGGTTTAAGCTTGGGGGAGTTGATACGTCTCCAACGTATCTACTTTTCCAAACACTTTTGCCCTTGTTTTGGACTCTAACTTGCATGATTTGAATGAAACTAACCCGGACTAATGCTGTTTTCAGTAGAACTGCCATGATGTTGTTTTATGTGTAGAAAACAAAAGTTCTCGGAATGACCTGAAAATCCACAGAGATAAGTTTTGGAAAATATAAAAAATACTGGTGAAAGAATCAAGACCAGGGGGCCCACATCCTGTCCACGAGGGTGGGGGCGCGCCCTCCCCCCGGGCGCGCCCCTGGCCCCCTGAGGATCCACCGACCTCAACTCCAACTCCATATATTCCGTTTCACGGAGAAAAAAATCAGAGAGAAAGTTTCATCGCGTTTTACAATACGGAGCCGCCGCCAAGCCCTAATCTCTCTCGGGAGGGCTGATATGGAGTCCGTTCGGGGCTCCGGAGAGGGGGATTCGTCGCCGTCGTCATCATCAACCATCCCCCATCACCAATTTCATGATGCTCACCGCCGTGCGTGAGTAATTCCATCGTATTCTTGCTGGACGGTGATGGGTTGGATGAGATTTACCATGTAATCAAGTTAGTTTTGTTAGGGTTTGATCCCTAGTATCCACTATGTTCTGAGATTGATGTTGCTATGACTTTGCTATGCTTAATGCTTGTCACTAGGGCCCGAGTGCCATGATTTCAGATCTGAACCTATTATGTTTTCATGAATATATGTGTGTTCTTGATCCTATCTTGCAAGTCTATAGTCAC
Organism: Aegilops speltoides; assembly: GCA_021437245.1. NCBI lineage: Eukaryota > Viridiplantae > Streptophyta > Magnoliopsida > Poales > Poaceae > Aegilops > Aegilops speltoides. The sequence continues at coordinate 133,751,999 of CM038141.1, forward strand.
CTATTATGTGTTATGATCTGACAACCCCGAAGTGACAATAGTCGGGATACTTCTCGGTGATGACCATAGTTTGAGGAATTCTGTATTCACTATGTGCTAATGCTTTGTTCCGGTTCTCTATTAAAAGGAGGCCTTAATATCCCTTAGTTTCCGCTAGGACCCCGCTGATACGTCTCCAACGTATCTATAATTTTTGATTGTTCCATGCTATTATATTACCCCTTTTGGATGTTTATGGGCTTTATATTACACATTTATATCATTTTTGGGACTAACCTACTAACCGGAGGCCCAGCCCATATTGCTGTTTTTTTGCCTATTTCAGTATTTCGAAGAAAAGGAATATCAAACGGAGTCCAAACGGAATAGAACCTTCGGGAGCGTGATTTTTGGAACGAACGTGATCCAGAGGACTTGGAGTGCAAGTCAAGAAGCAGCCGAGGCTCCCACGAGATAGGAGGCCCCCCCTATAGGGCATGCCCCCTGTCTCGTGGGCCCCTCGGGCATCCACCGACGTACTTCTTCCTCCTATATAAGCCTACGTACCACAAAAACATCCAGGGGCAGACAAAACACAATTTCCACCAATGTAACATTCTGTATCCGCGAGATCTCATCTTAGAGCCTTCGCCGGCACTCTACCGGAGGGGGAATCGACCATTGAGGGCTTCTACATCAACATCCTTGCCCCTCCGACGAGTTGTGAGTAGTTTACCACGGACCTACGGGTCCATAGTTATTAGCTAGATGGCTTCTTCTCTCTTTTTGGATCTCAATACAATGTTCTCCCCCTCTCTTGTGGAGATCTATTTGATGTAAACTATTTTTGCGGTGTGTTTGTCGAGATCCGATGAATTGTGGGTTTATGATCAAGTTTATCTATGAATAATATTTGAATCTTCTTTGAATTCTTTTATGTATGACTGAGTTATCTTTGCAAGTCTCTTCGAATTATTAGTTTGGTTTGGCCTACTAGATTGATCTTTCTTGCCATGGGAGAAGTGCTTAGCTTTGGTTCAATCTTGCGGTGTCCTTACCCAGTGACAGAAAGGGTTGCAAGGCACGTATTGTATCGTTGCCATCTAGGATAACAAGATGGGGTTTATATCATATTGCTTGAGTTTTATCCCTCTACATCATGTCATCTTGCTTAATGCGTTACTCTGTTCTTATGAACTTAATACTCTAGATGCAGGCAGGAGTCGGTCAATGTGTGGAGTAATAGTAGTAGATGCAGGCAGGAGTCGGTCTACTTGTCACGGACGTGATGCCTATATACATGATCATGCCTAGATAATCTCATAATTATTCGCTTTTCTATCAATTGCTCGATAGTAATTTGTGCACCCACCATAAAACTTATGCTGTCTTGAGAGAAGCCACTTATGAAACCTATGGCCCCCGGGTCTATCTCTTATGATATTTGCTTCCAATCTACTTTTATTTGCATCTTTACTTTTTGCATCTGTATTATAAAATACCAAAAATATATTTATCTTATCATACTATCTTTATTAGATCTCACTTTCGCAAGTGGCCGTGAAGGGATTGACAACCCCTTTATTGCGTTGGTTGCGAGTTCTTTGTTTGTTTGTGTAGGTGCGTGAGACTTTTGAGGAGCCTCCTACTGGATTGATACCTTGGTTCTCAAAAACTGAGGGAAATATTTACACTACTATTGCTGCATCACCCTCTCCTCTTCGAGGAAGACCAACGCAAGCTCAAGACGTAGCAAGAAGGATTTCTGGCGCTGTTGCCGGGGAGGTCTTCGCTCAAGTCAAGACATACCAAGTACCCATCACAAACCCATATCCCTCGCATTTACATTATTTGCCATTTGCCTCTCGTTTTCCTCTCCCCCACTTCACCCTTGCCGTTTTATTCGCCCTCTCTTTCCCAATCTCCTCCTCTCTTTTTCGCTTGCTTTTTTTCTTTTCGTTTGCCCGTGTGTTAATTCGTCTACCTTGTCGTTATGGCTAGTCCTCCTATCCTTATTCTCACTCCTGAACAAGAAATTCTCGATTTTAAGCAAAGGGAGGGAGAAAATTTAAAAGATGCTTGGCATAGAATTTGCAATGCTCAATGTAAATCCTCTAGGAAGCTTTCCACTTACATTCTTCTCCGCAATTTTTATGTAGGCATTACTCCTTGGGATAGATGTGTTCCTTATATTTCTACCGGAGGTGATTTCTTGAGTAGCCATACGTTTGATGCTTACAATGCTATGTTAGATTTGTTTGGCCCACCACCTCTTTTGGTCAATGGAACTGTTTTAACTTTGGAACACGTTATGCAACGGCTTGAGATTATTGAAGATAAAATTGCCACTGTTGAGTTGATTGAAAATTTGGATAAAAAGATTCATAATCACATTACCCAATTTGGATCTAGGGTTGGAGTTACTTTGAAAAATCGTAAAGAAAAAGAACCTATAGTTAATGAGAAAATAGATCTAGACTCTTCTAGAATCGGTAAACTTGAGGATATTATTACAAACTTAGGTTCCGTGTTTTCCTCCATGAAAAACACTCCAAAAACCCCTACTAAAGCTGCCAAGTTTATTTGTGTTCCTAAAAATAAGGGTGAATCCTCTAGTAAGGGAGACGCGGATCTCAAATCCATAAGTGTTCATCCCAATTGTCTCTCTATCGTTAAGGAACCTTTTGCTACCAATGAATTTCTTGAATTTTTGCCTAAAGGTTTAGCTATTGCTAAAAAGGGAGAAATCCCTAGAGATCACAAGTTCTCTACTTATGAATTTAGTGCCAAAGATGGCACTCGTTAGATCTATCTTTGCTTTTATGCCTAGCTAGGGGCGTTAAACATTAGCGCTAGTTGGGAGGCAACCCAATTTTCTTTATGTTTTTTGTTTTTGCTCCTTGACGGTGTCCTGGACTAGGGGGTACTCACCACGTCGTCTCCCGATCAGTTGGATTGGGCCGAGGACCCCCATGGCCGTATACTCATGGGCCAGTCCGGACAGCTGCCGCATACAAGGAAGATTCCACAAGACTTGGCGATCAAGACAAGGACCCCTCCCCCACCGGCGTATTCGGCTAGGACTCTTGTTATCCTAGGCCTCGGGTGCATTATATCAACCGAGGCCAGGCTAGTCGATAGATATATACAACAATCATACCATAGGCTAGCTTCTAGGGTTTAGCCTCCTTGATCTCGTGGTAGATCCACTCTTGTACTACCCATATCATCAATATTAATCAAGCAGGAGTAGTGTTTTACCTCCATCAAGAGGGCCCGAACCTGGGTAAAAACATTGTGTCCCTTGTCTCCTGTTACCATCCGCCTAGACGCACAGTTCGGGACCCCCTACCCGAGATCCGCCGGTTTTGACACCGACATTGGTGCTCTCATTGAGAGTTCCGCTGTGTGTTCCGCAAAAGGTCGATGGCTAGCCTGCAGATCAACTGCGACTTCGGCATTTTCGTCACCAGCTCGACTGGTCACCTTGGTTCAACCAAGGACTACGCCCTACCTCCGATCGTCATGTTCGGATGAGGTCCTTTATCAACATCAACTCCGATCTCTATCAAGATCATGGAGGAATCATCCAGGGAGCCCGAGGGCTCAACGTCAACATTGCCCTCGGGCGACCGTGCTGTTTTTCTGGACAGCGAACTTGTGTCCGCCGCCACCGCCTTCTCAATTGTTGTTTTAACGATTGCTTCGGTGGAATTGTGCGGAATTGAGTCTACAACAACCCTGGAAAATTTCGTCGAGTTTCGATGGAGGAATCTCCGGCAATCTCCGATATACCGGAGCCGTATTGAATCTGGACGAGAATCTGGATAAGTTTAGGGCGTGGTGTCCAGCTTATAGCTCAGACGTCCTTTGGAAGATCCAACCGTTGATCGGCTGCGGAATTCCTATATCTACCACCCCTCAAAATTTCAGCTCGATCCGACCGTACAAACTCCGGGAATCTTCCGATTAGTGCATCACTTTTCGGATCTGTTTTCTGCGCGAAAACGAATCAGACCCGAGTTCGTCTTTTTTTACGAACGTGATTTCGGACATCCTCTTTGAAGGAAGTTTTGTATGGAGTATTGTGTTTTGTTCCCAAACACATCCCACTAACTTTAAAATCTTTTGAACATGATCTTCAACATCTGGTATCAAACCAGTCCGGCAATATTGCTCCACGGCCGTCGACCTGCGCTAAACACGTCGTCACTTTGTTGAGCCAAGCTCAACTTATTCGGATCATCATCTCCACAAGCCGAACAAAAGTTCGACATCGCGAAGGACAAATCTTCTCCAACATCGCCGCCCCACGGATTACACGGAGCGGGCACACCGGCATCGCCGCACGGTCACTTCATCAAGCCGGCATTGACCACATCACGACCTGCATAGGCAGGGCCGCACTGTTGCTTCTTCAAGCCAGTGTCCATCACGCCGATCTACTTCGACTCATCGGCTGACATCGAGGCTTCAACGTCTCGGCTGGACCGGGGGCTTCGCCATCTCTTCATCAACCTACTCCGGTGACTTTGGCGTCACCGGCCGACCAGCTTCGTCACGATCAGCTGGACCGAAGGCTTTGCCTCGGCAAGCCAACCTTTGCCGGCATTGCCATGCCGTCGCTCTATCGCCCATCAGGCAATGGGTGTGCGGATCGAGTCCCGATTTTGGGAATCACCTTTCTTTGGATTGCTACAACAAATAAACCAGGTGCTATTAATCCTAGTATTTTTTGCTTGTTTGGGTTCATTTTTCCCAAGGAATTATTACTCTGGTTTGTCCATCATATGTACACAGGTCTATCAAATGGTCGCCGCATTAACGACAGTCGCATGGTGGTTCGGTCAGTTTCCGTACATAGTCCGGCGAACGCCGCATCCGGAGCTCGGACTGACCTGCGAATTCAGGCTTTGCCATGCCTTTACCGCATCACGTCGATGCCCTGCATCGACATTGACTTTGGCGCCAGGCCATATTTCTTTCATTACTCCCTTTGCATAAATTATTTATTATGCAACAATTTTTTTAATTATCATTATTACTATTATCTCCGGTTTGCACCATTTTTTGTGCACAGGAAAATGATCCGGGGACTTCGGCGTCACTCTGCCGGTCTGCACTGACCATGCTATGTCACCACTTCGGCGTGTCGAGCTCTCCGCACCGCCACCTCGGGACCGGCTTGGGGATGGAACCTTGCCCCACATCAAGCTCGGACCGCGTCATCAATACCGAACACATTAACCAGCTAAGTCACTTTCATGCTCAAAGCTTTAATTTCTAACTTGTGTTCAGTTCGACCAAGCATTATACTTTTTTGGAAAAAAGTTTCTTGTAAAAAATTTCCTTGTCCAAACTTTGTTTGTGACGCATAAATTCAAATACCCAATTCATTTGGGGGCTTCCTTCATGAAGCTTTTCCTCTTGCATATGATTATACTTGTACGGCTTCGTTCCTTGTTCGTGTATGACGCCACAATATGCACCATATTGACTTAAGCGATTTGCAAGCTGGGTTGCCTCGCTCCTGTGTTTACCCCTACGTTCCTGATTGTTCGGCTAGGGAGTAAAGGGAGCACCTCTGCGATTGTCACAATCGGGTCATCCGAGCCGGACCTCAGACTGGGTGAAACCGAAAGCTAGCGCTCTTATAGTTTTCAATGATGGTCGGCACACGACGGAACTCATGAGTACAAAAAATCTATTGCACAAGTCTCATAATAACAATGAGCACCGAAGAAAGGTATCGGTGGGGGTACTATTTTCTTCGAAGATGCTTCTTACTCTTCGCAGTAATATAGCATAAGTTCCCTGAGCGCTTTATGCTGTTATGCCTTATGGCCTGATTGCACGTTATTGGAAACACCGCCGATATTCTCGATAGATGGAGTACATCACACTTTTCGGTCCTTGACCGAAGAGGGAGAAGCCGACGGTCGGTTAAGACGCGTTTAAAGTTCGGTTGAACATAGATATGATATAAGTACTTCGGTACATGCAATCATTCTTTTACCCAAGTCACTTGGGGGCTCTTAAATTTATATGAGCCATTTTATGATAAGTGTTTTTCTTCTTAGTCGTTGCAAAGTTTTTATTATTATTTATCACTCCTTTTTTCGACACAAGTGTGCGCTCACTAGCCGGGGAGCCTAATTTCTCTCTCAAAGCCGCTAGAGTTTAGTTTGCTAAACTGACCTAGTAAGAAGTACTCCGCCTTCGGGATAGGAGGTTGCAGCCGTAGGCTGACCCGCTTGAAGTTTTGAGATAGGATGTGTCATGTTAAAGCACGGCAGAAGCACCTTTTTTCTAAAGTCCAATTTTCGGATTGGCACCGAACACTTGATCTAGTTCGGACATTAACCTTTTGAATAAGTTTTTGGCTTTTCGAGCCTGGGCACTTTTAAACTATTTGTGTGTTTTCAGCACAAGTCTCGCATGATCAACGCCGACACCTTTAGAGATTCGCAAAACATTCTCGGATATTGCTATATATGCATCAGTTTTGAATTGTGTCTTTGGTCAATAGTTGGGTTGCCCGGCTCCTGCGCTTGCCTCCTATGTTCTGCTTTGTTCGGCTAGGTGTGCAAAGGGAGAACCACTGCGATTGTGCTTCCAATTCACATGGTTAAGCACCTCAGTGGAGAAAGCCAAAAACTGACTATCACAATAAGCGTAAACTGGTCAGCGATCCTATGACTATATTAAATGACGGGCCGTTCATAACATTGGCCGAAGTGTTTATGGCTTGACCTCGACTGTCGCCGAACACTACCATGGGCTAGTAACTGGCCTCCCAAACTAAATCCTCAATATTTTGCTCTTCCATTAGAGCTGAGGTTTCGTGATCATGCTTAGCATGACAACCCAAAGAAAGGAACCGATAGCGGGACTATTTTCTTTGGAAGACATTTCCTATGTTAAACAGTAATATAACACATCTCTCTGCGTACCTTTGTTTATAAAAACCGTATGGCCAGATTGCCTTGTTTGTCATAAATCTTTGCCCTTATAAAGGCTTTATAAAGTAGGACAAACACTCCTTGGCTACTGGCCGAGGAGGTTGAAGCCGATGGTTGGTCAACAAAGTTTTGTACAATGCGGATCCGAGCATTAATGACATAAAGTACTTGGATACATAGAGTCATTACACATAATTTGTGATTTTACTAAGGATATCGATCCTCAATTCGGCCACCCGTGCCCGCATTAAGGCTCGGGGGCTACTGGGCTTCGGGCTTATTATTTACAAATATTAAAGGGCACATCGATCCCCGATCCGGTGTTGCCACCCGACCGATGTCTCGGGGATCTTGCATTGCCTGTTCTATGCGTAAAATTTTAAGTGCAATACAGTTTCCGAGGAGATTTTGATCCTCAGGTTGGTCGGCCGCACCCAACCTGAGTCTCGAGGACTGAGCACGCCGCTTTTTGTGTCCCAAAGTATTCTTCTGAGCTAGGACTTGATCCTCAGACCGATTTTACAAATCAACCTGAGTCTCAGTGACTACGGGGATCAGCGGTCTTATGTCATCCTTCATGTGCATCTCGTGTTTTAGACCGATACCCACCTTGAGGGCTACTGACTATGTATCTCGGCAGAGAATAAATTGCACCAATCAAAAATATTGACAAAAATCGGCCCACATTCAGGGTGGTGCACCACCTCGGAAGCAGTCCGGCATAAAGCTCGGGCGCTAGTGGCTGGCTCCATAGAGGGCATTTCCGGCATTAAGCTCGGCTAAACTCCTTCAAACTTCTTTGAACCAAGGTGATTTACGACACCTCGGATATAGTCTGGCGTTGGAGCTAGGATACATAATCCGGCGTTGGAGCTAGGATATATAATCCGGCATTGGAGCTCGGATACATAATCCGGCATTGGAGCTCGGATACATAGTTCGGCGTTGGAGCTCGGATACATTCCAGCGTCAGAGCTGGGAAGCAGTCCGGCGCTGGTGCTCGGCTGCAAAAGATACCTCAAATGAGGTCCGGCGTTGGAGCTCGGACGCAAGAGGACGCTGCCACCCGGGAACAACTTCAAACCTGAGGTGTGGCATAAAAATAACAAGGCATTGATAAAGGCCGGAAACTTAAAGGGGCTCCTCGGATACCCGACGTATAAACTCGTCGAATGCACTTCGGCGATCCTCAAGATCGAAGATGAGAAGATTTATTGAACCAGTTTTCAAGACCGGCAACCGAAGATGAAGAAAAAGGAAGAATCGAGGAGCGTCCCTAACTTGAAGACCGGTTCAGGGGGCTACTAACGGTGTCCTGGACTAGGGGGTACTCACCACGTCGTCTCCCGATCAGTTGGATTGGGCGAGGACCCCATGGTCAGATACTCATGGGCCAGTCCGGACAGCTGCCGCATACAAGGAAGATTCCACAAGACTTGGCGATCAAGACAAGGACCCCTCCCCCACCGGCATATTCGGCTAGGACTCTTGTTATCCTAGGCCTCGGGTGCATTATATAAACCGAGGCCAGGCTAGTCGATAGATATATACAACAATCATATCATAGGCTATCTTCTAGGGTTTAGACTCCTTGATCTCGTGGTAGATCCACTCTTGTACTACCCATATCATAAATATCAATCAAGCAGGAGTAGGGTTTTACCTCCATCAAGAGGGCCCGAACCTGGGTAAAAACATCGTGTCCCTTGTCTCCTGTTACCATCTGCCTAGACGCACAGTTCGGGACCCCCTACCCGAGATCCGCCGGTTTTGACACCGACACTCCTGTTTAGTAATAAATCTTGCATCTACCTTCTGCTTAGATGTGTTTTTATCTTTCAATTAGTGTTTGTGCCAAGTAGAACCTATAGGATAACCTATGATGATAGTTGATTTGATTCTGCTGAAAAACAGAAACTTTGCACGCACAAATATAATTTTTTTTAAATCACAGGAACGTGATTTTGCGTTGATTCTTTTTGCTTATGATCAATACACAAATTTTCCAGGACTTCCTATTTTGGTAAGATTTTTAGAGTTCCATATGTTTGCGTTAGTTACAGATTGCTACAGACTGTTCTGTTTTTGACAGATTCTGTTTTTCGTGTGTTGTTTGCTTATTTTGATGCATCTATGGCTAGTAAATTAGTTTATAAACTATAGAGAAGTTGGATTACAGTAGGTTTAACACCAAAAAAATAAAGAATGAGTTCATTACAGTACCTTATGTGGTGATTTTGTTTTATTTCACTAACGGAGCTTATAAGATTTCCTGTTGAGTTTTGTGTTGTGAAGTTTTCAAGTTTTGGGTAAAGCTTTTATGGACTATGGAATAAAGGGTGGCAAGAGCCTAAGCTTGGGGATCCCCAAGGCACCCCAAGATATTCAAGGATAGCCAAAATCCTAAGCTTGGGGATGCCCCGGGAAGGCATCCCCTCTTTCGTTTTCGTACATTGGTAACTTTACTTGGAGCTATATTTTATTCGCCACATGATATGTGTTTTGCTTGGAGCGTCGTGTATTATATTAGTCTTTACTTATTAGTTTACCACAATTATTCTTGTTGTACACACCTTTTGGGAGAAGCCTATTTGATTATAATTTGCTAGAATACTCTATGTGCTTCACTTATATCTTTTAAGCTTGATAATTTTTGCTCTAGTGCTTCACTTATATCTTTTATAGCACGGTCGTGACTTAATTTTGAGGAAATTACTAGTCGCTCATGCTTCACTTATATTATTTTGAGAGTCTTTTAGAACAGCATGGTATTTGCTATGGTTATAAAATTGGTCCTAGAATGGTAGGCATCCAAGTTGGGTATAATAAAAGCTATCATAGGAAGTGAATTGGATGCTATGATCAATTTGATACTTGATAATTGTTTTGAGATATGGAGGTAGTGATATTAAAGTCATGCTAGTTGGGTGATTATGAATTTAAAGAATGCTTGTGTTGAAGTTAGCAAGTCCCGTAGCATGCACGTATGGTAGTTGTGTAACAAATTTGAAACATGAAGTGTACCTGGCTTGTGCATCCTTATGAGTGGCGGTCGGGGACGAGCGATGGTCTTTTCCTACCAATCTATCCCCCTAGGAGCATGCGCGTAGTACTTGATTTTTGATGACTTCTAAATTTTTGCAATAAGTATATGAGTTCTTTTGACTAATGTTGAGTCCATGGATTATACGCACTTTTACCTTTCCGCCATTGCTAGCCTCTTGATGCACTGCATTGCCCTTTCTCACCTTGAGAGTTGGTGCAAACTTCGCCGGTGCATCCAAACCCCATGAGACGATACACTCTATCACACATAAACCTCCTTATATCTTCCTCAAAACAGCCACCATACCTACCTATTATGGCATTTCCATAGCCATTCTGAGATATATTGCCATGCAACTTTCCACTGTTCCGTTTGCCATCATCATGACATACATTACTTTTGTCATATTGCCATTGCATGATCATGTAGTTGACATCATATTTGTGGCAAAGCCACCATGCATTATTTTTCATACGTGTCACTCTTGATTCATTGCACCATCCCGGTACACCGTCGGAGGCATTCATATAGAGTCATATCTTGTTCTAGTTTCGAGTTGTAATTCATATGTTGTAATCAATAGAAGTGTGATGATCATCATTATTAGAGCATTGCCCAAAGAAAAAAAAATAAGAAAGAAAAAAAGAAAGGCCAAAAGAAAAAAAGGCCCAAAAAAAAGAAAAAGAAAAAAAAAAGAAAAAAGAAAATAAATAAAAAGGGCAATGTTACTATCTCTTTTCCCACACTTGTGCTTCAAAGTAGCACCTTGTTCTTCATGTAGTGAGTCTCATATTTTTGTGCTTCAAAGTAGCACCATGTTTTTCATATAGAGAGTCTCATAAGTTGTCTTTTTCATACTAGTGGGAATTTTTCATTATAGAACTTGGCTTGTATATTCCTACTATGGGCTTCCTCACATGCCCTAGGTCTTCGTGAGCAAGCAAGTTGGATGCACACCCACTAGCTTCTTTTGTTGAGCATTCGTTTATAGCTCTAGTGCATCCGTTGCATGGCAATCCCTACTCCTCATGTTGACATCAATTGATGGGCATCTCCATAGCCCGTTGATTATCCTCGTCAATGTGAGACTTTCTCCTTTTTTGTCTTCTCCACACAATCCACATCACCATATTCTATTCCACCCATAGTGCTATATCCATGGCTCACGCTCATGTATTGCGTGAAGGTTGAAAAAGTTTGAGATCATTTAAGTATGAAACAATTGCTTGGCTTGTCATCGGGGGTATAGAAGTTGGAAACATCTTTGTGTGACGAAAATGAAGCATAGCCTAACTATATGATTTTGTAGGGATGAACTTTCTTTTGCCATGTTATTTTGAGAAGACATGATTACTTTGATTAGTATGCTTGAAGTGTTACTATTTCTTTTATCAATATGAACTTTTATTTTGAATCACTTGGATCTGAACATTCATGGCACAATAAAGAAAATTACATTGAGAACTATGCTAGGTAGCATTCCACATCAAAAATTCTCTTTTTATCATTTACTACTCGAGGACAAGCAGGAATTAAGCTTGGGGATGCTTGATACGTCTCCAACGTATCTATAATTTTTGATTGTTCCATGCTATTATATTACCCCTTTTGGATGTTTATGGGCTTTATTTTACAGATTTATATCATTTTTGGGACTAACCTACTAACCGGAGGCCCAGCCCATATTGCTGTTTTTTTGCCTATTTCAGTATTTCGAAGAAAAGGAATATCAAATGGAGTCCAAACGGAATGAAACCTCCGGGAGCGTGATTTTTGGAACGAACGTGATCCAGAGGACTTGGAGTGCAAGTCAAGAAGCAGCCGAGGCTCCCACGAGATAGGAGGGCTCCCCCCTATAGGGCACGCCCCTGTCTCATGGGCCCCTCGGGCGTCCACCGATGTACTTCTTCCTCCTATATAAGCCTACGTACCCCGAAAACATCCAGGGGGCAGACGAAACACAATTTCCACCACCATAACCTTGTGTATCCGCGAGATCTCATCTTTGAGCCTTCGCCGGCACTCTGCCGGAGGGGGAATCGACCACGGAGGGCTTCTACATCAACATCCTTGCCCCTCCGATGCGTTGTGAGTAGTTTACCACAGACCTATGGGTCCATAGTTATTAGCTAGATGTCTTCTTCTCTCTTTTTGGATCTCAATACAATGTTCTCCCCCTCTCTTGTGGAGATCTATTCGATGTAAACTCTTTTTGCGGTGTGTTTGTCGAGATCCGATGAATTGTGGGTTTATGATCAAGTTTATCTATGAATAATATTTGAATCTTCTCTGAATTCTTTTATGTATGATTGAGTTATCTTTGCAAGTCTCTTCGAATTATCAGTTTGGTTTGGCCTACTAGATTGATCTTTCTTGCCATGGGAGAAGTGCTTAGCTTTGGGTTCAATCTTGCGGTGTCCTTACCAAAGTGATGTAAAGGGTTGCAAGGCACGTATTGTATTGTTGCCATCGAGGATAACAAGATGGGGTTTATATCATATAGCTTGAGTTTATCCCTCTACATCATGTCATCTTGCTTAATGCGTTACTCTGTTCTTATGAACTTAATACTCTAGATGCAGGCAGGAGTCGGTCGATGTGTGGAGTAATAGTAGTAGATGCAGGCAAGAGTCTGTCTACTTGAAATGGACGTGATGCCTATATACATGATCATGCCTAGATAAACTCATAATTATTCGCTTTTCTACAATTGCTCGACAGTAATTTGTGCACCCACCGTAATACTTATGCTATCTTGAGAGAAGCCACTAGTGAAACCTATGGCCCCCGGGTCTATCTCTTATCATATTTGCTTCCAATCTACTTTTATTTGCATCTTTACTTTTTGCATCTATATTATAAAATACCAAAAATATATTTATCTTATCGTACTATCTTTATTAGATTTCAATTTCGCAAGTGGCCGTGAAGGGATTGACAACCCCTTTATTGCATTGGTTGCGAGTTCTTTGTTTCTTTGTGTAGGTGCGTGGGACTTTTGAGGAGCCTCCTACTGGATTGATACGTTGGTTCTCAAAAACTGAGGGAAATACTTACGCTCTATTGCTGCATCACCCTCTCCTCTTCGAGGAAAACCAACGCAAGCTCAAGACGTAGCACCTGCTGCCACGGGAGGGTAGGACAAAAGATGTCATGCAAGTTATTTTCCATAAGCACGTATGACTATATTCGGAATACATGCCTACATTACATTGATGAATTGGAGCTAGTTCTGTGTCACCCTATGTTATAGCTATTACATGAGGAATCGCATCCGACATAATCATCCATCACTGATTCAATGCCTACGAGCTTTTCACATATTGTGCTTCGCTTATTTACTTTTCCGTTGCTATTGTTACAACTACTACAAAACTATTATCTTTACTTTTGCCACTGTTACCTTTACTATCATACCACTTTGCTACTAAATACTTTGCTGCAGATACTAAGTTATCCAGGTGTGGTTGAATTGACAACTCAACTGCTAATACTTAAGAATATTCTTTGGCTCCCCTTGTGTCGAATCAATAAATTTGGGTTGAATACTCTACCCTCGAAAGCTGTTGCAATCCCCTACACTTGTGGGTTATCACACCGCGTTGCCAGGCTCCCCACCGAAAACCCCGACCCGATCTAGGTCTAGCGCTCACAGTGACGGGAAGCTCCGCCGCCGCCAATGCCCACACATTGCCGCCACCACCACCTCGCCCACTCTCCGCCATCGCTGTGTGCCACAGCACCACGATGGCCTCCGGCTCGAGTTTATCAACTGCTGGAGAATGTAGGTATACCGTGGATATCCAACACATGTGATCCCGATGGATCTATCAATGGTATTAGAGCCTTTCTTGTGTTGATATCTTCGGTAAGTGAAAGAAAAGAAAGTTCCTCCTCCCCGCCCAAGAACCCTAACCCCAGAACAAAAAAAGAGGGGCAAATAAGGGCAAAGAAATCGCGCCGCCGCATGGCCGCACCGTTCCTCTTGATTCGGACGCGCATCGGCATGCCGAGGCGTCCGGAAGAAGAACTACCGGAGCAAGCAATTGCTCACCAGAAAAGGAAAAGAAAGAAAAAAAAGGGGGGGGGTTGGCACCGCGGCCAAATCCCTCGACGGCGGCGCGCCCACCGCTAGTGAGGACGCGCGACCGGCGAGGAGGATGGTCACGGCGCGATCTGGCCGCGATCCACTTCCTCTAGCTGAAAAGGAAAGGGGGGAGCCTCGATGCGCCTCTCGGTCTCTGTCTCTCGCAGAGAGGGAGGAGCAAAGAGGGAAGAGAAAGAGTGCACCGCGCCGGGCAGACTCACCGTCGGCGGCTGGCCGGTGGCCAGTGAGCTCCGCCCCGAGCGGGCGAGAGCGGCGGAGAGAGATGCGTATGGGGGCGAGAAGGAAAAGAGCGACGCGGTGGTGCTCGTCACCGTGGCCGGCGACTGCGCGTGGCGCGGTGGCCCGGCGAACGGGACAGAGGCTGCCGTCACGAGTGGGAGGTGAGCGGCGCGTGTGGGATGAAATGAGCGAGGGTTTTCGCCGTGGCTGCATCGCTACCTGGTTTTACTCCGGCAAATTGCACGGGCGACCGTTCGATTAGATCAATGACCCTGATAGAAACCCTAACTGCTGCAGGCCACTGGACTGGAAAGAGAGCAGGCCAACTGGGTTGTTAGGCCGGCAGAACCAGCAGACGAGGCCGGCCCACGCGAGCGCTGGGGGTGCGGGGCCGTGGGCAGCTGCGGGCCTCCCGCGCCCAGATGGAGCTGGCTATTTTTCTTTTATATATAGTCTTTCGGTTGAAATTAATCCAAAGATTTTTTGTCTAGAAAAGAAATGTCCATGAATTTTATAAAGAAAATTAAAAAGTTCATGATTTTTATTCGATCAAAGAAAAGTTTCAGTAAAGAGTAAAAATTCGTGAATTTTTTATTCATGATTTTCTGTTGCGTAAATAATTAATAGTGCTCTTTTACAAAGAAAATAAAAGTTTAGAAAGAATTATGTTTTTAAGAGCATGTTAAAGTGATTATTAAAATGAATATGATTATGTTATTTTTTATGACCAACGTTGTTAATAACATGATCATGTTTTATTATTAAAATTTAAAGGTGCATTTATTTCTAATATTTTACCCAATGGTAATATAGATTTAAGTGCATACGCAATCGTATGTTTAATTTGACCAACGTTAGATTAATGCATATGATTGTTATACTGATGTCACTTAAATTGTGATTTCAGGTAGCTTTCACTTGATGAGTTGCCTAAAAGAAGTTCCGACACTCAGAGGTGACAACCACACTGAGTGGAGGAAGAAAGTAGAACTGGCATTTGTGTGTGCTGATCTGGATTGGGTTGTGGAAGAACCACAGCCGGTCAGACCTACAGAGCCAGTAAGAGAGGCCACTGATGATGATGCTGCATGGTCTAAAAAGAGGGGGGACTATGCTCCTTTGGAGATGTCCTACCTCATAGAAAACCAAAAGTGGGTCAATGCAAACAAAAAGTGCATGGCATTTATAAAGAATACAATCGAGAGCACCATTGTGGGCTCCATTGCAGAGTGCACTTCTGCAGGGGAGTTGCTTACAAAGATAAAGAGCCAGTTCACTAGCTCTTCAAAGATATATGCCACCCAAGTGTTAGAGCAACTGGTGACAGAACGCTACACAGGTGGTAGTCATGGAATAAGAGAGCACATCCTTAGGATGAGCAATATGGCAGCAAAGCTAAAGCCCATGGATAAGGATCTGGAGATCAAACCAAAGCTCCTGGTCCACCTGGTCATGGCTTCACTGCCAAAGGAATTTGAAACTTTTGTTGTAAACTACAATATGTCACCTGGAACATGGGACATTGAAAAGACAATAGCAATGTGTGTCCTAGAAGAGGACAGACTCAAAACCACACATGGTGGTTCACTCAACTATGTGAAGGATCACAAGAAAAAGAATTACAATCAAAACAACAAAAGTTCTCCTTCAAAGCCTGGAAAAGCTCCCTATCAGCATCAGGATCAGCAACAACCTATCCTAGTGGACAAAGACACTTGTCTCCACTGCAAGAAGAAAGGGCATTACAAGAAAGACTGCGCTGCTTGGCTGAAATCAATCATGGCAAAAAGAGGTAACAATATAGTTTCATTTGTAAATGGATCCTTGTATACATCGGTTTCAAAATCCACTTGGTGGATTGATTCAGGAGCAACTGTTCATGTTCTAAATTCTTTACAGGGATTCCATTCGACGCGGACTACGCTAAGAAGCGAAAGACGCATTGAAGTGGCAAACGGAGTTGAAGTTGTCGGTGACATCTCCTTGGAGTTAGCTGACGGATTCAATCTTCTACTTAGAGATGTTTTATTTGTTCCATCATGTCATAGAAACTTAACTAGTGCTTCTTGTTTGGACAAAGATAATTATGAATGTTATTTTGGACATGGCAAGTGTGCCATATGGTTAAATAATGCTTATGTGGGTGAAGCTTTACTACACGATGAGCTTTATTTGTCATCACTTCATGAAAAAGTTTATTCTGTATGCAATGTGAAAGAACATGTTTCCGCGTGGAATAAAGAACAAAAGAAAATAAAGAGAACATTCGACTCATCAAAATTATGGCATTGTCGCTTGGGCCATATTTCCAAGGGGAGAATAGAAAGATTAGTCAAAAGTGAAATTCTTCCTCCTTTAGAATTCTCAGACTTAGAGCAATGCATAGATTGCATTAAAGGAAAGTATATAAAACAAATCAAAAAAGGTGCAGTCCATAGCACAGGCACACTATAAATCACCCACACTGACATTTATGGACCATTTCCGGTGAAAAGTGTGGATGGATATGACTCGTTCATAACATTCACAGATGATTACTCTCGCTATGGATATATTTATCCAATCAAAGAAAGATCTGAAGCGTTGGATAAATTTAAAATATTCAAAGCTGAAGTTGAAAATCAGCATGATAAAAGAATAAAGATAGTCAGGTCCGACCGTAGGGGAGAGTATTACGGTCAGCACACTCCATATGGCCAAGTCCCTGGACCTTTTGCAAAGTTCTTGTGGGGCACAGTTGAATGTAGATATCATGAACGCGAGGATAAGGATACCAGGCCAAGAAACCTGGGCAAGTACTCCCCTAATGTGCCGATCGCAAGCGCATCCAGGGCCCCGGCGCTGGAGACTGGCATAGTAGCCCAGTATTCAATGTCGGGCGAGCCTCAGCAAAATGGAGTAGCTGAAAGGCGCAACCGTACACTTATGGATATGGTGCGCAGCATGATGAGTTATTCCAACTTGCCATTGGGATTATGGATGGAGGCACTTAAAACCGCCATTCAGATTCTCAATATAGTACCAAGCAAGTCGGTGCCCAAAACACCGTACGAGCTATGGACAGGAAGGGTGCCCTTCCTACAACACTTCAGGGTGTGAGGGTGCCCTGTTGAGGCCAAAATGTTTAATCCAAACATTGCAAAGTTAGATCCCAAAACAGTGAGTTGCCACTTCATTGGCTATCCAGACAGATCAAAGGGTTTTCGTTTCTACTGCCCAGACAGATATACAAAGTTTGTAGAAATGAGACACGCAGTCTTTTTAGAGGATGAAATGATGAGGGGGAGCTTGGTAGCTCGGAAAATTGATCTTGAGGAGAAGAGGGTGCATGCACCTAATCCGATGATTTAGGAGCCATTTTTCTCACTACCAGTTGCAACTCCACCCATGACAACTATGGGGGTAGACCCGGAACCTGTCCGTCAGGAGCCGACTGAACCCATTGTTGAGCATGAAAGCGAGGTGCAACAACAAATTTTAGAAGAAGTGCCAGAAGTTGAGGCACATTATGTGCCAGAAACTGAGGCCTTAGAAGGTCTACAAGACCAAGAAAGTCAGCTATTTCTACCGACTTTAAAGTTTATAACACAGAAATGGTTCATATGGAAAAAGATCCCACCTCATATAAAGAATCCATGAGAAGCCCTCATTCATCGATGTGGATGAAGGCAATGGAAGACGAGATGAAATCGATGAGTTCCAAGGATGTTTGGGACTTGAAGGTAATTCCTAAAGGAGCCAAGACAGTAGGCTGCAAATGGGTCTACAAAATGAAGTATGACTCTGAAGGGAATTTTGAAAAGTATAAAGCGCGACTCGTGGCAAAAGGATTTACACAAAGAGAAGGGATAGATTACAATGAGACATTTTCTCCAGTCTCATGTAAGGATTCCTTCAGAATCATAATGGCATTAGTTGCTCATTTTGATTTAGAGTTAAATCAAATGGATGTAAAGACGACATTTCTCAACGGAGATTTTAAGGAAAATGTCTACATGAAACAACCCAAAGGTTTTATCATGGAAGGCAAGGAAAATATGGGATGTCGTCTGAAGAAATCCATTTATGGATTAAGAAAGCCTCTAGACAATGGTATTTAAAGTTTAATCAAACGATTACAAGTTTTGAATTTAAAGAAAATATTGAGGATAACTGCATTTATGCAAAGTTTAAAAATGGGAAATACATTTTCCTAATCTTGTATGTGGATGATATTCTGCTTGCTAGCAGTGATGTTAGTCTACTACAAGAAACAAAGACGTTCTTATCCTCGAATTTTGACATAACATATCTTGGTGAAGCATCATATGTTTTGGGCATAGAAATTCACCGAGATAGAAACAATGGAGTCTTAGGACTATCGCAGAAAGCATATTTAGAAAAGGTTCTTAAAAAGTATAATATGCATGCGAGTAAAGCCACACCTGCTCCTATAGTTCAGGGCGATAGTTTTGGGAAATTCCAATGTCCCAAGAACCAGTACGAGATCGATCAAATGAAAGTAGTACCATATGCTTCGGCAGTTGGCAGCTTACAGTATGCACAAGTGTGCACTCGCCCGGACTTGGCCTTTATCACCGGGGTACTCGGTAGATATCAAGAGAATCCGCATAGAAACCTTTGGAAGATGGTAAAGAAAGCATTGCGTTATGCGCAAGGCACGAAGGACTACATGCTAATATACATGAGAAGTGATTCCCTAGAGATAAAAGGGTATTCAGACGCAGATTTTGCGGGGGAATCCACGTCAGGATACGTATTCACCCTCGCTGGGGGAACTATTTCGTGGAAAAGCTCCAAACAGTCGATAGTTGCATCATCCACGATGTATGCAGAATTCATAGCATGCTTCGAAGCCATGGGGCAGGCGATATGGCTAAAAAAATTTGTACCCGACTTGAAAGTGGTAGATTGTATTCACAAACCACTAAAGATGTACTGCGACAACCAGCCCGCGATATTTTACGCTCACAACAACAAGTCGAGTAATGCTGCCAAAACAATAGAGATAAGGTATATTATGTTGTGAAAGATAAAATCCAAGATCAAACTAAAAGTCTCGGGCATATAAGGACAAAAGACATGCTTGCGGATCCGTTAACGAAAGGCTTACCACCCAATGTGTTCAAGGAAAACTTAGCCGGCATGGGTTTAAGGGAAAGCCTTATGATTCCTGTATAGGCCCAAAAGGAACAGAATTTGTTTCTGAACAAAACGTATGTTGTAGCTGTATGATTCTATCGGCATTTAAGTTGTGACGATGAAACATTCTCTATGTACTAATATGTGATGAAACAAATAAACTAGAAAGTATAAGGTTAAAGTAAAAGTTGAGATCAAGGAGGAGAATGTTAGGTTGATCTCTCCTGTGGGGGCCCAACGGCCCACCGGACCCCTGATCCGCGCCCTGATCGGGGGCGCCCAACCGCAATATTGTTGACGGGCCCCTGTCACACAGTGCTACATAAAGAGGTGGGGGCCGGCGGCACGCAGTACGAGGTTCACCGCATTGCCAGGCTCCCCACCGAAAACCCCGACCCGATCTAGGTCTAGCGCTGACAGTGACGGGAAGCTCCGCCGCCGCAACTGCCCACACATCGCCGCCACCACCACCTCGCCCACTCTCCGCCATCGCCGTGCGCCACAACACCACGATGGCATCCGGCTCGAGTTCATCAACTGCTGGAGAAGGTAGGTAAACCGTGGATGTCCAACACATGCGATCCCGACGGATCTATCAGAAATGACACTCGGGTTACAGCCAGCTGCTCATGATTTTCCTGTAGTGACATTTACAAATAAACAAAAATTCCAGAAACGTTTACATTTTGTTTTTGAAAGATGGAGCATATGGAATCATGTGAGGGGTGAGAGCACCCGATATGCACTTCTCCCACCATGGGGCTAGGACTCATCTCATCCTCACGTCCACCATGGACCAAGTGAAGAAAAGCTCTTGGCACTTGGCGCAGAGAGAGAGAGAGAGAGAGAGAGAGAGAGAGAGAGAGAGAGAGAGAGAGAGAGAGAGAGAGAGAGAGAGAGAGAGAGAGAGAGTGCAACCAATAGTCGCTCATCATGAACACTCAGCTGTACGTGAACACCCCCATGCATGCAAATGTGCTCACGCCACAATGACATGATTGCTTCCATGCTCAAGTTAGACTCCAACTTTTCGCAAAGAAAAAAAAGTTAAGACTCCAACTAATAAGAAAACATTAGAACATCGTCCTTTCATTTCGTTGGCTGCCATATCAAAGCGAAAAGTAAAACATATAAAATACAGAAATAAAGATGGGAATACGAGGATTTGAACCCGCGAGAGGCGCTACGTATACTGATAATTATATCGCCGTCATGACCACACGGACATCAGTTTAACTGCTAATAGTTTAGTTTCCGATTTTTTTATAAAAATAATGTTAACCGTCGGACCTGAACCCCGCTATGTTTAGTCCCATACTGCCAGTTCTAAGATCGAATTACCAAAATAAATACCGTGGCGCGATCTATGCCACTGGCCCCCCCGGCCAAGCAATCCCAATTAAGTTTTAAGCACTCTCGCTAACAAGTTGTGTTTGAGCTTCTCATGCAGGTGATGACGGAGATGAAGACGACGCCAGAAGACGCAGGGGTGCTTCCCCGGCCGGCGACGGAGAAGAAGAGGACGCCCGAAGACGCCGGGGTGCTTCCCCAGCCGGCGACGGAGAAGAAGAGGCTGTGGGTATTCTCGCGCCACCTCGGCAGCGGGTCCCCGGAAGATGACCGGTGGGATGCATCCAAGAGCTCCGGCTCCTCGCCGGCGACGGAGAAGAGGACGCTGTGGGGATTCTCGCGCCGCCTCGGCAGCGGGTCCCCGGAAGACGACCGGTGGGATGCTTCCAAGAGCTCCGGCTCCTCCGCCGGAGAGCGCAAGCTCCGCCATGGCTGCTCCGGGGTGCTTCCCCGGCCGGCGACGGAGAAGAGGACGCTGTGGGGATTCTCGCGCCGCCTCGGCAGCGGGTCCCCGGAAGACGACCGGTGGGATGCTTCCAAGAGCTCCGGCTCCTCCGCCGGAGAGCGCAAGCTCCGCCATGGCTGCTCCGGGGTGCTTCCCCGGCCGGCGACGGAGAAGAGGACGCTGTGGGGATTCTCGCGCCGCCTCGGCAGCGGGTCCCCGGAAGATGACCGGTGGGATGCTTCAGAGAGCTCCGGCTCCTCCGCCGGAGAGCGCTGGGATGCGCACAAGCATGGCTGCTCCGGCTCCTCCGCCGTTGAGGAGGCTCACGAGCTCGGCCGCGGCTGCTCCGGCTCCTCCGCCGTTGAGGAGGCTCACGAGCTCGGCCGCGGCTGCTCCGGCTCCTCCGCCGTTGAGGAGGCTCACGAGCTCGGCCGCGGCTACCCAGCCGCTGACGACGAGAGGAAGAGGATGCCTCAGCTTGAAGACGACGACGGGACGAAGAAGAAGCTGAAGCTGGAAGACGATGAAGACGAGGGATTCGCTGGGCCCACGTTCATACGGGCACCTGACCCTAGTGAGCTACCATCGCCGATACTGCTGCTGCTTCCCGCCTGTGCGTGCGAGCTTCTGGACTTGCCCACATGTACGTGTGAGCCAGTGGAGAGGCGATCTATGTTGAGGCGGTGGGGCTGTAGTGGTGTCCTAGGTGGTTCTAGGGTTAGGGTCTAGGTTGGCTTAATTGTAGGGTTAGGGATGTCCGACACACATGTGTCTGTCGTAGGGTGTAGGGTTCTAGGTTCTAGGGTGTAGGGATGTGTCCTACACACATGTGTCAGTCGTAGGGCAGGTTTAGGGTTCTAGGTTCTAGGGATGTGTCCTACACACATGTGTCAGTCGTAGGGCAGGTTTAGGGTTCTAGGTTCTAGGGATGTGTCCTACACACATGTGTCAGTCGTAGGTTTAGGTTTTATTATTTGGCTTAAATAAAATTAATTAGTTTTTCTGCTAATGGCCTTTTATTAAAATATCTCATATAAAAAATGTCCAAAGACGAGCTATACAAATTGAATTGTCATGCGTGCCACTATCACATGGTCAAACGGTGATTGATGATGGTTTCCTCCTAATTGATTGTGCATTCCCGTTCTAGGTAGCAGGTGCGATGCATGTTGCACGCATGTGAAACGAGAGAGATTCAATATACAGTTTGTATTCAGTCATAAGTGTTACACTTATACAACATGCAGCATACAAGGGTGCGGCCACTACTCATCTACTCCGAAGCTAAGGCCCTGTTTGGTTCATAACTCCTAGGACTTTTTCTAGTCACAAATTATAAGTTTCAAGCCCTAAAAAGTCCCTACCTGTTTGGTTCCTGAGACTTATAAGTCCCTATAAGACCATATTACAACTATAAGTCCCTATAAGTCCCTCCTTGAGAGTCTTATTTCATAAGTTCCAAATGCCCACTTTAAGTCCCTATAAGTCCCTCCTGTTCGGTTTAGATGGACTTATAGGGACTTTTTTAAGCCCCTAAACCAATAAGTCCCTGAAAACAAACACCCTCTAACTCCCACTAAAACAGCACATGCGATCATGGCGCTAACTAATTAATAGCCTAGGTAGTTACTGAGTGCAACAGGAAGGAGAATATCCTGTGAAAGTTGATGTACAGGGAGACTTGTTCCAAGAACCCCCGACAGTCGCAGCGGCGCCGACGGAGACACAAAGACTGGACCGGAAATCATCAAACATGTCCGAGGGCAGCCCTTTAGTCATGTTGTTGGCGAACTGCTGCTTCGCGGGAACATGCAAACGCGCACTTGGCTAAGAGCAACCGTCTCGCGAACAAAGTAAATATCGAGCTCGATATGTTTGGTGCATTGATGATGAACCGGTTTCTGCGCGAGGTAGACGGCAGGGACGTTCTCACAGTAGACAATCGTGGCCTTGGCAACGTTGAAGGGGAGCTCATGAAGAAGTTGTCGTAGCCAGCACCCAGCAGCACTCCAGCACGGCTTTGGCCACAGCGCGGTATTCAACATCCGTGCTCGATCATGAGACCATCGACTGTCTCTTGGATGACCAAGAGATCAGTGTGCCACCGAGGAATAGGCAATACCTTGAAGCGGAGCGACGTGTGTCGGAGCAGCGGGCCCGATCCATGTCTGTGTAGACGATGAGATCCGACGGTGGAGAGGCGGCCCATTGTGAGCCCACAAGCGAGAGTTCCACGAATCTAACGCAAGATACGCTAGGCCATTGCCCAGTGGAGTTGGTGATGCATGTTGCATCATCAATCAAGTTGATTGATGATGGTTTCCTCCTAATTGATTGTGCATTCCCGTTCTAGGTAGCAGGTGCGATGCATGTTGCACGCATGTGAAACGAGAGAGATTCAATATACAGTTTGTATTCAGTCATAAGTGTTACACTTATACAACATGCAGCACACAAGGGTGCGGCCACTACTCATCTACTCCGAAGCTAAGGCCCTGTTTGGTTCATAAGTCCTAGGACTTTTTCTAGTCACAAATTATAAGTTTCAAGCCCTAAAAAGTCCCTACCTGTTTGGTTCCTGGACTTATAAGTCCCTATAAGACCATATTACAACTGTAAGTCCCTATAAGTATAACGCCCTCGACGTGGCTATATCTCCCACGTGTCGAAGCACGACTTAGAGGCATAACCGCATTGAAAGCAATGTCGCAAGTGAGGTAATCTTCACACAACCCATGTAATACATAAGGGAAAAAGATACATAGTTGGCTTACAATCGCCACTTCACACAAATACATGAAGAAAGCATTACATCATCCAGATACACTCAAGGTCCGACTACGGAACCAAAATAAAAGAAGAACCCCAAATGCGACAAAGGTCCCCGATCGACCCCAACTGGGCTCCACTCTTGATCAACTAGAACGAAACAACACAAAGGGCAAGATCTTCATCAAGCTCCTCTTTGAGCTTGGTTGCGCCACCGCTTTCGGTAACATAGGCACCGCAAACTGGTTTTGAAGTATCCGTGAGCCACGAGGACTCAACAATCCCATTTCCATGGGTATCAGGACTAACAAAGCTTAATGGGAAAGGAAGGGGTAAAGTGGTGAGGTTGCAGCAGCGACTAAGCAAGTATGGTGGCTAACCAACGCAAATAAGAGCGAGAAGAGAACAAGCGGAACGGACGTGAAGCTAGCAATGATCAAGAGGTGATCCTGAACACCTACTTACGTCAAACATAACCCAAGAAACCGTGTTCACTTCCCGGACTCCGCCGAGAAGAGACCATCACGGCTACACACACGGTTGATGCGTTTTAATTCGGATCTGGTGTCAAGTTATCTACAACCGGACATTAACAAATTCCCATCTGCCACATAACCGCGGGCACAGCTCTCGAAAGTTTATACCCTGCAGGGGTGTCCCAACTTAGCCCATAACAAGCTCTCGCGATCATCGAAGAATAGACCTTCACCCAGAAGACCCGATCAGTCTCGGAATCCGGTACATCAAGACATTTCGACAATGGTAAAACAAGACCAGCAAAGCCGCCCGATGCGCCGACAATCCCGATAGGAGCTGCACATATCTTGTTCTCAGGGCAACACCGGATGAGACTAGCTACGAGTAAAACCAGCCCTCAAGTTGCCCCGAGGTGGCCCCGCAGGCAGCTCAGTTCGGACCAACACTTAGACAAGCACTGGCCCGGGGGGGCTAAAATAAAGATGACCCTCGAGAGAGCGACTCCCAAGGGAAAAGTAGGTGGTGGTGAGGCAAATGGTAAAAGTCAATGTTGGGCCTTGCTGGACAAGTTTTATTCAAAGCGAATTGTCAGGGGGGTCCCATAAATCACCCGACCGCGTAAGGAACGCAAAATCCGGGAACATAACACGGTATGACGGAAACTAGGGCGGCAAGAGTGGAATAAAACACTGGCATAAGGCCGAGCCTTCCACCCTTTACCAAATATATAGATGCATTAATAATATAAGAGATATTGTGATATCCCAACATAAACCCTGTCCACCATGGAGAAATCTTCAACTTCACCGCAACTAGCAGCGCTATAAGAGGGCTGAGCAAAAGCGGTAACATAGCCAAACAACGGTTTGCATAGGAAAGGTGTCAAAGGTTAGGGGTTCATGGCAATATGGGATGGTTGGACAAACAGTAATAGGAAGCGCAGCATAGCGAAAAACGAGGCAACTAGCATAGCAATGATAGTAGTGAGATCCAAGGTAGCGGTCATCTTGCACGAAATCCCGCTAGGAAGATGAATGAGTCCATGAAGAAGACGAGCGGATGAAGCCGAACCAACCGTACCTAGCGAATCCTGGACGATCACAACGAGGCGGAACTATCGAGAAGAAGCACACAACATAGTAAACACACCACACATGAACAAGGCATGATGCACAATCAAGTATGATGCATGTCCGTTTTAATGAGGCATGGCATGGCATGGCAAAGTGCAACAAACAACACTACAAATTAAGTGGAGCTCAATATGCAACGAGTTGCATATTGACGGAACACCACATTCAAGTATTTAGTTCACTCTCGTTTAGGTACACAACAATGTTAAATGTTGTTAAACATGGCAAGGGGTGAAGCATAATAAAACTATCTATTTAGGCAAGTTTAAATGAGGCCGGAACAACAAACAACAATTCCAGAAAAACCTCATATGCAATTTATGAATTTGCTACTGTTCTGCCCTAAAACATATTTTAAAGTTGTTAAACAGGAAAATAAAAGTGGACCATGTTAATCTAGGCATTTTTCCACCCCATTTACATATAAAGTTTATTAAAAACCGAGCTACGGTTATTTAGTTATGAAATAAATCATTTTTACATGGCATTTAAGAAAATTTAATCAAACAACATTTTTAACATTTTAAACATGGATGAAAGTGGCATATTATGAAACTAGATGAAATTCTAAGCATTTTACATGTAAAGTTTGTTTTAATCCAATGCACCGTTGTGGAGTTATTATATGCATGATGTTGAAGGACTTTTCTGTAAAACAGTTAATTCACTGGATAAAGGCTAAAATCACATATCAGGAAAAAGCGTACGCGGGCCGAATCTGTTGGCCCAACAGAATGGAAAGAAAAAAAAGGAGGCGCTGGGGGCCTCACCCATGGGCCTCGGCCCGGATTGGAAGCAGAGGAGGCCTGGCGTTGGCTGGCGCTGCTGGGCCGGGGAGGCTGGGCTCTGGACGTGGCCATCCCTGCGCGGGGGCCGATGATGACCGGCGGCAGGGCGGTACCCCGGACCTCCGGCGAGGCGCGGAAGCCGAGGCGGGCCGCGGCTGGATGGGGAAGGCGCCGGCGACCGGATCTGGTCGCTGCCCCCCGGATCGGAGCACGGGGCGGCGCTGGCGGCGGATCCGGCGAGCCTCGGCGAGCGGCGGAGGCAACCAGCGGAGGCGCAGCGGCTTAGGGGTCAGCGCCCGGCGGACTCGGCGACGCTGGCGCGCGACGGCGGCGGGCGAACGGCGGCGAGAGGAGCTCCGCGGCGGCGAAGCTCGGGCCCAGGCTGGGAGCTCCATGGCGGCGGGAGGATCGGCGGCGAGAGGGAAGGCGGCGGCGGCGGCGCGGCGGCGCAGAGCGGCGGCGGATCTGGCCAGCGGCAGCGGCGCGAGGGTTCCATGCGCCCGCGATGGGCTCTCGCGGCCGCGGGCGGCGAGGACGGCGCGCGATGTGGCACACGCGGATTGGCCGCGGGGCGGCTGGCGGACGTGTCCGGCGCCGGGCGGACGAGTCCGGCGCGCGGAGGAAGAAGGGAGCTAGGGTTAGGGGGGATTTGATCCGCGAATTTCGGGGGAGGTCTAGTTTTATAGGTAGAGGGAGCTAGGAGAGTCCAAATGAGGTGCGGTTTTCGGCCACGCGATCGTGATCGAACGACCGAGAGCATGGAGGGGAGTTTGCTGGGCTTTGGGCCACTTTGGAAGGGGCGTTTGGCTGCAACTCAAAGAGGGCTTTGCGGTTACCCGGTTAACCGTTGGAGTATCAAACGACCTCCAAATGGCACGAAACTTGACAGGCGGTCTACCGGTGCTATACCAAGGCCGCTTGGCAAACCTCGGGCCATTCCGAGAAAGTTTAATACCCGCACATGAAAAGAGAGAAGAGGGGACGCCGGATGACATAGGAGTGCCGGATTGCAAAACGGACAACGGGGAAAATGCTCGGATGCATGAGACGAACACGTATGCAAAATGAAATGCACATGATGACATGATAATATGCAGATGATGACGTGGCAAAGTGCAACACGCAAGCAAATCACATGGCAACAACGGCGAATAACTGGCGGACACCTGGCGCAACGAATCCGGGGCGTTACAACACTCCACCACTACGAGAGGATCTCGTCCCGAGATCTAGGATGGCACCGGAAGGAAAACAGAAGAGGAAGAGAAGAGGTAAAACTAAGTTGCTTCTTCGACAAACGAGTGAAACCACGAACCTTGAGAGGTTGAGCAATCAACAGAGATGAACGAGATTGCAACCACTCTATTAGAAAAGAGGAACAAGGAGTATTACGAGAACTTGAAGATTGCAAAGACACGAACCAAGAGTTTAATGGACAAGGTAGAATTCAAAACTACTCTGGTTAAAACAAGATAGAGAAGGAATAAGATTGATATAATTTGGGCAGCACTCCGACTGAAAGAAAAATGAAAACTTGATAAGATGAAAGCACTTGAAGAGATGACACAACACTCCGGTTAAATGGATAAGAATGAAAAGAACACGATCCTCACAATTCGAGATGATGAGTGAAAAGAGCAACATCACAATGCCTCCGGAAGAAAGAATAGAAGATAGATCATAGGAATAATAGAATGTAGGAGAAAATGCCAACTTCTGCCACAAATGAGCTTGGAAATCATCCTTGCAAAGAAGAATCGAACGGAGATGTTGTAAAATGAACAACGAGAAGCACAAGCTTGTTGTGGGCTTATGGAAAACATCTCGAGACTATGAGGTGACAACCGGCCACTAATGCAAACCATTGATTTGATTGAGAGCACCAAAGAGATGAAAGCTTCTTCCACCGAGGTGATAGAGAGACAACTTGGATCATAGATAAACACCACAAATAGCAACATTCCTTAGGAAAGGCTTTAGGTGAAATCTATACCAAGATAACTCCAAAGAAGAGATTGATGGATTTAAAATACCTCATTCTTGACAACATGTGAATCATGAAACACGAACTCAAATATTCAAGAATGGCATAACACCACCTCAAATGATAAGGTAGAAAGAATTGCACTTCGGAATGCAAGACAAAGAATACTTGAGCTCCTCAAAACAAAACATGTGTTGAGCACCATGTTAATTTTAGAGTATAGCTTGGCGGGTCATAACTTCAAGAGAAATCTTGAAGAACAATTGAAGAATGAAAAGAATCCTTGATGAGCCACCATGTAGAGCCTCCATGAAGAACTCCGGTAATAAAACAATGAAAAGAAAGAGAAATTGAAAACACAAGGTGAATCCTTGCAATGATTTAGATGGATCTCCGTGATGATAATGCGGAAAACTTGGAACTCCAAAAAAAAAGATGAACACTAGAACCGAGAATTACTTCATCATGAACAATCTTCGGAAGAAAAGAATTGAATCACCTTGAGGAAATAAGAATAAGATTTATTGTATGCTTATCCTTCATCAAATTAAATTGATGACAAGCAATGGATTTGGCATACTACTTATACTCGTAGAAAGGATTGAAGAGAGATATTGCTCAACTTGGGAAGGTCTTGATGGAACCACCGGTGGGATTTGGAAACGACGAATATTTGATATGATAACGCAGGAAGTGAAATCTTGCACGAACCACCGTAAGAATTGAAAAAGAGAGTAGCAAGGGGACAATTCACCGGAAAGAATTGGAAAACGAATGAAGATACATGAAGGAATTTTGATACATGAGAACAAAGAGATCATGAACTGATTAGAGGATATTAGAACGATTCACCGATAGGATTTGGAGAACGATAGCTACACGCTGAGAATGAAGAATTATGACACGATGGCCTTCGGAGGAAAGAAATGGAAACAACTCATGAAATGCTCCGGATGGTTAGAAAAGAATTGTCACAATCAAAACCATTATGAGGATAGCAAGAAGCTAGAACCATGAATCTTCAAGAGAATGGACCAAGATTTAAGAGAAACTCTTCTTCGGTCTTCACATGTTGAGAATGATCATGAGAACCACCATGAATTGTATGAGATACTCCGGGAGAATGAAAAAAAACAAGGTTGTTGAGCCAACAATGAAAAGAATTTGAAAGATCTTGGAGAAAGACATATGACTGATGATAACCCATTCTTATGTCACACTTGGAGAAGAATTTAGGATAGCTCTGGGAAAATAGAAGAGTCAGGTAAGATCCTGGGAAAAGACCTGTGGGTTAGGGCCCACTCAAAAGAAAACACCGTTGAGAATGATGTTAAAGAGAAATTGCATCGGTTGAATTAAATGGCTTGAATGAGATAACAATCTCCAAATAGCTTGAACGGATTAAGAATGGAAACACAATTCTTCTGAGATATCTTCAGCACTCCAGAACAAATGAATAGGAAGAAGTGAATGATTAAGAGTTGCACCGGCATGAGAAAACATTATACACGAGGAAAGGAATATGATCAAAACTGAAAGCTTGAATTGGATCCACCGGAGAAGAAAAAGAACGAAGGATGATGAACTTGAAACTGTTAAGCATCTTCATGGGAAATCACCGAATAAGAACATTGAAAGAAAAGAATGAAGAGACTTCACATGAATAAATGGATGCTTGATTA
Source organism: Aegilops speltoides (assembly GCA_021437245.1). Lineage (NCBI taxonomy): Eukaryota > Viridiplantae > Streptophyta > Magnoliopsida > Poales > Poaceae > Aegilops > Aegilops speltoides. The sequence goes on from CM038141.1 coordinate 133,782,083, forward strand.
AAATAAATGAGTCCTTGAAGAAAAGGGTGGGAGGGTGGGGAAAAACAAAGACAACTTGGGATGAACGAAACAAACACCGTTGAGAAAACTTAGAATTGATCTTGCGGATGTTGAAAATGATCGGATCCACATGAAGAGAAGCACACCGGTTGGAAAAGAATTGACATGACAACCTCAATGATCAAAAAGGATTAGTATTCACATAGCAATATGAGAACACCGTTTAGGAAAGGTATGGATTCAACATTTGACTTCGAAGCAACTTGAATACCACAAATAAAACAAAACAAAGGATTTGGCTTGCAGAATAAGCCGGAACAAACACATATGATAGAGATTTACCCAATGCCATATCATGCATCTGTCGGAAAGATATTCTAGGAGCTACTTGAATTCCCACCTATAAAACTCCCAAAACTTTCTGGTTATGCAATCTGGTGTTGGGGATACAGGGGAAGCAATATATCTCACCCAAACTAACAATACCTACATCCAAGTTGTATCCATCCGTCAACACATAACCAAGAAACCTTCGGAAATCGTGTACCTCAACCTTCGAAAAGCATCCGTTATACGAGTCATGGCAATACTCCCGTACTCACCTCGATCTTTGGGTTAGCGGGGTTATCTAACCAACAAGCGCATAAAAGAGATTTTCGATGTCGGCGTACTAAACTCGGTATTCGAGAACTGCAACGATAAAATTATGGCGACAACACCTCGAGCTCAACTCCCCGGACACCTCCACTAAAAAACCCCTGCCGACGGAGGCACCAAGACAATGTTGTCATCATAAAACCATCGGAACGATTCCAAGATACCCGCGTGATCCTAAATTTTTTTTTATTGAAATTTGAGAAGAGAAGAGTCAAAACTCTACGTCAGGAGACCTCACCAGAGCGACGAAGGGACTGAGGAGTAAAAAGAATTCCTAACTCTCCGATATATATAATCCTAAATGACTCAAAACATTTTTCTAGACACAACTCGAGCGCTAAAAACGATCAAGCAGTGGGGCTCCTAAGGTCGGGGAAGGCTCTGATTACCAACTTTTAACGCCCTCGATGCGGCTATATCTCCCACATGTCGAAGCACGACTTAGAGGCATAACCGCATTGAAAGCAATGTCGCAAGTGAGGTAATCTTCACACAACCCATGTAATACATAAGGGAAAAAGATACATAGTTGGCTTACAATCGCCACTTCACACAAATACATGAACAAAGCATTACATCATCCAGATACACTCAAGGTCCGACTACGGAACCAAAATAAAAGAAGAACCCCAAATGCGACAAAGGTCCCCGATCGACCCCAACTGGGCTCCACTATTGATCAACTAGAACGAAACAACACAAAGGGCAAGATCTTCATCAAGCTCCTCCTTGAGCTTGGTTGCGTCACCTCCATTAACATAGGCACCTGCAAACTGGTTTTGGAAGTATCTGGTGAGCCACGAGGACTCAGCAATCCCATTACCATGGGTATCAGGACTAGCAACGCTTAATGGGAAAGGAAGGGGTAAAGTGGTGAGGTTGCAGCAGCGACTAAGCAAGTATGGTGGCTAACCAACGCAAATAAGAGCGAGAAGAGAACAAGCGGAACGGACGTGAAGCTAGCAATGATCAAGAGGTGATCCTGAACACCTACTTGCATCAAACATAACCCAAGAAACCGTGTTCACTTCCCGGACTCCGCCGAGAAGAGACCATCACGGCTACACACACGGTTGATGCGTTTTAATTCGGATCTGGTGTCAAGTTATCTACAATCGGACATTAACAAATTCCCATCTGCCACATAACCGCGGGCACGGCTCTCGAAAGTTTATACCCTGCAGGGGTGTCCCAACTTAGCCCATAACAAGCTCTCGTGATCATCGAAGGAATAGACCTTCACCCAGGAAGACCCGATCAGTCTCGGAATCCCGGTACATCAAGACATTTCGACAATGGTAAAACAAGACCAGCAAAGCCGCCCGACGCGCCGACAATCCCGATAGGAGCTGCACATATCTCGTTCTTAGGGCAACACCGGATGAGACTAGCTACGAGTAAAACCAGCCCTCAAGTTGCCCGAGGTGGCCCCTTGATAGCTCGTTTGGACCAACACTTAGACAAGCACCGCCCGGGGCTAAAATAAAGATGACCCTCGAGAGAGCGACTCCCAAGGAAAAGTAGGTGGTGGTGAGGCAAATGGTAAAAGTCAATGTTGGGCCTTGCTGGACAAGTTTTATTCAAAGCGAATTGTCAGGGGGGTCCCATAAATCACCCGACCGCGTAAGGAACGCAAAATCCGGGAACATAACACCGGTATGACGGAAACTAGGGCGGCAAGAGTGGAACAAAACACCAGGCATAGGGCCGAGCCTTCCACCCTTTACCAAATATATAGATGCATTAATAATATAAGAGATATTGTGATATCCCAACATAAACCCTGTCCACCATGGAGAAATCTTCAACTTCACCTGCAACTAGCAACGCTATAAGAGGGGCTGAGCAAAAGCGGTAACATAGCCAAACAACGGTTTGCATAGGAAAGGTGTCAAAGGTTAGGGGTTCATGGCAATATGGGATGGTTGGACAAACAGGTAATAGGAAGCGCAGCATAGCGAAAGAACGAGGCAACTAGCATAGCAATGATAGTAGTGAGATCCAAGGTAGCGGTCATCTTGCCTGAAATCCCGCTAGGAAGAAGAACGAGTCCATGAAGAAGACGAACGGATGAAGCCGAACCAACCGTACACGAACGAATCCTGACGATCGCAACGAAATGGGAACTATCGAGAAGAAGCACACAACATAGTAAACACACCACACATGAACAAGGCATGATGCACAATCAAGTATGATGCATGTCCGGTTTAATGAGGCATGGCATGGCATGGCAAAGTGCAACAAACAACACTACAAATTAAGTGGAGCTCAATATGCAACGAGTTGCATATTGACGGAACACCACATTCAAGTATTTAGTTCACTCTCGTTTAGGTACACAACAATGTTAAATGTTGTTAAACATGGCAAGGGGTGAAGCATAATAAAACTATCTATTTAGGCAAGTTTAAATGAGGCCGGAACAACAAACAACAATTCCAGAAAAACCTCATATGCAATTTATGAATTTGCTACTGTTCTGCCCTAAAACATATTTTAAAGTTGTTAAACAGGAAAATAAAGTGGACCATGTTAATCTAGGCATTTTTCCACCCCATTTACATATAAAGTTTATTAAAAACTGAGCTACGGTTATTTAGTTATGAAATAAACCATTTTAACATGGCATTTAAGCAAATTTAATCAAACAACATTTTTAACATTTTAAACATGGATGAAAGTGGCATATTATGAAACTAGATGAAATTCTAAGCATTTTACATGTAAAGTTTGTTTTAATCCAATGCACCGTTGTGGAGTTATTATATGCATGATGTTGAAGGACTTTTCTGTAAAACGGTTAATTCACTGGATAAAGGCTAAAATCACAGATCAGGAAAAAACGTACGCGGGCCGAATCTGTTGGCTCAACAGAATGGAAAGAAAAAAAGGAGGCGCTGGGGGCCTCACCCATGGGCCTCGGCCCGGATTGGAAGTAGAGGAGGCCTGGCGTTGGTCGGCGCTTGGCCGGGAGGCTGGGCTCGGGCGTGGCCATCCTGCTGGGGCCGGCGATGACCGGGCGGCAGGGTACCGGACCTCCGGCGAGGCGCGAAGCCGAGGCAGGCCGCTGCTGGATGGGGAAGCGCCGGCGATCGGATCTAGTCGCTGCCCGGATCGGAGCACGGGCGGCGCTGGCGGCGGATTCGGCGAGCCTCGGCGAGCCGGCGGAGGCAACCGGGCGGAGGCGCAGCGGCTTGGGGTCGGGCGCGGACGGACTCCGCGACGCTGGGCGCGCGACGGCGGGGGCGAACGGCGGGCGAGGGAGTTCCGGGCGGCGAGCTCTGGCCCCGGCTGGGAGCTCAGGATCTGGGATGCGGCGGCGGAGAGGGAAGGCGGCAGGCGGCAAGTAGGCACAGCGAGCCGGCGGATCTGGGCAGGGCGGCGGCGGCGAGCGAACGCCGTCTTGAGCCGCTTGATGGGCTCCAGCGGCCACGGCGGCGGAGGACGGCGGCACGCGACGTGGCAGACGCCGATTGGCATGGGCGGTAGCGAGACGTGTCCGCGCCGGCGGACGGCGTCGTCGCCGCGGAGGAAGAAGGGAGCTAGGGTTAGGTGGGATTTGATCCGCGAATTTTGGGGGAGGTCTAGTTTTATAGGTAGAGGGAGCTAGGAGAGTCCAAATGAGGTGCGGTTTTCGGCCACGCGATCGTGATCGAACGACCGAGAGCATGGAGGGGAGTTTGCTGGGCTTTGGGCCACATTGGAAGGGTTGTTGGGCTGCAACTCAAAGAGGGCTTTGCGGTTACCCGGTTAACCGTTGGAGTATCAAACGACCTCCAAATGGCATGAAACTTGACAGGCGGTCTACCGGTGCTATACCAAGGCTGCTTGGAAAACCTCGGGCCATTCCGAGAAAGTTTAATACCCGCACATGAAAAGAGAGAAGAGGGGAAGCCGGATGACATAGGAGTGCCGGATTGCAAAACGGACAACGGGGAAAATGCTCGGATGCATGAGACGAACACGTATGCAAAATGAAATGCACATGATGACATGATAAAATGCAGATGATGACGTGGCAAAGTGCAACACGCAAGCAAATGACATGGCAACGACGGCGAATAACTGGCGGACACCTGGCGCAACGAATCCGGGGCGTTACAATAAGTCCCTCCTTGAGAGTCTTATTTCATAAGTTCCAAATGCCCACTTTAAGTCCCTATAAGTCCCTCTTGTTCGGTTTAGATGGGACTTATAGGGACTTTTTTAAGCCCCTAAACCAATAAGTCCCTGAAAACTAACACCCTCTAACTCCCACTAAAACAGCACATGCGATCATGGCGCTAACTAATTAATAGCCTAGGTAGTTACTGAGTGCAACAGGAAGGAGAATATCCTGTGAAAGTTGATGTACAGGGAGACTTGTTCCAAGAACTCCCGACAGTCGCAGCGGCGCCGGCGGAGACACAAAGACTGGACCGGAAATCATCAAACATGTCCGAGGGCAGCCCTTTAGTCATGTTGTTGGCGAACTGCTGCTTCGCGGGAACATGCAAACGCGCACTTGGCTAAGAGCAACCGTCTCGCGAACAAAGTAAATATCGAGCTCGATATGTTTGGTGCATTGATGATGAACCGGTTTCTGCGCGAGGTAGACGGCAGGGACGTTCTCACAGTAGACAATCGTGGCCTTGGCAACGTTGAAGGGGAGCTCATGAAGAAGTTGTCGTAGCCAGCACCCAGCAGCACTCCACCACGGCTTTGGCCACAGCGCGGTATTCAGCATCCGTGCTCGATCATGAGACCATCGACTGTCTCTTGGATGACCAAGAGATCAGTGTGCCACCGAGGAATAGGCAATACCTTGAAGCGGAGTGACGTGTGTCGGAGCAGCGGGCCCGATTCATGTCTGTGTAGACGATGAGATCCTACGGTGGAGAGGCAGCCCATTGTGAGCCCACAAGCGAGAGTTCCACGAATCTATCGCAAGATACGCTAGGCCATTGCCCAGTGGAGTTGGTGCAACACATGCATGTGTAAGAAGACCTGCTGCATGGCATAGGTGACGTCGGGTCATGTCGACAGCATCAGGTACTGAAGGGCGCCTGCAATGCTCCAGTAGAAGGACGCGTCGGAGGCAAGAAGGCCATCAGTAGAGGAGACCATAGCCTTAGTGTTGACCGTGGTTGAGGCCGGACGACAATAAGGCATGTGTACATGTTGGAGCACCTCCTTGGTGTACTAGGTCTAATGAAGAAAAAAAAATACCTGATCGGAGCGATGAACCTGTATGCCAAGGAAGAATTTGAGTGGCCCCAAATCCTTGAGAGAAACGGAGTCATGAAGCATCGTCGAGGACGCTGTGAGGATGATGTCATCAACATAATGTAGTAGATACGCGTCACCATGATCGTGACGTAGTACGAAGAGACAATCGTGGCCTTGGCAATGTTGGACCGGAGCTGATGAAGAAGTTGTCATAGCCAACACCCAACAGCACTCCACCACGACTTTGGCCGCAGCGCGGTATTCAGCATCCGCGCTCAATCACGAGACCGTCGGCTGTCTCTTGGATGAACAAGAGATCAGTGTGCCACCGAGGAAGAGGCAACACCTTGAAGTGGAGCACGGTGTGTCGGGGCAACGGGCCCAATCCGCGCTGGTGTAGACAATGATATCCAACGGTGCTGAGGCGGCCATTGTGAGCCCGCAGCCAAGAGTTCCATGAATGTAACACAAGATACGCTTGTCCATTGCCTAGTGGAGTTGGCGCAGCGCATGCATGTGTAAGAAGACCTGCTGCATGGCATAGGTGATGTCGGGCCATGTCAACATCAAGTACTGAAGGGCGCCTGCTATGCTCTATTAGAAGGACGCGCCGGAAGCAAGAACGCCATCGGTAGCGGAGATTTTAGCCTTGGTGTTGGTCGTGGTTGAGGTCGGACGACAGTCAGACATGCCTGCATGATGGAGCTGATGCAAATATGCCCTAGAGGCTATAATAATGTTGTTATTATTATTATATTTCCTTATTCATGATAAAGGTTTATTATTCATGCTAGAATTGTATTGACCGGAAACTTAAATATTTGTGTGAATACATAAACAAATACCGTGTCCCTAGTGAGCCTCTACTAGACTAGCTCATTAATCAAAGATGGTTAAGGTTCCCTAACCATAGAAATGAGTTGTCATTCGATAACGGGATCACATAATTAGGAGAATGATGTGATGGACAAGACCCAACGGTTAGCCTAGCATATGATCATTCAGTTTATTGCTACTGCTTTCTAAATGTTAAATACATGTTTCTTAGACCATGAGATCATGCAACTCCTGGACTCTGGAGGAATACCTTGTGTGCTATCAAACATCACAACTTACCTGGGTGATCATAAATATGCTCTACAGGTATTTCCGAAGGTGTTTTTTGAGTTGGCATGAATAGAGATTGGGATTTGTCACTCCATATGACGGAGAGGTATCTCTGGGCCATCTCGGTAATACACATCACAAGAAGCTTGGAAGCAAAGTGACTAAGGATTTAGTTTCAAGATGATGTATTACGGAATGAGTAAAGAGACTTGCCGGTAACGAGATTGAACTAGGTATGGAGATATCGACGATCGAATCTCGGCCTAGTAACATACCGACAGACAAAAGGAATTACGTATGTTGTCAACTTGTCATAAAGTTCAACCAATAATAGATCTTCGTGGAATATGTAGGAACCAATATGGGCTTCTAGGTCCCGCTATTGGCTATTGACCGGAGAGGTGTCTCGGTCATGACTACATAATTCCCGTACTCACAGGGTCGCACGCTTAACATTCGTTGATGCTAGAGTAGTATTGAGATATTTGATGAATGGTAAAAAAATGTTGTTCGGAGTCCCGGATGAGATCCCGGACGTCACGAGGAGTCTCGGAGTGGTCGAGAGGTAAAGATCTACATGTGGGAAGTCATATTTTGGGTTCTGGAAAAAGGTGCAGTTTTTTCGATATTGTACCGGGAACCTCCCGGAGGATTCAGGAGGGGTCCGTAAGTCCACAAGTGGGTCCAGCACGACCCAAGGGCTAGCATGGGCTGCGGGGAGGCTCCCTGGCCTTATTGGGATAGGCGCATCAAGTCCTCAAAAGCACATGTGGCTAGGAAAGGCAAAATAGGAAGGAGTCCTAGCAGGAATAGGATTGGACTTGGAGTCCAAGTCCTATCCGCCTTAGCTGCGCCCTTGGGCTTGGAGGGGCTGTTTCCCACGCCCCTCCACCTATATATAGAGGGGAGTGAGCGCCCCAAGTGCACACACCAACCCCTTGGCGCCCCTCGCTCTCTCGTTACTCCGTAGTTCCACTGCCTCATCCCGGCGACGCTTAGCAAAGCATGAAGGAAATATGCCCTAGAGGCCATAATAAAGTTGTTTATTTTATATTTCCTTATGTCATGATAAATTTTTATTATTCATGCTAGAATTCTATTAACCAAAAACTTGATACATGCGTGGATACATAGACAAACCACCGTGTCACTAGTAAGCCTCTACTAGACTAGCTCGTTAACCAAAGATGGTTAAGTTTACTAACCATAGACATGTTTTGCCATTTGATGAACGGGATCACATCATTAGGAGAATGATGTGATGGACAAGATGAAGGAAATATGCCCTAGAGGCAATAATAAAGTTGTTATTTTTATTTCCTTATATCATGATAAATGTTTATTCATGCTAGAATTGTATTAACTGGAAACTTAGTACATGTGTGAATACATAGACAAACAAAGTGTCACTAGTATGCCTCTACTTGACTAGCTCGTTGAATCAAAGATGGTTAAGTTTCCTAGCCATAGACATGAGTTTCCATTTGATTAACGGGATCCCATCATTGGAGAATGATGTGATAGACTTGACCCATTCCGTTAGCTTAGCACTTGATCGTTTAGTATGTTGCTATTGCTTTCTTCATGACTTATACATGTTCCTATGACTATGATATTATGCAACTCCCAATATCCGGAGGAACACTTTGTGTGCTACCAAACGTCACAACGTAACTGGGTGATTATAAAGGTGCTCTACAGGTGTCTCCGATGGTACTTGTTGAGTTGGCATAGACCGAGATTAGGATTTGTCACTCCGATTGTCGGAGAGGTATCTCTAGGACCTCTCGGTAATGCACATCACTATAAGCCTTGCAAGCAATGTGATTAATGAGTTAGTTGCAGGATGATGCATTACGGAACGAGTAAAGAGACTTGCAGGTAACAAGATTGAGCTAGGTATTGAGATACCGATGATCGAATCTCGGGCAAGTAACATACCGATGACAAAGGAAACAACGTATGTTGTTATGTGGTTTGACCGATAAAGATCTTCATGGAATATGTAGGAGCCAATATGAGCATCCAGGTTCCGCTATTGGTTATTGACCGGAGACGTGTCTCGGTCATGTCTACATAGTTCTCGAACCCATAGGGTCCGCACCGTTAATGTTCAGTGACGGTCGGTATTATGAGTTTATGTGTTTTGATGTACCGAAGTTTGTTCGGAGTCCCGGATGAGATCACAGACATGACGAGGATTCTCAAAATGGTCGAGACATAAAGATTGATATATTGGATGACTATATTCGGACACCGGATGAGTTCTCGGGGTCACTGGATATTTATCGGAGTACTAGGAGGTTATCGGAACCCCTAGGGGATCTAATGGGCCAACATGGGCCTTGTGGGAGAGAGAGGAGAGGGCCTAGGGCTGGCCGCGCGCCCTCCCACCTTGGGAGTCCGAATTGGACAAGGAGGGGGGGGGGGGCGGCGCCCCCTCTTTCACTACAAAAAATACCCTTCGTGATGATACGTGTTTGTCACAGTAGGTCGCGTTTTCTGTCATGCATGTACATCCATGACGATTTTATGATGGAATCAAGATAGTCATACCTGTGCTGTCGTAGAAGTGTTCCATGATATTACCAAAATTATCATCACGGAAGTGTCCACTTCCATGACGATAAATCGCGCGTCATAGAAGTGCTTTCGTCAAGGGTGACCGACACGTGGCATCCACCGCAATGGGACGCCATTAACCGCTGTTAACCTATCAGGTCCGTTTTTTGGATCAGATAACCCGCTAACAGCCACGACCAATGCCGATTTTCCACGTGTAAAATTCTAATTGGCTGACGGATCCACGCGTCAGCTCCGCGTTGGCACAAGTGTCACTCATCCAACGGTCGAGATGGGCCTATGATATGTTGACACATGGACGAGCCCAAAAGTGTCCCACAAAGTTTAAATGGGCCGGCCCAACCGAAGGCCATAAGATTTAGCGGACCACAATGGGCTGGCCCAGCTAAAGGCCCGTAAGATTTTGCAAACCATAATGGGTCGGCCCAGCTAAAGCCCCACAAAATTTAGCGGACCATAATGGGCCAGCCCAGCTAAAGGCCCACACGATTTTGCAGACCATAATGGCCTGGCCCATCTAAAGGCCCACAAGATTTTGCGGACCACAATGGGCCAGCCCAGCTAAAGGCCCACAGGATTCTGCAGACCATAATGGGTCGGCCCAGCTAAAGGCCCAACATTCTCTGTCAAATCGGCCCGTCAACGGCCTGTCCTAAACTTGTCATCAATGCGGCCCATGGTCACTTCTGGCCCGTTAACAGTCTGCTAAGTAATTGGGCCGAATTACATCCTGGTGTATTTCCGGCCTGTTAAAGGTCCTGCTTCATTTGGGCCCATTTACAGGCCATCAAAACTTTCGGCCCATAAATGACCGTGAAGGATTTGGGTCATATTCGGCCATGTCTGACATTCGGACTGTTAGAGGCCCACTATAGATTTGGGCCACTTTCGACCTGTTGTCATTTTCGGCCTGTTAACGCCGGACGAAAACCATGGGCCATATGTGGCCGAACGTCATATCGGGCCCATTAATGGCCCATATAAAAATGACGATAATCTAGCCCGACCGAAGTTCCGGCCTATTAAAGGCCCGTGTATTAGGTCGGCGCATTTACGGCCGCCCGAATTTCGGCCTGTCAAAGATCCGCATCGTAAATGGGCCACCATTTCGGCCTGCTAAGACCAGTGGGTTATTTGGCACAATCAGGGCCCAATCTCACTTTCGGTCTATTAAAGGCCCATGTTTTATATGGGCTCAAAATATTTACACCTGTAAACGGCCTATTTTTACTGAGGGCCCAAATTATGTTTGGGTCTGTTAAAGGCCCACTATGGGCACAAGCCTACCAGAAAAATATGAAAGCTTATGCCGATTTAGGCCCAGATATTTTTAGTGGGCTACATGCCAATTTTGGCTCAGAATCGTTTTTAGCCCAATTGGAATGGGCCCGATTAATGTTGGCATGTTGGGCTCCTACGAAGCTTTCGGCCGAATACATTACTAAGATAAACCTACACTATACAAAAATAACGTCATAATTACTGCAGCCTCTGGCAGCATCATAAATGTTGTATCACAACAAACAAATTCCAACCATACAACAAAAGGCTTGTTGGCATAAAGTTTACAGTCCTTCTAGATAAAAGCATCATCAGATGTATAGAAGCATAGATCATTTGACCTGAGTGCTAATGTTTCAAGCTATAGAATCTGATGGAGCAGCACGATCTCCACCTTTTTTCCGCCATTGCTCTTGAACAACGAAGAAAATGTCTGATAGTCTGGTTTCAAAACCATTCATATCTTGATGACATTTCTCAACCACTATTCTTGTTTCCGAAACAACGTCCATTAGGGATTGGACTTGTGTCTGCAACACAGATATATCACTCTGTTTAGCAGGAAGATTTTGTTCAGTAGGCGATTTGGACGAGGTTACCTTGACAACCAACCCAGAATTACGCAGGAATGTGCTTTTTGCACTGTTAGTGGAGAGATACTGACGCGCTGCAGCAAGAGGTGGCATTATGCCTGTGGTAGCCTCGTCACCTTCAGGTGGTTGTGGCTGTTCAATCATTTGTTCCATAGCTTCCTGAAAGTTTGAACTTGTAGATTAGTGTACCAGATAAGTTACTAATGAGACAAAAACAAACAAAGTAGGTTAAACGTTTATACATAACTTATTTTGGTGAACTACTGTAATACATTAGCATGTATTGTAGTGCCAACTACATAATAAAATCACCTTCGGAACATATGTCCATGTAGCAAGCCTACTGTAACCCCGAAGGTAACTCCCACTAAAACAGCACATGCAATCATGGCGCTAACTCATTAATAGCCTAGGTAGTTACTGAGTGCAACAGGAAGGAGAATATCCTGTGGCAGTTGATGTACAGGGACACTTGTTCCAAGATCCCCGACAGTCGCAGCGGCACCGGCGGAGACACAAAGACTGGACCGGAAATCATCAAACATGGTGGAGGGCAGCCCTTTAGTCATGATGTTGGCGAACTACGGCTTCGTGGGAACATGCAAATGCGCACTTGGCTAAGAGCAACCACCTCACGAACAAAGTAAATATCGAGCTCGATATGTTTGATGCATCGATGATGAACCGGTTTCTGCGCGAGGTTGACGACAGGGACGTTGTCACAGTAGACAATCATGGCCTTGGCAACGTTGGAGGGGAGCTCATGAAGAAGTTGTCATAGCTAGCACCCAGCAGCACTCCACAACGGCTTTGGCCACAACGTGGTATTCAGCATCCTTGCTCGATCATGAGACCATTGGCTGTCTCTTGGATGACCAAGAGATCAGTGTGCCACCGAGGAATAGGCAATACCTTGAATTGGAGCGACGTGTGTCGGGGCAGGGGGCCCAATCCATGTCTGTGTAGACGATGAGAACCGACGGTGGAGAGGCGGCCCATTGTGAGCCCAAAAGCGAGAGTTCCACGAATCTAACGCAAGATACGCTAGGCCATTGCCCAGTGGAGTTGGTGCAATGCATGCATGTGTAAGAAGACCTGCTGCATGGCATAGGTGACGTCGGGTCATGTCGACAGCATCAGGTACTGAAGGGCGCCTGCAATGCTCTAGTAGAAGGACGCGTCAGAGGCAAGAACGCCATCAGTAGCGGAGACCATAGCCTTGGTGTTGACCGTGGTTGAGGCCGGATGATAATAAGACATGCGTACATGTTGGAGCCCCTCCTTGGTGTACTGGGTCTAATGAAGAAAAAAAATGCCTGATCAGAGCGATGAACCTGTATGCCAAGGAAGAATTTGAGTGGCCCTAGATCCTTGAGAGAAACGGAGTCATGCAGCATCGTCGAGCATGCCGTGAGGATGATGTCATCAACATAATGTAGTAGATACACGTCACCATGATCCTGACGTAGTATGAAGAGACAATCGTGGCCTTGGCAATGTTGGACCGGAGCTGATGAAGAAGTTGTCATAGCCAGCACCCAGCAGCACTCCACCATGACTTTGGCCGCAGCGCGGTATTCAGCATCCGCACTCAATCACGAGATCGTCGGCTGTCTCTTGGATGACCAAGAGATCAGTCTGCCACCGAGGTAGAGGCAATACCTTGAAGTGGAGCACTGTGTGTTGGGGTAACGGGCCCAATCTGCGTCAGTGTAGACAATGAGATCCGACAGTGGAGAGGCGGCCATTGTGAGCCCGCAGCCAAGAGTTGCATGAATGTAACACAAGATACGCTTTTCCATTGCCTAGTGGAGTTGGCGCAGTGCATGCATGTGTAAGAAGACCTGCTGCATGGCATAGGTGATGTCGGGTCATGTCATCATCAAGTACTGAAGGGCGCCTGCAATGCTCCAGTAGAAGGACACACGCCAAAAGCAAGAACACCATCGGTAGCAGAGATCTTAGCCTTGGTGTTGGCCGTGGTTGAGGTCAGACGACAATCAGACATGCCTGCATGTTGGAGCTGATGCAAATATGCCCTAGAGGCAATAATAGTGTTGTTATTATTATTATATTTCCTTATTCATGATAAAGGTTTATTAGTCATGCTAGAATTGTATTGACCGGAAACTTAAATATATGTGTGAATACATAAACAAATACCGTGTCCCTAGTGAGCCTCTACTAGACTAGCTCGTTGATCAAAGATGGTTAAGGTTCCCTAACCATAGAAATGAGTTGTCATTTGATAATAGGATCACATCATTAGGAGAATGATGTGATGGACAAGACCCAACGGTTAGCATAGCATATGATCATTCAGTTTATTGCTACTGCGTTCTTAATGTCAAATACATGTTTCTTAGACCATGAGATCATGCAACTCCTGGACTCCGGAGGAATACCTTGTGTGCTATCAAACATCACAACTGAACTGGGTGATCATAAATATGCTCTATAGGTATCTCCGAAGGTGTCTTTTGAGTTGGCGTGAATAGAGATTGGGATTTGTCTATGACGGAGAGGTATCTCTGGGCCATCTCGGTAATACACATCACAAGTAGCTTCCAAGCAAAGTGACTAAGGAGTTAGTTGCAAGATGATGTATTACGGAATGAGCAAAGAGACTTGCCGGTAACGATATTGAACTAGGTATAGAGATACTGACGATCGAATCTCGGCCTAGTACATACCGACAGACAAAAGGAATTACGTATGTTGTCATAAAGGTTCAGCCAATAACAGATCTTTGTGGAATTTGTAGGAATCAATATGGGAATCCAGGTCCCGCTATTGGTTATTGACCAGAGAGGTGTCTCGGTCATGACTACATAATTCCCGTACTCACAGGGTTGCACGCTTAACGTTTGTTGATGCTAGAGTAGTATTGAGATATTTGATGAGTGGTAAACAAATGTTGTTTGGAGTCCCGGATGAGATCCTGGACGTCACGGGGAGTCTCAGAATGGTCGAGAGGTAAAGATCTATATGTGGGAAGTCATATTTTGGGTTCTGGAAAAAGGTGCAGTTTTTTCGGTATTGTACCGGAAAGCTTCCAGAGGATTCAGGAGGGGTCCGTAAGTCCACAAGTGCGTCCAGCATGACCCAAGGGCTAGCATGGGCTACGGGGAGGCGCCCTGGCCTTATTGGGGTAGGCGCATCAAGTCCTCAAAAGCACATGTGGCTAGGAAAGGCAAAAAAGGAAGGAGTCCTAGTAGGAATAGGATTGGACTTGGAGTCCAAGTCCTATCCGCCTTAGCTGCGCCCTAGGGCTTGGAGGGGCTGTTTCCCACGCTCCTCCACCGATATATAGAGCGGAGGGAGCGCCCCAAGTGCACACACCAACCCCTTGGCGCCCCTCGCTCTCTCGTTACTCCGTAGTTCCACTGCCTCATCCCGACGACGTTTAGCAAAGCATGAAGGAAATATGCCCTAGAGGCCATAATAAACTTGTTTATTTTATATTTCCTTATATCAAGATAAATGTTTATTATTCATGCTAGAATTTTATTAACCGAAAACTTGATACATGCGTTGATACATAGACAAAACACCGTGTCCCTAGTAAGCCTCTACTAGACTAGCTTGTTAATCAAAGATGGTTAAGTTTCCTAACCATAGACATGTTTTGCCATTTGATGAACGGGATCACATCATTAGGAGAATGATGTGATGGACAAGATGAAGGAAATATGCCCTAGAGGCAATAATAAAGTTATTATTTATATTTCCTTCTATCATGATAAATGTTTATTCATGCTAGAATTGTATTAACCGGAAACTTAGTACATGTGTAAATACATAGACAAACAAAGTGTCACTAGTATGCCTCTACTGGACTAGCTCGTTGAATCAAAGATGGTTAAGTTTCCTAGCCATAGACATGAGTTGTCATTTGATAAATGGGATCACATCATTAGAGAATGATGTGATTGACTTGACCCATTCCGTTAGCTTAGCACTTGATTGTTTAGTATGTTGCTATTGTTTTCTTCATGACTTATACATGTTCCTATGACTATGAGATTATGCAACTCCCAATTTCCGAAGGAACACTTTGTGTGCTACCAAACATCACAACGTAACTGGGTGATTATAAAGGTGCTCTACAGGTGTCTCCGATGGTACTTGTTGAGTTGGCATAGATCGAGATTAGGATTTGTCACTCCGATTGTCGGAGAGGTATCTCTAGGACCTCTCGGTAATGCACATCACTATAAGCTTGCAAGCAATGTGATTAATGAGTTAGTTGCAGGATGATGCATTACGGAACGAGTAAAGAGACTTGCCGGTAACAAGATTGAGCTAGGTATTGAGATACCGACGATCGAATCTCGAGCAAGTAACATACCGATGACAAAGGGAACAACGTATGTTGTTATGCGGTTTGACCAATAAAGATCTTCATAGAATATGTAGGAGCCAATATGAGCATCCATGTTCCGCTATTGGTTATTGAACGGAGACGTGTCTTGGTCATGTCTACATAGTTCTCAAACCCGTAGGGTCCGCACCCTTAACGTTCAGTAACGATCGGTATTATGAGTTTATGTGTTTTGATGTACCGAAGTTTGTTCGGAGTCCCAGATGAGATCACGGACATGACGAGGAGTCTCAAAATTGTCGAGACATAAAGATTGATATATTGGATGACTATATTCGGACACCGGATGAGTTCCGCGGGTCACTGGATATTTATCGGAGTACTGGGAGGTTATCGGAACCCCCATGGGATCTAATGGGCCAACATGGGCCTTGTGGGAGAGAGAGGAGAGGGCCTAGGGCTGACCACGTGCCCTCCCCCCCTTGGGAGTCCGAATTGGACAGGGGGAGGGGGCGGCGCCCCCTCTTTCACTAAAAAAAAACACTTCCGTGATGATACGTGTTTGTCACAGTAGGTCGCGTTTTCTGTCATGCATGTACATCCATGAGGATTTTATGACAGAATCAAGATAGTCATACCTCTGCTGTCGTAGAAGTGTTCCATGACATTACCAAAATTATCATCACGGAAGTGTCCACTTCCATGACGATAAATCACGCGTCCTAGAAGTGCTTTCGTCAAGGGTGACCAACACGTGGCATCCACCGCAACGGGACGCCGTTAACCGCCGTTAACCTATCGGGTCCATTTTTTGGATCCGATAACCCACTAACAGCCACGACCAATGCCGATTTTCCACATGTAAAATTCTCATTGGCTGACGGATCCACGCGTCAGCTCTGCGTTGGCACAGGTGTCACTCATCCAACGGTCGAGATGGGCCTATGATATGTTGACATGTGGACCGGCCCAAAAGTGGCCCACAAAATTTAAATGGGCCGGCACAACCGAAGGCCCATAAGATATAGCGGACCATAATGGGCCGGCCCAGCTAAAGGCCCATAAGATATAGCGGACCATAATGGGCCGGCCCAGCTAAAGGCCCACAAGATTTTGCAGACCATAATGGGCCAGCCCAGCTAAAGGCCCACAAAATTTAGCAGACCGTAATGGGCCGGCCCAGCTAAAGGCCCACACGATTTTGCAGACCATAATGGGCCGGCCCAGCTAAAGGCCCACAAGATTTTCCGGACCACAATGGGCTGGCCCAGCTAAAGGCCCACAAGATTCTGCAGACCATAATGGGTCGGCCAAGCTAAAGGCCCAACATTCTCTATCAAATCGGCCCATCAACGGCCTGTCCTAAACTTGTCATCAACGCGGCCCATGGTCACTTCTGGCTCGTTAACAGTCTGCTAAGTAATTGGGCCGAATTATGGCCCAGTGTATTTCTGGCCTGTTAAAGGTCCTGCTTCATCTGAGCCCATTTACAGGCCATCAAAACTTTCGGCCCATAAACGACGTGAAGGATTTGGGTCATATTCGGCCATGTCTAACTTTCGGCCTATTAGAGGCCCACTATAGATTTGGGTCACTTTCGGCCTGTTGTCATTTTCGGCCTGTTAATGCCGGACGAAAACCATGGGCCATATGTGGCCCAACGTCATATCGGGCCCATTAACGGCCCATATAAAAATGACGATAATCTGGCCCGACCAAAGTTCTGCCTGTTAATGGCCCGTGTATTAGGTCGGCGTATTTACGGCCCATCCGAATTTTGGCCTGTCAAAGATCCGCATTGTAAATGGGCCACCATTTTGGCCTGCTAAGACCAATGGGTTATTTGGCACAATCAGGGCCCAATCTCACTTTCGGTCTATTAAAGGCCCATGTTTTTTATGGGCTCAAGATATTTACACCTGTAAACAGCCTATTCTTACTGAGGGCCCAAATTATGTATAGGCCTGTTAAAGGCCCACTATGGGCACAGGCCTACCAAAAAAATATGAAAGCTTATGCTGATTTAGGCCCATATATTTTTAGTGGGCTACACGCCAATTTTGGCCCGTAATCATTTTTATCCCAATTGGAATGGTCCCGACGAATGTTGGCATGTTGGGCTCCTAGGAAGCTTTCGGCCGAATACATTACTAAGATAAACCTACACTATACAAAAATAGCATCGTAATTACTGCAGCCTATGGCAGCATCATAAATGTTGTATCACAACAAAATAAATTCCAACCATACAACAGAAGGCCTGTTGGCATAAAGTTTACAGTCCTTCCAGATAAAAGCACCATCAGATGTATAGAAGCACATATCATTTGACCTAAGTGCTAATGTTTCAGGCTGTAGAATCTGATGGAGCAGCATGATCTCCACCTTTTTCCGCCATTACTCTTGAACAACGAAGCGAACGTCTCATAGCCTGGTTTCAAAACCATTCATATCTTGACGACATTTCTCAACCACTATTCTTGTTTCCGAAACAACATCCATTAGGGATTGGACTTGTGTCTGGAGCACAGATATATCACTCTGTCTAGCAGGAAGATTTTGTTCAGTAGGCGATTTGGACGAGGTTACCTTGACAACCAACCCAGAATTATGCAGGAAGGTGCTTTTTGTACTATTAGTGGAGAGATACTGATGCACTGCAGCAAGAGGTGACATTGTGCCTGTGGTAGCCTCATCACCTTCAGGTGGTTGTGGCTGTTCAATCATTTGTTTCATAGCTTCCTGAAAGTTTGAACTTGTAGATTAGTGTACCAGATAAGTTACTAATGAGATAAAAACAAACAAAGTAGGTTAAACGTTTATACATAACTTATTTTGTTGAACTACCGTAATACATTAGCATGTATTGTAGTGCCAACTACATAATGAAATCACTTTCGGAACATATGTCCATGTAACATGCCTACTGTATTGTCTATTTCCTCACATTCTTTGACATCTAAGGATAAAGAGACATGGTTTAAAGTAGGATGAACATAGTATTACATCATTCATATCATGGGCAAACAGATATAAAACAAACAAGCTATTTTATCATTGTAAAGCGCGTGAACATAACAACTAGATTACAGATCAAGACCAAAAGAATATCCTTCATCTCTTTTAAACCATGTAAGGTGAAATGATACGTTAAGACAACTGTGTATAAAAGTGAACAGACTAACTGACATTGGCTGCAAACCAAGTAGTTAAATGAACACATCACAGTACCAATCAGTTCAAGGCAGGAGGAGTAAGGACTTACAACAGCGGCTTGAACTGGTGTGCTCATGCCCTTCATCTTGCTGGTGTGGCAATCCTTGATGATTTTCAATGCATTCGGTTCAGGTTCTTTTTGGTCCGCACGGGCTTTCCTCTGTATTTGGAACAAGTCAATATAGATACGATAATATGGCACAAAAAGAAGAAGGAAGTAGCAACTATTTACAAGAGCCTCGCAGTGTGCAATATAGCTACGGGATCCTGTTGTCTGTTGGAATTTCACTTTAGAACGGTTGTTTTTGTTCTTCAAACAGTTAGCCTAGAAGAAGATACACTTGTATGGCACATACATAAATACAAGTTCAATATGTGGTCTGATCAAATACATATAGCCTAACTGATACATTGGATCAGACTAGTGTTTAACGAGGGCTGTCCAGTCTTCATCTGTAATATATTCCACTGGAGATGTTTGGGCGATTTCATTGTTAGCCTTGCCTTCAAAGTGAGATTTTCTAAGGTGGTACCGATACTGTCGCAGAGTAGACTGAAAAACATGAGTGCATGCTTGTTTAGTTGCATCATCTTTTGTATCCAACTTGAACCTCATCTGTTGAAAAAAGAATATGAGTCTTATTAGGAGGAAGCTAGAAAGTATGGGATAGAGTAAGAAAATATTACTAATTGCGATGAATAACATTACTTACGGATAAATGGTCAAGGAAGGTGTTAAACTGGGTATTGTCTTTCTCATTCCTGTACTGGATCCACGTTGGGAGGATACGTGCATGACACCTAACGGCAACGGCTGCCTCTGATACTAACTTGGCTGACACTGTAGCATCACGTGGCCTTTTTAAACCTGCCTCAAAATGGATCTCCATTCTTCCTCCTTTAGATTTTGTTAATCTGCCAAGCATTATCCCTGATGTCTGTTTCCGCTTGCGCCGTGGTGCTAGTTCAACAACGAATATGGAAAGTGTTAGTGTACATCAAACCGTGAGAGTACATATAAAGGAGCATGCAATCGCAACTTGACTCGGTCAGTATCTTGTCTTGGTGTTGATGCTCATGAGGTTCATCTGATCTTGCCAAGTCTGTTGTGTCGTGATTAGCTTCGAAGTAGTGTTAGGTGTGAAGGCAGCTTGGGAACTGGCCAGTTCCGGAGCAAACGAACGAGATGCTGGTACAGTTGAAGCGGATGCTGCAGCTGGTGGAGCAGGTGATACTGTGTTTGTAGATTTAGCCGATGGACTTGGACCTTCTACTACACTATAAGTACTAGCAGAATCTCGACGGCAGATCCTTTTCTGTTTCACCCGACGAATAACAGCACTCCCTACTATATTATTTTCCTTGCTCTTTTTTGACTTTGCCATGTCAAGCTGTACCCACAACACAAAAGAATAAAATCACTCTTTAGAACTCATTGATGCATGATAGAGATAAGCAATACTTTGATGTAAGACAACCATATGAGGATGGAATATGTAAGAAAAACAGGACGACATGACATATTCACAGCTAAGATGTGCAAACTAAGCAGAAGGATTTTCAAGAAAATAGAAGTAATGCAAGCTAGACACCATATGAAAGATGAAACCAATATTACTCTGCCAAGTTAAAAGTGTCTTGTCATAAGTGGCAATTCGAAAAATTAGAAGCAGTACAATGTAAAAATCAATGCAAGATGCAACCACTATCAAACTGCCAGTTAAAAGCGTCCAATCATGAGTGACTGCTGCGGGATACACAACAGCAGTACTTTGATGTAAGAACATGGTATGATAGATAGATGTAGTGTATTCTAGACACAAAAAGCCATGTCATATGCACATCTATGACGTATAAACTCAGCAGGTGCAATTTAATCAAAATAGAAGAAATACAGGCTAGACAACATATGCAACATGAAACCAATTATCACACTGCCAACTTAGAGCAAGCACCTGCGATGGTGGAGTACAGGAGATGAACTCATCATGTAGACTTGGGACTTCAACTTCATTAGCAGTAGCAGTGGCAAATCTAGAGAGTCTCTATTTGCGTCGGTGCGGAGGACCACCAACATCCCCTAACTTACACTTTTCCTTCCTATTTTCTGATATTGCCTTATGAAGTCAAAACCACAAGAAGATGAATAAAATTAGCTTCGCATAACTGGTTGATTCATGATACAGACGAACACTACTTTGATGTAAGGCAAGCGCAGGATAGGAGGATGGAATATATACAAAAAAGACAGCGTTTCATATTCACACGTACGATAGGAGGATGGAATATGTATGAAAAAACAGTAAGCAGAAGGCATTTCAACAAAATTAATTAGAAGAAATCACCATATGAACATGCAACCAATATCACTCTATTAGGTAAAAAGTGTCTCATTGTAAGTGCCATTTCAAGAAATTAGAAGCATTACAAGCTAGAAGACAATGCAAGATGCAACCTACATCACAGGCCCAAGTTAAATGTGTCTTATGGGTAAGTGATCGTTGCAGGTATAAGTTGTAAGCTACGCAGATGCAATTCAACATAATCATAAGCAATACAAACTAGACATCATACGGAAAACGCAACCACATATAACAGTTCGAAGTAAGAGCAAGCACTTGTGATGGTGGAGTAGGGGAGATGTGCTCATCATGTACACGTATGTTCTAGAAACAGGAACACGTCACTACTAGAAAAAGGGCTATAGATGGGATTGACACTAATGGCGCACCAGACAGGTGGTGCACCATTAGTATATACTAATGGCGCACCACCTTCTGATGCGCCATTAGAGTTGAAACTACTAATGGCGCACCTTGCCCACGGTGCGCCATTAGTATCAATTTTTTTTTGAACTAGTGCGCCTTTCCAAACATACTAATGGCGCATCCACAGGAAGTGCGCCATTACTAGTTGTAACTAGTAATGGCGCACCAGCCAGAAAGTGCGCCACTAATGTTATTTTTTTATTCCCTTTTTTGCTAAACTACTAATGGTGCACTCACACGAAGTGCGCCATTACTAGTTTAAACTAGTAATGGCGCACCGTGGCAGAGTGCGCCATTAGTATGTTTTTTTTTGCAAAACTACTAATGGCGCACCACCAGGGGGTGCGCCATTAGTAACCTGGATTACTAATGGCGCATTTGATGTTGGTGCGCCATTAGTAAGTCGGTAGCAACAAGATATTTTGGACAACCTCTCCTCCCACACTCACTTTCTCCCCACTTCATTCTCTCCACCGCCTCCTCCTTGTCTCGGGTGCCTCCTCTTTTTCACCTCATTTCCACCATAGATTCATTCAAATTAAGTGGTTAAGTTACCTTGTTTTGCTAGGTAAGTAAGGGGGGAAGCTATATTTATGTTGTTCTCCCTACAACAATGTGCACATGCACTTTTTATGGCCTAGCTAGATCTATGTATGTTTGTGGTGTTGCATATGTGTTTGTGTTTGGAGGTGTACCAGTATTTGAAATGCGATAGTTGCCAATATTTTGCCGGAATGTTGATTCATTTCCGTTTCGGCAAGAATTTTGGCATTAAGCATTCTTTTTGGTCCTATTTTTAGGGAAAGTCATGCCAAATTTTTCTTGGTTCTAAAATATCGTTTTGCTCTACCCCGCAGGCGACCATGGTCCGCACGATGACCGAAGGCATCGTGAATAGGTTTTTGAGGTCCGCGAAGGCCGAGATGCTTCAAAAGAACGAGACGGAGATAAGATGTCTGTGTCGAAGATGCAAGCTGAATAGCCTTATTGCGGACCCGGATTCCGGGCAAGTGCGGGACCACCTGCTCTTGCGTGGTTTCATGGATGGCTATCGGTGGCAAGGTGATGAAGATGACTACGAAGTCGTCCATGGGGGCCGGGCAAGAAATGAGGAAGGGCAGCAAGACAACCACCGCGGCTCGGGCGGGCGAGAAGACGAAGAATCCCCAGGAGATGATCACGACGGTGATGATGTACACATCATCATGTAGAAGATGCAGGGACATGATGATGATGCCGGCGGAGCGCACGACGCCGACCATCGATGGGCTGGGTGCAGGACCCTCATATTCAAGAGCTGCTTCTCAAGCGCACGGATAACGCAAGAGCTGCCGCCGAGAGAAAGCCAAGATGGATCAACTTGAGTTAGACGCGTTACTCCATTGTATGAAGGATGCAGCCCGAGGATACCCGCCGAAAGTAACGCCATGGCTCGAGATGAAGGTAAAACACAAAATGACCGACGATGCTTCGACGAGAACATGTCATTCGCACGAACGCCTTCCCAAGGGGAACAAGTGCCCGACCAGTTTGGAGGAGGCGAAGAAAATCGTGTGTCCTCTGGATTTACCGCACGTGAAATACCATGTGTGCATGAACAATTGCATCATTTATCGGGACGAGCACGCTGAGTCTACCATATGTCCGGTGTGCGGTGTCACTCGATACAAGAAGAGGAAGAAAGCTCCTCGAAAAGTGGTGTGGTACTTTCCGATCACTCCTCGCTCTGCAGCGGTATTTCGCGGACCCTAAGGTAGCAAAGCTCCTGCTGTTAGCACGCGGATAGGGAGGAGAAGAAGCGAGAAGATGACGCAAATGATCCGGAGATAGATAAAAAAGACAAGATGCCGAGTCACCCTAAGGATGCGAGCCAGTGGCAAGCGTTGAACTTCAAATACCCAGAATTTGGGAATGATCCAAGGAACATCGTCTTTGGGCGCGAGAACCGATGGAGTCAATCCGTTTGGCAGCCAGAGAAGCACACATAGCACCTGGCCTGTGTTTGTGTGGATGTACAACCTTCCCCCCTGGTTGTGCATGAAGAGGAAGTACATTCACATGAGTATGCTAATTGAAGGGCCGAAACAACCAGGAACGACATCAATCAGATCCGGGCTGCCGAAGAGGAGCTTGACACGCTGTGGAAAACGCCAGCCAATACGTGAGACGCCGATAGAAAGAATATTTCCCTATGAGAGCCGCCTTTGCTCACGACGGTGCACGACTATCTCGATTACGGATATCTTGCGGGCGGGTAGTCCACGGATTTTCCGGATGCGTAAGGTGCATGGATGACACAACGACGCCACCAGATAGAGATCCCGAGTCTTCTAAAACCGTGTTCATGGGACATCGAAGGTGGCTTCGCGATGATGACCCGTGGAGGAAACGCAAGGATCTGTTCGATGGTGAAACCGAACCCCGAAAACGCCCGTGTACGAGGAGCGGCGAGGAAATAGACAAGTTGTTGAAAAATTGGAAAGACTGCCCACTGCCGGGAAAGAAGCAAAAGGCGCCAGAGTCGGGAAAGAAGCGAAAGGCGCCAGAGCCGCTGCTGAAGGTATGGAAAACGAGGTCTATTTTCTGGGACTTGCCATACTGGAAGATCCACTGTGTGCCTCACAGCCTTGATGTCATGCATATCACGAAGAACGTGTGCGAGAGTCTTCTTGGTACCCTGCTCAACATGCCAGAGAGGACCAAAGATGGGCCGAAAGCAAGGGCAGACTTGAAATCAATGGGCATCAGGCAGGAGCTTCACGCTATATATGATGATGATGATGATGATGATGAGGCGAAGCAGGACACAGAAAGTCGTCGCAAAGGCAAAAAGGCCAAGAAGACCGGAAATGACTACCCTCCCGCGTGCTTCACTCTAAGTCAGGAGGAGATCGAGCAGTTTTTCATGTGCCTCCTAGGAGTAAAACTTCCTTACGGTTACGCGGGGAAGTTAAGCATATACCTAGACCCAGCGAAGCAGAAGTTCAGCGGGATGAAGTCTCACGACTGTCACGTGCTGATGACGATACTTCCAGTTGCAATCCGTGGGATCATGGACGCGCACGTCCGTGAAATGCTATTTGGCATATGCAACTTGTTCGACGTCATCTCTCGGAAGTCATTGGCGTGAGGCAACTCAAAAGGCTACAGGAAGAGATCGTGGTGATACTATGCGAGCTTGAGATGTACTTCCCGCCCGCATTCTTCGACGTTATGGTGCATCTGCTGGCCCATATAGTGGAGGATATCATCCAACTCGGGCCGACGCTCCTGCACAAAGATGATGCCGCTCGAAAGGATGAATGGTGTCATCAAAGGATACGTTCGCAACATGTCACGCCCGAAGGAAGCATAGCCGGGGCTTTCGACGAAGAGTGCATCTCCTCTCGCACGAATTATCTAGGCATCGAGAACCCGTTGGTCTGCCTGTCAACAGGCACCTCGGCAGGCTCGCTGGATGGGGTCACCGTGAGGGTCGCCGCGAAATGCATGTCGACTTCGAGGGTCGACTCGCCGACTTTGAAAGAGCAAACCTAGTCGCGCTACAACACATAGACGTGGTCGATCCTTGGGTGGTAGAGCACAAAACCTTTATTAAGAAGACGTACAATGACCGAGGCCAACAGAGGGCGGACGCAGATATACTCAAAGAGCACAACTCATGTTTCACGCGTTGGTTCAAGCAGAAGCTTCGTTGCACCCTTTACATGAGGATTCTTCCGCGGAAGAACAACTCATATTCGCTTTGTCACAGTATGCCGAGCACAACCTCGATG
This sequence comes from Aegilops speltoides, assembly GCA_021437245.1. Taxonomy (NCBI): domain Eukaryota; kingdom Viridiplantae; phylum Streptophyta; class Magnoliopsida; order Poales; family Poaceae; genus Aegilops; species Aegilops speltoides. The sequence goes on from CM038141.1 coordinate 133,807,599, forward strand.
ACCTATGAGGCGATTTATATCAACGGCTACACATTCTACACCGAGGCCAAGGACATGAAGAGCGATGGTTATCGTAACTCCGGGGTAACGATGGAATCCTACACCGTAACGACAAGGACAGATACTACGAAGGATCGAGGAGATCTGGGAGCTGAGCTACGCTAGAGAGAAGGTCCCGATGTTCCGTGTCGATGGGCCAAGAACGCTATAAAAGAAGACCGTATTTCACCACCATGGTTATACCCGGTTAATCCAAGATCAAGACCCATGCGCAAACGTCACCGCTAAAAATGAGCCATGGGTACGGCTTCCCAAGTGGACCAATGCTTGTTCATTACCGACCCGCCAAAGCCCGGTCGTGTTGTCGTGAGGAGAGGCAAAAGGAAGATCATCGGAATGGATGGAGTAGCCAATGAGCAAGACTTCGACAAGTACGGCGACCCGAGGATCGAACATGACGATGATGATGAAGTAGCAGCATACACCACAAGAAGAAGCAGGTCCACCCTACCTAAAGGACGTCCGTTCCACAGAAGAACTCCATTTGCGAAAAAGAAGGGCAAGAAGATTGTGAACAGATAGCTAGCTAAGATCGATTGTATTTAAATCGTAGCCTTCATTTCTCGATTGTATTTCATGGGTACTTTTTGAACTATGATGAATATTTTTAAATTTCATGGACACTCGATCCCCCTCCATCTCGATCGCTATCCCACCTCGCCAGATCCGTCCCCCTCGCCGAGCACCCCAGATCCAGCACCGCCGCCGACCCCCGCACCCTCGATTCCCTACTCAACCGCCGCCGACCCCCGCACCCACAAGACCTCCCCGCTCCACCGGCATTATGCTTGATGATATTTTTAAAAATTATTACTATCTTATAAAAACTATTACTGTTATGATTTAAACAAGTTTGAACATATTTAAACACAAATAAGTATTAAACAACTTTTTAAATGCTTAAAAAAATTTGTGGAGCACAGGAGTCGAACCCAGACCTCCTGGTCTGAGAACTGGCTGCCGACCCGGTCGAGCTAGTAGAGGGGACTTGATGTGGATCAGTTCTGGTGGTAGATAACCTGTTGGCTCGAGCAGAAATCAAAAAAAATACTAATGGCGCACCACGGTTGGGTGCGCCATTAGTATGGACACTTGTATGAGGCTGCCGCCTTCCCCACCGATCCTGAGACCACTGATGGTGCCGCCGAGGATGACCACACTGATGCCACCACTGATGGTGCCGCCGAGGATGCCAAGATCGATGATGGCGGCGCCGCACGATGGCAGCCAACCGAAGAGGCAACGGAAGGACCGGCGCCCGATCGTGCTCCTCACCCTCAAGGAGGAAGTTATCAAGTGGACTCCAACGGAATCCAACGCGCCCGAACGAATAGTCAAGGGTACTCGCTTCAGCTCGGCTGCATTGTCTGAGCACCGCCTCGATCAACACCGAGAACTCAGACAGTGCCGCCCCACCCATATTCCCTCCCGCCCTCTCTCTCCTCGCCCTCGCCTCGATCCCTTCCCTCTCCTCTCGACGCTTGCTGCCCGCCGCCTCGGCGCTGCCCGCCGCCCAGCGCCGCCTCGATGCTGCCCGCCGCCCAGCGCCGCTCGACCCGCCCGACGCCGCTGCCCCACCACCTCGATGCTGCCCGCCGCCTCGACGCGACCCGCCGCCTGACGCCGCCACGCCGCCTCGACGCTGCCCCGCCACCCCGACGCGAATGAAGAGGAACACAAGGAGCACTTGCATTTGGTACTCGAGAAGCTCAGAGAACATCAGCTATACGCCAAGCTCAGCAAGTGTGAGTTTTGGTTGAAGGAAGTTGGATTTCTCGGACATGTTATATCCGGAGAAGGTATCGTAGTAGATCCCACTAAAGTTGTCACTGTGACTAACTGGGAAGCACCAACAACAGTTGGAGAGATCAGAAGTTTCCTTGGACTCGCAGGATACTACCGGAGGTTCATTGAAAATTTCTCGAAGATTGCGAAGCCTATGACCGAATTGTTGAAGAAGCATACCAAGTTCAAGATCTGCTCAAGGACCACCCTCACCTATTTGCTAGCCAACCCGAATCTCGAGGGCGAGATTCATCTTAAGGGGGGTAGGTTTGTAACATCCCAAATTTTCAATTTGGAATGTTATACATAGATCATCATTCCATATCATATTTTTGTTGCATTGTTGGCTCGATCCTAGAAATTCTACGCAACTCAAGGACCCACGGAGAGAGTTGGGGATTTTGTTATTTTCATATTTGAGTTTTTCTCAAATTTTGAAAATAGGATCATTGATTTTATTTATTTTATCTTCAATTATTTCTACTACCAAAATTTCACAAAGGGAATAAAATGACTTTCCCAAAATAAAAAATAATAATGATTTAATAAAAAAATCAAATAAGATTTATTCTGGAGTTTTTCGCCTTTTATTTGAATTTAGGAAAAATGCGTATTTTTCAAATTGCATTTAGGCCCCAAATAAATGTTCATCTTGTCCGACTTGATTTTAGAAGCCGGGGAAAATTTATTTCGGGATTTTTGGAGTTCGTTTAGTATGTCTTTTTAATTTTTCTTCAGCACGGAATTATTTAAAAAAACGCGAACCACCTCTGGGCCGTGCCCGAGCGGGACTCCGCTTGGGGGCACTATATATAGCGCCGCCCCAGCGCCCCCCCAGGCCCAGCCGCCCCGCCCCGCCAGCTTGCCAGCCACCGCCAGCCCACACCCGCGCCAAACCCTAACCCTAACATCGCCGCCAGATCTGGCGCCAGCCGCCGCCGCCGCCGCGCCGCCGCCGAGCCTCGCGGACTTCGCCGCCCGCCGCCGAGGTTCGCCGCCGCCTCGATCCGCGTCCGCCAGTTTTTTTTTATAAAACCGGCGGTTTTTTTCGATTTTCGTTAGATCGGTTTTATTTTCGGTTTAGTTTAGTTAGCGAGCGTTCGCTCGTTCGTTCGTTTTAACGAACGTGTTCGTCAGATTAGTTTAATTAACGAACGTTCGTTCGTTGACCCGTTCGTCATTTTTCTTTTTCTCGGATTTAATCCGCGATATTTCTAATCGCGATTCCTGATCCGATTTTCGTTTTAGTATAACTTTTCGCTCGTTTATCGGAATCAGGCGATTCAAGCGCCTGGAGTTTCGTCTCGAAACCCTCTTTCCGAATAATCTACTTAAACAAGTTTTTGGTTCTGTAAAATTTGACTTAGATCCAGATTAGTTAAATGAAGCTGTTTTCTTTCGCCGTTTGACTTTCGTTGCTTTGTTTGATTTGTTTCTTTTTGCAAACCGGAGTTCTTAAGTTGAACATTCTGTTTCGATCTTTTGTTCGAGTTTTACCTATGCATTAGATGAGTACTTATTGTATGCTTGTTTGTTTGTCTGCGATAGAATACCCGGAGTGCGCCGCCTGTTACTTCGAGTCTCTAGGTTTCGCGGATCATCAGCAAGGCAAGTAACACTTTGATCATACCTTTCTCATACCCAGTTTTTAAGCACTAGATCTATCCTCAAACATTGCATGATTAGGATCTAATTAAATTGTGGGATGGGAAGTAGATGAGGTAGTACCTATTACCTGTTTAATTATCAAACCTTTGGGAGTTACTTGTACGTTTGCTTATTATGCCATGCTATGCTAGTAGACGTGGATTGGGTGAGTGAATTTCCATGACAGATGTGAGATTATTAATTAATGGTTTATTTAAGGTGGCAACTTAAACACACATCTGGGTGGATTGAGGCACCTGATTTCTATCAGGACTTGCTTGTATTTCTTCGGACCGCCACCCAGGCTCAAAGGGATCATGAGATTATTCAAACTAGAAACTTCCTTGTGCAGCCACGTGCTATTATGGGCTCTAGCATAGTTGACTAAGTTGTGCGAACTCTTACGGGGTGGACTAGCAGATGTATGGGATGTAGGTTTGTACGGTCTACCCCTTATGTAAGGTGCAAGTGCTTCTGAAAGACTATGTCTCGGTCATCCGTTTCTCAAACACCATGTAGTGCGAGAAACCAAGCGGAGGTGATCGAGTCATGTGGGGAGAAGTGCGCAAACCTCTGCAGAGTGTATAAACTAATCATGGTTAGCCGTGTCCCCGGTTATGGACATCTTGAGTATCTAGTACTTGGATATCATGTGAATCTCATCATGTTACTTCTAATTTAATATTGTTGGGTTATTAATGAGTACTTTTAATTGGGATTGAGAATGCTGACAACCATTCTCAATGTTTAACAACCACCATGATAGTTAAATAAAATTTATTCCTTTGCAGTAGGGAAAAATTGGCTTTATGCAAAACTGTAACCATAGAGCTTTCCACCAGCCATATATGCATGTCATACTATACCGCTGGTGTGCGGAAGGAGAAAAAGACCAGCTCGGAAAGCCAGGCGCGAGAGGTTCAAGAACTCAAGGCACAGGTGGCGCAGATTCCGGAGATTGTCCAAGAGCAAGTGGAACAACGACTCAGAGCGACGATCACCGCCATTGTGCCTACCTTGATCTCGGGGTTGAGTGCGTGGATTGCGGGCGGCCAACAGGGGCCGCCGCCGATTCCTAGCTTCACGGCCAGCAACTCGCATAATGCGATGGCGGGGCCATTGGTGCCTCCGGTGGAGGCGGCATTGGTGTCTCCGACGCCAGCACGGGAGCTTAATGCACCCGGGTGTACGCCGGCCGGCACCTCTGCAGCAAGCGGCCCCTCCGTCAACTGCACGCCCGCCGTTGGCGGTGCGTCTACATTAGCCGAGCTCGACGCCATCATCACGGTAACTAATTAAGCCTCTCTCGACCGAGGACTTCATCTCCTTGCCTTTGACTGGGCATCCCTAACGCCCTACATGTTTTCGCAGGGCGCCGCCGACGTTCTGTGCACTCTCCTCCATTTCGTGAACAACGAGTTGGTCGATGTCGCCAAGGGAAAAATCGTTCAACCGGGCAACGCCTTGTTCCACGGTACCCAGATGCCACCCAACTTGTTTAGGGTTCAACTGGTTCGGGTGCTGCCAGGCTGCGACGACTTGTTACCTCCGATTCGACCCGTTGGGGCCGACGATGATGGCGTGATGACCCTCAGCGCCTGCCTGAGCTGGCCCCTGCTTTGGCCGAAGAGCCAGATTCGTTTGGGGGCGGGGGACACCACCCCAAAGACAACACCGCCAGTCGTGCCGGCGCCAAGTCGGCCCCATGGCAAGACCGCCGCAATGGTGCCGGACATCCCTATGCCACTAGATCCAAACATGCATATGGCACAGGATCATAACGACGACGACGACGATGATACATTTGGCAACGTCGATCAGTACTTTGCCGATCATGGGTACGATGGCGACTTCATGGGGCCTCCTTCTCAAGAACCAAACCCAACAAAAGACGTGTGCGATCTAGCTGGTACCGCGGAGAAGCCAAGTTGCAACAGGCGCCGTCTGGCGTTCAGCTCTCAGGAGACGCCTCCAGCTGCCGACTTCACCGAGCCTCAGATAGGCGAGGTGCGAAATATTATCAGCCCCAACACACTCAAGAAGGCGGTCTGTGAGCGTAACTCGGTCCCATTACAGAGAAGAAGAAGGCACGCAAAAGAAAGACTAAGAAGGGTGCGAGCCAGCCGGCACCGAGTACGATCCGTGCTCAGGACGGGCCACCTTCACCGCAGGATATCTCGAGGAGGGTGCATGTGGCAGGTAGGGTGATGCTACCGACAAATATGCTCAATGCTGCAACCGGTGCTATGCGGAGTCTGCATGATGATGTGTTCTTTCTTTGGAGAAGCGGCATCTCGAGAGAAGGATGTGGCATACCCGGTTTCGCGCCAAGGTGCCAGAGGGCAAGGGCTTTGTGGATAACTCCATCGGGCGTCACGATCGTCCTGCGTTTTGATGACATCCACGCTATGTTGAACCTTCATCCGCTGCACTACACCTTCGCTCGCTATTTTCGCGAGTATGGAGATGCGGATCATTTGCGATAAGACCCGGACATCGTGATAGTCGACCCTTCTACATGCGTGCCAAGATCTTGGGCAGCGCTGGGACCGCAAGTCCCGAGTTCTTACCTCGGCGCCATTCGGCAAACCAAGATAAGGATAACTTCCTCGTGCCTTACTTTCCCGAGTAAGTCCTCCTCAACCGCCCGTAACATATGAATTCTTACATTTCGATCGTTTTCTTTTAACATTCCGTGTTTTCTGCAAAGGACACACGTTGCACGCTCATCCTCCTAAGCCCCAAATATTCCATGGCCACGTATTTCGACCCGGACCGTCAGTCGAACGTAGACTACACAAATGTCAAGAAGGTTCTTGATGATGTTCTCCCCGGCTACGCCAAATCTGGAGCCACCTTCACCAAGCCCATTCGTAAGTACGACAAGCATGTGTTCTCCCACAATACGACGTTCTGCTGCGTCAAGCAGCCGCCTGGAGGTCAGAAGGGTGCCTACTACGCCGTCCATCACATGCGGGCGATCGTACGGGACCATCATCAACTTCTGCTACCGAGTAAACTCAAAGATTGGGCAAAGAGCGTGTCGGCAATCCAGGACGCGGACCTCCAACAAGAATTCTTTCGCATCCAATCGGAGTTTGCGGAAATCATCCATCAAGATGTCCTTCGTACCTCGGGGCAGTTCTACCTCAACAATCAACCGTCCAACAGTGACATCGACACAATGCTACAAATGCAGGCTGACAACGACCGTTATTTCATGACTCCCACGATAGATGGCGGCTTCATCCATGCTCCGGTCCCTTGAGTCGAGTCGAAAGCAGTGATGCTGTGTCTAGTTCTGAAACATCGATTGGCTCATGTTGTAATTAAACTTTAATGAACTTGTAGTATGTCTCTTTGGTTTCGAGAGTCGTTCAACTTAGATGTAATCGATGCTATTAATGTCTTGCTTTTCTCTTCCGATCGCTCTGCTGCATACTTATATATTGCTTATGTATTGTCTCGTGAATTGGTACTAACGTTTCGTTTGGCTAGTGCATAGCGATGCCGACGTATGTCGTGTACAAGGGTAAGCTTCCCAGAGTCTACGATGACTGGGAGGAGTGTCGGAGACAGGTTCACCGATTCAGCGGTAACAGTTACAAAGGGTACACCACTAGGGCCGAGGCCGAATCTAGATACGCCCGCTATCTAGCGGGAGAGGGGAGGGAGCGTTGGAGGAACCGGATGAAGACGAGTTTCATCGTGATGATGCTCATCGTGATGACCACAGCTCTCTTCTATGTGATGGTAGTTTAGATGATCGATATTGACTTGTAATGTGAAGACAAACTCGCTACTCGCGGTCTCGAGACTTGTAATATAATGTTCTATCTTTGTTCGGTCTTTTCAATTCGGAGACTAATATGATGAATTGTATTCGGAGACTAATATGATGAATTGTATTCAAAGACTAATCTTCTATTGTATTCGATGAATCTGTTGTTGATGTGTGTTGTCTATATTTTGTCAAATTATACATTTTGTAACCTGTGCAAAAAACAGAAAATAAAAATAAAAACCTAATTTTCATACTAATGGCGATCACATGATAAAGGCACCATTAGTATGACAAATCATACTAATGGCGCATCACTGGATAGTGCGCCATTAGTATGCCGCGGTTACTAATGGCGCATCCAGTGGTAGTGCGCCATTAGTATGCCAAAGCACCTGGGTATACATGGCCCCTGGAAGGCATACTAATGGCGCACCCTGGCCTATACTAATGGCGCACCAGTGGTGCGCCATTAGTATACCAGATACTAATGGCGCACCAGTGGTGCGCCATTAGTAAAAATTACTAATGGCGTGCTAGTAATGGCGCACCACAGATGCGCCATTAATGGCCAAATTAGGTGCGCCATTAGTAGGGGTTTTTCTAGTAGTGGATGTCATATTCACAGGCATTATGTGTAAAGTAAGAAGATACAATTCAAGTTAGAAGCAATACAAGCTAGACATCATACGCAACATGCAATCACATATAATAGTGCCAAGTTAGAGCAAGCACCTGTGATGGTGGAGTAGGGGAGATGTGCTCGTCATCTACACAGCTACGTTGACTGTCCAGCCTTATGTTGTCTTGCAAATCTTGTTGGGAGGATGGCAGAGTAGAATTTGTAGAGACCCCCTGTTTGAGTTGCTCCGAAGGACCACCATCATCCACTGCCGGACTAATTTCCTTCAGCTGTAATGATTTTGCATTGTGAAGTCAAACTGATAAGAAAAAGGAATAAAATTCGCTCTTCAGAACTCATTCATGCATGATACTGACGAACACTACTCGGATGAAAGGCAAACACATGATGCAAGGATGGAATATGTATGAAAAACAGGATGGCGTGACATATTCACACCTATGATGTGGTAACTAAGCAGAAGGCATTTCAACAAATTAGAAGCACTTCAAGCTAGACACCATATGAAAGATGCAACCAATATCACTCTGCCTAGTTCAAACTGTATGGCGTTTCAACAAATTAGAAGCAGTACATGCTATAAATCATATGTAATAGACAACCAATATCACAGTGGCGACTTAAAGGTGCCTTATCATAAGTGACTGATGCGGGATATGCAAGAACAGTAGTCTGATGTAGAAACAGGAACACATGTCATATTCACAGGCATTATGTGTAAACTAAGCAGATGCAATTAAACAAAGTTAGAAGCAATACAAGCTAGACATCATACGCAACATGCAACCACATATAGTAGTGCCAAGTTAGAGCAAGCAACTATGATGGTGGAGTAGGGGAGATGTGCTCATCATCTACACAACTACGTTGACTGTCTAGCCTTGCGTTGTCTTATGAATCTTGTTGGGAGGATGGCGGAGTAGAATCTGTAGAGAACCTCCATTTCAGTTGCTCGGAAGGAACACCATCATCCAATGCCTTGCCAATTTCCTTCAGCTCTATTGATTTTGCATTGTGAGGTCATACCGACAAGAAAAAGGAATATAATTCGCTCTTCAGAACTCGTTCATGCATGATACTGACGAACACTACTCTGATGAAAGGCAAAGTCATGATACGAGGATGGAATATGTATGAAAAAATGGATGGCTTGACATATTCACACCTATGATGTGGTAACTAAGCAGAAGGCACTTCAACAAATTAGAAACACTGCAAGACACCATATGGAAGGTGCAATCAATATCACTCTGCCAAGTTAAAACTGTCTCGTCATAGGTGGCATTCATCAAACTAGAAGTAATACATGCTTGAAATCATATTCAAGACGCAAACCAATATCACACTGCCAACTTAAAGGTGTCCCATCATAAGTGACTGATGCAGGATACACAAGAAGAGTAGTTTCTTGCAAGAACATGGTGTGATAGACAGATATAGTATGTACCAAAAACAGGAAAGCGTGTCATATTCACATGTATCATGTGTAAGCTAAGAAGATGCAGTTTACACTAATTAGGAGCAATACGAGCTAGACACCACATGCAACATGCAACCAGATATCACATTGTCAAGTTAGAGCAAGCACCGTGGATGGTGGAGTAGGGGAGCAGAGACTTGGACCTTGTAATGCACTATCAGTACAAGGAGAGTCGGTACAGATGCTCCGTTTACATTGCTGCAGAGGACCACCATCATTGCCTTCCTTACTCTTTTCCTTCCTCTTTCTTGATTTTGCCTTGTCAAGTCAAACCCACAAGAAAAAGGAATAAAATTTGCTCTTTAGAACTCATTGATGCATGATACTGACTAACACTACTTTCATGTAAGGCAGCCGCATGATAGGAGGATGGAATATGTATGAAAAACAGGACGGCGTGACATATTGACATGTATGATGTATAAAGTGTAAACTAAGCACAAGGTGCTTGAACTTGTTAGAATCAATGCAAGCTAGAAACCATATGAAAGATGAAACCAATATCACTCTGCCAAATTAAAAGGGTGCCCTAACAAATGTATTTGACCAAATTAGAAGCAATACATGGAAACAGACTAGAAATAATATGCAGTATGCAACGAATAAAGGTGACTCGTCATAAGTGATTGATGTAGGATACAGAAGAGAGGTAGTTTCATGTAAGAACAAGGTTAACACATAGATGTAGTGTGTACCAAAAATAGGAAGGCATGTCATATTCACAGGTATAGTGTGTAAACTAAGCAGATGCAATTTACCCTAATTAGAAGCATTACAAGCTAGACACTATATGCAACATGCAACCACATATCACATCGCTGGTTAGAGCAAGCACTGTGATGGTGGTGTAGGGAAGTGCGTCTTCAAGTACAGAGCTACGTTCAATATCTTCATTTAGGCTTGCTGTTTCTTGAGAATCATGTGGAGAGGATGAAATTGCATTCTTTATAAGAGTATTGTGTCTCATATTAACCCACGTGCGTGACTGTCTCATCATAAGTGATAGATGCAGGATACACAAGAATAGTAGTTTGATGTAAGAACATGGTGTGATAGGCAGATGTAGTATGTACCAAAAACAGGAAGGCGTGTCATTCACATGTATAATGTGTAAGTTAAGGAGATGCAATTTAACAAATTAGGAGCATTGATGAGGGATACACAAGAAAAGTAGTTTGATGTAAGAACATGGTTAATAGAAAGACGTAGTATGTACCAAAAACAGGAAGGCATGTCATATTCACAGGTATAATGTGTTAACTAAGCAGATGCAATTTACCCTAATTAGAAGCATTACAAGGTAGACACCATATGCAACATGCAACCACATACCACGCTGCCAAGTAAGAGCAAGCATCTGCGATGGTGGTGTGGGGGAATTGCAGTGATCAACTAGAGAGCTACGTTGACTATCTTCATTTAGCCTTGCTGTTTCTTGAGAATCATGTGGGGAGGATGACACTGCACTCTTTAAACGAGTAGGGCATCTCACAGTAACCCACTTGGGTGACTGTCTCATCATAAGTGATTGACGAGGGATACAATAGAGGATTAGTTTGATGTACGAACATGGTTAATAGACATATGTAGTATGTATTAAAAACAGGAATGCATGTTATTATCAAAGGTATAATGTGTAAAGTAAGCAGATGCAATTTAACCAAATTGGAAGCAATACAAGCTAGACACCATATGCAACATGCAACCACATTTGACAGCGTGAAGTTAAAGCAAGCACCTGGGATTGTTGTGTGTGGCAATTGAGATCATCAACTGCGGAGCTACATTTACTGTCTCCAACTGCTGACACTGCACCCATTAGAGTGCTGAAATGCTTAGTGCTTATCTTTGAATTACACTGGAGCGACTTCTGTCTTTTCTTTTCTGCATTCATTAACACTGCGTCAGAGTCTGAAATACCCATGCATAAAAAAACAATAGTGTGAGTATGGGTGAAGTGTGTGCACAATTAGTACAAAGGTAAAGGTAGCAGATAGCAGTCGGTGAGAAATAAATGACGGGAGACATATGATAGCTCTACAACATGCATGGCACACTAAATTACTACAGGATTCTATGAAAATAACAGTCGACTAAAAGCAAATAGGTCAGTCCATTTTTTCTGCATCGTTCGATGTACAAAGAACGGGCAGATCGCCTTCATCTACCTCCAGCCAGTCAATGTTGACGATCTTCCTCGAAACGCCAGCGACCACCGCCCAAGATTCTCCCCGCCTGCACCTCCCTCGACCTCACCGCACCGCCGTGCTTGGCACCGCCCCCCGGTCGTCCATTCAAGCCCCGCCGACCTCCAGATCGGGCGCAAGCAGCTCCTGCGCCCCATACCCCTATGATAGACACCGATGCACCGCTTCCACGGGGAAGAGGCGGACTAGGTGCTCCGCACACCTAAGCGGGTGCTGCTTCTTTTAATTGCGGTTCGACTGACCCTGAATTGAAATCCAGGCGGGCTACTGACCTCTAGCAAAGTTGAAATAGTAAAAGGGAGGAAACCTTATGCATTTAGTATCACAAAGAAGATGCAGTAAGAAGCGCTCAACTAGTTTCTTTCGTGGGATGAATACGGTGTGAGTGGAGACGTAAGATTTGCACGAATAAGGGAAGAAGAGTACCTCTTTCGGCTGGTAGTGCTGTGTCCTCCTTCTATTTTTTCAATGATCTTCTTTTGGTTCGCCGGAAACCAGAAGTTGTGAAGGGCGGTGCAGCTTTGGACGAACCCATGGCCAAGTTATTGAGTGTGGTGCGGTGGCCGTCTGTCGGCGGCGGGGAAGCATATCCAAGGTGGCAAACGATAGTAGTGGGAACAACTCCGGTGTGGTGGACGGTTGCGATAGTGGAGCGGCAGTAGTGAGCCACAGGACGTCGTGGTCGGAGTGGTTCTGGTACGGCGCACGTCAGTGTCAGCGTTGTGGAGGCAGCTCTGCCTCGGCTTCAGCTGCTAAGTCCTTGAGGGCATTGCGGTTGCGGTTGCATTGGACGACGACGTCGGGGTACTGGCTCCGACGTGATTGAGGAGGGCGGTGGTGGATTGGCCGCTATGGGGTAGAGGACGGAGGAGGCTGGGGTTTCGCGGCTGGTGGAGAGGGCGTTTTCGCGCCCACGGAGTATGAATGGGGAAACGGAGGGAGGCGGGGAACTAAGGGGGAACAATGTTTCGGTTTGAGACGCGCTTGTTTGAAATTTGGGGAAATTTACAAACTTTGCCCCCATCATAAATTTCGGACATATTGCGGGTTGGGGGTAGGACAATCATGTCAGGTGTCCCAAATGTGGGCGGGATAGATTTCGGCCTAGTGCATGGGTGTTTAGGCACCCACGGCATATGAATGCTTCTCGGAGGCGGTTGAGACTGGCGTCTTGGTGAAGTTACAAACCTACCCTGGTTTAGACCTTTGGACATCAGGCCGATAGGCTACAAGGGCCAGAGTCAGGACAGCAATCTCCTACCACCACACATTAGTCTCGCGCGGTTTCGGGTGACCAGAGGCCTATTTGGCGCTTCGTTCAATATTTGGGAGCAGAAGCATTAACGTTTTTGGTTATCTTGAATTGAACTTTCAGGATTTGTCAAACTTCACAAATATTTACTCTTGAAAATCCTAAAGCTACAATTATTTTGGAATGGAGGGGGTACATTTGAATATACATTGTACACGAGTATATATTAAAAAATATGCAACTTACCTCTGTTGATGCATGGTTCCAGATATAATCTCCTTGGTTGCAAAAAAAAGTTAGATATGCATATGAATATATATAGCATGTTCAAACTCACAACAAAGATTGATGCCCCCTTTTACATCTGATTTACAAATGCCATTTTCTCGGGTTCAAATAGATGAATGCACTTCCTATGAATTCGAATCTTCGAAACCCCCTTTATGTTGAATTCGACATGTATTCTATTTCGTAGCTAGCAATTTGGAATGTATCCATGCAAGTGAAAAATGTATAAAGTGCTTCACACTAACAACATGGAGTGCACTAATTAATGTTTATATATGAATTGCAAAAGCATCCATTGCCTGTATTTCAAACCGCTCTCACTATGGATCGATAATATGAAATAAACACATGCACATGCTAGAATTCAATAGAGTATGGGTGTCTGATAGACCGATTTTCGTCCATACGCAATTTACAAAATATATGATCTCATCCAAAAATAATAATGCCATTTATATTTTAATTGAATGCATAGAACCGCCTTTTACATGTAGATGCACTATGCCTTGGCCCGTTCTCACAAACGCGTTATATATCTCTCTATCTAACGCATAAGTGCACACACTTTATATGCATCGGCATTTCTCTTTCACACATGCTCACAATCTCTCTCAGGTTGTCGGGGTGTCTCACGCACATGCTCTCTCTGTTTCTCTCTCTCTCTCTTTCTGACTACTGTGTACCACTCTTTTCACTAATCCCAGCTGGAAAACACTATTTCTCTCACATGCATATATACACACGCACGGTCTCTACTAGCCCTCTATACACACATATATGTGCCTATGTGTCTCCCGCACACACATTACCTTTAGGCCTCTCTCGCACACATTGCCCCCCCAGACACACCTCTCTCTTAGTAGTTGGCAGATATGATTTCATCATATCATTCTCTAGGATATCCCTGGCTGTTAGGCTGGATGGTAATACGAGGCAAAGTTTTACCCAAGTTCGGATCGGACCCTTGCAGTTGAAGAAAGAGCCTACTCGCATCAGATATTAGTGATAGGGTGTGTACAAAGTACACGTGGATACCGTGCATTGTGCGTGTGTGTATACTATCGACGAACTAGCCCCCAAGCTTGTATAACATATTGGGGGCCTAGGGTTACGAATCATATATAGTCGGCTTATCACTAGTGGGGATAGAGTCCTCCGCGACTCTGGTAGCTTCGTGTTGTATGCCGAGTCCTCCACATGGGTCTTCGTATAACACGTCTTGGTCCAACCTATATGTGGCGCAGGATGGAACCGACCCATGAGTCTTCATGTTGACCCACCACAACTAGAAATGATGTGCCCACTGTTGGGGAACGTAGTAATTTCAAAAAAATTCCTACGCACACGCAAGATCATGGTGACGCATAGAAACGAGAGGGGAGAGTGTTGTCTACGCACTCGTGAGACCGGCGAAGCGCTGACGCAACATAGAGGAAGTAGTCGACGCCTTCCTGGTCCAACCGATCCAAGCACCGCATCCGCACCTCTGAGTTCTTGACACACGACAGCTCGATGACGCACCCGGCTCCGATCCAGCAAAGCTCGGGAGGAGTTCCACAAGACGATGGCGTGGTGACGATCTTGATGTTCAACCGTCGTAGGGCTTCGCCTAAGCACCGCTACAATATGATCGAGGTGTAATATCGTGGAGTGGGGCACCGCACACGGCTAAGGAACGATCACGAAGATCAACTTGTGTGTTCTAGGGTACCCCCTGCCCCCGTATATAAAGGATCCAAGGGGAGGGGGCGGCCGGCCAAGGAGGGGCGCGCCAGGGGGGAGTCCTACTCCCACTGGGAGTAGGACTCCCTTTCTTTCCTAGTTGGAGAAGGAGAAGAGGGGAAAGAGTAGGAAGAAGGGAAGGAAAGGGGGGGGGGGCGCCGCCCCCCTTCCCTTATCCTATTCAGACTAGGAAGGGGAGGGGCGCGCGGCCACCTCCTGCCTCCTTCTCTCTTCTCCCTCAAGGCCCATGTAGGCCCAATAACCCCCCGGGGGGGTCTGGTAACCCCCCGGTACTCCGGTAAAATGCCGATTTCACTCGTAACGATGCCGATGTCCAAATATAGGCTTCCAATATATCGATCTTTATGTATCGACCATTTTGAGACTCCTCGTCATGTCCGTGATCACATCCGGAACTGCGAAGAACCTTCGGTACATCAAAATACATAAGCTCATAAAGAAACGATCATCGTAACTTTAAGCGTGCGAACGCTACGGTTCGAGAACAATGTAGACATGACCGAGACACGTCTCCGGTCAATAACCAATAGCGGGACCTGGATGCCCATATTGGTTCCTGCATATTCTACGAAGATCTTTATCGGTCAGACCGCATAACAACATACGTTGTTCCCTTTGTCATCGGTATGTTACTTGCCCGAGATTCGATCGCCGGTATCCAATACCTAGTTCAATCTCGCTACGCAAGTCTCTTTACTCGCTCCGTAATACATCATCTCGCAACTAACTCATTAGTTGCAATGCTTGCAAGGCTTCCGTGATGTGCATTACCGAGAGGGCCCAGAGATACCTCTCCGACATTCGGAGTGACAAATCCTAATCTCAAATACGCCAACCCAACAAGTACCTTTGGAGACACCAGAGAGCACCTTTATAATCACCCAGCATTCGCCAGGATGTTCGTAGCACACAAAGTGTTCCTCCGTAAACGGAGTTGCATAATCTCATAGTCATAGGAACATGTATAAGTCATGAAGAAAGCAATAGCAACATACTAAACGATCGGGTGCTAAGCTAATGTAATGGGTCATGTCAATCAGATCATTCAACTAATGATGTGATCCCGTTAATCAAATAACAACTCTTTGTCCATGGTTAGGAAACATAACCATCTTTGATTAACAAGCTAGTCAAGTAGAGGCATACTAGTGACACTGCTTTGTCTATATATTCACACATGTATTATGTTTCCTGTTAATACAATTCTAGCATGAATAATAAACATTTATCATGATATAAGGAAATAAATAATAAGTTTATTATTGCCTCTAGGGCATATTTCCTTCAGCCTCCCACTTGCACTAGAGTCAATAATCTAGATTACACAAGAATGATTCTAACACCCATGGAGTCTTGGTGCTGATCATGTTTTGCTCGTGGAAGAGGCTTAGTCAACGGTCTCGCAACATTCAGATCCGTATGTATCTTGCAAATCTCTATGTCTCCCACCGACTAGATCCCGGATGGAATTGAAGCTCTCTTGATGTGCTTGGTTCTCTTGTGAAATCTGGATTCCTTCGCTAAGGCAATCGCTCCAGTATTGTCACAAAAGATTTTCATTGGACCCGATGCACTAGGTATGACACCTAGATCGGATGTGAACTCCTTCATCCAGACTCCTTCATTGGCTCCTTCCGAAGCAGCTATGTATTCCGCTTCACACGTAGATCCCGCCACGACGCTTTGTTTAGCTTGCACCAACTGACAGCTCCACCGTTTAAGGTAAACACGTATCCAGTTTGCGATTTAGAATCGTCCGGATCAGTGTCAAAGCTTGCATCAACGTAACCATTTACGATGAGCTCTTTGTCACCTCCATATATGAGAAACATATCCTTAGTCCTTTTCAGGTACTTCAGGATGTTCTTGACCGCTGTCTAGTGATCCACTCCTGGATTACTTTGGCACCTCCCTTGTCAGGGGTTGGATGCGACATATGCCAACGGGTGGCTTATCATGGTGGGGGCGAGTAGAACGTCGACGGTGCCCGGAAACGGGATGAGGCGAAGACATGCACGCCGGCGAATCTTACCCAGCTTCGGGGCTCTCTGAGGAGATAACACCCCTACTGCTGCTCTGCGGGGTCTCCGCATGATCACTATGGGGTGATAGTACAATGGTGCTCCTCGAGCTGTGTGGAGGCAGGAAGGAGCAAGGCTAGCTCTTTCCCTCTTGCTATATGTCTAAACCTATCCAGGGCCGAACCCTTTGCATGGGTGCCCCGGGGGGTTTATATAGGCCTACACCCCGGGGGTACAATGGTAATCCGGTCAAGCGTGGTTCTCACCCACTGGCCTTCTTGTAGCCGCCCTCGCTGCGCTGCTGGGGCCCGCTGATCGGCGGGCCTCATGGACAGCGAACACTGTCAGCGCCGCCCCGATGACGCAGGCTCGGTCATGGGGTCGTGGGAATAGTGTCGCCGTTTGTCAGGTGATCACTGTCGCCACTCCCCGTCCAATCTGATTTATGGCTTGTGGGGCCCTGGCCGAGAGGCGGCCGACTGGGAGGCCGACCAGAGGGCCGCCTTCGACTCTCCGCCGCCTTCTTCTATCTCACCGACGGGGCCCGCGATCTCCGGGCCAGACGCGCCGCCGTCGTGGCACAAAGGCTTTGTGCACTGTGGCTGAGAAACAGGAGGCATGGCACAGCCGCGCGCCACCGAGATCTCCGTGACGCGCTCATCAGAGCCATGCCTTCTTCCCGTGGGTCCGAGGGGACAGCCACGATGGAGCCGCACTTCGCGATCGGTTCGTGAAAGGTCGCGGCCGACTCTCAGCTTGGCCCTTTGGGAGGTCGCAGCCGAGTCGGCTTGTTCCGAGTCGCGCTCGAGGATCGCCCGGTCGCCACCGAGACTCGCCTTCGAAGGTCGCCTCACCGACTCGCCTTCCCGGGTCGCCAGCGGGACTCGGCCTTCAAGGTCGCCACTGGGACTCGCCTTCAAGGTCGCCTCACTGACTTCGGCCGAGGGCGCGAGCCGCCGATGTCTTGAAGATCTTGGGTCCCGGTCACCTACCCATGGCCCATTACTCCGACAAGAGTCCCCGGTCGGGCGGCGAAGCCGGCGGGCGCCGCCGTGGGGCTTCGCGCCAGACTCGAGGTGCCGACTCGAGATTCGCTGCCGCGTCTTGGGCCGCCGGCTGAGTCGGCTCGCCCATGAGGGGCCGCCGCCGCCACCGTGGCGGGAAACCGAGGCGACGGCTACGCTTCCTCGCCATCTATGAGACGGTCCCATCGCGGACGCCATGTGGAGGCGATAGCCTACCGCCCACGCTGCGGACAGACGGGCCGCCAGTGGGGCTCGCCATTACCGCGCCTCGCCCCGAGCGGATCCGCTGCGCCGAGGGCGGTTGGCATCCCCACGCGTTATCGCGGCGAAACTTCGGGGTTTAATCGTGGCGCCGTGGGGTCGGGTGCGAATCCCCACGCCGCCTCGCTTTCAGCCCACGGGCTATAATAGGCTGAGGGGAGCGCGCGCATAGCACGCCGCACTCCTCCCCGCCCTCTTGCCTTTCTTCTTCCTTCGCCCGCCCCGCCGCTTTTTCTTCGCCGATGATGAGTTCTTCCTCCGCCGCGCCTCCGCCTCGCGGCCCGGCGAGTGGGATGGCTCGGACGTGACGCCGAGGACATCGAATTCTTCGCTGACCCGCCGCCCCGAGCGCTGGATTTGGTGCAGGCCCGCCTGCGCCGGCGGGAGAAATCCGCCCGCGCGGAGGCAAAGCGAAGGGTCATCTTCCGCCGCATCTCATGCGCTGGATGGGGCTCCCAGCGAAGCGGGTTCCTCCGCTGCTCGAGCTGTACAACTTGCAGCCGCACCACTCACCCCCAACGCGGTGGTGCTTCTCTCCGCCGCCACCACCGTGCGAGGGCTACATCGGCGTTCTCCCCACTCTCGAGCTGTGGGAGAGTTCTTCTTCGGCTCGGCACCCGTGCTGCCGCACGCCGCGCGCGGCGGCACGCTCATCGCGGCCACGGCGCACGACGGCCGACAACCCTTTTCCGCCCATCCTACTGGTGAAGTCGGTGAAGATGTGGCGAAGACGATTTCTACGGAAGAACGCCGCCACCGACGGCGATCGGGTCAACTTGCCGCCTTCGACCCGAGCGGCCGACCGGCGGCCGGCTAGCTGGTCCCATCGGCCGGTCGCCTCGCCCCGGAGTCAGCGCCGTGGCTCGCCCGAAGTCATGACGCAGCCGGAGGGGCTCATCGCCCCGATCTCTTGGCCGCCGTGGCGCTACCGGTACTTCCGCCTAAGGCCGCCCCACCTCATCTCGCCAGATGAGCGGCCGCACGATCCAAGCCGGCTGTGCACCAAAGACATGCCGCGGGAGAAGTGGCGAACATGGTGAACCTCATCGCCCACCGCAAGTTCACCGACGAGTGGCAGTTCGCAAGGAGCCGCACTGCGCGACAACCTCCGCCAGGGTAAGTTGTTTTCCGTCTGCATTTCGATCTTGCTTGTATCCGACTTTGAGCTCGATCTTGTTGGTATTGTTGAGCAGTAATCCTCACGGCGCCATGGCAGCGCCACAAGAGAGTCACAGGAGTACGCCCCGACCGTGAGGTCGGCGACGCCGACGACCCCCGACTTGGGGGCCGTGGCGCTGAGGCCGACGCCAAGGCGGCGGAGAGGAAGAAGACGGCGGCTCGGACTCGCCGGGCGACCTTCGCCGACCGCCCGAGGATCGACATCGACGCGGAAGTCATCCCACGCCGCCAACCGAGAGCCAGCCCCTCCCACCAAGCCGGCGCAAAAAGGCGCCACGCCGGGCCGAGCGCGCCCGGCGGCAGGCCGAAGAAGCCCAGGGGGGCCGCCGCCGCGACCAAGCGGGAGGAGGCGGCCCCGAAAGCCAACCGCTTCCGAAAGGAAGTGAAGAGGCCGCCACTTGATTCTTCGTAAGTCCCTTACTCTTTGTTTCTTTTCTGACTTTGCTTGAATTGTTCTGACTCTCCCCCCCCCTTTCTTCTCCAGCGCCCCCCTCTCCCTTGAGAGAGCCGCCGTGCCCTCCGTCATGGGGTCGGGGGCGACGTCCTCCAACACGCGGCGGGTTGATCCCGCCGCCGACCTCCGAGAGGCGACGGCACGGAATGCGCAGGAGAAGCGCGCGGAGGAGGAGGCCGAGCGCCTGGAGAGGGCGCAGGCCGAGAAGGCGACCGCCAATGCCCAGCGGCATCTGGATGAGGCTGCGCGCGGCGCGCCGCGCGAAACGGGATGCCGAGGCGTTGCTCGCCAGCCGGGCGATGCTTCGCCCCTCCGCTGTCGCTGCCGCCGCCGCCGAATTCACGGGCAGACTGGGAGGTCGGCACCGCCAATCTCGCAGAGGAAGGTGGCGGCGCTTCGGGCTCGACACCTGCGGCGCCGCCCCGCCGCCCACCGCCTGCTCCGAGGCCGCACGGCAAGCAGCCGCGGACTCGCAGGATCCGCCGACCGCGGATGACGCCGACGCGCAGCTGCTTCTCCAGTCGCGCCGCGTTGCCGCGCCGCCGGGTCGAGAGGACGAGTCAGCGCGCGAAGCTCGAGATCGACGCCGCCAAAGATGGCGAACTCGACGCCGAGGCCTCCCAGGTTGCCGCCCACCGGCCGGGTGCGCGGCGGCGGCACCGCCCGCTGAACCAGCGCTTCGACGCTCACCCAAGTTGCGCAAAGAAGGCGGCCTCCAACTCTACACCAGACGATTCGCCATGCGGCCTCCGTCCGGCACGCTTTGTTTTTCCTTTTTCGCTCTTCTTGTCTTTTTCGTGGGGCGCAACGCACTCCACCGGGTGTAGTCCCCGAGTTCGAGTCGGCCGCTGAAAGCAGCGGCTCGAACTCCTTCTAGCGAAGCTCCGGCTGACTTTGCTTTGCCGCCTTGCAGGAGTATCACAACCTCCACGCTATCGCCTTCAACCGCAACGCTGAAGAGCCGAGAAGCGGACCGCCGATCCGCGGAGAGTCGAGGTGAGCGGATTCTTCCTTCTTCGCGGCGCACAAGCGCACTCCGCTGGTCAGTAGTCCTCGAGATTCGGCATCGATCACGAGCAGTCGGGCCGGATCTCTCGCTGACTTTCCTTCCTTCTTCTCGGGCGCGGCTACGCTACGCTGGCTGTAGTCCCGAGATTCGGCCGATCGCCGAAAGCATCGGGCCGATCTCCCCGCGACCTTCCTTGTCGACGATGTTTTATCTTTCTTTGGGCTTCAGACGCCAATGCCGCCTTCAAGGGCGATGGATGAGGCCAATGCCGCCTGTCGCGCTTAAGGAGGAGGAGGCGACAAGCTCGCCCAAGAGCGCGACCTTCCGGCGACGCAGCTGGCCGAAAGAATGATCTGCTTTGAAAGCGCAGAGGACGCCAAGACGCTGGAGGAGGCCTCCTAGCCGAAGTTCGCGATGGAGCGAGCCGCCGACCGACCGTGAGGCGATGCCGACCTCCGCTACCACGCGTTTCGAGGACATCATCGACGGTAACTCTCGCTTCGCTTTTGGTCCTTCGACTCGGTCGAACTCGCTTCCGGTTTTTCTCGACCGCTTTTTCTTGTCTTTGGCAACTTCTTCCCGCCACTGCAGCCATCCTCCGCCATCGAGGCGGATCGGGAGGAGCGGAGGGCGAGGGTGAAGTGATCGCCGCCAACGCCCCCGAACCGCTGACGAGCAGATCTTGAGTATCGGGCTCGCCGCCTCGCCACCGCTGATGCGCCGCTTCAACGCGCCGGCGCGCCTGTCGCTTCCGCCAGCGGGCCGGAGATGCCGCTTTTCGCGACCGCCAATGGACGGCCGATCGGCCGAGGTCGCCGCTGGTCGCTTCGCTTGAGGGGCTCGCCCATGCCGGAGCACGCCGCCCCGAGTTCGCCAAGGGGTGGTACTGGCTGGACTCGACCGCCGGCCGTGTTCCGGCCGAGGCCCAGGCCGAGTTGGGGGCCGTGGAAGGCGCCCTTGTCGAGCGCGCGGCGGCCATCGCCGAGTACACGGACACCAGCGTCTTTGTGCCCGAGCGGGCCGCCGACGGCGAGGAGGTTCCGCCCGAGTGGTTCGGGATGCACCCAGAGTACGAGGAGGACTCGGCGGAGGTAATCGGCTCCAGTACCGAAGGGGAGGGCGAGTCGGAGGACGGAGGCGAGGAAGAGGCGCCAGAACACGAGGCAGGCGGCCATCTCACCTGATCGCGGCCCAAAGAACGAGCCTCGAAGGACCAGCGACTGTCAGCCGAAGGCGACTGGCCGAGACCGCCACCTGACCGCCTGACGCCGACGCGGGCCTCCGCCCTCCGGCCCGAGGCCGCCTCTAGAGTGTATCACTTTGCTTGTCTTTTTTGTTCTTTAGAAAACTTGTCATTATGTAACAATTCCACCATGGGTGTATTCGCCAAGGGCCTTATTGTAAATATTTATCAAATTTCCGCCTTTCCTTGCTTTGGCTCTTAGACTTTTTTCTTTGCCGCCTTCCTTCGTTGCCGCTTTGCCGATCGGGCAGCCGCTCATGGATCGCCACTGGGTCAAGCGCCAGCTACTTTAGGAGGCAAGTACTTAGTCGCTCAGAGTGCCGTAGCAAGTTTGGCTGAATCGCCGCCGACTCTCAAGTCGGTCGTTTTAATAAAGATTGAACTATGAGCCGATCGTCATGAAGTCGGCTCAAGAGGGGAAGCCGAGCCGGCTAGGGCTATGCGTAGCTCTTAAGTCCTTAGCCGCTTTTTTCATGTGGCTTTTTTCCATCTCCCCTGCCATCGACAGCCGCTCATGAGCTGCGGCTCTCCGTAGGAGACGGCTTTGAGCGCAACACATTACTTGTCTGACCTCAGGGAGCATTTCATAGCACAAGGCGGCGAGTCCTCGACGATTAGTCGACTCGGTGCCGCATAAAGATGATAACAAAGGAGAATGCATTTTGGAAGCAGGATCCATATCATACAGATAATCAAAAAGGCAGTCCCCGAGCTCGTCTCGGGGGGCCTAAGGTCTTAGTACTTAATACAAAAAGGGGGGTAGCGTGATACATACCGCATCAACTCAGAAAACCTTCAAGAAGATTTATGCTCCACAGCGCCTATTTCCTTGCCGTAGTCGCTCTCTTGCGTGCTCGAGGCTTCGAAAGGCCGATCAAATAGTAGGCATCGCTCCTCAGCACCTTGTCGATGATGAAGGGATTTTCCCAAGGCGCCGACAACTTAGGCTGGCCGGCTGTTCTCTCGAATCAGCCGGAGCACAAGGTCGCCTCTTGGAATGATCTTGGCTTGACTTTGCGGTTGTAGTATCGCCGCATCACCGGTAGATGCTGGACCGGCTATGTGCCAACAGCCGCCCTCTTCCAAGCAGGTCGACGCCGCCTTGGCGCAGCTTCTTCAGCCTCCTCTTCGTGTACATAGAGACTCGCGAAGAGTCGAATTGTATATCCGCTGGATGACGGCTTCGCACCGTGAGACGAGGAAGAACGGCGGAAGCCGGTTGATCTGTTCGGTGTTGTGCGCAGACTCCGAGGACGGCAGCAGCTCTTCCACCCAACAGCCGCCGAAGCGCCGAGTGG
Source organism: Aegilops speltoides (assembly GCA_021437245.1). Classification (NCBI taxonomy): domain Eukaryota; kingdom Viridiplantae; phylum Streptophyta; class Magnoliopsida; order Poales; family Poaceae; genus Aegilops; species Aegilops speltoides. Next base: position 133,830,975 of record CM038141.1, read on the forward strand.
TTCGACCAATCGAGGCTTGATGCGGACAGATGAGGCCGCTGGCTCGCTCCACCCGCCGCTTGATCATGGATGGGCGACGGACGCCAGGTCCGGGCCGGATGCCTCTGCGCCGCGCAGAACGAGCAAGGCGCTTTTGGCGAAATTGGTGCCGCTGTCCGTGATGATGCTATGTGGTATGCCGCATCGCACCGTGATGTCGGCAATGAAGGTCACCGCCAGGCCCATTTAATTTCTTGATGGGCTTTGCTTCGCCCACTTGGTGAACTTGTCCACCGCGACGAGCAAATGAGTCAGCCGCCGGGCCGCCTTGAAAGGTCCCACCATGTCCAAGCCCCAAACTGCGAAGGGCCAGGCGATGGGGATTGTCTTCAGTGCAGAAGCCGGTTGAAGGGGCTTGGAGCGGAACACCTGGCACCCCTTGCACTTCTTGACTAGTTCTTTAGCTTCTTCCAGGGCAGTCGGCCAAAAGAAACCGTGCCGAAAGGCTTTGGCCACGAGCGCCCTCGAGGCCGCATGGTGACCACACTCGCCCTGATGGATGTCTTTGAGGATCGCTTGGCCTTGCTCGATTCTAGGCAGCGCCAGGACACCAAAGGACGCCACGCCCGACTAACTCTCTCGCTGACTATGGTGTAGGCTGCCGCCGGCGTTGTACTTGCCGAGCCGTAGTCTCATCTGCAGCAACTCCTTGTTGACTAGGAACTTGAGGATGGCTGCGCCCATGAAGGTGCTGCTATCTCTTCGATTGTCACCACAAATGACTTGGACAAGGGTGGCTGGGCTGGGAGGCGGGGTTGGATTCACGGGCGCTTGCTAAATTGAGGGAATCTCCGATCGGGCGCAGTCCTCGGCCGATCGGGCAGTCCCCTGGCCGACCGGGCGCAATCCCCGGCCGATCGTGGCTTTCTTGGTCGCTTGTCGGGTCTTGGAGTCGGATCCGACTATCTCTCGGGGAGCCGCACGAAAATGGAGTCGGACTCGTGAAGGCTTGATAGACGGCTTGAGGAGGCGCCAAGGGCGACGCGAGAAGGTATTGCTCGCGAGTGGAGCCGACTTGGCGCCAAAGCATCCGCTGATCATTTTTGTTTCTTGGTACGTGGAGGAATTCGTGATCCTTCAAAATATCCGCTGAGTTGCTGCACCAAGAAGCGGTAGCTTGCCATGTTTATGCCCTTACGCCCCGGGCCGGATGACCGCTGAACCACCAAGTCGGAGTCGCCATAGCACGTGATCCGCGAATGCCGAGTTCCTTGGCAAGCCGGAGCCCATGGACGAAGCGCTTCATATTCGGGCGACGTTGTTGGAGGCGGCAAAGTGGATTTGCAGCACGATTTGAGCTTGTCGCCTTGGGGAGGTGAGGACGACGCCGCCCGAGGCCGGAGCGCATCTTGGAGCCGCCGGGCGCAGTCACCAATGAGTAGAGTCAGGCGCAGGCGGCAAGTATTGAGTCTCGGCCCAGTCGACGAGGAAGTCGGCTAGCGCCTGCGACTTGATGGCGGTGCGCGGTTGGTAGTAGATGGTGTAGGGAGCCAGATCGATAGCCCACTTGGCCACTCGGCCGGAAGCATCTCGACTTCCGATGATCTCGGCGAGTGGGCGGTGCGCACCACGGTGATAGGATGCTCTTGAAAGTAGGGCTTCAGCTTCTTGGCGGCAAAGTGCACGCCAGAGCACATCTTCCGTAGTGAGGGTAGTTCTGCTTGAAGTCGACAAGACTTCGCCGTAATATATCGGTCTCTCGACCGGAGCGCTTTGCCTTCCTCCTTACGCCGACTACAATAATCGGCCGACTACCCGTGGTGGCGGTGATGTACAAGAGCATGGGCTCTTTGGGAGTCGGAGCCGCCAACACAGGGGAGTCGCCAGATTTTCTTCGCTTGGAGAAATGCCTCATCTCGCCTTGTGGTTCCACTCAAAAAGTGGTCTTTCATCGCTTGATACAATGGCAGAAGCCGCCCAACCGACCGATGAATCGGCTTATGGAAGCCAGCAGCCGGTGAACTTCAAGACATCCAACAATGGTTGGGTACCTCCATCCTCTCAATGGCCTTGATCTTCACAGGTTGCACTCTATGCCGCTGCTCGAGACAAAAACCAAGGAGCTGGCCGCCGACCAACACGCATTTCTCGGGTTGAGCTTGATCTCGAATCGGTGCGATTCTCAAAGGTCTCTTTAAGATCCTCTAGCAGCGCCCCGCGCTTCTCCGCCTTCACCACCACATCATCCACATAAACATGGGCATTCCTGCCAAGCTGCTTGAGGAGGCATTTCGCATGCAACGCTGAAGGTGGCGCCGCATTCCTCGTCAACGCCATCGCCGCAGCGTATGCTCCAAACGGCGTGATGAATGCGGTCTTCACCCGTCCGCCGGATTCAGCTTGATGTGGTGATATCCCGAGTATGCATCCAAGAAGCTCAACAGCTCGATCCGCCGTGGAGTCTATCACCGATCAATCCTTGGCAGAGCAAACGGGTCCTTTGGGCAGGCTTTGTTGAGGCTGGTGTAGTCGATGCACATACGCCACCGCTTGTTCTTCTTCAAAGACTAGTTCGGGTTAGCCAACCACCCGAAAAACACCTCCATGATGAAGCCGCCGCCGGAGCCGGCCATCTCTTCTCCCACTACTCTTCTTTTCTCTTCCGACAGCGGCGCAAGGGCTGCCCGACGGGCTTCACGCCCGCCGACATGTAACTTGTGGTCGGCGAATTGGCCGTTACACCCGGCATGTCCTTGGGGACCATGCGAAGATGTCCCGATTCTCACGGAGGAAATCGACGAGCTCGCTTTCCTATTTGCTTGCCGAGGCCGCCCATGACAGCAGCACTCTCTGGGTGCTCCGGTCCAAGGGTATCTTCTTGGTTTTTTAGCCGCTTAAATGATCCTTCCGCCCGACTCCTTGGGGTCGGGCGACATCTCCGGCTGCTTCCCAGCCATCGCCACGACGCGATCAAGGAGCCGCTCGCCGCGATCACCAAAGACTCGCCAGCCGATCGCTTCTCGTCACAGAGGGCGGACGACTTCTTGTAGTCACCGCAACAACAGATCCCTTGAAGTCGGCATCTTCATCTTGACATAGGCGAGTGGGGAACCGCCATGAATTTGGCCAGAGCAGGCCGGCCTAGCAGCGCGTGGTACGGGCTCTCCAAATCCACCAACTCGAACCAGATCGGCTCTCGCCGGAAGTGATCTTTGTCTCCAAAGAGGACGTCTATCGATCTTGCCAATCGGCGAACAGAGAGGCCGGCACGATTCCATGGAACACGGTGCGGCTGCTCGCAGCTGCCTCCGCCGATTCCGAAGCCCATGGTATCCTTGTACAGATGTTTATGCTGCTGCCTCCGCCTATCGTGACCCGCGAGAAATGGGCGCCCGCTTGTCAAGGGCCAAGGTTGCTCCGAGAACCAAGGCGAAGAGCCCGGACTCGCATCACCTTCGGGTGATCTGCCCGACTCAAACCGATAGGCTTCGACCAATGCATGAACTCAGGGCTTCGCCCATCGATTGACTTCTTGTTGCTGTTGGCGCTGCTGCGCCGATCATCTGCCAGATCGTGAACACTACGATGCTCCGGTTTTCTTCGAACTCGTTTTGGACCGCGCCGACGGGCCGAAGCCGCCGCCGCGGAGGCGGCGGAGGCGGCGCGCGCCTCGCAGCGGCGGAGGGGCGAGGCCGCCTCCTTGGCGATCCCGACGAGCCAGCTGGCACTTTCGTGGTGTGGTTCGACGGCCACGGCCAGGAAACTTGCAAGGACCATCCAGTAGTCTGCTTATAAGAGAAAGCCGCAACCAATTGACTTGCCGCCTTCTCGCCGCTTGGCCGAGGCTGCCCCTCCGGCTGCCGATCTTCATCGCTGCCACCGCCGATCGCTGGAAGTCGGCTATGGGGCTTTGGCGCTTGTTGTCGCTTTCTGTTGCCGGGCGCGGGCTGGCGTCTCTCCAAGCGCCCCGGGAGCTCGGGAGTTACCTTGCCACCAAGGCTGACTTGGATCTCCGCCTTCATAGAGGAGTCGGCGTGCACTTGTCTCGCTATGATCAGCAGCTCGTCGAGGGTTTCGCCTGCCGCAGAGGAGCTTAGTGCTTGAGGAGGGTGCCTCTCGCACCCGCCGTAAGTACTCGATGGCCTGCACCTCGTGCACGCCGCAGGAGTTTCGGAGCTCGCCCCACCGCTGCGAGATAGTCGCGCCGATTCCTGGGGTCGCTTGTACGTCTGGTGAAGGCGAATGAAGGCTTCAGTGAAGTCGACCCAGCTGTTGATGCTGCGGGGCTTCAGTTGTTCAGCCATGTCCGGCCGCGCCTCGGAGCATGAGGGGAACATACTTGATGGCGATTTCGCTTGTTGCCGCATGGCGATGTTGACGGTTGTGGAGTAGTCTATCAGCCAATCCTCCGCTTCACGGAGCCGGTGTACTTTCAGCGATCTCGAGGGAGCGTGAACCTTTGGGGAAGGGCTCGCTCGATGCGGGGCCCAAGCAAGGCGGACCTAGCTCGTCTTCTTCTTCTAACGCCAGGATCTGTGGAGTCGGTCGATCCGGTGGCGGGCGCCGTTTTCTCCGACTCTCTCGGCGACTAAGGTGATCTCCGAGAGTCGGATGCTCAACAGCGGCGGAGAGACTCGCCGCTCTCTTCGGGCGGGGAGGCAATAATCATCTCGCCGCTTCCACCGCCTGGGCAACCATCTTGGTCGCGCCGATGGAGATGCGAAGTCCGCTCAGGCTTGCAGCCGCTCCTTCTCTCTCCTCCGCTGACTCCGCCACGGGCGTCCGGAGGTCGCGCTTTGATCTCGGGCGAGGGGTAAGTCGTCATTCTTTCGTTGTTGCGGCGTCGGCGGGCCTGCCGCGCTTCTATGCAGCAACCGCGACGAGGAGCTGCTGGACTCGCCCGCTATCACACGGCGCTTTCACCGCCGAGGTTCTCAACTCTTCGTCGCCGCTTGGGGCGCGATGTTCTCCGCAGGGTGGCGATACGGGCGCTTCTTCAACAGATCGGCGATGGTCGCGCCGCTCGACGACCACGCCGAGACGGCTCGCCCCGCCGAGCCGGCGAGCCGCCACAGCGCATGTCCATCTCGCTGATATGCTTCGGACAAGCGCCTCATGCTTGCCAACTTCTTGGCGCCTTCAATGAGCTGAAGGCGGCGCTTCTTCAAGATCTTCTGCGCCCGCGCCCTCCTCGAGGGGCGCGACAGTCTCTCGCAGGGCCGCAGCAGCGGGTCTCGGCGTTTTCCGGAGTGCTCGCCGGGCCGGCGACGAGCACCTCCGTGACGGCGCTTCCGCCGCTTCCTCGCACGGAAGCGGCTCGTCAGAAACCACCACGCTGGTGGGGAAGGTATCGCGACACGGCGCCGGAGTCGACCAGCATCGGGTCGGAGGAGCCTCACGGACTCCAAGTTCACGGCGGGCTCGCCGGGCGACGTGAAGTTGGTCGAGGAGGCCCGCGAGAAGGTTCTCGGGCCACCCGCCGCGCGCTGGCACGGGTTCGCGGAGAGGCATACTCGCCGATGAGTTCGGCGAGGCCGCCGCTGCCAGCGCGCCTCGGCGCCGCAGAAGGCGCCGATGCAGACTCCATCCGGCGAAGCCGGGCTGGCTGCGCCGCCAGGGAGGAAGAGGGTTCCCGCCCGTAACAGATCTCCGGACGACGGTGCACCTCGCCCCACGGTGGGTGCCAAATGTCGGGGTTGATGCGACATATGCCAACGGGTGGCTTATCATGGTGGGGGGCGTAGAACGCCGACGGTGCTCGAAACGGATGAGGCGAAGACATGCACGCCAAATAATCTTACCCAGCTTCGGGGCTCTCGAGGAGATAACACCCCATCGCTGCTCATGGGTCTCCGTGATGATCACTATGGGGTGATAGTACAATGGTGCTCCTCGAGCTGTGTGGAGGCGGGAAGGAGCAAGGCTAGCTCTTTCCCTCTTGCTATATGTCTAAACCTATCCAGTCGTACCCTTTGCATGGGTGCCCTGGGGTTTATAGGCCTACCTCGGGGTACAATGGTAATCCGGCTGGGCATGGCCTCACCTGCCAGCCTTCTTGTACCGCCCTCCTCGCTGCTCCTGGGCTCGCCGATCGGCGGGCCTCATGGACAGTGCGTAACACTGTGCAGCGCCCTCGATGACGCAGGCTCGCCATGGGGTCGTGGGAACAAAGGCCGCCGTCTGTCAGTGATCACCGCCGCCACTCCCGTCCAATCTGATTTATGGCTTGTGGGGCCTCGCCGAGAGGCACCGACTGGGAGGCCGACTCAGAGGGCCGCCTTCGACTCTCCGCCGCCTTCTTCTATCTCACCGACGGGGCCCGCGATCTCCGCCGTCTGCACGCTGCCGCTGTCAGGCACAATGCCTTGTGCACGTGGGCCGAGGTCAAGGAGGCATGGCAACAAAGGCGCTACCACCGGAGATCTCCGGGACGCGGCTCATCAGAGCTATGCCTTCTTCCCGTGGTCCGAGGGGACAGCCACGATGGAGCCGCACTCAGACGGTCTTCGTGAGGTCGCGGGCCGACTCTCACAGCGGCCCTTTGGGAGGTCGCAAGCTCGAGTCGGCTTGTTCCGAGTCGCTCGAGGACTGCTTCTCGAAGGTCGCCACTGAGACTCAGCCTTCGAAGGTCGCCTACTGGGACTCGGCCTTCCCGGGTCGCCAGCGGGACTCGGCCTTCAAGGTCGCCACCGACTCGCCTTCAAGGTCGCCTCATTGGGACTCGGCTGAGGGGCGCGAGCCGCCCCGATGTCTTGAAAGATCTTGGGTCCTGGGTCAGCCTACCCATGGCCCATTACTCCGACATCCCTGCTAAACTTATAGCAAGGCACACATCAGGTCTTGTACACAGCATTGCATACATGATATAGCCTATGGCTGAAGCATAGGGAACATCTTTCATTTTCTCTCTATCTTCTGCAGTGGTCGGGAATTGAGTCTTACTCAACTTCACACCTTGCAATACATGCAAGAACCCTTTCTTTGCTTGATCCATTTTGAACTTCTTCAAAACTTCGTCAAGGTATGTGCTTTGTGAAAGTCCAATTAAGCGTCTTGATCTATCTCTATAGATCTTAATGCCCAATATGTAAGTAGCTTCACCAAGGTCTTTCATTGAAAAAGTTTTATTCAAGTATCCCTTTATGCTATCCAGAAATTCTATATCATTTCCAATCAATAATATGTCATCCACATATAATATTAGAAATGCTACAGAGCTCCCACTCACTTTCTTGTAAATACAAAGCTTCTCCAAAAGTCTCAGATAAACCCAAATGCTTTGATCACACTATCAAAGCGCTTATTCCAACTCCGAGAGGCTTTTTACCATCCATAAATGGATCATTGAGCTTGCACACTTTGTTAGCTCCTTTGGATCGATAAAACCTTCTCGTTGCATCATATACAACTCTTCCTCCGTAAACCCATTCAGAATGCAGTTTTACATCCATTTGCCAAATTTCATAATCATAAAATGCGGCAATTGCTAACATGATTCAGACAGACTTAAGCATCGCTACGGGTGAGAAGGTCTCATCGTAGTCAATCCCTTGAACTTGTCGAAAACCTTTTGCAACAAGTCGAGCTTTGTACATAGTAACATTACCGTCAGCGTCAGTCTTCTTCTTGAAGATCCATTTATTCTCAATTGCTTGCCAACCATCAAGCAAGTCAACCAAAGTCCATACTTTGTTCTCATACATGGATCCCATCTTAGATTTCCTGGCTTCAAGCCATTTGGCGGATTCTGGGCTCACCATCGCTTCTTCATAGTTAGTAGGTTCATCATGATCTAGTAGCATGACTTCCAGAATGGGATTACCGTACCACTCAAAAGCGGATATTACTGCTTTGACCCACGAGGTTCTCAGAGTAACTTGATCTCAAGTTCTATGATCATCATGATCAACTTCCTCACTAGTTGGTTTTGACGTCACAGAAACCGGTTCCTGTGATGTACTATTTTTCAACAAGGGAGCAGGTACAGTTACCTCATCAAGTTCTACTTTCCTCCACTCACTTCTTTCAAGAGAAACTCCTTCTCTAGAAAGGATCCATTTTTAGCAACGAATGTCTTGCCTTCAGATCTGTGATAGAAGGTGTACCCAACTGTCTCCTTTGGGTATCCTATGAAGACACATTTCTCCGATTTGGGTTCGAGCTTATTAGGTTGAAGTGTTTTCACATAAGCATCGCAGCCCCTCGTCTCAATGGATTTTGATGGTGCCCTATTTAATGTGAATGTGGCCGTCTCAAAACCATAACCCCAAAACGATAGCGGTAAATCTGTAAGAGACATCATAGATCGCACCATATCAAGTAAAGTATGATTACGACGTTCGGACACACCATTACGCTGTGGTGTTCCGGGTGGCGTGAGTTGCAAAACTATTTCGCATTGTTTCAAGTGTAGACCAAACTCGTAACTCAAACATTCTCCTCCACGATCAGATCGTAGAAACTTTATTTTCTTATTACGATGATTTTCAACTTCAGTCTGAAATTCTTTGAACTTTTCAAATGTTTCAGACTTATGCTTCATTAAGTAGATATACCCATATCTGCTTAAATCATCTGTGAAGGTGAGAAAATAACGATATCCGCCATGAGCCTCAACATTCATCGGACCACATACATCTGTATGTATGATTTCCAACAAATCTGTTGCTCTTCCATAGTACCGGAGAACGGCGTTTTAGTCATCTTGCCCATGAGGCACGGTTCGCAAGTACCAAGTGATTCATAATCAAGTGGTTCCAAAAGTCCATCAGTATGGAGTTTCTTCATGCACTTTATACCGATATGACCTAAACGGCAGTGCCACAAATAAGTTGCACTATCATTATCAACTCTGCATCTTTTGGCTTCAACATTATGAATATGTGTATAACTACTATCGAGATTCATCAAAAATAGACCACTCTTCAAGGGTGCATGACCATAAAAGATATTACTCATATAAATAGAACAACCATTATTCTCTAATTTAAATGAATAACCGTCTCGCATCAAACAAGATCCAGATATAATGTTCATGCTCAACGCTGCACCAAATAACAATTATTTAGGTCTAATATCGATCCGTAAGGTAGATGTAGAGGTAGCGTGTCGACCGCGATCACATCGACTTTGGAACCATTTCCCACGCCAGATCGTCACCTCGCCCTTTGCTTGAGTTCGCTTAATCCGTAGTCCCTATTTCGAGTTGCAAATATTAGCAATGTAACCAGATCAAATACCTGTGTGCTAATGCAAGCTTTAGTAAGGTACACATCAATAACATGTATATCACATATACCTTTGTTCACCTTGCCATCCTTCTTATCCGCCAAATACTTGGGGCAGTTCTGCTTTAGTGACCAGTCCGCTTGCAGAGAAGCACTCGCTTAGGCTTAGGTCCGACTTGGGTTTCTTCTCTTGAGCAGCAACTTGCTTGTCTGTTCTTCTTGAAGTTCCCTTCTTCTTCCCTTTGCCCTTTTCTTGAAACTAGTGGTCTTGTTAACCATCAACACTTGATGCTCCTTCTGATTTCTACCTCCGCAGCCTTTAACATTGCGTAAGAGCTCGGAATTGTCTTATCCATCCCTTGCATATTATAGTTCATCACGAAGCTCTTTTAGCTTGGTGGAAGTGATTGGAGAATTCTCATCAATGACGCTATCATCCGAAGAGTAACTCCCAGCTTGAATCAAGTGATTACAATACCCAGACATCTTGAGTATATGCTCACTGACAAAACTATTCTCCTCCATCTTGCAGCTATAGAACTTATTGGAAACTTCATATCTCTCAATCCGGGCATTCTTCTGGAATATTAACTTTAACTCCTGGAACATCTCATATGCTCCATGACGTTCAAAACGTCGTTGAAGTCCCGGTTCTAAGCCGTAAAGCATGGCACATTGAACTATCGAGTAGTCACCAGCTTTGCTCTGCCAGACGTTCTTAACGTCATCGGTTGCATCAGCAGCAGGCCTGGCACCCAGCGGTGCTTCCAGGACGTAACTTTTCTGTGCACCAATGAGGATAATCCTCAAGTTACGGACCCAGTCCGCGTAGTTGCTACCATCATCTTTCAACTTTGCTTTCTCAAGGAACGCATTAAAATTCAACGGAACAACAACACGGGCCATCTATCTACAATCAACATAGACAAGCAAGATACTATCAGGTACTAAGTTCATGATAAATTTAAGTTCAATTAATCATATTACTTAAGAACTCCCACTTAGATAGACATCCCTCTAATCCTCTAAGTGATCACGTGATCCAAATTCAACTAAACCATAACCGATCATCACGTGAAATGGATTAGTTTTCAATGGTGAACATCTCATGTTGATCATATCTACTATATGATTCATGCTCGACCTTTCGGTCTCCGTGTTCCGAGGCCATATCTGCATATGCTAGGCTCGCCAAGTTTAACCCGAGTATTCTCGCAGTGCAAAACTGGCTTGCACCCATTGTAGATGGACGTAGAGCTTATCACACCCGATCATCACGTGGTGTCTGGGCACGACGAACTTTGGCAACGGTGCATACTCAGGGAGAACACTTCGTGATAATTTAGTGAGAGATCATCTTAAAATGCTACCGTCAATCAAAGCAAGATAAGATGCATAAAAGATAAACATCACATGCAATCAATATAAGTGATATGATATGGCCATCATCATCTTGTGCTTGTGATCTCCATCTCCAAAGCACCGTCATGATCACCATCGTCACCGACGCAACACCTTGATCTCCATCATAGCATCGTTGTCGTCTCGCCAATCTTATGCTTCTACGACTATCGCTACCGCTTAGTGATAAAGTAAAGCATTACAGGGCGATTGCATTGCATACAATAAAGCGACAACCATATGGCTTCGCCATTGCCGATAACTCGGTTACAAAACATGATCATCTCATACAATAAAATTTAGCATCATGTCTTGACCATATCACATCACAACATGCCCTGCAAAAACAAGTTAGACGTCCTCTACTTTGTTGTTGCAAGTTTTACGTGGCTGCTACAGGCTTAAGCAAGAACCAATCTCACCTACGCATCAAAACCACAACGATAGTTTGTCAAGTTGGTGATGTTTTAACCTTCGCAAGGACCGGGCGTAGCCACACTCGGTTCAACTATAGTTGGAGAAACTGACACCCGCCAGCCACCTGTTGCAAAGCACGGCGGTAGAACCAGTCTCGCAGAAGCGCACGCTGTAATGTCGGTCCGGCCGCTTCATCCAACAATACCGCCAACCAAAGTAGTACATGCCGGTAAGCAAGATGACTTATATCGCCCACAACTCACTTGTGTTCTACTCGTGCATATAACATCAAACCATAAAACCTAGGCTCGGATGCCATCGCTTGGGGAACGTAGTAATTTCAAAAAATTCCTACGCACACGCAAGATCATGGTGATGCATAGCAACAAGAGGGAGAGTGTTGTCTATGTACCGTCGAGACCGAAGCGAAGCGCTGACGCAACGTAGAGGAAGTAGTCGACGCCTTCCCGGTCCAACCGATCCAAGCACCGCATTCGCACCTCCGAAGTTCTTGATACACGTACAGCTCGATGACGCACTCGGCCCGATCCAGAAAGCTTCGGGAGGAGTTCCACAAGACGATGGCGTGGTAACGATCTTGATGTTCAACCGTCGCAGGGCTTCGCCTAAGGACCGCTACAATATGACCGAGGTATAATATCGTGGATGGGGGCACCACACACGGCTAAGGAAAGATCACGCAGATCAACTTGTGTGTTCTAGGGTGCCCCCCTGCCCCCGTATATAAAGGACACAAGGGGAGGGGGCGGCCGGCCAAGGAGGGGCGCGCCAGGGGGGGTCCTACTCCCACCGGGAGTAGGACTCCCTTTCTTTCCTAGTTGGAGAAGGAGAAGGGGGGAAAGAGGAGGAAGAAGGGAAGGAAAGGGGGGCGCCGCCCCCCTTCCCTTGTCCCATTCGGACTAGGAAGGGAGGCGCGCCACCTCCTGCCTCCTTCTCTTTCTCCCTCAAGGCCCATGTAGGCCCAATAACCCCGGGGTTCCAGAACTCCCCAGACTCTTAAAATGCCGATTTCACCCGAACGATTCCGATGTCCAAATATAGGCTTCCAATATATCGATCTTTATGTCTCTACCATTTTGAGACTCCTCGTCATGTCCGTGATCACATCCTAACTCCAACAACCTTCGATACATCAAAATACATAAACTCATAAAGAAACTGCCATCGAACTTTAAGCGTCATGGACCCTACGGTTCGAGAACAATGTAGACATGACCGAGACACGCCTCCGTCAATAACCAATAGCGGGACCTGGATGCCCATATTGGTTCCTACATATTCTACAAAGATCTTTATCGGTCGACCGCATAACAACATACGTTGTTCCGCTTTGTCATCGGTATGTTACTTGCCCGAGATTCGATCGTCGGTATCCAATACCTAGTTCAATCTCGCTACGCAAGTCTCTTTACTCGCTCCGTAATACATCATCTCGCAACAAACTCATTAGTTGCAATGCTTGCAAGTGATGTGCATTACCGAGAGGGCCTGAGACACCTCTCCGACATTCAGAGTGACAAATCCTAATCTCAAATACGCCAACCCAAAAAGTACCTTTGGAGACACCTGAGAGCACCTTTATAATCACCCATTACGCTAGACGCTTTGGTAGCACACAAAGTGTTCCTCCGGTAACCGGGAGTTGCATAATCTCATAGTCATAGGAACATGTATAAGTCATGAAGAAAGCAATAGCAACATACTAAACGATCGGGTGCTAAGCTAACGGAATGGGTCATGTCAATCAGATCATTCAACTAATGATGTGATCCCGTTAATCAAATAACAACTCTTTGTCCATGGTTAGGAAACATAACCATCTTTGATGAACAAGCTAGTCAAGTAGAGGCATACTAGTGACACTCTGTTTGTCTATATATTCACACATGTATTATGTTTCCGATTAATACAATTCTAGCATGAATAATAAACATTTATCATGATATAAGGAAATAAATAATAACTTTATTATTGCCTCTAGGGAATATTTCCTTCACCCACCACACCACACATGCAATCGGCCACTAAGAAAATAAGCATATATAGTAGTACAACGGTATCTAGCTCACGATACGTCTCCATATTTTGTTGATGACACTGACAGACTTTGCATTTGATGCGTGCTCCGTATTTTGTTGATGACACTTACGGTCATTGTATTTGAAGCGAAAGGACGATATGGTCACTGGACTTCAGAATAAGCTCATCATGGTCACCACATACATTTTGTCGTGCTAACCAACATGTGGTTGGATGGGTAGGAGCACAGTGGTTTCTCGAGCCCACCAAGGTTAAAGTCCCGGTGCTCGCATTTATCTTGTGTTAATTTCAGTATTTTCTGGCGATGTGCGTTCAGTGGGAGGAGACGTTCCACTCGACTACGAGGCACCTAAGGTGACTTCGTAAAATCTCAAGATCATATATGCTGGCCCACTCTCTCGAAGGTGCTCATAGGGGTAGGGTTCGCGTGTGTGCGCTTACAGCGGTGAGTGCTTGCGTGTATATATGAGCCCTTGCATCTATACCGTGTTAAACAAATACATGTCATGATTATACGGTCACTGGCTCACCCGTACGACTCTGTATTTTGTTGATGACACAATCAATTGACCAGTCAAATGTTCCACGCGGCGCAACTAGTGTTGCACCATCGGGGCGCGTAATCGTGGGGCCCACCTGTCGTCCTGTATATGAAAGAAAGAAATGGTAGTTTGAGTCTGTACTATGTTAATAAAATAGTAGTACATTTTAGGGTGATCATACGGCCACTGGCTCACCATACAACTCCGTAATTTGTTGATAACACGATCAATTGACCAGTCAAACGGTCCACATTCAGCAGCGCACATTACCATAGGGCCCACCCGTCACACAGATATGAAGGATGAAATGGTAATAAATTAGTGGTTGGTGGGTAATCAAAGTCGTGAGACCTCCGTTGGCGCCGCGGTTGGGGGGCATTGATTGGGCGGTGGGGTGATGATCTGCAGAGAAAAAGCTCGGCGGGGGGGGGGGGAGGGGGCTAGAGGGATGGCCGGTGCGGCGGCGCACCGGCGGTGGGGAGTGGTTTCGGGGAGGGCGTGGCAGCGTGGCGGCGGGGGCTGGCGGTTCGGCCTGCGGTGGCTGGCGGCTCAGGGGGTGGAGTTTGATGATAAACTAGAGGCTCTTGATTTCATATCCAACAGCTGGAAAATCTAATGACCAGAGATGAAAAAGTGAGTCGATTGACGTGTAGCCTCACCCCACACATACACATGCACGCACGCATGCAGGTGTGCAACAGTGACACGTACACATAACGTACACATGCACGCATGCTGGCGTGCAACACTGACACGTACACATGTACTCACGAACACACGCACGTACGCACCCATGCATGCAACACTGAAATGTACCCTTGCAGGCACGGAACACTCGCACGCCTGCATGCACACAACACACGACGCAAGACACGCGCTCAACCTATACGTGAATGCACCCTTTGTTAAGGACATGGATTGTTACGGGTATTAATCAATCTTATCTGTGCTAAGCAGAACATTGATGTTTGCAGCAGTCTTTATGAATCACAACATATCGAACGGGCTATCAACATAGTAGGATTATCTACATGAAAAAGATGACGTCATGATGACCCACAAGTGTAGGGGGTAAATCGTAGTCCTTTCGATAAGTAAGAGTGTTGAACCCAACAAGGAGCAGAAGGAAATGATAAGCGATTTTCAGTAAGGTTTTCTTTGCAAGCACTGAAATTGTAGGTGATAGTTTTGTGATAAGATAAATGGTAAAGAGTAACAAATAAATAAAGTAAATAAAGTGCAGCAAGGTGGCCCAATCCTTTATATAGCAAAGATAAGCCTGGACAATTTCTAATAATGAGGAAGGAGCTCCCGAGGACACATGGGAATTATCGTCAAGCTAGTTTTCATCACGTTCATATGATTCGCGTTCAGTACTTTGATAATTTGATATGTGGGTGGACCGGTACTTGGGTACTGCCCTTACTTGGACAAGCATCCCACTTATGATTAACCCCTATTGCCAGCGTCCGCAACTACAAAAGAAGTATTAAGGTAAACCTAACCACAACATTAAACATATGGATCCATATCGGCCCCTAAGGAAGCAACGCATAAACTAGGGTTTAAGCTTCTATCACTCTAGCAACCCATCATCTACTTACTACTTCCCCATGCCTTCCTCTAGGCCCAAATAATGGTGAAGCGTCATGTAGTCGACGTTCACATAACACCACTATAGGAAAAGACAACATACATCTCATCAAAATATCGAATGAATACCAAATTCACATGACTACTAATAGCAAGACTTCACCCATGTCCTCAGGAACAAACGTAACTACTCACAAAGCATAATCATGTTCATAATCAGAGGGGTAATAATATGCAT
Organism: Aegilops speltoides; assembly: GCA_021437245.1. Taxonomy (NCBI): domain Eukaryota; kingdom Viridiplantae; phylum Streptophyta; class Magnoliopsida; order Poales; family Poaceae; genus Aegilops; species Aegilops speltoides. Next base: position 133,846,433 of record CM038141.1, read on the forward strand.
AAAGGATCTGAACATATGATCTTCCACCAAGTAAACCAATTAGCATCAACTACAAGGAGTAATCAACACTACTAGCAACCCACAGGTACCAATTTGTGGTTTTGATACAAGATTGTATACAAGATATGAACTAGGGTTTTGACAGGAGATGGTGCTGGTGAAGATGTTGATGGAGATTGACCCCCTCCCGATGAGAGGATCGTTGGTGATGATTTCCCCCTCCCAGAGGGAAGTGTCCCCGGCAGAACAGCTCCGCCGGAGCCCTAGATTGATTCCGCCAAGGTTTCGCCTCGTGGCGGTGGAGTTTCGTCCCGTAAGCTTGCCCACAATTTTTTCCAGGGTAAAAGCGATGATATAGCAGAAGATGGACGCCGGAGGCCCACCAGGGGGCCCAGGTGATAGGGGGCATGCCCTATAGGGGGCCTCTGTCTCTGGCCAGGTGTGGGCCTCATGATTTCTTTCGCTCAAAAATTCTTATTAAATCCAAAAGTTGTTTCGTGGATTTTCGGACTTTTGGAGCTATGCGAATAGGTTTCAATGTTTGCTCCTTTTCCACCGAATTCCAGCTTCCAAAGATTCCTCTTCATGGTAAACCTTGTAAAATAAGAGAGAATAGCCATAAGTATTGAGATATAAAGTGCAATATCATCCCATAATGCAATAAATATTGATATAAAAGCGTGATGCAAGATGGACGTATCACCTCCCCCAAGCTTAGACCTCGCTCGTCCTCAAGCGGAAGCCAAAATCGAAAAATTTGTCCACATGTTTAGAGATAGAGGTGTCAATAAAAATAAAATACGGACATGTGGGCATCATGATCATTCTAATAATAGCAATATATATAGATTTTGTCATATGATTTCCTATGCTCAAGTGACAATCAATTCACAATGTCATGTATGGTTCAAAAACTTCATTGGGAACTAACAAACTATAATCTCAGTCATTGAAGCAATTGCAATTTATCGTAACATCAGAAAGAGTCAACAATAGAGCTTTTCAGCAAGCTCACATACTCAACTGTCTTGTAGTCTTCTATAATTCTTAACACTCGCGCAATACTTGTGGTTATGGAGTTTCAGCCGGACACTGAGAAAGATAGGGGCTTATTGTGTTGCCTACCAACCTATTCACCTTTAGGTGATGTCAACAATAATAGCCCATGCTAACTAACATCCAAATAGATATATATATCATGATCTTTCAAACACGAGGAGATCGCCAAAGGATAAAACGAAAAAGGGAAAGGTGAGGATCACCTTGACTCAAGCATAAGGTAAAAACATAAAGTAAAAGATAGACCCTTCGCAGAGGGAAGCAGAGGTTGTCATGTGCGTTTAGGGTTGATGCACAAAATCTTAATGCAAAAGAATGTCACTTTATACTGCCCCTTGTATGTGGACCTTTATTATGCAGTCCGTCGCTTTTATTACTTCCACAACAAGTTCGTACAAATCTTATTTTCTCTGCACTAATAAGTCATACATATTTAGATGGCAATTTTTATTGCTTGCAACATGACAACTTACTTGAAGGATCTTACTTAATCCATAGGTAGGTATGGTGGACTCTCATGGAAAAACTTGGTTTAAGGGTATTTGGAAGAACAAGTAGTATATCTACTTGGTGCAAGAAATTTGGCTAGCATGAGGGGGAAAGGCAAGCTCAACATGTTTGGAAGGTCAATGACAATATACTTTAACTGAGATGCCGGAAAACATAAACCATTACGTTGTCCTCGTTGTCCAACATCAACTCTTTTAGTATGTCATACTTAATGAGTGCTCCGAATTATAAAAGGTGTCCAAGATAATATATTTATATGTGAACCCCTCTTTCCTTATCACTTCCTATTAATTGCAACGATGACAAAAACTACGTTCATCAACTCTCAACAATTTTTATGCCTCATACTTTCTATATGTGAAGTCATCACTATCCATAAGATCAATATGAACTCTTTTATTCATTCTACTTTCTCAAGATCATAGCAACAAAGCAAAGCCCTTGACTCAACACTAATCTTTATTATAGATAGCTCACGGACTCGATTACAAAAAGAGATCACAAAGTAAAAATTGAAACTACTTGATATCAAAACTTCAATCTACTAGATCAAGATACTACTAAAAGGATCGAACTAAATAAAACGGTAAAGATAGGAGTGTGATGGTGATACAATACCGGGGAACCTCCCCCAAGCTTGGCAGTTGCCAAGGGGAGTGCCCATACCCATGTGATTATTTTTCTTTCTTCACAGTTGGTGTTATGATCTTCTTGGCGATGATGCCCTTCAGGATACGGTTCTCCTCCTCAAGCTTATTGACTTGTTGTTTGATGTCCATAATTTCCTTACGGAGCTTGCCCGTAACGGCCAAAGCTCCTTTTACCCAGGGATGCTACATAACTTCTGGAGAACAAGTGAAACTCTTTTTCATATTTTCATAAGAAAGAAATCTAGAGTTGGAAGGGATGACCGAAGTTGGGGTAGCCATGCTAGGTAGTTCCCCCATCATGAATTCTGCTCGGAGAGGAGAGGTGACTTCTTGATCTTCCTCCATGGCATCTATCCTTTTCAAATCAGCCTCCATCTCATCCTCCGTTGATGGTCCAAAGTGATAGGCATCACTATTTGCTCCTAAACCTGGTGTTGCGTGACACACCCGACTCTCTCCGACTGACTCCTGAGAAGACAACTTGCTCCAAATCTGCAACAGGAACAACTCGAAATGAAAACAGAGGATATTTGCGTGATACAGTGGTCAAAACCTTCGAGAGTATATATAATGAATTTTTACTGGCCAAAATACGTAATGTGCAAGAAAATGGAGTCCGGCCGGGAGGTACACAAGGTGCCCACGAGACAGGGGGGCGCGCCCAGTAGGGGGCGCCCTCCACTCTTGTGGGGGCCTCGTGTCCCTTTCGGACTACTTCTTTCTTCCTAAAATTCTTAAATATTCCAAAACTGATAAAAATTACCATTGGAGTTGTTTTGGAGTCGTTTTACTTACCGTACCACATACCTATACCTTTTTGGAGTCTGGAACATTCTGGAAAGTGTCCCTTATGTATTCCTCCGGGGTTACGGTTTCAATAATATTAGTTTCAACATTGATGGGATTACCTGAAATATAATGTTTAATTCTTTGACCGTTTACCACCCTCGGATTTGTGCCTACGAAGTTGTTGATTTTTATAGCACCAGAACGATAGACCTCCTCGATAACGTAGGGACCTCCCCATTTTGAGAGAAGTTTTCCTGCAAAAAATCTTAAACGAGAGTTGAATAATAAAACATAATCTCCTACGTTAAACTCACGCTTTTGTATCCTCTTATCATGCTAGCGTTTGACTTTTTCTTTGAATAGCTTGGCATTCTCATAAGCCTGGGTTCTCCATTCATCAAGTGAGCTAATATCAAATAACCTCTTCTCACCGACAAGTTTGAAGTCATAATTGAGCTCCTTAATAGCCCAATATGCTTTATGTTCAAGTTCAAGAGGTAAGTGACATGCTTTTCCATAAACCATCTTATAAGGAGACATACCCATAGGATTTTTGTATGCAGTTCTATAGGCCCATAATACATCAAGTTTTTTGGACCAATTCTTTCTAGATCTATTCACAGTCTTTTGCAAAATTAATTTGAGCTCTCTATTGCTCAACTCTACTTGACCACTAGACTGAGGATGATAAGGAGATGCGATTCTATGATTGACATCATACTTAGCAAGCATCTTACGGAAAGCACCATGAATAAAATGTGAACCACCATCAGTCATGAGATATCTAGGGACTCCAAACCTCAGAAAAATAACTTCTTTAAGCATTTTAATAGAAGTGTTATGATCAGCACTACTAGTTGGAATAGCTTCTACCCACTTAGTAACGTAATCAACAACAACTAAAATATGTGTATAACCATTGGAGGCAGGAAAAGGCCCCATATAATCAAAGCCCCAAACATCAAACGGTTCAATAATAAGAGAATAATTCATAGGCATTTCTTGATGTCTACCAATGTTACCTATTCTTTGACATTCATCACAAGATAAGACAAATTTATGAGCATCTTTGAAGAGAGTAGGCCAATAAAAACCAGATTGTAGTACCTTGTGTGGAGTTCTATCTCCAGCGTGGTGTCCTCCATAGGATTCAAAGTGACACTTGCGTAGGATATGTTCCTGTTCATGCTCAGGCACACAACGTCTAATAACACCATCTACTCCTTATTTATAAAGGTGTGGATCATCCTAGAAGTAATGTCTTAAATCATAAAAGAACTTTTTCTTTTGCTGGTATGTGAAACTAGGCGGTATATATTTAGCAACAATGTAATTAGCATAATCAGCATACCAAGGAGCAGTACGAGAAGCATTGACGACTGCTAATTGTTCATCAGGAAAACTATCATCAATAGGCAGTGGGTCATCAAGAACATTCTCTAACCTAGACAAGTTGTCTGCAACGGGGTTCTCAGCTCCCTTTCTATCAATAATATGCAAGTCAAATTCTTGGAGCAGGAGAACCCATCTAATGAGTCTTGGCTTAGCATCTTTCTTTTCCATAAGATATTTAATAGCAGCATGATCAGTGTGAATAGTAACTTTGGAAACAACAATATAAGGTCTAAACTTATCACATGCAAACACAACTGCTAAGAACTGTTTTTCAGTAGTAGCATAATTTCTCTGGGCGGTATCAAGAGTCTTACTAGCATACTGGATAACATTCAATTTCTTATCGACTCTTTGCCCTAGGACAACACCTACAGCATAATCACTAGCATCACACATAATTTCAAACGGTAAATTCCAATCAGGTGGCTGAACAATAGGTGCCGTGATCAGAGATTTCTTAAGTATTTCAAATGCTTCTACACAATCATCATCAAAGACAAAAGGAATATCTTTTTGCAATAAATTAGTCAGAGGCCTAGAGATTTTAGAAAAGTCCTTAATGAACCTCCTATAAAAACCGGCATGACCTAGGAAACTTCTTATACCTTTTATGTCCTTGGGACATGGCATCTTTTCAATAGCATCAACCTTGGCTTTATCAACTTCAATACCTCTCTAGGAGATCTTATGCCCCAAGACAATGCCTTCATTAACCATAAAGTGAAACTTTTCCCAATTCAGGACGAGACTAGTGTCTTCACATCTCTGCAAAACTCGATCAAGGTTGCTCAAGCAATCATCAAAAGAGGATCCATAAACGGAAAATTCATCCATGAATACCTCACAAATCTTTTCACAAAAAACAGAGAATATAGCCATCATGCATCTTTGAAATGTAGCAGGTGCATTACATAAACCAAAAGGCATACGTCTATAAGCAGAAGTACCAAAAGGGCAAGTAAAAGTAGTTTTAGATTGATCCTTCAACGACACGTATTTGAGAGAAGCGTAATAACCATCTAGAAAGCGAAATGTGTGTGTTTGGATAGTCTTTCTAGCATTTGATCAATAAAAGGTAAAGCGTAATGATCTTTCTTAGTAGCTTTATTTAACTTACAAAAATCAATTACCATCCTATAACCTGTAATAATTCTTTGCGGGATCAATTCATCTTTATCATTAGGAACAACGGTAATACCTCCTTTTTAGGAACACAATGGATGGGCTTACCCATTCACTATCAAGAACGGGATAAATAACACCTGCCTCAAGGAGCTTTAGTATCTCCTTTCTTACCACTTCTTTCATCTTGGGATTTAATCGTCTTTGGGGACCTCTAACTGGTTTGGCATCGTCCTCCAATGTAATTTTGTGTTGGCATAACGTGGGACTAACGCCCTTGAGATCATCTAGAGTATATCCAATAGCAGCTCGGTGCTTCTTCAGAGTTTTCAATAATCTTTCTTCTTCTTGCTCTGAAAGGTTAGCACTAATAATAAAAGGATATATTTACTTTTCATCAAGATTAGCATACTTAAGATTATCAGGTAATGGTTTGAGTTCAAACACGGGATCACCCTTGGGTGGAGGGGGATCCCCAAGAATTTCAACGGGAAGGTTATGTTTCAGCATAGGTTCCTGTTTAAGGAACACTTCATCTATTTCCTCCCTTTCCTTCATAAACATATCGCTTTCATGGTCTAGCAAATATTGTTCTAACGGATTAGTTGGAGGAACAGCAATGGAAGCGATACCAATAATCTCATCCTTACTAGGTGGTTCCCTATCACGAGGTTGTCTACTAAAATTAGTGAAATTAAACTCATGAGACATACCATCAATACCAACAGTGACAATATTCTTTTCACAATTAATCTTAGCATGTCACACCCTGATTTTCATGCCACAACACTTAAGCTAATAAATCATGATAAAATGCGGTTTGACAATTTTTTTTGCATTATTTGACTTTTATTTGAGTTGGTTTTCTCTCTGTGTTTTCAAAGTGCTCTTTAAAGTCAACACAACTCCACCTTCCATACCTCATCTCCTTGACACAAAACCTTTTCCCAATGATCATGCCATGTGTATAGAGCAATATAGTATTTTCTTACAAAAATAATTTGGCCAAAAAGTATTTTCAAAAATTAGTTTTCCAAAAACCCCTGAATTGAGGTTTGCACTACAAGTACTTAATTAAGGGCAGTAAAAATCTTTCTAAAAATATTTTTGACTCCTATTAGATATAGGATACCAAGAACCCACAAAAATATAGTTTTAAAAGTTATTTTCCTATTTTATTTAAAAGCTTTTTCTTAAGGCCAGAAATGGTCTTTAATAGGAAAAAATTATTTTATTGCTTCAAAAATATTTGACAAAAATCAGGGAAACTCAGTGGGCATATATTGTCCATATATAAGAGTTTCAACACATGGTCATGTTCAAAACATTGGTCAAATCCCTCAAAACCCCTTTCTGGATATTTCAAGCTTTTGAAATATTTACAAAGGAAATATTCTCCAAATAATTCCAAGAAAATTCTAGAATGTCACCTATGACATTTTAGATGATGTTGCCAAGCCTCATGTCATGGAGAACAGTAAAACTCCATGAAACCCTCTCAAAGCCACTTCTGTCCTTTTTCAAGTTTGAGCAACTTTACATTGCCAAACATTTCCAAATGTTCTCAAACCTTGTGAAAATGCTCAAATGGTCTAATAATTTATCTAGACCAAATGGCACAAGTTGGAGGACAAGTTAACTTGATCAAAGTGCCCCAAAACCCTTCCTGTCCAGAATCAAATTTGAGCAACTTTGTACTACCAACTTTCCCCCCTTGACCCCAACTTTTGTGAGCATGTTCACATGACCAAATGAGGCCACTACACAAAGTGGTGCATCAAGGAGAAGTGTTATGCTCAACTAGATCTACTCAAGTCTATTTCTGCCCATTTCTAGGGTTTACAAAAGTTGCATTGGCAACTTTGCCCAAATAATCTCCAAATTGGTGGAAGGCCATATTTATGTGAGTCATTTCACCCTATGGAGTCTCATGACATTTGGAGTTCATTTGCTCAACCAATCAAGCATCAAACACCTTCTGACATTTTGCAAAAACCACTATTTTGACCCCTTCCACTATTCTTGGAGAGCTCAAATTTTTACCACAGCTCCTCCTAGACCCTTTCACCTCCAAAGAACAATGGCAAGTCCACAGCTCAATTGTTGGATGGGTAAAATCCTATTTCTCTCTCTGACAGCCCCTTTCTCCCTCTTCCTCACCTCTCTCCTCACCCCAGCGCCATCCAGGCATCCAATGCCTCCCCTCCTTCTTTACTACCCCCGCACTCATCGACATCGGTGGTCGCGCCATGGGCATATAATATGCCATGGCATGCCAACGCTACCTCAGAAGCGCTCTGATCTGGCGGCTAGGCAATCAGAGCCGCCCTCGCCCAATGCTTCCGCCACCTCGGGCCTCCCAGTAGCTGCTGCCGATCAAGCGTCGGCGTCACGCCGCCACTGTGTCGGCCCCTCCTCTCTCTCCTCCCGCGCCTCGCCAAGAAGCGAACAAGGGCCGCCTGAGGCACTGTGAGCGTGCTCACACGCTGTGCCTCCGCCCCCGCCTCCCTCTCTCTCTTCAACCCCTGGGCGTATTCGATCCCCACGAGCCCCCTAGACACGGTGCAGTGCCCTCCCGAGGCCCGTAGCGACGAGCACGAGCCCGCCGGCGCACGAGCCCACGGTGGACCACCGTTCGCCTATATAAGGGCCTCCCTGAGCCCTTCCACCTCACCCTCGCTCTCGCACCACCAACACCTCCCCTGCACCCCTAGTTCTTCACTCAGAGCGCCTGAGCTCGAGATCGAGCTCGAGCTCCGCCACGGACTCCGCGAACTCGTGGTACAGCCTCCGTTGTCGCTCTCTCTCCGATCCGACTCTCCGACCTTCCCGATCATTTCCTCCGCTTCCCTCTCATTTGCAGCCTGAAACGACAGGAGCCGTCGACACCCGAAGCTCCTCCGCCGCAAACCTCGTCGCCGGCGAACCCATGCACTCCGGCGACCAACTCTGGCACCACCCGAACGGCGACACGACGAGGAGTCCAGCGGTGCTATCAGCTCGACCCGCCGTGCCTCGTGATCGCCCGGTGAGCACGCTGCCCTCGTCGAGAGTCGAGAGATGACAGCGGGCCCCGCCTGCCATCCTCACCTCTCTCGCCCCTCTCTCCCATCGCAGCTGGGCCCCGCTCGTCGTTTGAAAACTCGCACGCTGCGTTGTCGCTGGCTCGGCTGGGCGGCTTCTTTGGCTGGGCCGCTGCCTGCAGCACTGTTCTCGCCCGGCAGCACAAGGTCTCCTTTTCTTTTTCCTTTCGTCTCTTTTTCCAAAAATTCCACAGGATTAAATAATAATCCAAATGCAATAATTCCAACTCCTAAATTCTTCTAAAAATCCCACCTATTCAATGGTGTGACTTTCATAAGTATCCATCAAACTTTTCTGTATAGTTCAAATTTAAATTCAAATTTGAGCATTTAAATCCATCTTTGAAAATCCATTCCTCCCATTATGCTACACCAAATCCCAAACTAGGAATTTTCCCCTTCTTAGGTTCCAACCTAGTATTTTACAAAAAGGTGTTGACATTTTTCTGAGCACTTTGGTTTTTCTGTTTTACTATTGCCTTATTTTCTCGTTATTTACTTTGCGACGATAGATTGCGTTGCTGACGAAGGAGTTGGACCAGAAGACTTTGAAGACCCAGAAGACTTTGTTGAGCCAGGCAAGCAGCCCTTTGACCATGTCTATGAAACCCTTTTTATGCATGTCATATAGCACTTATTATTGTTGCATCGGAATCATGAAGGAAGGGTAACCACTTTGGTGGATTGCCTCCGTTACTTTTCTCGTTGACACTTGCATTGTGCATGACCCTACCTTCTTATGAGGGTTATGCCGGTGGGAGTAGATAGGATGCTAAAGTAGTTGCTATGCAAAAAGGGGCGGGAATATGCATGTGATGGAGGCAAAGTATTTTCAAAAGACTTTTCGAAAACCCCGTCGGGTGCCACTTATGCCCGAGGGAGATGATGAGATGGGTAACCACTTGATGACGAAGTGGTGTACCGAGGCAAGTGTGTGTGTTGTTTTCAAAACGGATTGGTCGGTTGCACTGTTATCCAACCTTACATGCGCAACCACTCTACCCTTATATGGGAAAGGGCATTATTGATTACCTAGGCCGATACTAGCTTGGAGCCCGACATTAGTGACGGGGAGAGTTGGTGCTCTCTCTCGGGGCGGGTCGTGCTGTAGGGCGGCCATGACTGTTTTCACAGGGCACCGAACACACCGTTGAGTCCCCTCTCGGATGTTACAATCTCGAGCGAGTCTCGTATGATGTACATCGTGAGGATACGGAACAACGAGTGGACTCCATGTTAGTGTCGTCTAGGGAAAAGTAGTGATTGGGTGCTTACCCCGGGTACTTGAGGTACCGCGGGTCGTGGATGACACGAAAGTTCCCCGGATCTTGTGGGTACAGTGTGCAACCTCTGCAAAGTGTAAAACTATTCGAATAGCCGTGTCCACGGTCAAGGACAGTTGGGTAACCGCTCTTGGGCTACGTCCACATGTTTACAACCGTGTGTGTGTGTTGATAAAACTACTTGGGTCAAGTCAAAAGACTTGACATGTTCGATATGGGTTGGTGCCTACTCTATTTATGTTGGGTTGGTGCACACTCTATTTATGTTGATATCTGTAACCTATCCTCATGGTTACTTAAATTCTCTTGATGCATGTCTTACAAGTTGTTGAACATGTCATTGCACTCAAAACTAGCTTTCTGCAAAAATGTACCTATATCATGCATTGTTACATCTTGAACCAAAACATGGGTTGCTTGTGAGTACATTCAAAGTACTCATTGGCTTGCCACTGGTTATTTAATTGACCAGGCATGGAAGAACCGGAGTTCGAAGAAGAGTTCTTTGGAGACGAACATGCGAACTAGGACGTTTCCCAGTCAGAATGCCTGTAGGGTTAAGGCAGATGGCATGGGTTCTATTATCGACGAAGATTTCCGCTGTTTGTTTTCATTTGATGTTCAGCCCTTAAGGCTTTATCAATGTAAGACTTGACCATAATGGTCATAATTTGTGTAAGACGGTATGTATGGATGTAAGACTCTTGTTATTCAGCTTCGTGTGTTCAAGGAGCATTGATCTCGATCATCAGACACGCAGCATTCGGTGATCACGACTTATGAGTCGGGGTCCCCACATAGCACTAGCCGTATTCAAGAAGGGTCTACCAAAAATAATGGGACAAAAATCATATTGTGGGGAACCAAGAACAAGAAAATCAGCTGGTTATTTAACCTTCCCACACAAAACTTCAACATCTATAACAATCCCAAAGGGTTTAATAGTATCCCTATTAGCAAGCTTAATAGTAACATCAATGTCTTCTAATTCAATGGGTGCAACGTCATGCATAATTTCTTGATATAAAGTATAAGGTATTGCACTAGCACTAGCACCCATATCACATAAGCCATGATAATAATGATCTCCTATTTTAAAAGAAATAACAGGCATGCCTACGACAAGTCTACGTGTCTTAGTATCTGGCCTAGCAATATTAGCAGTCTCACCACAGAAAGAAATAACATGCCCATCTAAATCCTCATCCAAGAGATCTTTAACCATAGCAATACTAGGTTCAACATTAATTTGCTCAGGAGGTGTATAAGTCCTAGTATTACTCTTATGAACAACAGTCGAAGCTTTAGCATGATCCTTTATCCTAGCAGGAAAAGGAGGTTTTTCAACATAAGTAGTAGGAACAATAGGATCACTATAGGTAATAGTCTTTTCTTCAACTGTAATAGGTGCAACTACTTTCACTTCAACAGGAGGATTATTTTTAAACCACTTCTCTTTAGGGAGATCAACGTGAGTAGCAAAAGATTCACAGAAAGAAGCTACTATTTCAGAGTCAAGTCCATACTTAGCGCTAAATCCACAAAAAGCATCGGTATCCATAAAAGATTTAACACAATCGAACTTAGGTGTCATACCTGACTCCTTACCATCGTCGGAACCCCAATCTTCAGATTTGCATTTAATTCTTTCCAATAAGGCCCATTTGAAATCAATAGTCTTCAGCATATAAGAACCAACACAGGAAGTATCGAGCAGGTTGCGATTATCAAGAGAAAGCCAAGCATAAAAGTTTTCAATAATCATTTCCCGAGAGAGCTCATGATTGGGGCATGAATATAACATTGACTTAAGCCTCCCCCAAGCTTGAGAGATGCTTTCTCCTTCGCGAGGCGAGAAATTATATATGTAATTACGATCACGATGAACAAGATGCATAGGATAGAACTTCCGGTGAAATTCCAACTTCAATCGCTTATAATTCCAAGATCTCGTATCATCACATAGCCTATACCATGTCAATGCATCTCCCTTCAAAGATAAAGGGAAGACCTTCCTTTTGAAAACATCATCGGGAATACCTGCAAGCTTAAATAATCCACAAACTTCATCCACAAAGATAAGGTGTAAATCGGGATGCAATGTTCCATCTCCTGCAAATGGATTAGCTAGCAGTTTCTCTATCATACCCGAAGGAATCTCAAAGTGAATATTTCCATAAAGTTCAGTAGGTTGAGGAGCAACTCTTTGCTCTTCTGGTTGGGGTGAAGATACCCCAAACAAGCCACTCAAAGGATTAGTTTCCATAGTGAGAAGTAACAGAAAATTTTAGCACACTATATAAATGTTTCCTTTCCAAGTTCCACTCACCAAAAACGCTACACTCCCCGGCAACGGCGCCAGAAAAGAGTCTTGATGACCCACAAGTGTAGGGGGTAAATCGTAGTCCTTTCGATAAGTAAGAGTGTCGAACCCAACAAGGAGCAGAAGGAAACGATAAGCGGTTTTCAGTAAGGTTTTCTCTGCAAGCACTGAAATTGTAGGTGATAGATAGTTTTGTGATAAGATAAATGGTAACGCGTAAAAAATAAATAAAGTAAATAAAGTGCAGCAAGGTGGCCCAATCCTTTATAAAGCAAAGGATAAGCCTGGACAATTTCTAATAATGAGGAAGGAGCTCCCGAGGACACATGGGAATTATCGTCAGGCTAGTTTTCATCACGTTCATATGATTCACGTTCGATACTTTGATAATTTGATTTGTGGGTGGACCGGTACTTGGGTACTGCCCTTACTTGGACAAGCATCCCACTTATAATTAACCCCTATTGCAAGCGTCCGCAACTACAAAAGAAGTATTAAGGTAAACCTAACCACATCATTAAACATATGGATCCATATCAGCCCCTAATGAAGCAACGCATAAACTAGGGTTTAAGCTTCTATCACTCTAGCAACCCATCATCTACTTATTACTTCCTCATGCCTTCCTCTAGGCCCAAATAATGGTGAAGTGTCATGTAGTCGACTTTCACATAACACCACTAGAGGAAAAGACAACATACATCTCATCAAAATATCGAACGAATACCAAATTCACATGACTACTAATAGCAAGACTTCACCCATGTCCTCAGGAACAAATGTAACTACTCACAAAGCATAATCAGGTTCATAATCAGAGGGATAATAATATGCATAAAGGATCTGAACATATGATCTTCCACCAAGTAAACCAATTAGCATCAACTACAAGGAGTAATCAACACTACTAGCAACCCACAGGCACCAATTTGTGGTTTTGATACAAGATTGGATACAAGATATGAAATAGGGTTTTGAGAGGAGATGGTGCTGGTGAATATGTTGATGGAGATTGACCCCCTCCCGATGAGAGGATCGTTGGTGATGACGTTGGTGATGATTTCCCCCTCCCGGAGGGAAGTGTCCCTAGCAGAATAGCTCCGCCGGAGCCCTAGATTGATTCCGCCAAGGTCCCACCTCGTGGCGGCGGAGTTTCGTCCTGTAAGCTTGCCCACGATTTTTCCAGGGTAAAAGCGATGATATAGCAGAAGATGGACGCGGAGGCCCACCAGGGGCCCAGAGATAGGGGCACGCTTATAGGGGGCGCACCTGCCTCCTCTGGACAGGTGTGGGCCTCGGCGATTTCTTTTGCTCAAAAATTCTTATTAAATCCAAAAGTTGTTTCGTGGAGTTTCAGGACTTTTGAGCTGTGCGTAATAGGTTTCAATGTTTGCTCCTTTTCCACCTGAATTCCAAATTAGCCATTCCCCTCTTCATGGTAAACCTTGTAAAATAAGAGATAATAGCCATAAGTATTGAGATATAAAGTGTAATAACAGCCCATATTACAATAAATATTGATATAAAAGCATGATGCAAGATGGACGTATCACGTCACACTCAGTGAACAATCATCGGTTTATGAAATGCCCGCTTCTGACCGCCCTGGCCCACCAAAGGTTCCTCTCACAGCGCTGCTGCGTTGGGTCACCGACATGCGTGCCATGTACCCAAAGAGCCCACACGCCGCTGGAAAAACAGCGCGTGTCCTAGGTCGAGTCGAGGCGCCACTCACGACGCCTTGCTGAACACGCCAAAGATGTCATTGTTTATATAATTTCCATCGTTGTTTATATGAAATATCAGTTTGTCTACGTGTTTGCGTGAATTTTGTCCGGTTGGTTGAGTTGCTGTCATAATGTGTGCGGCTACGGTTGGATGGCGAATTTGCGGTCGCCGGTCGGTTCATGGGCGGCTCGGGTGGCGTTATGGGACAAAAACACAGCTCGTCTCCAACGTGTGCGCTGGAGGATGCATGACAGCATAAGCACCCGAGCCATTCCTCGTTCATCGGTGGCATAGGCACCGGTGGATGGAAGGGTCGCCAATATTTTGGCTACCCCGGGCAAGATCCAAACAGCCCCTCCGAACAGATTCAAATCCCTCGTTCGCCGTGGAATTTTGCCATGTGTTGTTTTCACGGACTAGCAAGACGCCCATGCATTGCACGGAACATCAAGATGCATTTTTTACAAACTCCCGCATGCATGCAAGGGATAATTAATTTCCTCCTTTGCTAGTACCACGAGGCAAACACCATTAATATTGCATCGATTAGTTTTAGTGGGCTTGTATATCTGCAAATTGTAATTTTGATAGTGCCCCCTTGTATATAAAAATGGAGGGAGAAAGATGAGAGATAAGGTGAGGAGTGGGGCATGGTGGTGACTGGTGGTCGTACTGGGCGGAGGCATGGGGATGGACGGCGCATTATGTCTAGGTTTGTATCTCTCTCACACACACCCACGTTGGTGGGGGATGCGCATGAAGAGAAGAGGTGCACACACGGCGCACGTACTCCCGTCTCTTACCCAACCACACCCGCGCGGGTACACGGTGGAGCTCATTTCTGTACGAAAAGGTAGCCCACGTGGTAATTTGACACGTGTACTGGTTGTCCACTTGGTGGAGGGAGGATCGTCTACCACGGGTGAACAAACAAATTGCGACTTGACGTGTTATGTTAAAAAAGAGGCAAACCATGTGGGGCCTACGTTAGAGGCAAGGCTCTATACACTGGAGTACTTTTGATGTGTCCCATCAACTCGCAGAACAAGGAGAAGCTTGCTTATTACACCGTCTCCCCCGCCCACGGGCGCGGTGGCTCGCAGGATGAGGTGAAGCTTGCTTACGAGTAGTAGTAGTAGTAGTACTCCTACTAGTATACGCCTTACACCTGCTCCCTCGCCCACGCGCGCAGTGGCTCGCAGCACGAGGAGAAAATTTTACTACTCCCTCCGTTTACTCCTCGTCCCTACTACGTACCTTGGTTAGAGAGATTATCATATTGTTTGGAATATATATGTCCTTTAGAGCATCCAAAGTGTGCTCTTTTCTCACCTCTAAGCCCGCCTCTAGCGACTTGGAGACCGACGCCATACATTGCAAGGGATCGCCTCTAAGATAAAGTGGCTGGCGTCGCCTCTAAGCCAAGAGGCGGCCTCCAAGTTCTCTCCCTACTAAAATAATTCTGCGTCCCCACTAGTCATACTCAGTAGTGCATACTGCATGCTAGCATGGCCGATGAAAAAAGTTATTCTTTATGTGTATGCTGCATGCAGTGGGCTCATCTTAGAGGCCAGATTAAATTTGATACACTGCGCGACCTTAGAAAAATCTTAGAGGCAGGTAAGTGGACCCCAGCTTAGAGGCCATGTTGCCTCTACATGCTGTGGATGCCCTTAGTACTCCCTCCATTTACTTATACAAGGCCACTATAAAAAATACATTTTGCATCTATACAAGGCCACAAATAGTAATCGAGACAAAAGTTACTACTCTCTCCTTTCCAGTTTATGGCTCAATTTCAAAATCTCTCCAACCAAGGTAGACGGTGTGGTCGAATTAATTTCATAGTTTGCACAAGTAATTAGTACGCTCGTTTTTCAAGAAGTTATGTTTACCGAGGCATTAATTAGAACGAATGCATGAATGACCACTAAATTTCCATGAACTTCTACATGCATTGGTTAGTTTCTTCTTGACACTGCTTGCGTCGGGTGATCTAACGCACCTCGAAATCCAACATGTAATGGTACTACTACTATTAGTAGAATTGAGACTTATCAAACGGAAAAACGAATGTTTTTTAGATGAGCCCTATAAACCCTAGTGGGTACGTACTCCGTAAAAACAGATTTTATCAAAACTAAGTCGCTCCCTTTCATGAGTTCTGTAGTATACTCCTCCGTTGATGCTCCCATTCATGAATTCTGTACTTCATGTCGCCGACATCTGGGACATATAGCAACCGGGGCGACGTGTCAAGCACCAAATAACAGTGCAGAACAGCAGGAGAGACGCACCCAAATCATACCGGCCTAGTAGTAGAATGAGCAATGAGACGTCAAATCACAATGCCGCACCTTCCCAGACGGACGAAGCAACCATTATTTCACACTTCGGTTCTCCATCATCTCAAACCACGTAGTATTGCTTCTGCCTCAAGAGGGACACGCGTATCACCTTGGTACATCATGACCCGCGGGACCACATGACAGGCCATGCTCCCCTGCCGATCGCTCGGTAAAATCACCTCATTTTTACTATACTTCCTCCGTATCAGTTTACTACATGGCATGCACGTCGTTCTAGGTTGAGAATTTAACTGGCTATATATGTGATGAACAGAACTCTAGCCTTTTAAAAAATGTATACTTTTGTACAGTAGTAGTATCGATGGATTGCGCCATGGAGCAAAAATTGAAACTAAAAAAAGTTGGTACATATAGAGAGCGCTCGTTGCCAAATTATGCATATAGTACTATTAAAAAAGCTAGTACGTGCTTAATTGGGGTGCTAAATTCTATTAAAGAAATACTAGTAGTATGTACATACTGAAGAGTTAAAGTAACGAGAAGAAACATAACATAGTTCTGCTGGGGGCTCAGCACAACACACCCCTCAAATTAAACTAAGCACACCTGAAATTAAACTATGCAACTAATCCGGCAAATATTGCATTAGAACCACCATGAGCAATGATACTGACACCTTACTCACTCGGAGTCCTTGTCCACGTCCTCGATTTCGTCTTTGTCCCTCTTGCTCTTGGCCAATACTTATTTGCTTGAACCGCACACTTGGCTCTTGCTCTTAATCCAACCCTTGTAGATATTGAAACAAAGGTAGCCATCCATTGCAGCGTAGTGGATGTGGTCTATATCTAGTACATTCCGCTGCCATGCATGATGATGAAACGTGTAATGAGGTTTCTTTAGTTTACGGTACGAAGGATGAACCATGGCTCCTGCCAGGGTCAGCATTGAAGGCTAACGAGAGGGCAGCAACCGATTCTTCTCGAGGTCGAAGGGGTTGCCTATAACGAGGCCTATCCGACCCAGGACTTCTTTGTCGTTCGAGATGTCTACAGTAACGAATTTGACTAGGTTGCTCTCGAGGAAGTTTTTAAAATTCAGGCATTCAACATCAGCATGGCATATGCGGTAGACCAAGCATAAGTCATGCACGCTAACCTGGATCACGACGGGTTTCTTCCTCTCTTCGTCCTTTAGATCCTTCTCTCGTCCCAGGACTATGGTGTACTCAACATCTAGCCCAGCGACCCACTCATCATCTAAGTTTTCGAACATGCGTCTGAAGCGAGAAAGACATCCTTTCACCATCACGGAAGAACGGGTGTAGATGACGTCGAACTCATCGCTGGTGATGGTTCTAACCTTGTACTCACCGCCGATCATGGAGATTTGGGACGACATGGGTTTGGGAGGAGGGTTAGGATTAGTGGAACTGCCATAATGTGAAAGGACAGGACGACTAGGAGCGAACCGCCGTAGTATTGACACCTTACACTTGGCTCACTCGGAGTCCTCGTCCACGTCCTCGACTTCGTCTTTGTCCCTCTTCCTCTTGGCCAATACTTCTTTGCTTGAACTGCACACTTGGCTCTTGCTCTTAATCCAACCCTTGTAGATATTGAAACAAAGGTAGCCATCCATTGCAGTGTAGTGGATGTGGTCTATATCTAGTACATTCCGCTGCCATGCATGATGATGAAACGTGAATGAGGTTTCTCTAGTTTACGGTACGAAGGATGAACCATGGCTCCTGCCAGGGTCAGCATTGAAGGCTGACGAGAGGGCAGCAGCCGATTCTTCTGGAGGTCGAAGGGGTTGCCTATAACGAGGCCTATCCGACCCAGGACTTCTTTGTCGTTCGAAAAGTCTATAGTAACGAATTTGACTAGGTTGCTCTCGAGGAAGTTCTTAAAATCCAGGCATTCAACGTCAGCATGGCATATGTGGTAGACCAAGCATAAGTCATGCACGCAAACCTGGATCAGGAGGGTTTCTTCCTCTCTTCGTCCTTTAGATCCTTCTCTCGTCCCAGGACTATGGTGTACTCAACAGCTAGCCCAGCGACCCACTCAACATCTCAGTTTTCGAACATGCGTCTAAAGTGAGAAAGGCATCCTTTCACCGTCGCGGAAAAATGGGTGTAGATGACGTCGAACTCATCGCTGGTGATGGTTCTAACCTTGTACTCACTGCCGATCATGGAGATTTGGGACGACATGGGTTTGGGAGGAGGGTTAGGATTAGTGGAACTGCCGTAATGTGAAAGGACAGGACGATTAGGAGCGAACCGCCGTAGTATTGAAGGACGTGCGGGGACGAGTAGGAGTGAACTGCCAGCGTGCGAATGGCAGGGTAGTGGCTTTCCATTCTCCCATGATACGGGCTTCCGAGAGCCCTTGGATCTGAGATCGAACGGTTGCATGGCGTGATTCTAGACCTATGGGTGAATATCCTATCCTGGAGGGTTATTCTGCAAATTTTCAGCAACTTAGCATGCGATCGTATCGATCTCAGATCCAAGGGCTGCCAAGAGTCCGTATCATGGTCGCGCCTACCACGACCGTCGCGTCGCTCGCGCAGTCGCGCCCTTGGAGATTTAACACGGTGCGTTTGGCTATCTGATGTTGGCATGTCATACATAGTCATCACTTAGTCACTCATACTACTACAAGGTTAGCTATAAGGTTGGCTATAAGTGTATTTTTTTACTTCTCTCTATCTCTTTCTTCGTACTCCCCCTGTCCCATAATATAAGAACGTTTTTGACACTAGTGTATTGCCAAAAATGTTCTTATATTATGGGAAACAGGGAGTACTAGTATTTATTGCATTTGCCAAGGAGTGGCCTCTTCCAATGAAATGGAGTGCTTAATAGCTTTTTGTTGCTAAGTTTGCTTCATTTAATTAGCTATAGACTCAAAATTATCTTTTCACCTAGGTACACGCGCTTAGCACCGTTTCTTCCTTGGGTCACCAAACTAGTCTCTCTCTTCTTGATTAACTTGCCACATCAGACTTTATGCCTATGTGGCAAGCTTAGCACCTGTAGGAGCAAGTAAGTACAATAGTGCGCTTTACATGGCATTTTGGCATATGTGGAGGAAAGAGAGGCAAGGAAAAAGTGGAGAAGTGGGCTCTCATGCAAGAGCCAGCCTCTACTACATGGTGGAGCATTGGGAGAGGCACCTGTATGGAGGTGCTCAGGAATCGGGAGACTCACGCCGGTCGTAGCGCTGCAGTTAAAATGATAATGGCAAGTCAAATCACGGGGCCCCACCTGTCCAGCAGTAACTCGCTGTCAAATCACACAACCCTACATTTGCAGTAGCCTACTCCCTCGTCTTCTCGCGTCTCTGTCGAACCGACTAGGCGGAACTACCCTGCCTACCGCGCAGGAAAAGCCCCGCCCTCGACTTTTAAATACAACTACATCCGCTTAAGAATCCAATGATATACTTTTTGTGACATAGTAACTCATATTTAGTTAGTCAAATGGATGACCTAGAACTACGTGCAGGCCCTATAAACCGAGATGCCTAAAAATAAAAAACCGAGACGGAGAGGGTAGTTCAGCATGTATCTTTTTAGATCAATATAGTCGAGATTCACTAAGGAGCAAAACCAAGTGGTAGGCTGCTCCTTTGGCTGACATGTGGCTCATCCACCATCTTGTTCCATGTGCGATGCAACAAATTACAGTTCGGAGCAGTGGTTGGAATTGGAGGCACCCCGGTCGTAGCGCCGCAGTAGTAGAAAATGAGCGATCAGGGGTCAAATCACAAAGCCCCACCTTTTCCCGCATTAAGCTGGACAGACGAAGCAACCATCATTTCACTCTAGGGCGCAAGAGCATAAAGAAACGAGAAAACAATCATGTGTGCGGCAGCTACCTAGGGCACCCTAGGGTAGGGGTCTCCACTACAGATCCCTTTTTTTTGAAAGCGCCTCCACTACAAATCGGCTTCTCCCTCGTCCTCTTGAAGAAAACCGATGATGAGTGCGGCGATAGGGTTTGTAGGAGTACTACGGCATGCGGGGCCACGTCGTAGTAAACAGGTTCGAGTCGACGCCTTAAATATGTGCGGGCCGCTTGGTTTTACGGGAGGCATCATTTTGTGTTCGGGGACCAGTGGAGATATCGTACGTACAAAAAATCATGGACGTAGGTTCGACCGAAAGGCACTGATGCATGGGCCCTGCATTTTGATATCGGGGCCGCGTGAAATTTGCTACTCTACTCAAAACTAGTAAGGTACACATGTATTGAACACATGAGATTTCGAAACCAAATTATGAATAAATACACACTATAGCATGTAAAGCTTTGTGTCATATATGCATGATGAAGATGTTCGTTTAGTTCTTGTAGTTCATCTCATTCAAAATCAATTAGTTTTATAAAAATGTTAAGATTCATGGGGTTGTGCATTGTAAAGCATAAAGTAAAAAAAATGGCAATTCATTTAGAAAAAAATAATCAATTATGATACAAAAGATTCTATAACAAAGGAGAAGTGCTTGTGTTTTGAGGTTTGTGCATTATGCTTAAGTTCAACCATGGAGTCTTCTAAATTGTACATGTGGCAGATCTGGTGGAATGTTGATGATATCCAACGGCTAGTAGTGCTCGGATTTGCCTATCTCTGCACTATCGGATTAGCTTCATCCAGCGACCATCGTCACACTATATAGTTCTTGTGCCATAGTTGCATGTTCTGGAAAAAAAGCTACTAGTGGGTTGTACTATCTATTTAGGAATAGAAGATGTATACATGGAAGTTGTAGGGAAAGAGAAGACATGGAGCATCTCAATTCCTATGAGTAGGGATTGGAAAAGAGATGTCATTTGGTTCACATCATAGGAACTTTTCTATTGAATCTAGAGATGGCATGTATCTCAATTCCTATGAGGAGGGATTAGAAAAGAGATGTAATTTGGTTCATATCATAGGAACTTTTCTATTGAATATACGCCAATGTTTATTTTCCTTTGAAATTAAGGGAGTATAGGAATCCATTCATATGAACCAAGTGGCTCTAAAGCTATAGAAATGATATCATGTTTATTTCCTTTGAAATGTGGAGTATATGAATCTATTCCTATGAACCAATTGGCTCTAAAGGAAAAAATCCTATAAAAATCATATCATATAGAGTTCCTATGATATTCCTCGACAACAAAGGATGGTTGAAATTGCTGCGGGTGATACGATGGTCTTTGTTTGTAGACTCCTCCCCCATCTTTATAGTTACCTCTCGAAGATGAATGAAATGATATATACAGGGTATTCTACATGTGCAATTTGGTACAAGAAAACTCGGTAAAAGTTTGCGAGGTTCGAATTTTCAATAAAGCTATATGCACTGCATTTCGGAACGGAGGGAGCATACGGTAGTTGCTAAAAATCACGTGGAAGATTTGTGTGTAGGAGGATTGGCTATTCTGTTAAATGACATGGCAAAACTAACAGTGTCAGATGCCGATCTAACGGTTCTTACGGTGTTCGTCATGAAAAGGCTTGTGGCGAATGTTTGTCGGATAATGATTTACGGACACATGCATTGCATTGATACATGCCCCCTCTCTCTCATGCACACGCACCCTCATGAGTCACGACTCTCCCGAGTCCTCTCGCAGACTCGCACGTCACACCTACCGTCTATCTGTAGGTAGACGTCACACACATATGTGCTCTTCACATCCTACCCTCAGAACTTCTAAAAAACAAAAGACGTCGCGCACATTTTATTTTAGCTCACACGTCACACACTTATACTATTACGCTTGCGGCGAACGTTCTTTGGGCATAGTATATTGTACTCTCACGAAGGGAAGCGGTGCATGCACGCACTAGTTCCCTCACACCCACTCGCGGGTACACGTAGGAGCGCATTTTTTTGAAGCTGGTACAGCAAAATCACTCCACTATATATATATATATATAAGAAGGAGCCTTAGCGCTTGCTTTCCTAGGGTTCTTCTCATTCACTCTCTCATGCTCTCCAGATCTAAGCAAGACATAGGTGGCCACACTCTCTCTCAGCTCACGGCTAGTCACAAATCCGGTCAGACAACCTCGACCGGGGCAGGGGTGTTGGTGCATCATTCACACTGTCGTCGGCGGAGAGGGAGGAGACCAACGGCTACCCGCACGTCCCGATTGGCGGCCGTGTCGTTCTCTCCGAGAGAGCGCCGGCTCAGGAGGGCCTCCGACCCCTTCTTCCTCCCTGCGGTATTGTGGCCAAGATGCGGCTTCCCGACGCCGTCTTTGCCACATGCCGACGACCCTCAGGTATATATTCCTTCGAAACCTGCCTTGCTCTACTGCCCCAGCTCCCTTCGTGTGGATCTTTTTCTACTTCCGTCTGCTGTTCCAAAGCCACCTAGACTTTTACTATTATTAGAGGTAAAGCTAGTTCATATAGTCGACTCTAAGCGTTGGTTCAAACAAGGAAGAAAGTGGGAAAGCTGTAGCATGAATCTAGGACTTGGTTCTAAGAGGAAACGGGGGAAAGTAGTAGATACTGGCTACCCAACCCATCTCTTGGTTGAAAAGATGAAGAAAGCATGGTGGATGGCGAAGGGTGGGGGGAAGTGGACCTATCTCTTGGTTGAGAAAGGAAAGAAAGTGATGGGTGTTGGGGGACAACGCAAATGAGAATGAGTAGGTCTAGATTTCCTATGCTCACATAGGAAAATGTCTCTGAGGAGATAAAAATGGGATAAATGCAGACATGCTGCCTGAGTGTTTGCCGCTCTCGGCAGCCATGTCTGCCTCACCACTTTATGCCCCTGCTGTCCCTACGCCCATATCGCTACCGTTAATGTAAAATCACATGAAGCATTAAGCAATGCCACCTAATGTCACTATAAGTAATGCTCTAGTGCTGTTGATAAATTGAAGCAATGCCACCACCATTTTATGAAGTGCTTCCATCTTGCTTTATTTCCCATGAATTGTGTTTTTGCAAGTTACACTTAAATCTCACACCGCTAACATTGCTTCATCCCAGTGGAACTGCACAAATTTGATTGCACATCTACTGACCATGTGCTACTCTCATGACAGTAATACTAATGCTATTTTTCTGCATGTTAATCTAGTGGCATTGTTGATGTGATGTGATGCTACTTACTTAAGGACTCTTCATACTGTCAATCTAGTGCCAATTATAACATAATAGATGCTATTGTTAATCATATGCCACTGCAAATATCTATCACTGTTTAAATAACCATATTTCGTATTTTCTCAAATAGGGATGTCTGTCTCCATATCGTTTCAGGATGTCTGTCTCCGTATCGTTTCTATCCATGCAATCAAACGCACACACCTCAGTTTTAGTACAACTGCGCAAAATGAGATGGCTATCCCTCGTTGCCATCATTTAACCTCCCGTCTTCAAGGTATCCCTACATTGGTTGTAACTAAGGTAGAATGACCAACGCAATCTAAACGAAGCTGATTCGTACGTTTTACTTCCTGATTGCAGTGCAGGGACAAGCGAAAAAACTGCATCCTAGTCCGGAATGCACTTTCTACCAGTTCATCCATGGACCAAGGACTAGCTGGCATGGCTGCACGGCGGTTTTTTAAATAGGTGCACGAACAAGAGGCATTGTGGTCTACTTATTTCTTCAAATAGCGGTGCTTAAATTTAGTGGAATGCAGAAGAATTTCACCGGTCAAGACATCGCATGGTTCGATTCAAGATTCCAAATTGAGACCACAATTATAATTGGTTATTCGGTGTAGCGACCCGACCTCGGATGGTCAAGTCTACGTGCTTCCGTATCATCCTGGATCGAGAAATCTTGACACACACAGACTCGAAGGATTTATAACAGAGTAGCAATCACACACTTATTACATCGAATGTCTCAAAAGAGAACTTATTACAATAATATGGCTTAAGGCCATCTAATGCGATAACAGCGGAAGGCTTGGAAGATAAAGTGAGTCCATCAACTCCAACGACATAGCTGAGCTGCACGGCAACGACCTATCGAACCTTACTCCTCGTCTGAAAAGTCTGCAACATAATACGTTGCAGCCCGAGAACGGGTCAGCACATGGAATATGCTGGCAATGTAACACAAAAGAACAATAACAGAATAATGCTACCACTACATGCATATTTGGCTGGTGTAAAAGCTCTATGGTTACAGTTTTGCGAAAAGCCAATTTTTCCCTACTACAAAGGAATAAATTTTTATTTAACTATCATGGTGGTTGAAACATCATTTGAGAAGGTAACCCCAACTCAATGATCCCAATTAAAATAGTTAACATCCCAGCAATATTAATTTAGATTGTTGAGATACATGTGAATACTCAAGTACTAGATACTCAGAATTGTCCATAACCGGGGACACGGCTAACCATGATTAGATTGTACACTTTGCAGAGGTTTGCGCACTTTTCCCCACAAGACTCGATCGCCTCCGTTGATTTCTTGCACTACATGGTGTTTGAGAAGCGGATGACCGAGACACGATCTTCGAAACATTAACTCTCTACTCCGGCGCACCATACCAAACCTACAAACCCACTAACTGCTGATCCACCTCTTCAAGAGCTTCACGTAACTTACTCAACAATGCTAGAGCCCATAATAGCTTGTGGCTGCACATGGAAGTTTCTAGCATGAATAGACTCGATTCCTTTGAGCACAGGTGGCGGTCCATAGGAAAATCACACGTAACCCCGGGATCTCCAAAAATAAACAGGCAATCACTGGATACCCCAGGTGCCTCAATCCACCCAGATGTGTATTAAAGTTGCCACCTTAAGTAAACCATTAATTAAAATCTCACATCTGTCATGGAAACACTCAAACCCAATCCCCGTCTACGAGCATAGCATGGCAATATAAGCATAACGTAGAAGTAACTCCCAAGGTTTGAATGCAGGACAATAGGTTCCTACCTCATCAACTATTTCCCAATACCCACATGTTAAAGGCATCCTAATCATGCAATGTTTGAGGATTGAAACTAATGCATAAAAACTGGGTATGGAAAGAGTATGATCAATGTGTTACTTGCCTTGCTGACGATCCGTGAATCCTAGAGACTCGTAGTAACCCGCTTTGCACTCCGAGAATTCTATCGCAAACAAGCAATAACATACATAAGTAACAAGCAAAGATGCACAAGTAAAACTCCAAATAAAAGAGTTTGACCGGAGAGTTCAACTTAAGAACTCCGGTTCGCAAAAAGAATCAAATCAAATGGAGCAACGAAACTCAAACGGCGAAAGAAATAAGATCCGCTTACTAATCTGAACTAGGGTCAAATTTTACAGAAACCAAAACTTGTTTGAGTTGATTATTCGGAAAGAGGGTTTCGAGAAGAAACTCCAGGCGCTTGAATCGCCTGATTCCGATAAACGAGCGAAAATATAAACAGGTTCGAACATCGGATCAGAAATCACGATCAGAAAAATCGCAGAATAAATCCGATAAAAAGAAAAACGATGAACGGCTAAAGGAACGGACGTTCATTAGCAGAAACTAAACGACGAACACGTTCGTTAAAACGAACGGACGAGCGAACGCTCGCGAAGCAAATAAACCGGAGATTAAAACCGATCTATAAAAAAATGAACTAGGGTTTTTTTTAAAAACCCGAAGGGGGTTTTCTAAAAAAACCGGCGGCGGTGGTGGCTACCTCCGGCGAGGTCGTCCAGCGAGGCGGGCGGCTCCGGCGGGCTCGGCGAGGGGCGGCGGGGCTTGGGAGGCGCGGGTGGCGGCGGAGGCGGCGGCGATGGCTCGGCTCGGCGCTGCTCGGCGGCGGCGGCGGCGCGGTGGGCGGGTGGTGGTGAGGCGCGGCGGGCGGCGGTATTTAGGAGGTGGGCGGCTCGGCTTGGGGAAGAGGCGACCGGGAGGAGTCCGGCTCAGACTCCCTCGGCGTCCGTCTGGCGCAGGCGGTGTGAGGAAAGCGGCGAGGCGGGCTGACTGGCAGGCCCTTGGCCTGGTCGGGCGCGGGTTCTTCTTTTTTTAAAAAAATATAAATGTTCCGCCGACGTAAAAAAGAAATCCTAAAAAAACCCTAAAAATTCCGAAACAAGTTTTCTCCGTCTAAATGGAATATTTAGAGAGAGAAAATAATCAAAATCAAATCCTCGTCTTCATTATTTGATAAAACTCAAATATGAAAATCGAAAAATCCCCAACTCTCTCCGAGGTCCTTGAGTTGCTTAGGATTTGAGGATTGCAAGCAACAATGAAATATGATATGCATGGATGATCTATGTATAACATGCCAAATTGGAAATTTTGGATGTTACAAACCTACCCCTTAAGATGAATCTACTTGAGATTCGGGTTGAATTAGAAAATAGGTGCGGATGGTCCTTGCGAATATCCTCTTCTCGCTCCCAGGTGGCTTCTTCCTCGGTATGATGACTCCACTGAACTTTGCAAAACTTGATAACTTTGTTGCGAGTGACTCGACTGTCAAAATCAAGAATCTTTACTGGCTTCTCCTCATAGGTCAAATTATTATCCAGTTGAATCGCCTCCAAAGTCTTCAGATCATTCAACGGTATATCGGCCATCTCAAAGATGGCACTTCTTCACCGTGTACGTGTGAAACACATCATGAACTCCTGACAATCCTTCAGGTAGCTCCAGCTTGTAGGCAACTTCTCCCATCCGTTCCAAAATACGATATGGTCCTACAAACCTCGGGGCTAACTTTCCCTTAACTCCAAAACGTTTTACTCCCCTCAAGGGGGATACTCGTAAATAAGCTTTGTCTCCAATTTCATAGGTTACTTCCTTGCGTTTTGAATCTGCATAACTCTTCTGTCTGGACTGAGCAATCTTTAGTCTATCTCTGATCAGTTTAACCTTCTCCTCTGATTCCTTGATCAAATCTGGTCCAAACAACTGACGGTCTCCTACCTCATCCCACATCAATGGTGTTCTACATCTGCGTCCATACAGAGCTTCAAACGGTGCCATCTTCAAACTGGCCTGGTAGCTATTGTTATAAGAGAACTCTGCGTACGACAAGTTGTCATCCCAACTAGATCCATAATCTAGCGCACAGGCTCTCAACGTGTCCTCCAGAATCTGATTGACTCTCTCTGTCTGTCCATCTGTCTGCGGGTGAAAAGCGGTACTGAACTCCAATCGGGTACCCAAAGTCTGGTGTAGTTGATGCCAAAACTTCAAAGTAAACTGTGTTCCTCTATCTGATACGATGCTCCTCGGAACTCCATGCAAACATACGATCCTGGTCATATATATCTTGGCCAACTTTGCACTTGTATATGTTGTTTTCACTGGGATGAAGTGAGCTACTTTGATCAAACGATCCACAACTACCCATATAGAATCATATCCTGCCTTGGTTCTGGGTAATCCGGTAATAAAGTCCATACCAAGTTTGTCCCACTTCCATTCGGGTATTGGCATAGGCTGTAACAGTCCTGCTAGCTTCTGATGCTCGGCCTTCACTCTCTAACATACATCACATACGGCTACATACTCGGCAATATCCTTCTTCATACCAGTCCACCAGAAACATTCCTTCAAGTCCAAATACATCTTGGTGTTCCCAGGGTGAATCGAGTATGGTGAGTCATGGGCCTCCTGAAGTATCAACTTCCCGATCTCCGAATTGTTGGGCACATAAATCCGGTCCTCAAACCACAAGGTATTGTGCTCATCCTCGCGAAAACCTTTGGCTTTACCTTCGCCCATCTTCTCTCTTATCTCAGCAATCTCTTTGTCCTCCTTCTGAGCTTCTTGAATCTTGTCCAACAACGTCGATTGAACCTCCATTGTTGCAAGAAAACCTCTTGGAACAATCTCTTATCGAAGTTCCATGATCTCCGCAGCTAACTCCTTTGGCAATCCTTTGCTCTCAAGGATATTAGCATAACTCTTCCGGCTCAAAGCGTCTGCTATGACGTTGGCTTTTCCTGGATGATAGTGTAGCTTCATATCGTAATCCTTTATAAGTTCCAACCATCTCCTCTGTCTGAGGTTCAACTCCTTCTGTGTGAAAATGTACTTCAAGCTCTTATGATCCGTGTACACATCACAACGGTTTCCAATGAGATAATGTTTTCAGGTCTTCAACGTATGCAGTACGGCTGCTAACTCCAAATCATGCGTGGCATAGTTCAACTCGTGTGGCTTCAGTTGTCGTGAGGCATACGAAACAACTTTTCCGTTTTGCATAAGCACACATCCAAGTCCCAAGCGAGAGGCGTCACAATACACTTGAAACTCCTTATGTATATCTGGCAAGGTCAGCACTGGGGTTGTAGTCAATCATTTCTTCAACTCCTGAAAGCTTGTCTCGCAATCCTCTGTCCATTTGAACCTAGTATCCTTCTTTAACAATTCAGTCATTGGCTTAGCAATCTTGGAAAAATTCTCAATGAATCTCCGATAATATCCTGCCAGTCCAAGGAAACTGCGGATCTCACCAACTGAAGTGGGTGCCAACTATTCAGTGACCGACTGAACTTTACTGGGATCTACTGCTATACCCTCTCGTGATATAACATGCCCAAGAAATCCAACTTCTTTCAACCAAAACTCGCACTTGCTGAATTTGGCGTATAACTGATGTTCCCTGAGTTTCTCAAGAACCAAACGCAAGTGCTCAAAGTGCTCTGTTAGTTCTTGAGTATATCATAATATCATCAATAAATACCACAACAAACTTGTCCAAATACTCCATGAACACCTTGTTCATCATACTCATGAAATAGGGAGGCGTTAGTCGGTCCAAATGACATGACCGTATACTCATATAATCCATACCGTGTAGTAGCGCTGTCTTTGGTATATCCTTCTCTTGGATCTTCAATGATGGTATCCTCGATCGTAGATCAATCTTGGCTACCTTAGCTCCTTGTGGCGATCAAGCAGATCATTAATTATCGGTAAGGGATACTTGTTCTTTATCGTTACTTCATTCAGAGCTCGGTAATCAACGACCATCCTCGAGGATTTATCCTTCTTCTCCACCAAAAGTCTTTGGGGCTCCCCAAGGTGATGAACTTCTCTGAATGTAACCTTTCTCCAACAACTCTTTGATCTGCTTCTTAATTTCCTCCGTGTCATTTCTGGCATCCGATAGGGTCTCTTTGATATCGGCCCTGTACCTGGCAATAGCTCTATCAAAAACTCGATGTCTCTATCCGGTGGCATACCTGGTAACTCTTCGGGGAAAACATCCGGAAAATCCTTTACTACAGGTACTTCCTCCTGTACAACTCCCGTGAGGGCGTTTACTTGGTTCCTCCTAGGCACATGCCTAGATACATACTTAATCCTTTTTCCCTCCGGGGTGGTAAAATAAATTGACTTGCTAGCACAGTCAATACTTCCTCCATACTTTGACATCTAGTCCATACCTAATATCACATCCAATCCTTGCGACTCCAAGATGATTAGGTCAGACGAAAAAACATGCATGCCAATGATTAAGGGTATCTGGGTGCACCATCTGCTAGCCATGTACTCTGCTCCAGGCAAACTCCGGCTTGGGCGCTGCTCGGCTTGGCTCGGCTCGGCTCGGCTCGGGCGCTGCTCGGCGGCGGGAGGCGGCGGCGGTGGTGGCGGGTGGTGGTGAGGGCGGTGGGGCGGTATTTAAGGAGGCGGCTCGGCTTGGGAAGGGCGCCGGGGAGAATCGGCTCGGACTCCCCTCGGCGTCCGTCTGGCCTGCAGCAAGATGGGATGGGGAGGCGGCGGGCGGGCCGGCCTGGCTGGGCCCTTGGCCCGGTCGGGCGCGGGTTCTTCTTTTTTTTTGTTTTTTTTAATACAAACATTCCGCCGACATAAAAAAGAAATCCTAAAAAAAACCTAAAAATTCCAAAACAAGTTTTCTCCGTCTAAATGGAATATTTAGAAAGAGATGAACTTTTCTTGGCCCCTAAAATGCAACTTTTCAAACATGCAAATTTTTCTAGGGCAAATAAAATTCCGAATAAAATCAAATAAAAACCAAATAATGATTTTAAGATTTTTCCTCTGATAATTCAATTATTTTGGAGAAGTCATATTATCTCCCCTCATTTATTTATTTGAAATGAAATATTTTTCCGGAGATAAAAATAATCAAAATCAAATCCTCGTTTTCATTATTTGATAAAACTCAAATATGAATATCGGAAAATCCCCAACTCTCTCCGAGGGTCCTTGAGTTGCTTAGGATTTCGAGGATTGCAAACGAAAAGCAATGAAATATGATATGCATGGATGATCTATGTATAACATGCCAAATTGGAAATTTGGGATGTTACTTCTGGAATGAGAGAACCTAACCCTGGATGGTGGCAACAAGAAAAAACCAGAGTGAACTCCAGGAAATTTAAGCCTGCCGGAAGGCCCTTTGCTCAGAGAAGCCTTGCTTGTTTTTTCCTGATTTGTAAACCTTCTCACAACTTTGTCTTTTGCTGTGAACTAGTATATGTTTGTTATGTTCTATGAATCATTGAGATGTATAAAATTGCTTGACTTATGGTTTTCAAGTTTTTTATGAAGACGAGTTTAATGTGAGTGTTCCACATGAGCGCTGGACTAGCGTGTGAACATTTGGAATTTATTACATTGTGGCCTCAGTTAACTGCATGAACCACTTTAACAAGATACATAGTTGCTTATATGTCTGTGATGCCCGGGTAGTTACGCTACAGTAACCCTCCGCTAATGATGCCATGTCACCAAGATTACTGTTGATAGTCTTGTGATGATTCAAATCCCGTTCAAAATTCAAAATTGAAATAAAGTCAAACAATAAAAGTTTTTCAAAATTTAAAACAAAAATGTTCGGGAGATGCCATATTTTACATAAGTCAATATGGTGTAATGAACACAATTTTATAAAATGCCTAAGTATTTTAAAATAAGTAAAAACAGAAAAGAAATAAAAGAAAATGCAAGCAAGAAAACACACGCACACACACACACACAAAAGGTAACACCTTCCCGTGTGGGCCTTGGCCCAGTTGGCCGGGAAGCCGACTGGCTTGCCGGCCCACCCCCGCACGCCCCTGGCCTACTTGGCCCGTGCTCCCCCCACTACCAGAAACCCTAGCTGCCGCACCCCATTTTCCCCCCACACCCACGTCTCCTCCCCCACTCCTCTCGATCCCATCTGGATCGGGGAGGGGTTCGATCCACCTCCCCTCCTCTGCCCCCGATTGGATCGGGGGGATCGATCCCCGCCGCTACACGCGCGACGCCGCCCCGCATCTGACGCCGCTGGATCTCACGGCCACATCATCGGAGCTTCCTCGCCGGACCACCTCAACGGCCTGCCTCCTCCACGCCGATGACGTCCCCGTCCTCCTCCTCGACACTCGCTGCCTAGTCCCTACGGCCCCGATGTGAGCGCCTCCCCATGCTCCCTCTCCTCCTCCTCCCCCTGCCCCGTTGGACATCGTGGCCCGGCCGCGCACTGGACGTGCGCGCGCACGCGCTCGCGCACCACCCCACCCCTCGCTCATGCCCGGCGCATCCCACGGCGCCACTGCTCGCTCCTCGGCCTACACGCCCGCCCAAGGCCAAGATCGCCGCTGCCGTGCCACCCCTCATCACCGGCCCAGGCCACCAGCCTCCCCTGCTCGGCACCTGCCGAATCGCCGCCCGCGCCCATTGGCGTGCGCATGCTCGGGCAATCCCCACCAGCCTCGCCTCGCGGTGCTCGCGGGCTAGTACCCGTTTGCCCGTGCCCGTTTGGCCTCTGGGCCCATGACATGAGGGGCACACGCCCCAGAACATTTATTTAAAAAAATTAATTTAAAAGTTAAAAAAATTAATTAATAATAAATAAAATATTAATTAACTAGATTAATTAACTTAATTACTTATGTTTAATTAACCTAATTAACTAGTTAGTTTAATTAAATAGTAATTAAATTAGTTAAACCCTAATTAGTCTAAACAGTCTATGACGAACGGGACCCACATGTCGGTTGAGCGATCAACACCTGTTGACTCGCGGCGTCATCTTGACGTCGACAAACACTGTTTTGGATAATGTTGATTTAAATGAATTAAATAAATTTGAAAATGATTAAATCTTTAGAAAATCATATCTTTTAATCCGTAACTTTCGGATGAAAATACTTTCTACATGAAAGTTGCTCGAGCGATGAGGCGAATCTGGATCGCAGCCCGTTAAATCGCCACACATCCTAGCATAGCTAACACGCAACTTTTCCCCTCCGGTTCACCTGTCCGAAAACGCGAAACACCAGGAATACTTTCCCGGATGTTTTCCCCCTCCGCCGGTATCACCTACCACTACGTTAGGGCACACCTAGCACCACTCATTATCATGTCATGCTTATGGTTGCATTGTATTTACTGTTTCTTCCCCCTCTTCTCTCCGGTAGACTACGAGACCGACGCTGCTGCTGCCCAGTACGACTACGGAGTTGGCGACCCTCTCTCTTGCCGAGCAACCAGGCAAGCCCCCTTGATCACGGATATCGCCTATTCTTCTCTATCTGCTTGCATTAGAGTAGTGTAGCATGTTACTTCTTTCCATTGATCCTATTCTGATGCATAGCCTGACATTGTTGCTACATCTGTTGATACCTTTCCTGCAATCCTAAATGCTTAGTATAGGATGCTAGTTTATCATTGGCCCTACATTCTTGTCGATGCCTTGCTATACTATCGGGCCGTGATCACTTGGGAGGTGATCACGGTATATACTATACATACATACATACTATACTGAGATGGTGACTAAAGTCGGGTCCGCTCGAAGAGTACCCATGAGTGATTCCGCAGTTGGGGGTGAAAGGACCTTTGTCCCGACGGCCCTCTGTGTGGATCTTTGTGGCGGAGCGACAGGGAAGGTTGAGACCACCTAGGTGAGAGGTGGGCCTGGCCCTGGTCAGCGTCTGTGGTTGCTTCATAATAACACGCTTAACGAGATCTTGGTATTTGATCTGAGTCTGGCCATTTGGTCTATATGCACTAACCATCTACGCGGGAGTAGTTATGGGTATCCCGACGTCGTGGTATCAGCCGAAGCCTTCTTGACGTCAGCGACAGAGCGGCGCGCGCCGGATTGGACTGGAACGCCTACTCTTGTATAAGGGAGGTTAGGTCTGCTTCCGGCCGCCCTCGCAACGTCTTGGTGTGCAATGGGCGATGGGCGGACCCTACTGGCGCATAGGATTTAGACCGGCGTGTTGACCTCTCTGTTGTGCCTAGGTGGGGCTGCGACGTGTTGATCTTTCGAGGCCGGGCATGACCTAGGAAAGTGTGTTCGGCCAAATGGGATCGAGCGTGTTGGGTTATGTGGTGCACCCCTGTAGGGAAGTTTATCTATTCGAATAGCCGTGTCCCTCGGTAAAAGGACGACTCGGAGTTGTACCTTGACCTTATGACAACTAGAACCGGATACTTAATAAAACACACCCTTCCAAGTTCCACAGATAACCCGGTGATCGCTTTTCCACAGGGCGACGAGGGGAGGATTGCCAGGTAGGATTATGCTATGCGATGCTACTGGAGATGCTACTTGGAGATGCTACTTGGAGATGCTACTTGGCGATGCTACTTGGAGGACTTGATCTACTCTCTTCTACATCTTTGCAAGGCGGAGGCTGCGAGCGTAGTCTTGACGAGATTAGTTATCCCCTCTTATTACGGCATTTTGCAGCTTAGTCCTTGATATGGC
Source organism: Aegilops speltoides (assembly GCA_021437245.1). Taxonomy (NCBI): domain Eukaryota; kingdom Viridiplantae; phylum Streptophyta; class Magnoliopsida; order Poales; family Poaceae; genus Aegilops; species Aegilops speltoides. Next base: position 133,880,355 of record CM038141.1, read on the forward strand.
CCTTTACACATATACCCATGCATAAGTAGTGTAGCTCCTTGCTTGCGAGTACTTTGGATGAGTACTCACGGTTGCTTTCTCCCCTTTTCCCCTTTCCTTTCTTTACGGTTGTCGCAACCAGATGCTAAAGCCCAGAGCAGGCGCCACCGTCGGCGGCGGCTACTACTACTGGAGGTGCCTACTACTACGTGCGAGGCTGGCGGCGGCGACTACTACTGGAGGTGCCTACTACTACGTGCGGGCTGGCGGCGGCGACCGAGAGTAGTTTAGGAGGATCGAGCGGGAGGCCTGCGCCTCTTCGATCTGTATCGGTTTGTGCTAGCCTTCTTAAGGCAAACTTGTTTAACTTATGTCTCAGACTCATATATTGTTGCTTCCACGACCGTCTATGATCGAGCACTTGTATTGAGCCCTCGAGGCCCCCGGCTTGTATTATGATGCTTGTATGACTTATTTATGTTTTTAGAGTTGTGTTGTGATATCTTCCGTGAGTCCACGATCTTGATCATTGCGTTTGCGTGCATGATTAGTGTACAATTGAATCAGGGGCGTCACAAGATGGTATCAGAGCCGACTGCCTGTAGGAATCCCCCTTCCACACTCCTTGGACGAAGTCGAGTCTAGACATTGCAAAACTTTTAATAACATGGTTGTGCAGCCCATGCGCCCACGTCGCCATTGGGTGGTATAAGGATCTTTTACTCCTCGACCTTTACTCTGGGATTCTGAACTCTCTTCAATTCGGGTTAAATGAGTTTTACTAAAATCTAACTTTAGGTTCTCGAAAATACTTTTTCCCGGAGAGCCCCTTTAGTCCAGATGATCGCCGGCTGCACCAGAAGATTTTGAAGATACTCTCCGATTTTCTCTCGAGACCTTGTGCTCGTTGCTTTTGCAATTCCCTACCACTGAAATATCCCTATGTATAAATACTTACACCTGTCGTGCTTACTTTTATTCCCAGTCGATCTTGTTATTACAAGATACCCCGAGAATATTTTGTGCCTACTGCCTTGCAGTTCTTCGCCACCTGAATACCCCTAAGAATAATTTCTCGCACCTTCCGAGTATCCGCTCGTCCCGGTTGTTCAGGTGTTTCACAAAAGTCTTTGAAATACTATTCAATCCTCCGAAAATCCTTAGCAGCTTTATTGCTCTGCAAATACTTGTCTACTAGCATGATGGATGCTTCCCATATATCTGGCAATATTCACTAGTATCTTTTGACACCGTCATTTTGATCCTATTGATTCAACATGTGTGCGAATGCACACAATCATCTATCAACCCTTCTAAATTATCTTTCCGACTCAGACATCATTTTTGAACATGCTGGTTCTCGACCAAACTATTTGTCGCCAATTGTACCTCTGGTTTATCCAACTTATCCATCCTTGATCAGAGCGACTGCTCCTGATACTTTGTTTTGGAAATCGTAATTCCTTTGTTATCTAAGCATCGAATTATTCTGATGTTCTATAATATGATGCTCGTGCATTCTTTCTTCCTCTGATGGAGTACCGATACTCACATCAGCTCCGTTGTGGATCACCTGATCCATTGTTGGATTAACTATCGGCGTTGTCCTTCATATTCAATCACCTTTTGAGTTCTTCCCCTGATACATAGTGCCTTTGGTAAATTGTATCATCTGTTTGGCCAACCATGCTCTGCTTTTGAGCTGATGGTATTTACTATTGAAGCTTGTGGTATATGTTTCCACGATACCCTGATGGGTTGAACCTATGCCTTCCTTTATATGTGTGAACTCGGAAGTTTTCACGAGTCATACTCATCTGGTATTTCACCAGGTAAAACTTTCAACACTAATGCCTTTATCAAAGCGAGAAGTGAATGGAAGGTTATACATTGAAGAAGTGGGAGTCGACCTTGAACTTTGTGTTCATGCCCATGGACACGATGTAGTTCCTATCATGGAGGCTTCTTGTGATAATAACTATTTCCTTGATAAATATCATCTGGTATCTGAGAAATGATCCTTTGCAATCGTGGTTACGACCATGATTGTTCTTCTTTGATCCATTTCTCAGACAAGTTAAAGCACTTGTCTTCTATAGATCAATGCGCCTGCCCAACCTCTATTAGGATCTACCTTCGAGTATTACCCCATGGTATCTCGAGGATATCAACCCATTGCACTTCATTCTATGAATTTCTGATGAAGTAGTACCCTTCCCCGTCATAGTGACTCCACGGGTTCTGGGTTGTCGTCAATCGAGAACATCGATAAGTGAATCGATTCCGCACTCTAATTCCATAACTCTAAGTAAATTTTGTTGCTTATGAGTTAATAATCATTTAAGTCAATCCTAGCCTGATCGGCTATATCATTAGCGTGCTAAATTTTAACTATGCTACCTGGTCCTTCCCGAAGCACAAATTTTGACAATGAGCTATGCTTACGTCCATTTTCCTCATCATATCATTTCACCTTAAACATCAAGCTTGATTTCAAGTTTGTGTTGTACCCATGGTTCCAATAACCTTTTGCTTCATCATTCCTTTGACTTGATGTCATCACCGATCAATTACATCTTCATGAAACTTCTCAACAAATGTGCCGTGATCATCATGAACGTTCTGAGCTCTTCCAGGATATCAATCGAACTCATGATGACAAATACCTTCCTTGCCCCTCGATGATTTGAGTTATCATCCACAACATTATTGCCTTCCCTCCAACACAAACTTGCTCATGTTTTGTGTTGTACTTTGAGCTCCTTGCTATCCAACTTATGTTATGTTCTACCTTGGAGTATTGCTATCTTCTATGTCAAGAATGTCATGGGAAATTCACCACCCTTAAGAATTCTTGATACAATTGATACTTATTAACATCACCATTCTTTTCTTGGTCCTCGTGTTGTTTCTAACCAGAATACCGACAAGTGGTCTGTGATGTGTAAATTCTAAACTTCTAGCAACCCTATTGCTTTGAAGTTATTGGTCTATAGTTTCATTCTACGTCTATGGCTTATTGAATCATCATTCGAACATTTATCATGCAACCCATCCCATATTTCGGGTGCACCTGTGAACCAAGGTTTAATTGTCGATGTTTTTCTCGAACATACTTCATTATATCATTTGATGTGACAATTGATATCTCCTTGTTCACATAATTGTGGAAATCCATCTTTTGAAAATCTCGGTGAATTGTCGTAGAGTTCATCAGCTACCTCCTCTTCCTCTCCTTGATTTAATGAGGAACTCTTGTTTCGAAACTCACTTCCATTGTACATTTCCCGAGAATCTTGTCATGTCATCTCGTCAATTTGTTTTGCACCTTCTCTTCTCGGGCATCCTGAGTCTGAGGTATCCTAACACCAATTAGATCTGAACCTCGATCAGATATGATGGTTGGAGCATATTTTCAAGAGTTATAACATTGGTCCTTGTATGACCCGGTAAGGTGATGTCATGCCTAGCACACTTGACCGGAGGACCTATTGTTATAGTATCCTCTTTAGCAATGTTACCCATTCTTTCATGAGGAAATTGTAAAACTTATTCTACAAGTTGTTCCTGATGGATCCTTTGTGTATCCAAAGTCCGACCTTTGTTTGAATACCATGTCAATGCTATCTCAAAAGCTTGTCTGTGGAACTCTGATTTTCAACAAGAACATTTGAAGCCCAATGCTAAATGTTTCTTGCTCAATTATCCGAACACCGTTGTATGGATAATGACATGGAATTTCTCTTCCCTTTCCTAAAGGGGTTTTCTACGTTATATCCCGTCACGAATATCATGCTTTGCTTGCCCTTGGGGAGGATATACCCCTGATATATGTGTTTAAACACATTTTCCTTTCCATTGTTCTGATTAATTTGATAATCATATTATCCTTTCCATTGTTTGGTTTAACCTTTCTTGAGGTTTAATGATCTAAGCGGTAATATTTTCACCTTACGAAAACACCTCGGTGTACCACCTTATCAGTCAGACCCTGTTACTATTGTTGATGACATTTCAGTAACCACCAATGGACGAGAACTTTGACTATTGGTCCTCCTCGTTTCAACAAGCAGGAAAATGGTTCTCTTCGTCCCTCGCCCTTGGTACCAACGTTGTTGCTGACATAACTGACATGGTACTCTCTGACATGCCTTGCTATCATGACCGTGCAAGATGTCACTGCTCCTATAAAAAAACCCATGGTGGGCCCATAACCCACCGTTCCACAGGATCGAAACCTGACTGTCCTGTACACCCCCTATTCCCAAAGTTATTCCTCGCGCGTGGCCTCGTATGTAATTCACGGGCCACCGTCCTTGTGATCTAGTCTGGTATCAGATGCAATACTTACTCTCGCTACTCTGAACCCCTTTCTCACTCTGGTTTAGACTTCGAGCAACTATCTATCTGCTTGGAACCTCTTATTGTACCTTCATAACTTACTCTCGATGTATTTCATATGTTCAACTCGAGAGATAATCTTATACTCATTCATGGGTTAACCCCAGATTGTTTCCCTCAAAAGCATTATGTCGTAGTGAGCTGCCCCTTATCCTTTCACAAGTACGATGAAGATCCTGAAGTGAGGACGCCAAACTTCATCATGATGACCTGAAGCAGAGGACTGAAGACATCAATGTAATGGATCGACCTCTTCGAGAAGAGCAACTATGACCGAGAAGAATCGTTAGAATTTCGGAATCAGATCTCTTCCCCCTTGTAACCGCTCCTAAATCTCGGGACGATATTTCTTGTAGTGGAGGAGAATTGTGTCACCCGGGTAGTTACGCTACAGTAACCCTCCGCTAATGATGCCACGTCACCACGATTACTGTTGATAGTCTTGTGATGATTCAAATCCCGTTCAAAATTCAAAATTGAAATAAAGTCAAACAATAAAAGTTTTTCAAAAATTAAAACAAAAATGTTCGGGAGATGCCATATTTTACATAAGTCAATATGGTGTAATGAACACAATTTTATAAAATGCCTAAGTATTTTAAAATAAGTAAAAATAGAAAAGAAATAAAAGAAAATGCAAGCAAGAAAACACATGCACACACACACAAAAGGTAACACCTTCCCGTGTGGGCCTTGGCCAGTTGGTCGGGCAGCCGACTAGCTTGCCGGCCCACCCCCGCACGCCCCTGGCCTACTTGGCCCGCGCTCCCCACACTACGAGAAACCCTAGCTACCGCACCCCATTTTCCCCCACACCCACGTCTCCTCCCCCACTCCTCTCGATCCCATCTGGATCGGGGAGGGGTTCGATCCACCTCCCCTCCTCTGCCCCCGATTGGATCTGGGGGATCGATCCCCGCTGCTACACGCGCGACGCCGACCCGCCTCTGACGCCGCTGGATCTCGCGGCCACCTCACTGGAGCTTCCTCGCCGGACCACCTCAACGGCCTGCCTCCTCCATGCCGACGACGTCCCCGTCCTCCTCCTCGACACTCGCTGCCTAGTCCCTACGGCCCCGATGTGAGCGCCTCCCCATGCTCCCTCTCCTCCTCCTCCCCCTGCCCCGTTGGACATCGTGGCCCGGCCGTGCCACAGCCGTCTTGTGCAGGCAAGACGCTTCCCACACCACCCCGCCACGCCCGGCGCATCCCACGGGCGCCCGCCCGACAGCTCCTGGCCTACACTGCTTGCATGGCCTGCCGCCGCCCCCAGCCGTGCCTAGCCCCTCATCGCCCGGCCCCAGGCCACCGGCCTCCCCTGCTCCGGTGCCTGCCAGTCCGCCCGCCCGCCCCCACAGGCGTCGCGCTTTCGGCGATCCCGCCACCTCACCTCGCGGTGCTTTCATGGGCTAGTACCGTTGCCGTGCCGTTTGGCCTCTGGGCCCATGATATGAGGGGCACACGCCCCAAAACATTTATTAAAAAAATTAATTTAAAAGTTAAAAAAATTAAGTAATAATAAATAAAAATATTAATTAATTAATTAACTAGATTAATTAACTTAATTAATTATGTTTAATTAACCTAATTAACTAGTTAGTTTAATTAAACAGTAATAAATTAGTTAGACCCTAATTAGTCTAAACAGTCTATGACGAACGGGACCCACACGTTTAATTAACCTCTGTTGACTGCTGACAACATGCTGATGTAAGCAAACACTGTTTTGGATACTGTTGATTTAAATGAATTAAATAAATTTCAGAAAATGATTAAATCTTTAGAAAATCATATCTTTTAATCCGTAACTCGGATGAAAATACTTTCTACATGAAAGTTGCTCAGAACGATGAGACAAATCTGGAAACGCAGCCCGTTCGTCCACCACACATCCCTAGCATAGCGAAAATTCAACTTTTCCCCTCCGGTTCACCTGTCCGAAAACGCGAAACACCAGGAATACTTTCCCGGATGTTTTCCCCCTCCGTCGGTATCACCTACCACTACGTTAGGGCACACCTAGCACCGCTCATTGTCATGTCATGCTTATGGTTGCATTGTATTTACTGTTTGTTCCTCCTCTTCTCTTGGGTAGACTACGAGACCGACGCTGCTGCTGCCCAGTACGACTACGGAGTTGACGACCCTCTCTCTTGCCAGAGCAACCAGGCAAGCCCCCCCCCCTTGATCACCAGATATCGCCTATTCTCCTCTATACTGCTTGCATTAGAGTAGTGTAGCATGTTACTGCTTTCCGTTGATCCTATTCTGATGCATAGCCTGACATTGTTGCTACATCTGTTGATACCTTACCTGCAATCCTAAATGCTTAGTATAGGATGCTAGTTTATCATTGGCCCTACATTCTTGTCAGTCTGCCTTGCTATACTATCGGGCCGTGATCACTTGGGAGGTGATCACGGGTATATACTATACATACATACATACTATACAGATGGAGACTAAAGTCGGGTCCGCTCGAAGAGTACCCGCGAGTGATTCAGGATTGTGGGCTGAAAGGACCTTTGTCCCGACGGCCCTCTGTGTGGATCTTTGTGGCGGAGCGACAGGGAAGGTTGAGACCACCTAGGCGAGAGGTGGGCCTGGCCCTGGTCGGCGTCCGCGGTTGCTTCATAATAACACGCTTAACGAGATCTTGGTATTTGATCTGAGTCTGGCCATTTGGTCTATCGCACTAACCATCTCGCAGGAGTAGTTATGGGTTTCCGGCGTCGTGGTATCGGCGAAGCCTTCTTGGCGTCGGCGACGGGCGGCGTCGCCGGATTGGACCGGGCGCCTACTCTTGTATAAGGGAGGCTAGGTCTACTTCGGCCGCCCTCGCAACATCTTGGTGTGCAATGGGCGATGGGCCCGGACCCTGCAAGCATAGGATTTAGACCGGCGTGTTGACCTCTCTGTTGTGCCTAGGTGGGGCTGCGGCGTGTTGATCTTCCGGGGCGGGCATGACCCAAGAAAGTGTGTCGGCCAAATGGGATCGGCGTGTTGGGTTATGTGGTGCACCCCTGCAGGGAAGTTTATCTATTCGAATAGCCGTGTCCCTCGGTAAAATGATGACCCGGAGTTGTACCTTGACCTTATGACAACTAGAACCGGATATTTAATAAAACACACCCTTCCAAGTTCCACAGACAACCCGGTGATCGCTTTTCCACAGGGCGACGAGGGGAGAATCGCCGGGTAGGATTATGCTATGCGATGCTACTGGAGATGCTACTTGGAGATGCTACTTGGAGATGCTACTTGGCGATGCTACTTGGAGGACTTCAGTCTACTCTCTTCTACATGTTTGCAAGGCGGAGGCTGCGGAAGCATAGTCTTCGATAGGATTAGTTATCCCCTCTTATTCGGCATTCTGCGATTCGGTCCACCGATATGGCCCTTTACACATATACCCATGCATATGTAGTGTAGCTCCTTGCTTGCAGTACCTTGGATGAGTACTCACGGTTGCTTTCTCCCCTTTTCCCCTTTCCTTTCTTTACGGTTGTCGCAACGGATGCTAAAGCTCAGAGGCAGGCGCCACCTTCGGCTTATTTACTACTACTGGAGGTGCCTACTACTACGTGCGAGTTCTTGGCGGCGACCGGGAGTAGTTTAGGAGGATCCCAGGCGGGAGGCTGCGCCTCTTCGATCTGTATCCCGTTTGTGCTAGCCTTCTTAAGGCAAACTTGTTTAACTTATGTCTGTACTCAGATATTGTTGCTTCCGCTGACTCGTCTATGATCGAGCACTTATATTCGAGCCCTCGAGGCCCCTGGCTTGTATTATGATGCGTGTATGACTTATTTATGTTTTTAGAGTTGTGTTGTGATATCTTCTCGTGAGTCCCTGATCTTGATCGTACACGTTTGCGTGCATGATTAGTGTACAATTGAATCGGGGGCGTCACAATGTCAGACAGCAGATTGTTGATTGTTAGCTGGTTGATAGCCTAGTGTTGAAGCGAGCTGAGCCAATGTGCCGTGTTTTGCACAACTGCTTACAAGTGGGGTAGCACCAACAGTGTTTACAAGTACTTACGTATCGTCGGTAGCATAGTTCTCGAGCAGTGCTCTGTTTCATCAAAACACACCTTTGCTTTCGTATGATAAACCGTGACAACTTATGTGTTACCATGCCATATTCATGAAAAAACTAGTGAGGGCGCATCTGTTTTGGCAACAATTATGATGGTTCTCACATGATTCACGGGCACACAAAAGTAGCAGCGGTTCCCATAGATGGATTCAAGCAGTACTAGCCCGGAGGGGTCGATAACGAGCAAGGTTCGGATAATTAGACACAATCCAAACTACTATTAAACACTAGCTGGGGTAACTATTTCGTGCCTCGATCTAATTTGGGCTGGTCACAAGACGGACCTTGCCACGAACATCATCGAGGACGTCCCGCAGCGGCTCAATCCTGTGAACCTTCATGAAGACAACCTTGTGGCCTTGCCACTAATAAACTTGTTTGTGGAGGCATGCCACCTCATCTTCTTGTGTAAGTTGACAAACAGTATGCCTCACAAACAAAGGAGTAGCTTTGAACTTCTTGTGCTTCAGTACACCCTGGACAACACGCCTGACAACAGTGAGGCTGGAATACAACTCTTCATTGGTATAACTGCAAATGGCTTCCAGGATCCAACAGCCTAAGAACTCTGTTTTCCCAGTGCGTATATTCAGGTCATCCGCCTCATAGCGAGTGACATGTAAAACCACACAATCCTTGTCTGCATCAGGGCTCTAATTGAAACAGAAACAAATTCTGAATTACTTTTCAGTATAAGAAACACAAGTTATTTAAACCACTATGTATAGCATGGCATTGAAGCTAATAAAATTTTGCATTATTAATCACCACATACTTAGATGAAAAACCACAATCGAGATCGGCAAAGAAGAAAATCACCTTGGGCAACTCAGTGGGGGGGGGGGGACACATCCTTGAAGGGGGAAAACTGCTCCTGCAGTTCCACGGGGGCTGTAACCTCAAACGGGGCATTGACCATGTCAGTAGTGGCCGTTAGCGTATCTGGGGTCGGCTTGGTGGCTGCCTCCATCTTCTTGGAGCTCTCTGTCTCGTGGGGATCAGCCTCCCGCGTCTGCTCCAATATCGGCAGATCTTTGCCTGGTTCTCCTTGGTCCATCATGAAACCGCGAAAACTAGGAGACCACCGAAAGGAAAACACAATCGCAATGACAATGAAACAAAAAGAGTGAGGATCGGTTCTGACTTTGCAAAAGTTCTTTTTTTTCTCTGAACGAAAATATACCAACATCACGGATCCGCTTACCTTCCCTTCGTTGGGAGAGAAGAACAATGGAAGATGCGAGTGTTGCCTTTCTTGAAGATGGTGAGGGAGAAGGGGATTCAGCGAAGAGTGAAATGATGGTTGCTTCATCCATCAAACTTAGACTGCGGGGAGGTGGGGTTTTGTGATCGATGGCTCATTCTTCGCCTTCGACGAGGGTGACTCTCCTCCTGCATACTGCCTTCTACTTTGGTGGATGGCATTTGGGCCCGCGCGCTGCATGGCCCGCATGTCAGTGACCAAAAGTATAACAACATTAAGTAGAGGGAGATGTTTCAATGACCTAGGAGGAGCCAGAAGCGGCAGAGTGTCTCCACTGTACTAGTAGTAATTGTTTTTCTGGGTAGCTGTAGAGTCTCCACTATAAGTAATTGTTTCTTTGGGCCCAAGACAAACAGCCCATCCACACTAGTAAATAGTAAAACCAATTCAAAAGCCCATATATTTACTGAATGAGAGGTGCTACCCACACCCAGCACACCGCCCCCCCAAAAAACCTGGGTGTTCTTCTTCCTCCTTGCTCCCACCCACCTCACGTCAGCTCGCTCCACTCGTACCCCCGAATTCCACACCTCACTCCTATAGAAAACCTCAGCTCCCCTTCTTCCTCACTCCTACAGAAAACCCCCAGCTCCCCTTCTTCTTCACTTGCACTACAACTAGGCTCGTCATTCATTACTCTGCTCAAATCCATGAGCGCGACACGACACCCTCGAGGAAAATGGAGTCGGCTGACCCCAGCGCCAAGAAGATGAGGCTCCTGCCAGAGGCGATGCCTGTTGTAGATCCTGCACTCGGCAGCGCGGGGAGAAGCGGCGACCCCGCCCCCACCGGATCCCAGGAACCCGTAGAATATCGGGTGGACCGCATCAATGATCTCCCGGACGCCGTCCTTAGGGAGATCATCTCGCTTCTCCCCACCAAGGATTGCTACCGCACCCAAGTCCTCTCAATTCGGTGGCGCCCTCTATGGCGCGTCGTGCCCCTTAATCTTGATTGTCGTCAGCTATCTCTCTTCAATGATTTTGAAATCCCCAGAGCCATCATCTCCTCCCACCAGGGCTCCGCTCAAAGCCTCTGCATCCCGTCATGCTACCTGAGCAAGCGTACCATGCCACGCACGGTGGGCCTTTGGCTGAAATCCCCAATTCATAGAACTACAGCTGCTTGAGTTCTACTATTCCCTGAAATCACATACCACGTGCAACGCCATGAACTTGTGCCCTCGGCACCGATGTCCATCTCGCGGTTTCCTCCTCTCTCCACACTGCCACCTTTGTCTTTGTGGTACCTACAGAACAATCTGGTACTAAACCTTCGACTCCCATTTCTCAAGAAACTTTCACTTGTGCGGGTTCGTATATCGGAGGCCTCATTGCACAACATCATCCACTCCAGTTGCCCTACCCTGGAGTGCTTGGTGCTTGTTTTCACAGTTAGAATCGGTTGTCTCCAAATAAAGTCGCCTAACCTTGTAAGAATTGGAATTTCTTTTGACGGTAGGCAGCTCATCATCCAAGATGCCCCTTCACTTCAAAGGTTGATCCTTGATTCTAGTTATTCACCGTTGCAAATAACCGTCCTCTCTGCGCCTAAACTAGAGACCTTGGGTGTAATACATGATCTCTGTGCTCATTTCAATATGGTGTTTGGCTCCACAGTTCTTCAGGTACTTTATATTATCATCTACACTTGTAACCATAAGCTGCATTTTTAATTTCTGCGCATAAGTTATATATCATCTTGGAGTACACATTTTGTACTAATATTATGTTCTATGCTCAATGAAGAGTTTCTCCATGGATGGCCTATCAATTGTGCTGGATTCTGTCAAGATCTTATATATCCAAATGAATAGTTTTGATCTGAACAAGATTATTGACTTGCTGCAATGCTTTCCATGTCTGGAGAAGTTGTATAAAGGTGATAATTTCACGCACATTGGAAGCCTGCGTATAGTGTACTAGAATTAACTGTTCAGTTGTTGCTCTTTCGACACTCTTCTTTTAGACCTTAACTGTTTTCAATATTCATGTCTATTTAGGCAACAGGACGGGGTAAGAAAGTTGTAACCAATCGGTGGATTCGTAAGCATCGGGATTTTCTCACTTCTCATGAGATTCGATTGAAGACAATAACGCTAGATCGATACGTAGCCAACTGTGCAAACACTAGATTTGTCACATTCTTCCTACTGAATGTTGATACTTCTCCAACGTATCTATAATTTTTGATTGTTCCATGCTATTATATTACCCCTTTTGGATGTTTATGGGCTTTATTTTACACATTTATATCATTTTTGGGACTAACATACTAACCGGAGGCCCAGCCCATATTGCTGTTTTTTTTTGCCTATTTCAGTATTTCGAAGAAAATGAATATCAAATGGAGTCCAAACGGAATGAAACCTTCGGGAGCGTGATTTTTGGAACAAACGTGATCCGGAGAGCTTGGAGTGCATGTCAAGAAGCTTCTGAGGGCCCCACGAGATAGCCCCCCCTATAGGGCGCACCCCCTGTCTTGTGCGCCCCTCGGGCGGCCATCGACGTACTTCTTCCTCCTATATATACCTACTTACCCGAAAACATCCAGGAGCACCACGAAACACAATTTCCACCACCGTAAACTTCTGTATCCGCGAGATCCCATCTTGGAGCCTTCGCCGGCACTCTGCCGGAGGGGGAATCAACCATCGAGGGCCTCTACATCAACACCCTTGCCCCTCCGATGAGTTGTGAGTAGTTTACCACAGACCTACGGGTCCATAGTTATTAGCTAGATGGCTTCTTCTCTCTTTTTGGATCTCAATACAATGTTCTCCCCCTCTCTTGTGGAGATCTATTCGATGTAAACTCTTTTTGCGCTGTGTTTCTCGAGATACGATGAATTGTGGGTTTATGATCAAGTTTATCTATGAGAAATATTTGAATCTCCTCTGAATTCTTTTATGTATGATAGAGTTATCTTTGCAAGTCTCTTCGAATTATCATTTTGGTTTGGCGTACTAGATTGATCTTTCTTGCCATGGGATAAGTGCTTAGCTTTGGGTTCAATCTTGCGGTGTTCTTACCCAGTGATAGAAATGGTTGCAAGACACGTATTGTATTGTTTCCATTGAGGATAACAAGATGGTTTATATCATATTGCATGTGTTTATCCCTCTACATCATGTCATCTTCCTTAATGCGTTACTCTGTTCTTATGAACTTAATACTCTAGATGCAGGCGGGAGTCAGTCGATGTGTGGAGTAATAGTAGTAGATGCAGGCAGGAGTCGGTCTACTTGTTATGGACTTGATGCCTATATACATGATCATGCCTAGATAATCTCATAATTATGCGCTTTTCTATAAATTGTTTGACAGTAATTAGTTCACCCACTGTAATACTTATGATATCTTGAGAGAAGCCTCTAGTGAAACCTATGGCCCCCGGGTCTATATCTTATCATATTTGCTTTCCATCTACTTTTATTTGCATCTTTACTTTTTGCATCTATATTACAAAATACCAAAAATATATTTATCTTATCATACTATCTTTATTAGATCTCACTTTTGCAAGTGGTCGTGAAGGGATTGCCAACCCCTTTATTGCGTTGGTTGCGAGTTCTCAGTTTGTTTGTGTAGGTGCGTGGGACTTTTGAGGAGCCTCCTACTGGATTGATAACTTGGTTCTCAAAACTAAGGGAAATAGTTATGCTACACTTTGCTGCATCACCCTCTCCTCTTCGAGGAAAACCAACGCAAGCTCCAGACGTAGCAAGAAGGATTTCTAGCACCGTTGCCGGGGAGGTCTTCGCTCAAGTCAAGACATACCAAGTACCCATCACAAACCCATCTCCCTCGCATTTACATTATTTGCCATTTGCCTCTCATTTTCCTCTCCCCCACTTCACCCTTGCCGTTTTATTCGCCCTCTCTTTCCAAATCTCCTCCTCTCTTTTCGCTTGCAATTTTTCTGTTTGCTTGTGTGTTGGATTACTTGTTGCCATGGCGCAAGATAATACCAAATTGTGTGACTTCTCGAATACCAATAATAATGATTTCCTTAGTACTCCGATTGCTCCTCTTAATGATGTTGAGTCTTGTGAAATCAATACTGCTTTGTTGAATCTTGTTATGAAAGATCAATTCGCCAACCTTCCTAGTGAAGATGCCGCTACTCATCTAAACAATTTTGTTGATTTGTGTGATATGCAAAAGAAGAAAGATACGGATAACAATATTGTCAAATTGAAGTTATTTCCGTTTTCACTTAGAGATTGTGCTAAAGTTCGGTTTTCGTCTTTACCTAAAAATAGTATTAATTCTTGGAACAAGTGCAAAGATGCTTTTATCTCTAAGTATTTTCCTCCCGCTGAGATCATCACTCTTAGGAATGATATTATGAATTTTAAACAACTTGATCATGAGCATGTTGCCCAATCTTGGGAAAGAATGAAATTGATGCTTCGCAATTGCCCTACTCATGGTTTGAATTTATGGATTATCATACAAAAATTTTATGCCGATTTGAACTTTGCTTCTAGAAATCTCTTAGATTCGGCCGCGGGAGGCACCTTTGTGGAAATCACATTACGAGATGCTACAAAATTGCTTGATAATATTATGGCTAATTATTCTCAATGGCACACCGAAAGATCTTCTAGTAAAAAAGTGCATGCTATAGAAGAAATTAATGTTTTGAGTGGAAAGATGGATGAACTTATGAAGATGTTTGCTACTAAAAATACTCCTCTTGATCCCAATGATATGCCTTTGTATTCCTTGATTGAGAATAATAATGAATCTATGGATGTGAATTTTGTTGGTAGGAATATTTTTGGAAACAATGCTTATAGAGGAAATTTTAATGCTAGACCGTTCCCTAGTAATCCCTCTAATAATTATGGAAATTCCTACAATAATTCTTATGGTAATTTTAATAAGATGCCCTCTGATTTTGAGAATAGTGTGAAAGAATTTATGATTTCTCAAAAGAATTTTAATGCCTTGCTTGAAGAAAAATTGCTCAAAGTTGATGATTTGGCTAGGAGCGTTGATAGACTTTAAGCTTGATGTTAATTCTCTTAAACTTGGATCTTCTTCTCCTAAGCATGATATCAATGAGTCTCTCAAAGTAATGAGAATTTCCATTGACGAGTGCAAGGAAAGAACCGCTAGATTGCATGCTAAAAAATAAAGCTTTATAAAAGCGTGTTCTTCTAGTCTTCATGAAAATAATGATGAGGATCTTAAAGTTATTGATGTGTCTCCGAATAGATCTATGTTTTGCAATATGAATTTTGATGATTATGGGAGTGATGATGAATCAACTTTACCTAGAAGGCGTCCCAAAAATTCGGATTCTTTAGATCTTGATGCTAAATTTGGTAAAAGTGAGATTGGAGAATCCTCAACTTCTAATATTGAACCTACTATCTCGTATTTCAAGGAATTTGATTATGATAATTTCTCTTTAAAATGTTGTATTTCCTTGTTGCAATCCGTTGTTAATTCTCCTCATGCTTATAGTCAAAACAAAGCTTTTACCAAACATATTGTTGATGCCTTGATGCAATCTTATGATGACAAACTTAACTTGGAAGTTTCTATACCTAGAAAACTTAATGATGAGTGGGAACCTACTATAAAGATTAGAATTAAAGATTATGAGTGTTTTGCTTTGTGTGATTTGGGTGCTAGTGTTTCCACGATTCCAAAAATGTGATATTCTAGGTTTCCGTGATCTTGATGATTGCTCTTTAAATTTGCACCTTGCGGATTCCACCATTAAAAAGCCTATGCGAAGGATCAATGATGTTCTTATTGTTGCAAATAGAAATTTGGTGCCCGTAGATTTTATCGTTCTTGATATAGATTGCAATCTTTCTTGCCCTATTATTCTTGGTACACCTTTCCTTAGAACGATTGGTGCGATGATTGATATGAAGGAAGGAATATTAGATTCCAATTTCCATTAAAGAAAGGCATCGAGCACTTTCCAAGAAAGAAAGTCAAATTAACTTATGAATCTATCCTGCGTGCTACTTATGAATTTAGTGCCAAAGATGGCACTCGTTAAATCTATCTTTGTTTTTATGCCTAGCTAGGGGCGAAACGATAGCGCTAGCTGGGAGGCAACCCAACTTTTCTTTATGTTTTTTTGTTTTTGCTCCTGTTTAGTAATAAATCTTGCATCTACCTTATGTTTAGATGTGTTTTTATCTTTTAATTAGTGTTTGTGCCAAGTAGAACCTATAGGATAACCTACGATGATAGTTGATTTGATTCTGCTGAAAAAAAGAAACTTTGCGCGCACGAATATAATTTTGTTAAATCACAGGAACGTGCTTTTGCGTTGATTCATTTTGCTGCTGTTCAATAGACAAATTGTCCAGACTTCCTATTTTGGTAGGATTTTTAGAGTTCCAGAAGTTTGCGTTAGTTACAGATTGCTACAGACTGTTCTGTTTTTGACAGATTCTGTTTTTCGTGTGTTGTTTGCTTATTTCAATGCATCTATGGCTAGTAATTCAGTTTACAAACCATAAAGAAGTTGGAATACAGTAGTTTTAACACCAATATAAATAAAGAATGACTTCATTGCAGTAACTTATGTGGTGGTTTTGTTTTCTTTCACTAACGGAGCTTATAAGATTTCCTGTTGAGTTTTCTGTTGTGAAGTTTTCAAGTTTTGGGTAAAGCTTTTATGGACTATGGAATAAGGAGTGGCAAGAGCCTAAGCTTTGGGATGCCCATTGCACCCCAAGATATTCAAGGATAGACGAAAGCCTAAGCTTGGGGATGCCCCGGGAAGGCATCCCCTCTTTCGTCTTCGTTCATTGGTAACTTTACTTGGAGCTATATTTTTATTCGCCACATGATCTGTGTTTTGCTTGGAGCGTCGTGTATTTATATTAGTCTTTGCTTTTTAGTTTACCACAATCATCCTTTCTGTACACACCTTTTGGGAGAAGCCTAGTTGATTAGAATTTGCTAGAATACTCTATGTGCTTCACTTATATCTTTTGAGCTTGATAGTTTTGGCTCTAGTGCTTCACTTATATCTTTTAGAGCACGGTGGTGTCTTAATTTTGAAGAATTTGCTAGTCTCTCATGCTTCACTTATATTATTTTGAGAGCCTTTTAGAACAGCATGGTATTTTCTATGATCATAAAGTTGGTCCTAGAATGATGAGCATCCAAGTTGGGTATAATAAAAACTATCATAGAAAGTGAATTGGATGCTATGATCAATTTGATGCTTGATAATTGTTTTGAGATATGGAGGTAGTGATATTAAAGTCATGCTAGTTGGGTGATTATGAATTTAAAGAATGCTTGTGTTGAAGTTTGTGATTCCCGTAGCATGCACGTATGGTGAACCGCTTTGTGATGAAGTTGGGGCACAATTTTATTTATTGATTGTCTTCCTTATGAGTGGCGGTCGGGGACGAGCGATGGTCTTTTCCTACCAATCTATCCCCCTAGGATCATGCGCTTAGTACTTTGGTTTTTGATGACTTCTAAATTTTTGCAACAAGTATATGAGTTCTTTTGATTAATGTTGAGTCCATGGATTATACCCACTCTTTCACCCTTCCACCATTGCTAGCCTCTCATGTATCATGCAATTTTTGCCGGTACCATACACCCACCATTTACCTTCCTCAAAACAGCCACCATACCTACCTATTATGGCATTTTCATAGCCATTCTGAGATATATTGCCATGCAACTTTCCACCGTTCCGTTCATATGACACGCATTACTTTTGTCATATTGCTTTTTGCATGATCATGTAGTTGACATTGTATTTGTGGCAAGGCCACCTTCATAATTTTCATACATGTCGCTCTTGATTCATTGCATATCCCGGTACACTGCCGGAGGCATTCATATAGAGTCATATCTTGTTCTAGCTTTGAGTTGTAAATCCATAAAAGTGTGATGATCTTCATTATTAGAGCATTGTCCTAGTGAGGAAAGGATGATGAAGACTATGATTCCCCCACAAGTCAAGATGAGACTTCGGACTTTACAAAAAGAAAAAAAGAGAAAAAAGAAAAAAAATAGAAAGGCCAAAAATAAAAAATAGAAAGGCCAAAGAAAAAAAGGAAAAAAAGAAAAAAAAAGAGAAAAAAATAAAATGAGAGAAAAAGAGAGAAGGGACAATGCTACTATCTCTTTTTCCACACTTGTGCTTCAAAATAGCACCATGATCTTCATGATAGAGAGTCTCATATGTTGTCACTTTCATATACTAGTGGGAATTTTTTAGAACTTGGCTCATATATTCCAATTATGGGCCTCCTCAAAAGTGCCCTAGGTCTTCGTGAGCAAGCAAGTTGGATGCACCCCACTTAGTTTCCTTTGTTGAGCTTTCATATATTTATCGCTCTAGTGCATCCGTTGCATGGCAATCCCTACTCACTCACATTGATATCTATTAATGGGCATCTCCATAGCCCGTTGATATGCCTAGTTGATGTGAGACTATCTTCTCCTTTTTGTCTTCTCCACAACCACCATTCTATTCCACATATAGTGCTATGTCCATGGCTCACGCTCATGTATTGCGTGAAAGTTGAAAAAGTTTGAGATTATTAAAGTATGAAACAATTGCTTGGCTTGTCATCGGGGTTGTGCATGATTAAATACTTGGTATGATGAAGATAGAGCGTAGCCAGACTATATGATTTTGTAGGGTAACTTTCTTTAGCCTTGTTATTTTGAGAAGACATGATTACTTTGATTAGTATGCTTGAAGTATTACTATTTCTTATGTCAATATGAACTTTTATTTTGTATTCATTTGGATCTGAAAATTCATGCCACAATAAAGAAAATAACATTATGAATTATGCTAGGTAGCATTCCACATAAAAAATTCTCCTTTTATCATTTACCTACTCGAGGACGAGCAGGAATTAAGCTTGGGGATGCTTGATACGTCTCCAACGTATCTATAATTTTTGATTGTTCCATGCTATTATATTACCCCTTTTGGATGTTTATGGGCTTTATTTTACACATTTATATCATTTTTGGGACTAACCTACTAACCGGAGGCCCAGCCCATATTGCTGTTTTTTTTGCCTATTTCAGTATTTCGAAGAAAAGGAATATCAAACGGAGTCCAAATGGACTGAAACCTTCGGGAGCGTGATTTTTGGAACGAACGTGATCCGGAGAGCTTGGAGTGCAAGTCAAGAAGCTTCCAAGGGCCCTACGAGATAGGCCCCCCTGTAGGGCACGCCCCCCTGTCTCGTGGGCCCCTCGGGCGGCCACCAACGTACTTCTTCCTCCTATATATACCTATGTACCCCAAAAACATCCAGGAGCACCACGAAACACAATTTCCACCGCCGTAACCTTCTTTATCCGCGAGATCCCATCTTGGAGCCTTAGCCGGCACTCTACCGGAGGGGGAATCAACCACGGAGGGCCTCTACATCAACATCCTTGCCCCTCTGATGAGTTGTGAGTAGTTTAACACAGACCTACGGGTCCATAGTTATTAGCTAGATGGCTTCATCTCCCTTTTTGGATCTCAATACAATGTTCTCCCCCTCTCTTGTGGAGATCTATTCGATGTAAACTCTTTTTGCGGTGTGTTTGTCAAGATCCGATGAATTGTGGGTTTATGATCAAGTTTATCTATGAATAATATTTGAATCTTCTCTGAATTCTTTTATGTATGATTGAGTTATCTTTGCAAGTCTCTTCGAATTATCATCTTGGTTTGGCCTACTAGATTGGTCTTTCTTGCCATGGGAGAAGTGCTTAGCTTTGGGTTCAATCTTGCGGTGTTCTTACCCAGTGACAGAAAGGGTTGCAAGACACGTATTGTATTGTTGCCATTGAGGATAACAAGATGGGGTTTATATCATATTGCATGTGTTTATCGCTCTACATCATGTCATCTTGCTTAATGCGTTACTCTGTTCTTATGAACTTAATACTCTAGATGCAGGCAGGAGTCGGTCGATGTGTGGAGTAATAGTAGTAGATGCAGGCAGGAGTCGGTCTAATCGTTATGGACTTGATGCCTATATACATGATCATGCCTAGATAATCTCATAATTATGCGCTTTTCTATCAATTGCTCGACAGTAATTTGTTCACCCACCGTAATACTTATGCTATGTTGAGAGAAGCCTCTAGTGAAACCTATGGCCCCCGGGTCTATCTCTTATCATATTTGCTTTCCATCTACTTTTATTTGCATCTTTACTTTTTGCATCTATATTACAAAATACCAAAAATATATTTATGTTATCATACTATCTTTATTAGATCTCACTTTCGCAAGTGGCCGTGAAGAGATTGACAACCCCTTTATTGCGTTGGTTGCGAGTTCTTAGTTTGTTTCTGTAGGTGCGTGGGACTTTTGAGGAGCCTCCTACTGGATTAATACCTTGGTTCTCAAAACTGAGGGAAATACTTATGCTACACTTTGCTGCATCACCCTCTCCTCTTCGAGGAAAACCAACGCAAGCTCAAGACATAGCAAATGCGATGTTACTATTGTCCATCAGGCTGAAGTTTATCGGTAGCATGGTTTTGACGGATGGGTATGTCGAAGAGCAAAAAAAGGAGTTTCAGGTGGGCAAAAGAGCTTCTGAACGTGCTGGGCTTCTATTTACAACATATTGTGGTCATAATCTAGTAAATTTTATGACCTAGGAAGTTCATTGTATGGACCTGACCGATCCATTTGACTGTGACTGCCGAAAAAAGTGCTGGAGTTAGATGTTGTTGCCCTTTTCAACCTGGTTTTTTTGTAAACCTGATGAACAATTAATCCTCATGCTTTTGTATAGTTTGTAAGCTGGAGTTAGATGTTCCTGCCCTTTTCAACTCGGCTGTGACTGTCATATTTTCTTTGAAACAAGGAAAATGGCTTGCCATTCGTTTAATTTAGAGTGAAATATTCTAACAAATCCCATCCAAGGGAAATAACATCACTCTCGCCGGCTGCTTGAGCTCACTGTGCATTACAGAAGCCAAGTGATTAGCCCCCACCAGCACCCACAAACTTATTTCGAACTAGCACATCAAATGGGCTGTAAATTTTCATAGGAAAGGCTGCATGACCGTGACAGATTTGGATTCTAACATTTGGGACCCGCGAGGAAATAGCCTATCCAAGGTGGTGTCGACTTAGTAGCCAGTCAACAAACGATTCGCCTACCAGCTGTTGGATTGACATCCAACATCTGTCGTGTATCTTCTATTTCTTGTCTTCTTCTTCCTCCAGCCGCCCAAACCAAACCACCCCATCGGCTCCGCCTGCTCCCGCCTCCCATGGATGGCCGCGCCTCCGCCGCCCTACCGTATGTACCCTCCAACATTGGCCAGTCCCTCCCTCTATTCCCCCACACATCATGTTATTCTCCGGCGACGTCAGCCCCAACACGCACCCGCGCCCGAACCAGTCAACCCTCGTACTCCCCTCCGCCTGCGACTGGACCGGTGCATCTTCCACGGCTCCTGTTCATTCCATCCGAGGCATCGCCGTCATCCTCCGCCTTGCGGCCTTGGTTCGCTCGCCGTGCGCGGTGCGCCGCCCTCTTGCGTTGTCAACGTCGTCAACAACCGAGAGGAACAAGGAGATGACTGTACGTGGAGAGGATGACAATAGGGACCCACCAGCGTCATGGCAGTACGCAAGCAAGTGCCTCTATATTACAAGCCCAAAAATATGGTTCGTCCTAATGGTTGGACATCTGGGGCTCATGCCATTGTCAACGTAGTCAATAAACGAGAGAATTACACTACGAGCGGCTGACACCAGGGACCCAGCAGGTCGTGCAGTTTGTTTTTGGAGGAACAAGCAGTTGTTATTTATACTAGTTTTAGCGAGGGATCAGGATAACAACGGGGCTGTGCGGGGGCTGTGGCCCGTCTAGTCAGGGTTTTATTTTTGTTTACCACATCATGAGCCCAGTTGTGTTTTTTTCTTACTGAAAATAGCTAGCCCAGTTCTATTTTTTTCAGAAATACCCAAACAAGGCCTACTTGCTTTACCGGTCCTGCTGGGCTGAAATCTTTCAAGACGAGGAGAGTTTCATTCGGTTTGCCGAGAAATGGGATGTACATTTTTAAAACACATCAAACAGGGAATTAGTTTCAAAAAAATTTCATTACAAGATTTTAAATTCCATTGATTTTTTTGCGTGGACAATTATTTGGATTTTATATTTATATAAATTGTTTTTCAAAATAGTTTGAATGTGAATCGATATTTCTGGATTAAAACAGTTGACCGCTTTTGAAATATGCAAAATTTCAGTATACTTTTTACCGTGGCCACAATATGGGGTGTAATGCTAACAAAAAGAAGATGGGCTCCAAAAAAATTCTTAAGAATTAGCAAATGGGCTGTACATTATTAGAAATATAGGCAGATGGGTTGTATGCTATTTTCCACAGATTTGAGGCTGACTTGTGCGCCTACTACAGGTTGACGCGTATGCTTTCATAAAAAAAGGTTGGCCTTTACACGCAACTCCTGTCAACTTAGTCAACACACGAGGCGGATCGTGTTGGATGTCCATCCAACGGCTGTCGTGCTTCTTCAATCTCTGCTCTTCATGCTCCAGCCGCTCAAACAAGCGCCGGCGGGACTGCCTACTCCCTGCTCCTGCGGCCGGCTATGCTGCCGCGCAGGCCTCACGGCTCCACCGTACTCCCATCGCTGACCTAGCCATCCCTCTACTCACCCACACATGTTGTTATTCTCCAGGGACGGCAGACGTACCAGTAAACCCTCGTACTCCTCCGCGTGGGAAACAACGCCGAGTATTCCCTGGCTCCGTGTCGTTCCCTTCCTAGGCCTCGCCCTCGTCCACCGCCCTGGTGCTCTCGGCGCGGCTTGGTCAACATGGTCAATGAACGACATCCATCGGAAGTGGACTATACGTGGAGAGGCTGTGAGCTTGGTCCACGGCCACACGCAAGGAAATGCCTCCTTATTACGTGCAAAATAATGATTCCTCCACCTGACAGCTAGGACCCACAGGAAGGGCCTCTGTATTTCGTGAAAAAATGTTCCCCCCACTGACAGGTCGGACCCACTAGCCATATCTTCGCATGCAAGGAAGGGCCTCCTTATTACGCCCAAAAAATGAATACCCCCTGCTAGCTGGGACCCACCATATTGTTGGGCTGACTTGTGGGCCTACTAAGTTGACGGGGACAGAGGGCTTTGTCAACTTAGTCAATACTCCAGTGACCGTATGATGTCCATCCAACGGCCATAGTGCTTCTTCAACCTCTAGTCTTCTTGCTCCAGCCGCCCAAAGCAGCGCCGGTCGTGCCGCCTGCTCCTGCCTCCCGTGGCCGGCTGTGCTACCGCAGAGGCCTCACTGCCCCCATACTACTCCCACCACTGGCCAGGCCATCCCTCTACTCACCCACACCCCCTGTTATTCTGCGGTGACGACATCCTCACACCGTAGCAGAACCAGTGAACGCTCGTACTCCTCTCCACGTGGGCATCCACTGCCGCGTCTTCCCCAGCTCCCGTGTCGTCCCCTTCCTAGGCCTTGCCGTCGTCCACCGCCGTGGTGCTCTCGGCGCGGGGTGGTCAATGTGGTCAACGACCGATTTCCATCGGAAGAGTACAGTACATGGAGAGGCTGATAGCTGGGTCCACGGCAGCCGCAAGGAAGTGCCTCATTATTACATGGAAAATAATTATTCCTGCACCTGACAGCAGGGACCCACCGGACGGGCCACCAGTATTTTGCGAAAAAACGTTTCCCCCTGACTACTGGGACACATCGAACGGGCCACCATATTTCGCGAAAAAAATGTTCCACCAGCTATCATCTCAGACCCACCGGAAGTGCCTCCTTATTATGCACAAAAAAAATGAATACTCCCCCGGCTAGCTGGGACCCACCTTGGTGGGAGGCTGACTTGTGGGCCTACTAAGTTGACGGGGATGGAGGGCTTTGTCAACTTAGTCAATACTCCAGTGACCGTATGATGTCCATCCAACGGCCATAGTGCTTCTTCAACCTCTGGTGTTCTTGCTCTAGCCGCCCAAAGCAGCGCCGGCCGTGCCGCCTGCTCCTTCCTCCCGTGGCCGGTTGTGCTACCGCGAAGGCCTCACTGCCCCCATACTACTCCCACCACTGGCCAGGCCATCCCTCTACTCACCCACACCCCCTGTTATTCTGCGGCGACGACAGCCTCACACCGTAGCTGAACCAGTGAACGCTCGTACTCCTCTCCGCGTAGGCATCCACTGCCGCGTCTTCCCCAGCTCCCGCGACGTCCCCTTCCTAGGCCTTGCCGTCGTCCACCGCCGTGGTGCTCTCGGCGCGGCGTGGTCAATGTGGTCAACGACTGACTTCCATCGGAAGAGTACTGTACATGGAGAGGCTGATAGCTGGGTCCACGGCAGCCGCAAGGAAGTGCCTCTTTATTACATGGAAAATAATTATTCCTGCACCTGATAGCAGGGACCCATCGGACGGGCCACCAGTATTTTGCGAAAAAACATTTCCCCCTGACTACTGGGACCCATCGGACGGGCCACCATATTTCGCGAAAAAATGTTCCCCCCGCAGTCATCTCGGACCCACCGGAAGTGCCTCCTTATTACGCACAAAAAAATGAATACTCCCCCGGCTAGCTGGGACCCACCTTGGTGGGAGGCTGACTTGTGGGCCTACTAAGTTGATGGGGATGGAGGGCTTTGTCAACTTAGTCAATATGAACGATTCTAGCTCCAATGACCGTACGATGTCCATCCAATGGCCGTAGTGCTTCTTCAACCTCTGGTCTTCTTTCTCTAGCCGCCCAAAGCAGCGCCAATCGTGCCGCATACTCCTGCCTCCCATGGCCGGTTGTGCTGCTACGGAGGCCTCACCGCCCCCTACTATTCCCACCGCTGGCCAGGCCCTGCGGCGACGGCAGCCTCACACCGCAGCCGAACCAGTGAACCCTCGTACTCCTCTCCGTGTGGGCTTCCACTGCCGCGTCTTCCCCGTCTCTGCGTCGTCCCCTTCCTAGGCCTCGTCGTCGTCCACCGCCGTGGTGCTCTCCGCGCGGCGTGGTCAACGTGGTCAAGGAACAACTTCCATCGGAAGAGTACTGTACGTGGAGAGGCTGACAGCTGGGTCCACGGCGGCCGCAAGGAAGTGCCTCCTTATTACGTGCAAAATAATTCTTCCTCCACTTGACAGTAGGGACCCACCGGACGGGCCACCGTATTTCACGAAAAAAATGTTTCCCCCCTGACTGCTGGGACCCACCAGCTACACCTTCACACGCAAGGAAGCGCGTCCGGGCATAAAAAAAACGAATCCCCCCCAGACTGCTGGGACCCACCAGCTACATCTTCACATGCAAGGAAATGCCTGACAGTCGGGACCCACCTAGTCGAAGCGTACGTAGCATTGTCATTCTGGTCGCGAACGTGTACGTACATACTAGTGGATGTAGAGGTGCACATGTGTCGTAGTAGAGGCGCACACGTGTCGTAGTAGAGGCGCGTATGTGTCATAGTAGAGGCGGGCACGTAGCATGTACACGTACGTATAGGGGCCAGTGCACAAGAAAGAAAATACAGTCACATATGTGTACCCCCGTGCAGGGTCTCGAACGCCTACTCGTGCATACGTATGGCCAGGGCTCGTGTACATGGCTGGGTCAGAACGGAGAAACAGCGTCGTCGTCGTGTTCATGGGGAGGCAACGGAATGCGTCGTGTTCATGGGGAGGCAACGGAATGCATCGTGTTCATCGGGAGGCAACGGAACACGTGGGAGCCAACTGGCTTGGACGTAACAAGCGATGGAAACGAGGCCTGGCATACCGTAGAACGGAGGAAACGACCTTGTGTTCGACCGGCCATGTTCGAAACGGGATCCTGTTCATCGGGAGGGGTCTGGCGTATCGCAAAATGGAGGAAACTGACCTCCTACGGTCGAAACGGGGGTCCGGTTGATCGGGAGGGGTGTGGCGTACCACAAAACGCACGAAACAAACTTGTGTTGGAGCGCTACGATCGAAACGGGGGTCCTGTTCATCGGGAGGGGTATGGCGTACCGCAAAACGGGACTCCACGGGATACTGTTCATCTCCACCGTCAACCTCCTCCAGCCTCCACGGGCTCCTGTTCATCCAGCCTCCACCGCGCGCTACTCCACCGGCTACTGTTCAACCACCCCTCGAGGGGCATCCCTCCATCGTCTACTATTCATCCAGCCCTCCACGAGATCGTCCTATTCATCCAGAGCAACGCCACGGGGTCTTGTTCATCCACCCCCACCGCTCACTGTTCATCCAACCCCCCGCGCAACACTCACTGTTCATCCAATCAATCAGCTTCAGTTAGTAGCAGTAGCGAAGGAATCGCTTGGTCGGGTTTAGTTAACAGCCATCGATCGATCGCTCGGGTTCGATGAACGCGTAGTTCGCGGTCTGTCGCTCGGGTTGATTAGAGCCCACGCCTCGCTCGGGTTCAGTTAGAGCCAACGCCTTGCACACACGCGCGTACGTGTACGAGAGAAACGCGCATCGCTCGGCCCCCGACCACCCACTGTAACCGGGAACTCCTCGAAATTTTCCTCGCCCTCGCTTCTACCACAATTTTTTCCGTCGTGGACGGCCCAAAGAATGTCATGCAGCTGTGTCTCCGGTAGGCCCAGGACGAAAAGCCCATTTTCTGTCATGATTTTTTGCCATAGAAGTAGGAGCCCACCACATCTATGATGATACCAAGTTTTGTCACAATTATCGTCATAGAAATGTCATAAGTATGACAGAAAAAATTTGTTCGGCCCAAAATGTCAGGGATGTGTCTTTTTTTGTAGTGTTTCCTCCCTCTCTCCCTCTCCTTCCTTCCCCCTTCTCCTACTCCTACTAGGAAAGGGGAGTCCTACTCCCGGTGGGAGTCGGACTCCCCCCTTGGCGCGCTCTCCTCCTTGGCCGGCCTCCTCCCCCCTAGCTCCTTTATATACGGGGGCAGGGGGCACCCCAAGACACAAGTTGATCATTGATCTTTAGCCGTGTGCGGTGCCCCCCTCCACCATAATCCACCTTGATCATATCGTAGCAGTGCTTAGGCGAAGCCCTGCGTTGGTAGCTTCATCAACACCGTCATCACGCCGTCGTGCTGACAGAACTCTCCCTCAAAGCTATACTGGATTGTGAGTTCGTGGGAAGTCACTGAGCTAAACGTGTGCCGATCACAGAGGCACTGTACGTTCGGTACTAGGATCGGTCGATCTTAAAGATGTACGACTACATCAACCGCGTTGTCATAACACTTTCGCTTACGGTCTACGAGGGTACATGGAAAACACTCTCCCCTATCATTGCTATGCATCACCATGATCTTGCGTGTGCGTAGGAATTTTTTTGAAATTACTATGTTCCCCAACAGTGGCATCCAAGCCACGTTTATGCGTAGATGTTTTATGCACGAGTGGAACACAAGTGAGTTGTGGGCGATACTAGTCATATTGCTTACCAGCATGTCATACATTGATTCGGCGGTATTGTTGGATGAAGCGGCCCGGACCTACATTACACGTACGCTTACGCGAGACTGGTTCTACCGACGTGCTTCGCACATAGGTGGCTGTCGGGTGTCAGTTTCTCCAACTTTAGTTGAATCGAGTGTGGCTACGCCCGGTCCTTGTTGAAGGTTAAAACATCACATACTTGATGAAAAATCATTTTGGTTTTGATGCGTAGGTAAGAACGATTCTTGATTAGCCCGTAGCAGCCACGTAAAACTTGCAACAATAAAGTAGAGGACGTCTAACTTGTTTTTGCAGGGCATGTTGTGATGTGATATGATCAAGACATGATGCTATATTTTATTGTATGAGATGATCATGTTTTGTAACAGAGTTATCGGCAACTGGCAGGAGCCATATGGTTGTCGCTTTATTGTATACAATGCAATCGCCTTGTAATTGTTTTTACTTTATCACTAAGCGGTAGCGATAGTCATAGAAACAACAGTTGGCGAGATGACAACGATGCTACGATGGAGATCAAGGTGTCGCACCACTGACGATGGTGATCATGACGGTGCTTTGGAGATGGAGATCAAAGGCACAAGATGATGATGGCCATATCATATCACTTATATTGATTACATGTGATGTTTATCTTTTATGCATCTTATTTTGCTTAGTTTGACGGTAGCATTATAAGATGATCTCTCACTAAATTTCAAGGTATAAGTGTTCTCCTGAGTATGCACTGTTGCTATAGTTCTTCGTGCTAAGACACCATGTGATGATCGGGTGTGATAGGCTCTACGTTCACATACAACGGGTGCAAGCCGGTTTTGCACACGTTGAATACTCAGGTTAAACTTGACGAGCCTAGCATATGCAGATATGGCCTCGAAACACTGGTGACCGAAAGGTCGAGCGTGAATCATATAGTAGATAGGATCAACATAGTGATGTTCACCATTGAATACTACTCCATCTCACGTGATGATCGGACATGGTATAGTTGATTTGGATCACTTAATCATTTAGATTACTAGAGGGATGTCTATCTAAGTGGGAGTTCTTAAGTAATACGATTAATTGAACTTTAATCTATCATGAAATTAGTCCTGATAGTATTTTGCAAATAATGTTGTAGATCAATAGCTCGCGTTGTTGCTTCCCTATGTTTTTATATGTGTTCCTAGAGAAAACTAAGTTGAAAGATGATAGTAGCAATGATGCGGATTGGGTCCATGATCATATGTTTATCCTCATTGCTGCACAGAAGAATTATGCCCTTAATGCACCACTAGGTGACAAACCTATTGTAGGAGTAGATGCAAACATTATGAATGTTTGGCTAGCTCAATATGATGACTACTTGATAGTTTAGTGCACCATGCTTAACGGCTTAGAATCGGGACTTCAAAGATGTTTTGAATGTCATGGACCATATGATATGTTCCAGGAGTTGAAGTTAATATTTCAAGAAAATACCATAGTTGAGAGATATGAAGTCTCCAACAAGTTCTATAGCTAAAAGATGGAGGAGAATAGATCAAGCAGTGAGCATGTGCTCAGATTGTCTGGGTACTACAATCGCTTGAATCAAGTGGGAGTTAATCTTCCAGAGAAGATAGTGATTGTCTGGGTACTACAAAGTGTTTATGATTAACAAGACCACTAGTTTCAAGAAAAGGGAAAAGGGAAAGAAAGGGAACATCAAGTAGAATAGCAAGCAAGTTGTCACTCCCGTGAAGAAGCCCAAAGCTAGACCAAAGCCTGAAACTGAGTGCTTCTACTTCAAAGGAAATGGTCACTGGAAGCGAAAATTCCCTGAATAATTAGTGGATAAGAAGGATGGCAAAGTGAACAAGGGTATATTTGATATACAAGTTATCGATGTGTTCCTTACTAGTGTTTATAGTAGCCCCGGTATATTTGATACTTGTTCGGTTGCTAAAAATTAGTAACTCGAAACAGGAGTTACAGAATAAACAGAGACTAGTAGAGGGTGAAGTGACGATGTGTGTTGGAAGTGGTTCCGAGATTGATATGATCATCATCACACACTCCCTATACTTTCGGGATTAGTGTTAAACCTAAATAAATGTTATTTGGCATTTGCATTGAGCATGAATATGATTTGATCATGTTTATTGCAATACGGTTATTCATTTAAAGTAAGAGAATAATTGTTGTTCTGTTTACATGAATAAAACCTTCGATGGTCATACACCCAATGGAAATAGTTTGTTGGATCTCGATCGTAGGGATACACATATTCATAATATTGATGCCAAAAGATGCAAAGTTGATAATGATAGTGCAACTTATTTGTGGCACTGCGTAAAGCGCATGAAGAAACTCCATAAAGATGGATTTTTGGAATCACTTGGTTATGAATCATTTGATGCTTGCGAACCGTGCCTTTTGGGCAAGATGACTAAAAACTCCATTCTCTAGAGCAATGGAACGAGCTACTGACTTGTTGGAAATAATACATACCGATGTATGCAGTCCAATGAGTGTTGAAGCTCGTGGCGGGTATCGTTATTTCCTGACCTTGACAGATGATTTGAGCAGATATGGGTATATCTACTTAATGAAAGACAAGTCTGAAACATTTGAAAAGTTCAAAGAATTTCAGAGTGAAGTGGAGAATCATCATAACAAGAAAATAAAGATTCTTCGATCTGATCATGGAGGAGAATATTTTAGTTATGAGTTTGGCCTTCATTTAAAATAATGTGGAATAGTTTCACAGCTCACGCCACATGGAACACCACAACATAATGGTGTGTCCGAACGTCGTAACCGCACTTTATTGGATATGGTGCGATCTATTATGTCTCTTACTGAGTTACCACTATCGTTTTGGGGTTAGGCATTAGAGACAGCAACATTCACTTTAAATAGGGCACCATCAAAATCCATTGAGACAACGCCTTATGAACTGTGGTTTGGCAAGAAACCAAAGCTTTCGTTTCTTATAGTTTGGGGTTGTGATGCTTATGTGAAAAAACTTCAACCTGATAAGCTCGAACCCAAATCAGATAAGTGCGTCTTCATAGAATACCCAAAGGAAATTGTTGGGTACACCTTCTATCATAGATTCGAAGGCAAGATATTCGTTGCTAAGAATGGATCATGTCTAGAGAAGGAGTTTCTCTCGAAAGAAGTGAGTGGGAAGAAATTAGAACTTGATGAGGTAATTGTATCTTCTCCTAAATTGGAAAGTAGTTCATCACATAAATCAGTTCGAGTGATTCCTACATCAATTAGTAAGGAAGCTAATGATGATGATCATGAAACTTCAGATCAAGTTACTACAGAACCTCGTAGGTCTTCCAGAGTACGATCCGCACCAGAGTGGTACAGTAATCCTATTCTGGAAGTCATGTTACTAGACCATGATGAACCTATGAACTATGAGGAAGCGATGATGAGCCCAGATTCTGCGAAATAGCTTGAAGCCATGAAATCTGAGATGGGATCCATATATGAGAACAAAGTGTGGACTTTGGTAAACTTTCCCGATGATCGGCAAGCCATAGAATATAAATGGATCTTCAAGAGGAAGACGGTCGCTTAGTAGTGTTACTATCTACAAAGCTCGACTAGTCATAAAAGGTTTTTTGACAAGTTCAAGGTGTTGACTACAATGAGATTTTCTCAACTTTAGCATGATACGTCTCCAACGTATCTATAATTTTTTATTGTTCCATGCTATTATATTACCCCTTTTGGATGTTTATGGGCTTTATTTTACACATTTATATCATTTTTGGGACTAACCTACTAACCCGAGGCCCAGCCCATATTGCTGTTTTTTTGCCTATTTCAGTATTTTGAAGAAAAGGAATATCACGGAATGAAACCTTCAGGAGCGTGATTTTTGGAACGAACGTGATCCGGAGAACTTGGAGTGCAAGTCAAGAAGCTTGCGAGGCGGCCAGGAGACAGGAGGGCGCGCCCACCCCCTCTGGGCGCGCCCCCTATCTCCTGGGCCCCACAGGCGGCCACCAACGTACTTCTTCCTCCTATATATACCTACGTACCCCGAAAACATCCAGGGAGCCAACGAAACACAATTTCCACCACCGTAACCTTCTGTATCCATGAGATCCCATCTTGGAGCCTTCGCCGGCGCTCCGTCGGAGGGGGAATCAACCACGGAGGGCTTCTACATCAACACCATAGCCCCTCCGATGAGTTGTGAGTAGTTTACCATAGACCTTCGGGTCCATAGTTATTATCTAGATGGATTCTTCTCTCATTTTGGATCTCAATACAATGTTCTCCCACTCTCTTGTGGAGATCTATTCGATGTAAACTCTTTTTGCGCTGTGTTTCTCGAGATACGATGAATTGTGGGTTTATGATCAAGTTTATCTATGAGAAATATTTGAATCTCCTCTGAATTCTTTTATGTATGATTGAGTTATCTTTGCAAGTCTCTTCGAATTATCATTTTGGTTTGGCGTACTAGATTGATCTTTCTTGCCATGGGAGAAGTGCTTAGCTTTGGGTTCAATCTTGCGGTGTCCTTTCCCAGTGACAGTAGGGGCAGCAAGGCACGTATTGTATTGTTGCCATCAAGGATAAAAAGATGGGGTTCATATCATATTGCTTGAGTTTATCCCTCTACATCATGTCATCTTTCTTAATGTGTTACTCTGTTCTTTATGAACTTAATGCTCTAGATGCTGGCAGGAGTCAGTCGATGTGTGGAGTAATAGTAGTAGATGTAGGCAGGAGTCGGTCTACTTGTCGCGGACGTGATGCCTAAATACATGATCATGCCTAGATAATCTCATAATTATTCGCTTTCTATCAATTGCTCGACAGTAATTTGTTCACCCACCGTAATACTTCTGCTATCTTGAGAGAAGCCGCTAGTGAAACCTATGGCCCCCGGGTCTATCTTTTATCATATAAGCTTTCAATCTACTTTTATTTGCATCTTTACTTTTTGCATCTATATTATAAAATACCAAAAATATATTTATCTTATCATATTAACTCTATCAGATCTCACTTTCGCAAGTGGCCGTGAAGGGATTGACAACCCCTTTATTGCATTGGTTGCGAGTTCTTTGTTGGTTTGTGTAGGTGTGTGGGACTTTTGAGGAGCCTCCTACTGGATTGATACATTGGTTGTCAAAAACTGAGGGAAATACTCACGCTACTATTGCTACATCATGCTTTCCTTTTCAAGGAAAACCAACGCAAGCTCAAGACGTAGCATAGCGATGCTTAAATTCGTCCGAATCATGTTAGCAATTGCTGCATTTTATGATTATGAAATTTTGCAGATGGATGTCAAAACTGCATTCCTGAATGGATTTCTATAAGAAGAGTTGTATATGATGCAACCAGAAGGTTTTGTCGATCCAAAGGGTTCTATCAAAGTGTGCAAGCTCCAGCGATCCATTTATGGACTGGTGCAAGCCTCTCGGAGTTAGGAATATACGCTTTGATGAGTTGATCAAAGCATATGGTTTTATGCAGACTTTTGGAGAAGCCTGTATTTACAAGAAAGTGAGTGGGAGCTCTTTAGCATTTCTAATATTATATGTGGATGACATATTGTTGTTGGAAATGATATAGAATTTTTGGATAGAATAAAGGGATACTTGAATAAGAGTTTTTCAATGAAAGACCTCGATGAAGCTGCTTACATATTGGGCATCAAGATCTATAGAGATAGATCAAGACACTTGATAAGGTTTTTTCAATGAGTATATACCTTGGTAAAGTTTTGAAGAAGTTCAAACTGGATCAGTCAAAGAAAGGGTTCTTGCCTATATTACAAGGTGTAAAGTTGAGTAAGAATCAAAACCCGACCACGGCAGAAAATAGAAAGAGAATGAAAGTCATTCCCGATGCCACAGTCATAGGTTCTATAAAGTATGTTGTGCTGTGTACCAGACCTATTGTGTACTATGCCCTGAGCTTGGCAAGGGAGTACAATTTTGATCTAGGAGTAGATCACTGGACAGCGGTCAAAATTATCCTGAATGAGGACTAAGGAAATATTTCTCGATTATGGAGGTGATAAAAGAGCTCGTTGTAAAGAGTTACATCGATGCAAGCTTTTACACCGATCCAGATGACTCTAAGTCTCAATTTGGATACATATTGAAAGTGGGAGCAATTAGCTAGAGTAGCTCCGTGCAGAGCGTTGTAGACATAAAATATTTGGAAAATACATATGGTTCTGAATGTGACAGACCCGTTGACTAAACTTCTCTCACAAGCAAAACATGATCACACCTTAGTAATATTTGGGTGTTAATAACATAGCGATGTGAACTAGATTATTGACTCTAGTAAACCCTTCGGGTGTTGATCACATGAAGATGTGAACTATGGGTGTTAATCACATACAGATGTGAATATTGGTGTTAAAACACATGGTGATGTGAACTAGATTATTGACTCTAGTGCAAGTGGGAGACTGAAGGAAATATGCCCTAGAGGCAATAATAAAGTTTTTATTTATATTTCCTTATATCATGATAAATGTTTATTATTCATGCTAGAATTGTATTAACTGGAAACTTAGTATGCCTCTACTTGACTAGCTCGTTGAATCAAAGATGGTTAAGTTGCCTAGCGATAGACATGAGTTGTCATTTGATTAATGGGATCACATCATTAGAGAATGATGTGATTGACTTGACCCATTCCGTTAGCTTAGCACTTGATTGTTTAGTATGTTGCTATTGCTTTCTTCATGACTTATACATGTTCCTATGACTATGAGATTATGCAACTCCCAATTTCCGGAGGAACACTTTGTGTGCTACCAAACATCACAACGTAACTGGGTGATTATAAAGGTGCTCTACAGGTGTCTCCGATGGTACTTGTTGAGTTGGCATAGATCGAGATTAGTATTTGTCACTCCGATTGTCGGAGAGGTATCTCTAGGACCTCTCGGTAATGCACATCACTATAAGCCTTGCAAGCAATGTGACTAATGAGTTAGTTGCAAGATGATGCATTACGAAACGAGTAAAGAGACTTGCAGGTAATGAGATTGAGGTAGGTATTGAGATACCGACGATCGAATCTCGGGCAAGTAACATACCGATGACAAAGGTAACAACATATGTTGTTATGCGGTTTGACCGATAAAGATCTTTGTCGAATATGTTGGAGCCAATATGAGCATCTAGGCTCCGCTATTGGTTATTGACCGGAGACGTGTCTCGGTCATGTCTACATAGTTCTCGAACCCGTAGGGTCCGCACGCTTAACGTTCAGTGACGATCGGTATTATGAGTTTATGTGTTTTGATGTACCGAAGGTTGTTCGGAGTCCCGGAGGAGATCACGGACATGATGAGGAGTCTCGAAATGGTCAAGACATAAAGATTGATATATTGGATGACAATATTTGGACATTGGATGAGTTCTGGGGGTCACCAGATATTTATCGAAGTACAGGGAGGTTATCGGAATCCCCGGGGGATCTAATGGGCCAACATGGGCCTTGTGGGAGAGAGAGGAGAGGGCCTAGGGCTGGCCTCCCCCCTTTGGGAGTCCGAATTGGACAAGGAGGGGGGCGACGCTCCCCTTTCCTCCCTCTCTCCATCTCCTTCCTTCCCCATTCTCCTACTCCTACTAGGAAAGGGGAGTCCTACTCCCGGTGGGAGTAGGACTCTCCCCTTGGCGCGCTCTCCTCCTTGGCTAGCCACCTCCCCCTAGCTCCTTTATATAAGGGGGCAGGGGGGCACCCCAAGACACAAGTTGATCATTGATCTTTAGCCGTGTGCGGTGCCCCCTCCACCATAATCCACCTCGGTCATATCGTAGCGGTGCTTAGGCGAAGCCCTGCAGCGGTAGCTTCATCAACACCGTCATCAAGTCGTCGTGCTGACGGAACTCTCCCTCGAAGCTCTACTGGATCATGAGTTTGTGGGAAGTCAGCGAGCTGAATGTGTGCTGATCGCGGAGGTGTCGTACGTTCGGTACTAGGATCGGTCGATCGTGAAGACGTACGACTACATCAACCGTGTTGTCATACCGCTTTCGCTTACGGTCTACGAGGGTATGTGGACAACACTCTCCCCTCTCATTGCTATGCATCACCATGATCTTGCTTGTGCGTAGGATTTTTTTTGGAATTACTATGTTCCCCAACACAAGACCCATCCGTTAGCTTAGCATATTGATCGTTCAGTTTTATTGCTATTGCTTTCTTCATGTCATATACATATTCCTTTGACTATGAGATTATGCAAATCCCAGATATCGAAGGAATACCTTGTGTGCTATCAAACGTCACAACGTAACTGGGTGATTATAAAGATGCTCTATAGGTATCTCCAAAGGTGTTTGTTGGGTTGGCATAGATAGAGATTAGGATTTGTCACTCCGAGTATCGGAGAGGTATCTCTGGGCCCTCTCGGTAATACACATCATGAGAAGCCTTGCAAGCAATGTGACTAATGAGTTACTTGCAGGATGATGTATTACGGAACGAGTAAAGAGACTTGCCGGTAATGAGATTGAACTAGGTATGAAGATACTGACAATCGAATCTTGGGCAAGTAACATACCGATCACAAAGGGAATAAAGTATGTTGTCATTATGGTACGACCGATAAAGATCTTCCTAGAATATGTGGGAACCAATATGAGCATCCGGGTTCCACTGTTCGTTACTGACCGGAGAGGTGTTAGTTCTGGATGAGATCACGGACATGACGAGGAGCCTCGAAATGGTTGAGAGGTAACGATTGATATATAGTACGATAGTATTCGGACACCGGAAGTGTTTCGGAGAGTATCGTGTACATATCGGGTCATCGGAAGGGGTTCCGGGAACCCCCCCCCCCCGGCAAAGATATGGGCCTTATGGGCCAAGAGAAGGACATACCAGCCCACAAGGGGCTGGTGCGCCCCCATATAGGCCTAAATAGGAGGAGAAGGGAAGAGGGGAAGGGAGAAGGAAAGGGGAGGATTCGGCCTCCCCCTTCCTTCCCTCCCCCCTCTCTCTTCCTTTCCCCTCCGATTAATAAGGAAAGGGGGCCGAATTGGACAAGGCCCCCAAGTAGGATTCCTCCTACTTGGGGTGCCCCCTTGACTACCTCCTCTCCCTCCCACCTATATATATGAGGGGGGAGGCGCCTAGAAGACACACCAACAATTGTTAGCCATGTGCGGCGCCCCCCTCCACGGTTTACGCCTCCTGTCATATCTTCATAGTGCTTAGGCAAAACCCTGCGTAGATCACTTCACCATCACCGTCACCAAGTCGTCGTCCTGACAGAACTCTAATTCAACACTTTGCTACATCAAGAGTTCGATGGACGTCATCGAGATGAACGTGCACAGAACTTGAAGGTGCCGTACGTTCGGTGCTTGATCGGTCAGAATGAGAAGAAGTTCGACAACATCAACCGTGTTGTCAAACGCTTCCGCTTTCGGTCTACGAGGGTACGTGGACACACTCTGACCCTCTCATTTCCATCTCCTAGATAGAATCTTGCGTGAGCGTAGGAATTTTTTTGAAATTGCATGCTACGTTTCCCAACAGTGACATCCGAGCCAGATCTATGCGTAGATGATATGCACGAGTAGAACACAAAGAGTTGTGGGCGGTGATCGTCATATTGCTTACCACCAACATCTTATTTTGATTTGGCGGTATTGTTGGATGAAGCGGCCCGGACCAACCTTACATGACCACGTTCATGAGACCGGTTCCACAGACACACATGCAACTAGTTTTGCATAAAGGTGGTTGGCGGGTGTCTGTTTCTCCAACTTTAGTTGAATCGAATTTGACTGCGGCCGGTCCTTGTTGAAGGTTAAAATAGCAAACTCGATAAATCACTGTTGTGGTTTTGGTGTGTACGTAAGAACGGTTCTTGCTAGAAGCCCGTAGTAGCCACGTAAAACTTGCAACAACAAAGTAGACGACGTCTAACTTGTTTTTGCAGGGCATGTTGCGATGTGATATGGTCAAGACATGATGTGATATACATTATTGTATGAGATGATCAGGTTTTGTAAAAGTTATCGGCAACTGGCAGGAGCCTTATGGTTGTCACTTTATTGTATGAAATGCAAACGCCATGTAATTGCTTTACTTTATGTGTTATCGATAGTTGTAGCTGCAATAGTTGGTGAGACGACCACGACACTATGGTCGAGATCAAGGTGTCAAGCCGGTGATGATGGAGATCATGACGGTGCTTTGGAGATGGAGATCAAAGACACAAGATGATGATGGCCATATCATGTCACATATTCTGATTGCTTGTGATGTTTATCTTTTATACATCTTATTTTGCTTAGTACGGCGGTAGCATTATAAGATGATCCCTTACTAAAATTTCAAGGTGTAAGTGTTCTCCCTGAGTATGCACCGTTGTGACAGTTCGTCGTGCTAAGACACCACATGATGATCGGGTGTGATAAGCTCTACATTCACATACAACGGGTGCAAGACAATTTTGGACATGAGGAATACTCGGGTTAAACTTGATGAGCCTAGCATGTACAGACATGCCCTCGGAACACTGGAGACCGAAAGGTCAAACATGAATCATATAGTACATATGATCAACATAGAGATGTTCACCATTTAAGACTACTCCATCCCACGTGATGATCGGACATGGTTTAGTTGATTTGGATCACGTATCATTTATATGACTTGAGGGATTTCTATCTAAGTGGGAGTTCTTAAGTAATATGATTAATTGAACTTAATTTATCATGAACTTAGTCCTGATAGTTTTTTCATATCTATGTTGTAGATCAATGGCCCGTGCTACCGTTCCCTGAATTTTAATGCGTTCCTAGAGAAAGCTAAGTTGAAAGATGATGGTAGCAACTACATGGATTTGGTCCGTAACTTGAGGATTATCCTCATTGCTACAAAGAAGAATTATGTCCTTGATGCACCGCTAGGTGAAAGGCCTGCTGCAGGAGCAGATGTTGATGTTATGAACACCTGGCAAGCTCAATCTGATGACTACTCGATAGTTCAGTGTGCCATGCTTTATGGCTTAGAATCAGGACTTCGAAGACGTTTTGAGTGTCATGGACCATATGAGATGTTCCAGGAGTTGAAGTTAATATTCCAAGCAAATGCCCGAGTTGAGAGATATGAAGTATCCAACAAGTTCGATAGCTGCAAGATGGAGGAGAACAGTTCTGTCAGTGAACACATACTCAGAATGTCAGGGTATCATAACCACTTGACTCAGCTGGGAGTTAATCTTCCAGATGATAGTGTTATTGACAGAGTTCTTCAATCACTCGTGATGAACTATAATATGCAAGGGATGGATAAGACAATTCCCGAGCTCTTCGCAATGCTCAAAGCTGTGGAGGTAGGAATAAAGAAGGAGCATCAAGTGTTGATGGTTAACAAGACCACTAGTTTCAAGAAAAAGGGCAAAGGAAAGAAGGGGAACTTCAAGAAGAATGGCAAGCAAGTTACCACTCCCGTGTAGAAGCCCAAATCTGGACCTAAGCCTGAAACTGAGTGCTTCTACTGCAAAGGGACTGGTCATTGGAAGCGGAACTGCCCCAAGTATTTGGCGGATAAGAAGGATGGCAAAGTGAACAAAGGTATATGTGATATACATGTTATTGATCTGTACCTTACTAATGCTTGTAGTAGCGCCTAGGTATTTGATACTGGTTCGGTTACTCATATTTGTAACTCGAAATAGGGGCTACGGATTAAATGAAGATTGGCTAAGGACGAGGTGACGATGCGCGTCGGGAATGGTTCCAAGGTCGACGTGATCGGCGTCGGCACGCTACCTCTACATCTACCTTCAGGATTAGTTTTAGACCTGAATAATTGTTATTTGGTGCCAATGTTGAGCATGAACATTATATCTGGATCTTGTTTGATGTGAGATGGTTATTCATTTAAATCAGAGAAGAATGGTTTTTCTATTTATATGATTAATATCTTTTATGGTCATGCACACTTGAAGAGTGGTCTATTTTTATTGAATCTCGATCGTAGTGATACACATATTCATAATATTAATGCCAAAAGATGCAAAGTTGATAATGATAGTGCAACATATTTGTGGCACTTCCGTTTAGGTCGTATTGGTTTAAAGCGCATGAACAAACTCCATGCTGATGGACTTTTGGAATCACTTGATTATGAATCATTTGATGCTTGCAAACCATGCCTCATGGGCAAGATGACTAAAACTCCATTCTCCAGAACAATGGAGCGAGCCACTGACTTATTGGAAATAATACATACCAATGTATGCGTTCTGATGAGTGTTGAGGCTCGTGGAGGGTATCGTTATTTTCTGACCTTCACAGATGATTTGAGCAGATATGGGTATATCTACTTGGTGAAACACAATTCTGAAACATTTGAAAAGTTCAAAGAATTTCAGAGTGAAGTGGAGAATCATCGTAACAAGAAAATAAAGTTTCTACGATCTGATCGTGGAGGCGAATATTTGAGTTACGAGTTTGGCCTTCATTTAAAACAATGTGGAATAGTTTCACAAGTCACGCCACCTGGAACACCACGGCGTAATGGTGTGTCCGAACATCGTATCCATACTTTATTAGATATGGTGCAATCTATGATGTCTCTTACCGATTTACCACTATTGTTTTGGGGTTATGCATTATTGACAGGTGCATTCTCGTTAAATAGGGCACCGTCTAAATCCATTGAGACGACACCGTATGAACTGTAGTTTGGCAAGAAACCGAAGTTGTCGTTTCTTAAAGTTTGGGGTTGTGATGCTTATGTGAAAAAGCTTCAGCCTGATAAGCTCGAACCCAAACCGGAGAAGTGTGTCTTCATAGGATAACCAAAAGAAACTGTTGGGTACACCTTCTATCACAGACCTGAAGGCAAGGTCTTTGTTGCTAAGAATGGATCCTTTCTAGAGAAGGAGTTTCTCTCAAAAGAAGTGAGTGGAGGAAAGTAGAACTTGATGAAGTAATTGTACCTTCTCTTGAATTGGAAAGTAGCTCATCACAGAAAACGGTTCCTGTGCTGCCTACACCAACTAGAGAGGAAGCTAACGATAATGATCATGAAACTTCAGATCAAGTTACTACCCAACCTCGTAGGTCAACCAGAGCACGTTGCGCACCAGAGTGGTACGGTAATCCTATTCTGGAAGTCATGTTACTAGACCATGACGAACCTACGAACTATGAAGAAGCTATTATGAGCC
Source organism: Aegilops speltoides (assembly GCA_021437245.1). Taxonomy (NCBI): domain Eukaryota; kingdom Viridiplantae; phylum Streptophyta; class Magnoliopsida; order Poales; family Poaceae; genus Aegilops; species Aegilops speltoides. The sequence continues at coordinate 133,920,722 of CM038141.1, forward strand.
CAGATTCCGATAAATGGGTTGAGGCCATGAAATCTGAGATAGGATCCATGTATGAGAACAAAATGTGGACTTTGGTTGACTTGCCCAATGATCGGTGAGCCATAGAGAATAAATGGATCTTCAATAAGAAGACTAACGCTGATGGTAATGTTATTGTCTTCAAAGCTCGACTTGTTGTGAAGATTTTCGACAAGTTCAAGGAATTTCCTACGACGAGACTTTCTCACCCATAGCAATGCTTAAGTCTGTCCGAATCATGTTAGCAATTGCTGCATTTTATGATTATGAAATCTGGCAAATGGACGTTAAAACTGCATTCCTTAGTGGATTTCTTAAAGAAGAGTTGTATATGATGCAACCAGAAGGTTTTGTCGATCCTAAAGGTGCTAACAAAGTGTGCAGGCTCTAGCGATCCTAAAGGAGAGTAGGAATATACGCTTTGATGAGGTGATCAAAGCATATGGTTTTATACAGACTTTCGGAGAATCCTGTATTTACAAGAAAGTGAGTGGGAGCTCTGTAGCATTTCTAATATTATATGTGGATGACATATTGTTGGTGGAAATGATATAGAATTTTTGGATAGTATAAAAGGATACTTGAATAAGAGTTTTTCAATGAAAGACCTCGGGGAAGCTGCTTATATATTGGGCATCAAGATCTATAGAGATAGATCAAGACGCTTAATTTGACTTTCGCAAAGCACATACCATGATAAAGTTTTGAAGAAGTTCAAAATGGTTCAGTCAAAGAAAGGGTTCTTGCCTGTGTTACAAGATGTGAAGTTGAATCAGACTCAATGCCCGACTACTTCACAAGATAGAGAGAAAATGGAAGTCATTCCCTATGCCTCAACCATAGATTCTATCATTTATGATGATGTATGGTAGAACCCTATAGGCTGATCTTTCATGATTGGAGCGGATCCCTACGAGGAACACGAAGAGCACGGGGAAGAATGGAGAGAAATCATAAGGGGAAACACTCAAGAACAAGTCCAGTCACACATCCACTAGACAATCAAACACACAAGATCCACAAGGTACATGAACAACAAAGGGAAAGATACAAGGTAAGGTTCATCTCCAAGAGGAGATCTTGATGGTATCCTAGACGGATCTTCCCGTGAGGGGGTCTTGTTGATATCCCGTAGGATCTTCTGCAAGATGGAGGTCTTGGCCTCCAACGGAGTAGTCTCTCTCTCTCAAGAGAAGAGTAGGAGCAAAGCTCACATACAAATGAGCTATCACTTTGCTTACCCTAGAAAGGATGAGGGGGAGGTCTATTTATAGTCTAAGCCACGAAGGGGCAAGTGGGAGAGGGATACAAGGCCAAAGGCCCAGCTGCGCATAGGCAGTGTCGGACGTCCGGTCGCTCGCGGGGGTCCGGACGTCCGGAGGGCGTCGGACTTCCGATGTTTTGGCTCTGTACAGGCGGCGTCGGTCATTCGGTCGGTGTCGGCCGTCCATGCACTGGGACTTACCGGTCGTTCAGAGGATGTCGGTCGTCCGGCCGCTGTAGATCTCCTGGCTGCTCCTGGAGTGGTCGCGTCGGACGTCTGGTGGACGTCGGTCGTACGGGCGCTATAGAGTGTCGGACGTCCGGTGGCACATCGGACGTCCAGCCGTTGTAGACTCCGCAACTCCGTCTTCTTTCGTCTTCTGTTCCATGCTTTCCTCGCGGATGGTGTAGGTGTTCCTTGGCGCTTGCACTCCTCCTTGTCGTCTGTGAAGCTCCGACAATACCTATGCATGCACACGAGTGGAGTGTCAAGTAGTATACCATCCTCGAAGGGGTCAAGTGAACACGTGTAAAGGAGATGATTCACCTTTATGTATGAGAAGTAGAGGTCGCATGTGTCACTTTGCCAAACGGACTCTTGACATGGTGATGCCCGTAGGATGCTCTGCATCATCCCCTCCCCTTTGGAAAAGAACCGACCTCAGACCGAAAACCAAATCACCATGGGAAAGAGATTGCGGTGCCGTGTCGAAGTAGTCGATCACCATGCACTCATCGTCTAGTAGCTCGAAATGGGCATTCTCCAATGTTGCACCGTCTTGTGATTCCTTCAAAAGGAGCAAATAGAAAAAACACTTCCAAAAACAAATGTGGTTAGAGTTAGTACAAAACTAAGCATTCAAGAGGTGATTCACCAAACAAGTGTTGTCATCAGCACAAGCAAAAATATCATGGGGACAAGTATGCAAATGTGAGGTAGTGATGCAAATATGTGTGAGAAGAGAATAAGCATCTACCTTGAGGTCATAGCAAGCATTCACAAATTGCTCAATGAAAGGTCTATGGTAGGCACATGAAGGATTCACAACACCAAATAAATTGAAGTGTCTAAACACATGGGTCAAGTGCAAGACAATCCAAGCATAACATGCATAGGGTGTAGTGAATATAGTGTGGCACTCAACACAATAGAAAGAGCAATTGTTCATCATGTGTGAGGCAATCAAGTGAATCATGTGACAAGCAAAGGGACATGGCATATGTGAAGAAATTATATTGGTGCAACCAACCATATGATAGTAGCAAGTAGTCCAAGAATTGGATGCAACACACAAGGTATATATGTCATGAAGCATGGAAAAGAGGCAATCATGGGTGAAAGCAATATCTCGAACATGCGTGCAAATGGTGCAAGCAACACATGAAGTATGATCCACAATATCCGGACTCAAGAAGGATCTGACCTTGAAATGTGTCCTTGTGCATTCTTCACAATGCCAAAGTGATAGGAAGTATGGTATAGAAGCAAGTCGTGGTAGAATGTATGAGTCTCGCTCTCAAGAGCTCGAATGGTCAACTCACGTGAAGTGGAAGTCGACATGAAGTCCAAGTATCCTACACATGCACACAACAAAATGATGTCTACTATGCAACCTTCTCCTTGTAGACGTTGTTGGGCCTCCAAGTGCAGAGGTTTGTAGGACAGTAGCAAATTTCCCTCAAGTGGATGACCTAAGGTTTATCAATCCGTGGGAGGTGTAGGATGAAGATGGTCTCTCTCAAACAACCCTGCAACCAAATAACAAAGAGTCTCTTGTGTCCCCAACACACCCGATACAATGGTAAATTGTATATGTGCACTAGTTCGGCGAAGAGATGGTGATACAAGTGCAGTATGGATGATAGATAAGGTTTCTGTAATCTGAAAATATAAAAATAGAAAGGTAACAAGTGGTAAAAGTGAGCGTAAACGTTATTGCAATGCTAGGAAACAAGGCCTAGGGTTAATACTTCACTAGTGAAAGTTCTCTCAACAATAATAACATAACTGTATCATATAACTATCCCTCAACATACAACAAAGAGTCACTCCAAAGCTACTAATAGCGGAGAACAAACGAAGAGATTATTGTAGGGTACGAAACCACCTCAAAGTTATCCTTTCTGATCGATCTATTCAAGAGTTCGTAGTAGAATAACACAAAGCAATTATTTCCGTTCGATCTGTCATAGAGTTCGTACTAGAATTACAACTTAAGACACAAATCAACCAAAACCCTAATGGCACCTAGATACTCCAATGTCACCTCAAGTATCCGTGGGCATGATTATGCGATATGCATCACACAATCTCAGATTCATCTATATTCAACCAACACAAAGTACTTCAAAGAGTGCCCCAAAGTTTCTACCGAAGAGTCAAGACGAAAACGTGTGCCAACCCCTATGCATAAGTTCACAAGGTCATTGAACCCGCAAGTTGATCACCAAAACGTACATCAGGTAGATCACGTTAATATCCCATTGTTACCACAGATAAGCACATGCAATACATACATCAAGTGTTCTCAAATCCTTAAAGACTCAATCGGATAAGATAACTTCAAAGGGAAAACTCAATCCATTACAAGAGAGTAGAGGGGGACAAACATCATAAGATCGAACCATAATAACAAAGCTCATGATACATCAAGATCGTGCCAAATCAAGAACAGGAGAGAGAGAGAGAGAGAGAGATCAAACACATAGCTACTGGTACATACCCTCATCCCGGAGGGTGAACTACTCCCTTCTCGTCATGGAGAGCGCCGGAATGATGAAGATGGCCACCGGCGAGGGATCCCCCCTCCGGCAGGGTTCCGAAACAGGGTCCCGATTGGTTTTTCGGTGGCTACAGAGGCTTGCGGCGGCGGAACTCCCGATCTATGGTGCTCATGGATGTTTTCGGGGTATATGGGTATATATAGGAGGAATAAGTAGGTCGGTGGAGCTGCGAGGGGACCACGAGGGTGGGGGCATGCCCAGGGGGTGCAGGCACGCCTCCCTACCTCGTGGCTTCCTCACTTCTTTCTTGACGTCCACTCCAAGTCCTCTGGATCACGTTTGTTCCAAAAATCACTCTCCCAAAGGTTTCACTCCGTTCGGACTCCGTTTGATATTCCTTTTACGCGAAACACTAAAATAGGCAAAAAAAATTAGCAATTTGGACTGGGCCTCCGGTTAATAGGTTAGTCCCAAAAATAATATAAAAGTGTATAATAAAGCCCATCAAACATCCAAAACAGTTAATATAACAGCATGGAACAATAAAAAATTATAGATACATCGGAGACATATCAAGCATCCCCAAGCTAAATTCCTGCTCGTCCTCGAGTAGGTAAATGATAAAAACAGAATTTTTGATGTGGAATGTTACCTAACATAATTTTCAATGTAATTCTCTTTATTGTGGCATGAATGTTAAGATCCAAAAGATTCAAGACAAAAGTTTAATATTGACATAAAAATAGTAATACTTGAAGCATGCTAACCAAGCAGTTTGTGTCTTATCAAAATAACATAGCCAAGGAAAGCTTATCCCTACAAAATCATATAGTTTGGCCATGCTTCATTTTCATCACACAAAATGCTCCCATCATGCACAACCCCAGTTTTAGCCAAGCAATTGGTTCATACTATTAACGCGCTTCAGCCTTTTCAACCCTCACGCAATACATGACCGTAAGCAATGGACATTGCACTATGGGTGGGGTAGAGTGTGATTATAGGGATTATGTGAGAAAACAAAAAGGGAGAAAGTCTCACATTAACACAGCTAATCAACGATCTATGGAGATGCCCATCAATTGATGTCAATACGAGGAGTAGGGATTTCCATGCAACGGATGCACTAGAGCTATAAATCTATTAAAGCTCATCAAAAGAAACTAAGCGGGTGTGCATCCAACTTGCTTGCTCATGAAGACCTAGGGCAATTTGAGGAAGCCCATCATTGGAATATACAAGCCAAGTTCTATAATGGAAAATTCCCACTAGTATATGAAAGTGACAAAATAAGAAACTCTCTATCATCTATCATGAAGATCATGGTGCTATTTTGAAGCACAAGTGTGGAAAAAGGATAGTAACATTGTCCCTTCTCTCTTTTTCTCTCATTTTTTATTTATTTTGGTGGGCTTCTTTGGCCTCTTTTTTTTATAAAGTCCGGAGACTCATCCCAACTTGTGAGGGAATCATTGCTTCCATCATCCTTTCCTCACATGGGACAATGCTCTAATAATGAAGAGCATCACACTTTTATTTACTTACAACTCAAGAATTATAACTTGATACTTAGAAAAAAATATGACTCTATGTGAATGCCTCCAGCGGTGTACCGGGATGTGCAATGAATCAAGAGTGACATGTATGAAAGAATTATGAAGGTGGCTTTGCCACAAATACGATGTCAACTACATGATCATGCAAGGCAATATGGCCATGATGAAGCGTCTCATAATAAACGTAACGGTGGAAAGTTGCATGGCAATATATCTCGGAATGGCTATGGAAATGCCATAATAGGTAGGTATGGTGGCTGTTTTGAGGAAGATATAAGGAGGCTTATGTGTGATAGAGCATATCGTATCATGGGGTTTGGATGCACCATCGGAGTTTGCCCCAACTCTCGAAGTGAGAAAGGGCAATGCACGGTACCGAAGAGGCTAGCAATGATGGAAGGGTGAGAGTGCATATAATCCATGGACTCACATTAGTCATAAAGAACTCATATACTTATTGCAAAAGTTTAATAGCTGAGGGAGTCCTGGACTAGGGGGTGTCCGGACAGCCGGACTATCATCGTCAGCCGGACTCCAAGACTATGAAGATACAAGATTGAAGACTTTGTCCCGTGTCCGGATGGGACTTTCCTTGGTGTGGAAGGCAAGCTTGGCGATACGGATATGTAGATCTCCTACCATTGTAACCGACTCTGTGTAACCCTAGCCCTCTCCGGTGTCTATATAAACCGGAGGGTTTTAGTCCATAGGACAGACAACCATTACAACAATCATACCATAGGCTAGCTTCTAGGGTTTAGCCTCCTTGATCTCGTGGTAGATCCACTCTTGTACTACCCATATCATCAATATCAATCAAGTAGGAGTAGGGTTTTACCTCCATCGAGAGGGCCCGAACCTGGGTAAAAACATCATGTCCCTTGTCTCCTGTTACCATCCGCCTAGACGCACAGTTCGGGACCCCCTACCCGAGATCTGCCGGTTTTGACACCGACATTGGTGCTTTCATTGAGAGTTCCTTTATGTCGTCACCGATAGGCTTGATGGCTCCTTCAATCAACAACGACGCAGTCCAGGGTGAGAATTTTCTCCTCGGACAGATCTTCGTGTTCGGCGGCTTTGCACTGCGGGCCAATTCACTTGGCCATCTGGAGCAGATCGAAAGCTACGCCCCTGGCCATCAGCTCAGGTTTGGAAGCCTAAACTTCACGGCCGACATCCGCGAAGACTTGATCTTCGACGGATCCGAGCCACAACCGAGCGTGCCACGCTGTCACGATGGGCATGATTTAGCTCTGTCGTCGGACAGTGTCCTGGAGGCCGCACACGAGTCCCCTCTGATCCATAGTTCAGAGCAGACAGCGCAGATCGAGGACATGTGGCTGGACACCGCCTCGGGAGCTGCAACTTCTACGGCTGGAGCCGAATACTGACCTTGTCCCTTATAAAGCTCGTGACTGCGAGGCGCCGGACTCTTTGACGGACTACGAACCTCCTGCACCCCTGCCAATCGAATCCGATTGGGCGCCGATCATGGAGTTCACCGCCGCGGACATCTTTCAGCACTCACCCTTTGGCGACATCCTAAATTCGCTAAAGAATCTCTCGTTATTAGGAGAACCCTGGCCGGACTGCGATCAGGATGGTTGGGATGCGGACGACGAAGAAATTCAAAGCCCACCCACCACCCACTTTGTAGCCACTGTCGACGATCTAACCGACATGTTAGACTACGACTCCGAAGACATCGGCGGTATGGGCGGCGATGCGGAGACGATCAAGAACCAGCGCCTACGAGAGGCACCGGAAGACCACCTCGTCATACGACATATACATGGTGGACACCCCAAAGGATGGGGACGGCGAAGAAGCAGCAGAGGAAGATTCTGCTAAGAAACAGCCCAAGCGCCGACGTCAGTGGCGCCACTCTAAATCCTGCCACAGTAAGAATGGAGATTCCGGCACCGAAGATAATAACACTCCAGAGATTGCCGAAGACAACCCCCTCCAGCAAGATTCAGCACAGGAGGACGGGGAAGCCAGCCCTCGAGAGAGAGCGGCAGACGAGGAGGATGAAGACTACATGCCTCCCTCCGGAGACGAGGCAAGCCTCAACAACGACGAATTCGTCGTGCCAGAGGATCCCATCGAACAAGAGCGTTTTAAAGGCAGGCTTATCGCCACGGCAAATAGCCTGAAGAAAAAGCAGCAGCAGCTTCAAGCTGATCAAGACCTGCTGGCCGACAGATGGACTGAGGTCCTCGCGGCCGAAGAGTATGAACTCGAACGCCCCTCCAAGAGCTACCCAAAACGCAAGTTGCTCCCCCGACTAGAGGAGGAAGCATACAAACCTTCATCACCAGCGCACAATATGGCAGACCGACCACCCCGTGGTCGCGACAGAGAGGCATCTAAGCCCTCCATCAGGACCGTACCCCGGCACCGCTCGAAAAGTACGAAGCCACGAGGGAATGCGCCGGACTTGCGGGATATATTGGAGGACAAGGAAAGACAATCCAGATCTATCTATGGATCACGTGAGCGCCCCACGACCCACGACGACTACCGTCGCGCCGAATAGAGCAACTCCGGTCGGGCCAAACACAGCAGACAACGCTCTCTTGAGCTACGTCGTGATATTGCTCAATATAGAGGGGCCGCACACCCACTATGCTTCATAGACGAAGTAATGGATCATCAAATCCCTGAAGGGTTTAAACCCGTGAACATTGAATCCTACGATGGCACAACAGACCCTGCGGTTTGGATCGAAGATTATCTCCTTCATATCCATATGGCCCGCGGCAACGATCTCCACGCCATCTAGTATCTCCCACTCAAGCTTAAAGGACCAGCTCGGCATTGGCTTAACAACTTGCCCGCAGAGTCAATTGGGTGTTGGGAGGACCTGGAAGCCGCATTCCTCGACAAATTCCAGGGCACATACGTGCAACCACCAGACGCCGATGACCTAAGCCACATAATTCAGCATCCAGACGAATCGGCCAGACAGTTCTGGACACGGTTCTTAACAAAGAAAAATCAAATCGTCGACTGTCCGGATGCGGAGGCCCTCGCAGCCTTCAAACATAACATCCGCGATGAGTGGCTGGCCCGGCACCTAGGACAGGAAAAGCCGAAATCCATGGCAGCCCTCACATCACTCATGACCCGCTTCTGCGCGGGAGAGGACAGCTGGCTAGCTCGCTGCAACAACCTCAGCAAAAACGCTGGCAGTTCGGATACTAAGGACCACAATGGCAGCTCGCGTCGAAACAAAAACACGCCGCGTTAACGGCGATACCAATGAGGATCTGGCGGTCAGCGCGGATTCAGAGGCTCTAAACCGGTCGTGGAAGAAGCCATTCAAAAGAACTACTCGGGTCCATCAATTTAGACCGAATACTCGACCGCTCTTGCGAGATACATGGCACCCCCGAAAAGCCAGCTAATCACACCAACAGAGATTGTTGGGTATTCAAGCAGGCAGGCAAGTTAATTGCCGAAAACAATGACAAGGGGCTGCACAGCGATGACAAGGAAGAGACCCGGCTGCCAAAAAGCAGAGGACAGAAGGGCTTCCCCCCACAAGTGCGGACGGTAAACATGATATACGCAACCCATATACCCAAGAGGGAGCGGAAGCGTGCACTTAGGGACATATACGCGATGGAGCCAGTCGCCCCGAAGTTCAATCCATGGTCCTCTTGCCCGACCACCTTCGATGGAAGGGACCACCCTACCAGTATCCATCATGGTGGGTTCGCCGCATTGGTCTTAGACCCAATCGTCGATGGATTTCACCTCACTAGAGTCCTGATGGACGGTGGCAGTAGCTTGAACCTGCTTTATCAGGATACGGTGCGCAAGATGGGCATAGACCCCTCAAGGATTAAACCTACAAAGACGACCTTCAAAGGCGTCATACCAGGTGTTGAGGCCAATTGTACAGGCTCAGTCACACTGGAAGTGGTACTCGGATCCCCGGATAACTTCCGAAGCGAGGAGTTAATCTTCAACATAGTCCCGTTCCGCAGCAAATCACGCTCTGCTCGGACGAACTGCGTTTGCAAAGTTCAACGCAGTGCCGCATTATGCATACCTCAAGCTCAAGATGCCAGGCCCTCGTGGAGTCATCACGGTCAACGGAAAATACTGAACGCTCCCTCCGAACAGAGGAACACACAGCGGCTCTCGCGGCAGAAGTACAGAGCAGCCTTTTAAGGCAATTCTCGAGTCCGGCCGTTAAACGACCGGACATGGCCAAACGCGCCCGGAGTAACATCAACCAAGACCACCTGGCATGTTCCGAGCACACGTAGCAATGCGGCCCCAACCCCAGCCCTTGCATGATTGCAAAACCAGCTCTTCGCGTACATCATTACGCCCTAGAGATACCATGGGCATATGGGGAGGGGCACGACCACGAAAGGCCCAGAGTGCGGCTTAACCACACCAGGGGCTCCCAAGTGTGTCACTCTTTTTTTTCTTCCTTTTTTATTTTATTTTTCCACAGGACTCCGTTCACCAGAGGTCCTGTCCGACAGTAGATCTGCCGAACTCACGATGCAACAGCCAGGGAGGGACAAAGGCTACGACGAACACTCAGGTGGTCTCCATTATGAGCATTAAATTTGTTAAATACACCAGTTCGTAGCCTACCCCTGGAGGGGGATATGTTTAATTAGTCCAATCCCTTGCTTACCGCACTATTTGTATCGTTATGCACTCATAGCAGAATTCCTTGAATAAACAATGCAGCACTTTTTGCCTATAATTGCATTACTTTTTTACATATATGTTCATTAATGACATCTTGCACCCGTACATTTTGGTACGGCCGAATACACCAGGGGCTTATGTTCCCCCCATTATGGTGTGATAAGTCCGAACACTTTCATAAGTGCGGCACCCCGAACTTATAGCATTATATGCATCGGCTCCGAATCATGTCTTGGGTCACAAGTTGGGTTTGCCCGACTCCCATGTTTTGGTACCTTACGTTCCGTTCTGTCGGCTAAGGTAGCACTGGGAGAACCACTGCGATTGTGCCCGGTTGAGCTGGGCGAGCGCCTCGATGGAAAAGCTAAACCGATCACATGATAAGGCGAGAGATGGTCGCTGTTCGAGAGGTCTTTTCGAGTCCCTAAAGACTTATGCCGCTTGACGAGGAACCGGCTGTGTCCGCCCAGCGTGGATAGCGCCCGAACTCGGTCTTCGAATACTAGGGGCTTCGCCGGAATTTAAAATTATAGAATTCTGTGGCTAAGTGAGAGTGTTCAAGCAATATAAGTCCGGTTGCCTTGTTCGTTGTGTTGAGCGCCTCCCTAGATGGACCCAAAAATGGGAACAAGAGTGTTCAAGTTTATCCCGAACACCCCAGCACTCGTGGCATGGGGGCTGAAGCCGACGACTTGCCATCTCTCAGATTTTATAAACGGCCGCACAGAAGGTAATATTTTAAATCAATAAGCGTTGCTTAGCGCATATGAACAAAGTTTTCAGCGCACAGGATAACACATTGCGAGTTTACTCAATAATTACATCTTTGGGGCACTCATCCGCAATCTTGCGGGCACCCTTCAGGACACTCTTATAGTACATTTCGGGCGTGCGATACTCCTTGCCCACCGGCGGCACGTCCGTGATAAGCCTCTCAGCATCCAGCCTGCCCCAGTGCACCTTTGCGCGGGCAAGGGCCCGACGGGCACCTTCAATGCAAGCGGAGTGCTTGATGACTTCCACCCAGGGGCATGCATCCACCAGCCGCCGACGAGGCGAAGTAGCTCCTGGCATGGCCTCTTGAGCCACAAACGGACTATGAGGCCCTTCATGGCTTCTTTCGGCTGCCTTGTGGAGCTCGACCAGCCGCTTCACCGGTCGCTAGGGGCACCGGTGTCCGGCCTCAGCAGATTGAGACCGAAGACCTTCTCCATTGAGCTCCCCTCCTCGGCCCGGTAGAATTCGGCGGCATCGGACACGCTGCAAGGCAGATCTGCAAACGCCCCTGGAGATCTCCGAATTCGGGTAAGTGACAGGTAATTTACATTCACATGCTTGCTTTGCATGAAAAATGCCTTACCCGCCGCTATTTTCTTCACCACCTCAATCTCCTGGAGGGCCTTATGGGCCTCGGCCTTAGCGGCTTTGGCACTTTCAAGAGCCGAGGCAAGCTCGGACTCTCGAGTCTTCGAGTCGCGCTCCAAACTCTCATGCTTTTCCATGAGAGCCTGGAGCTCTTGCCGCACCTCCGCCACCCACGCCTCTTGCTTCTCTCGCTCCGCCCGTTCCACGGCCGCATTGCGTTCAACCGCGGACACGGCCTCCTTCAGGGTTGCCACCTCGCTCGTGGCCCCTGCAGTACCCACGTTATCCTTGTTATTTCTATCGCAACCAAAATCCTTTTCTGTAAGGTACAAACTTAAAAGTGGTGTTACTCACCTTCTTTGTCCTCGAGCTGCTTCTTGGCAAGGCCGAACTCTTGCTCGGACCGCTCGAGGTCCTGCTTCAAAGCACCGACCTCCGCAGTCAGTGCGGCAGAGGTCAGCAGCGCAGCCTGCAAACCCATATTGACATAATTTTAGCACTCCTGCGTATATCTTTTTTAGATCCTCAATCCGGTTTTTCTTTCCGAACACCGAACCGAGCATCAGAGGCTACTGTCTATGCGGTATTACATTACATATTTTAAACTTCTTACCTCAAAGCCTGTTAGAAGGCTACTGCAGGCTTCGGTCAGCCCGCTCTTGGTGAGCTGAACCTTCTGAATCACCGCACTCATGATAGTGCGGTGTTCTTCCTCGATGGAAGCGCCGTTAAGCGCCTCCAACAAGTTGTCCGGTGCCTCCGGTTGGACGGAGGCCACCGGCATCACGGTCTTGCCCTTCTTACGAAGGGGCCGCCTGCCGGACTCCGGAACCACTGCAGGTTCCGGCATGGAGTCCGGCGCAAAGTCCGGGAGCCTGCCTTGCGGCACCTCCGGAGCCTCCTCCTTATGGGTCCCCTCCTGGGACCCCACCTCGGCGTTGTCAGCATCACGAGGGGTGGAGGCGGTCGGAATGGAATCCACGTCGGACGGAGCCAAGGACCCGCTCGATGAAGCAGGAAGTTCATCATCGGCCGGACTACGGGTAGTGTGCGGCATTAGAAGGACACTATGTGACACAAAAGAGATATTATAAATCATTCAGGAATCTGGATACTTACGATCTTGCCGGAGGCCTGGCCCTTGAGGGCCACTCTTCATCGCCAACGTTGGCGTTGGTGGAGCTGTCCGGGGAAAGAGTCCTTCCCCTCTTGGACCCTTCGGCCTCCCCCATTGGGGAAGCCTTCCTTTTCCTCTCTCCCCCCTCCGGGAGAGAGTCCTCTTTCTCCTCCTCGTCTTCGGGGGAGGAGTCCGCCTCGGAGCCATCGGACGATGAGTCCGATATCACCTGGCGCCGGGAACTTCTTCGAGTCCCCGTGGCCTTCTTATTGGCCTTCTTCTCCGGCACCACATAAAGTGCCGGGACTAGCAGCCCCGTTAAACGGGCGTCCGCTGGGTCTTCGGGAAGGGGAGCCGGATAGTCTACCTATCCGGACGTCCTCTGCCAGTCCTGTTAAAGGCATTGGGAGTTTTAAATCCCACATAGAGTCAAACTATGAAAGAAAATGAGTGTCCCATAGAGGATAACAAAGCTTACCTCGCCGGCCGGGCGCTTGGTGCTGAATCCGCGGTCTTCAGTCGCGGACGCGGGGGCTTCTCCGCCCTTGAACAGCACCCTCCAGGCAGCTTCGTACGTCGTGTCGCAGAGCCCGCTCAGGGTCCGGTGTTGTGCCGGATCGAACTCCCACAAATTGAAGGCCCGCTGTTGGCAGGGGAGAATCTGGCGGATGAGCATGACCTGGATCACATTGACAAGCCTAAGCTTCTTGTTCACCAAGGTCTGGAAACAGGACTGGAGTCCTGTCAGCTCCTCCAAACTACCCCATAGCAAGCCCTTCTCTTTCCAGGAGGTGAGCTGCATAGGGATACCAGATCTGAACTCGGGGGCCCCTGCCCATTTAGGGTGACGCGGATCGGTGATGTAGAACCACCCCGATTGCCATCCCTTGATGGACTCCACAAAGGCCCCCTCGAGCCAGGTGACGTTGGGCATTTTGCCCACCATAGTGCCTCCGCACTCCGCTTGAGCGCCCTTCACCACCTTCGGCTTGACATTGAAGGACTTGAGCCACAAGCCGAAGTGAGGCCGGATGCAGAGGAAGGCCTCGCACACGACGATAAACGCTGAGATGTTGAGGATGAAGTTCGGCGCCAGATTGTGGAAGTCCAGGCCGTAGTAGTACATGAGCCCCCGGACGAAGGGATGAAGTGGGAAGCCCAGTCCGCGGAGGAAGTGGAGAAGGAATATGACCCTCTCATGGGGCCTGGGGGTGGGGATGAGCTGCCTCTCGTCGGGCAGCCGGTGCGCGATGTCGCTGGAAAGGTATCCGGCGCCGCGCAGCTTTTCGATGTGCTCCTCTGTAACGGAGGAGGCCAACCACTTGCCTCCCGCTCCAGACATGGCTGGAGAAGGTCAAGATGAGATGTGCGGACTTGGGCGCTGGAGCTCGAGTGCGCGGAGATGGATAAGCAAAGTAGGAAGAAGGCATAGGTAAAAAGGTGGATCCTTATCCCCTTATATATAGGCGGACGAAGACTATGCGTCCCCACCGGCCTGGTAAAACTCGCTTATCTCCCAAGCGCCACCATCAATGGCGCGGTTGGGTTACCCACGTCCATATTGATGTGAATCCCGAAATAAGGGGAACACGATCTCTGCTTCGACAAGACGTGCCAAGGAAAGCGCTTCGCTAAACGCGCTGAGGTGGTATAATAGAAAACGATTCAAGTAAAGGCTTGGTGGTGGTATGACGTCATGCCACAAAATACGTCAGCAGATTGAACTTGTGTACATATTAATCTCTCTACGGTGGAATGTGGAATTTATTTTGCAGAGTTGGACACTCTCCTGGTGTTCACAATCTTCTATGAATTATTCGGAGGAGGAACCCGCCTTGCAATGCCGAACAATATGCGCGCCAGACTCATCGTCATTGAAGCCTGGTTCAGGGGCTACTGAGGGAGTCCTGGACTAGGGGGTGTCCGGACAGCCGGACTATCATCGTCAGCCGGACTCCAAGACTATGAAGATACAAGATTGAAGACTTCGTCCCGTGTCCGGATGGGACTTTCCTTGGCGTGGAAGGCAAGCTTGGTGATACGGATATGTAGATCTCCTACCATTGTAACCGACTCTTGTAACCCTAGCCCTCTCCGGTGTCTATATAAATCGGAGGGTTTTAGTCCGTAGGACAGACAACCATTACAACAATCATACCATTGGCTAGCTTCTAGGGTTTAGCCTCCTTGATCTCGTGGTAGATCCACTCTTGTACTACCCATATCATCAATATCAATCAAGCAGGATTAGGGTTTTACCTCCATCGAGAGGGCCCGAACCTGGGTAAAAACATCGTGTCCCTTGTCTCCTGTTACCATCCGCCTAGACGCACAGTTCGGGACCCCCTACCCGAGATCCGCCAGTTTTGACACCGACAATAGCCCTCGAAGCAAAGTACTACTACACATGCTCCTAGGGGAAGGGTTGGTAGGAGTTAACCATCGCGCGATCCCGACCTCCACTCATAAGGAACGCAATCAAAGAACAACCCATGCTTCAAATTTGTCACACAACGTTCACCATACGTGCATGCTACGGGACTTGCCAAGTTTAACACAAGTATTTCTCAATTTCCTAATTACCCAACTAGCATGACTCTAACATTACCACCTTTATATCTCAAAACAATTATCAAGTATCAAATTTATCATTGTGTTTAATGCACTCCATATGAAAGTTTTTATTTTATCCCCCTTGGATGCCTATCATATATACTAATTTCATAACCAAAACAAATTACCATGCTGTTTAAGACTCTCAAAATAATATAAGTGAAGCATGAGAGATCAATAATTTCTATAAAATAAAACCACCACCGTGCTCTAAAAAGATAAAAGTTAAGTACTGGAGCAAAATTATCTAGCTCAAAACATATAAGTGAAGCACATAGAGCATTCTAATAAATTCTGATTCATGTGTGTCTCTCCCAAAAGGTGTGTACAGAAAGGATGAATGTGATAACTAGAAAGCAAAGACTCAAATCATACAAGACACTCCAAGCAAAACACATATCATGTGGTGAATAAAATATAGCTCCAAGTAAAGTTACCGATGAACGAAGACAAAAGAGGGGATGCCATCCGAGGCATCCCCAAGCTTAGGCTCTTGGTTGTCCTTGAATATTACCTTGGGGTGCCTTGGTCATCCCCAATATTAGGCTCTTGCCAGTCCTTATTCCATAGTCCATCAAATCTTTACTCAAAACTTGATAACTTCACAACACAAAACTTAACAGAAAACTCGTAAGCTGCGTTAGTATAAGAAAATTAATCACCACTTAGGTACTGTTATGAACTCATTATAAATTCATACTGGTGTAATATCTACTGTATTCCAACTTCTCTATGGTTCATACCCTCCGATACTACTCATAGATTCATCAAAATAAGCAAACAACACATAGAAAACAGAATCTGTCAAAAACAGAACAGTCTGTAGTAATCTGTCACTCTAGAATACTTTTGTAACTCCAAAAATTCTACAAAATTAGGAAAATGTGACAAATTTGTGTACCAATCCAGATAAAAAAGAATCAGATCAAAAGGTCGTTTTTCTGAATTACCAAAACTAATTTACTGTGTGCAAAAGTTTCTGATTCTCAGCAGGATCAACACAACTATCACCGTAAGCTATCCTAATGGTATTACTCGGCACTTTATTGAAATAAAATCTAGAAAACATGATTAATATAGTAGCATAATCATGTGAACACACAAAAACAGTAAAGGTAAATAATGGGTTGTCTCCCAACAAGCGCTTTCTTTAATGCCTTTTAGCTAGGCATGATGATTTCAATGATGCTCGCATAAAAGATAAGAATTGAAACATAAAGAGAGCATCATGAAGCATATTACTAACACATTTAAGTCTAACCCACTTCTTATGCATAGGGATTTTGTGAGCAGACAACATATGGGAACAAGAAACAACTAGCATAGGAAGGTAAAACAAGCAAATCTTCAAGATTTTCAACACATGGAGAGGAAACTTGATATTATTGTAATATGTAGAAGCATATGATCCTCTCTCATAATAATTTTCAGTAGCATCATGAATGAATTCAACCATATAACCAACACATAGAGCATTCTTTTCATGATCTACTTGCATATAAATTTTACTACTCTCCACATAAGCAAATTTATTCCCATGAATAGTAGTGGGAGCAAACTCAACAAAATAACTATAATGTGAAGCATAATCCAATTGAAAATTAAAATCATGATGACAAGTTTTATGGTTATGTTTATTCTTTATGGCATGCATATCATCACAATAATCATCATAAATAGGAGGCATGCTTTCATCATAATAAATTTGCTCATCAAAACTTGGGGGACAAAAAATATCATCTTTATCAAACATAGCTTCCTCAAGCTTGTAGCTTTGCATATCATTAGCATCATGGGTATTCAAAGAGGTCATACTAACAACATTGCAATCATGCTCATCATTCAAAGATTTAGTGCCAAACATTTTAATGCGTTCTTCCTCTAGCAATTGAGCACAATTATTGGAATCCTTATTTTCACGGAAAACATTAAAAAGATGAAGCATATGAGGCACCCTCAATTCCATTTTTTGTAATTTTCTTTCATAGAATAAACTAGTGATAAAACAAGAAAAAAAAAGATTTGATTGCAAGATCTAAAGATATACCTTCAAGTACTCACCTCCCCGGCAACGGCGCCAGAAAAGAGCTTGATGTCTACTACGCAACCTTCTCCTTGTAGACATTGTTGGGCCTCCAAGTGCAGAGGTTTGTAGGACAGTAGCAAATTTCCCTCAAGTGGATTACCTAAGGTTTATCAATCCGTGGGAGTTGTAGGATGAAGATGGTCTCCCTCGAACAACCATGCAACCAAATAACAGAGTCTCTTGTGTCCCCAGCACACCCAATACAATGGTAAATTGTATAGGTTCACTAGTTCGGCGAAGAGATGGTGATACAAGTGCAGCATGGATGATAGATATAGGTTTTTGTAATCTGAAAATATAAAAATAGCAAGGTAACAAGTGGTAAAACTGAGCATAAACGGTATTGCAATCCTAGAAAACCAGGCCTAGGGTTCATACTTTCACTAGTGCAAGTTCTCTCAACAATAATAACATAACTGGATCATATAACTATCCCTCAACATGCAACAAAGAGTCACTCCAAAGTCACTAATAGCGGAGAACAAATGAATAGATTATTGTAGGGTACGAAACCACCTCCAAGTTATCCTTTTTGATCGATCTATTCAAGAGTCTGTAGTAAAATAACACGAAGCTATTCTTTCCGTTCGCTCTATCATAGAGTTCGTGCTAGAATAACACCTTAAGACACAAATTAACCAAAACCCTAATGTCACCTATATACTCCAATGTCACCTCAAGTATCCGTGGGCATGATTATACGATATGCATTTCAAGAGTCCGTAGTAAAATAACATGAAGCTATTCTTTCCGTTCGCTCTATCATAGAGTTCGTGCTAGAATAACAACTTAAGACACAAATCAACCCAAACCCTAATGTTACCTAGATACTCCAATGTCACCTCAAGTATCCATGGGCATGATTATACGATATGCATCACACAATCTTAGATTCATCCATTCAGCCAACACAAAGTACTTCAAAGAGTGCCCCAAAGTTTCTACCAAAGAGTCAAGACAAAAATGTGTGCCAACCCCTATGCATAAGTTCACAAGGTCACTGAACCCACAAGTTGATCACCAAAACGTACATCAAATAGATCATGTGAGTATCCCATTGTCACCAAAGATAAGCACATGCAAGACATACATCAAGTGTTCTCAAATCCTTAAAGACTCAATCCGATAAGATAACTTCAAAGGGAAAACTCAATCCATTACAAGAGAGTAGAGGGGGAGAAACATCATAAGCTCCAACTATAATAGCAAAGCTTGTGATACATCAAGATCGTGCCGAATTAAGAACACGAGATAGAGAGAGAGATCAAACACATAGCTACTGGTACATACCCTCAGCCCCGAGGGTGAACTACTCCCTCCTCGTCATGGAGAGCGCCGGGATGATGAAGGTGGCCACCGGTGAGGGATCCCTCCTCCGGCAGGGTGCCGGAATAGGGTCCCGATTGGTTTTTTGGTGGCTACAGAGGCTTGCGGCGGCGGAACTCCCGATCTATGGTGCTCCTGGATGTTTTCGGGGTATATGGGTATATATAGGTTGAAGAAGTAGGTCGGTGGAGCTGCGAGGGGTCCACGAGGGTGGGGGCGCGCCCAGGGGGTAGGCGTGCCTCCCTGCCGCGTGGCCTCCTCGCTTGTTTCTTGACGTCCACTCCAAGTCCTCTAGATCATGTTTTTTCCAAAAATCACTCTCCCGAAGGTTTCATTCCGTTTGGACTCCGTTTTTTGATGTTCCTTTTCTGCGAAACACTGAAATAGGAAAAAAATAGCAATTTGCACTGGACCTCCGGCTAATAGGTTAGTCCCAAAAATAATATAGAAGTGTATAATAAAGCCCATTAAACATCCAAAATAGATAATATAATAGCATGGAACAATAAAAAATTATAGATACGTTGGAGACGTATCACAAAACAAAGATCGTATGCGCATCGTAGATAAACACATCATCCATCATGATGGTTCTTTTCTCTTGCACATAACCGTTAGAAGCACAAGTGCGTGAATAATATGATGCAACAATGGCAATATTCATGGCACTAGGTATATGATGCAAAGAGGTAAGACAAGCATGCTTCACAAGAAATATGTCAAAATATATGCGAGAATGCTATGGGGGCAAATTGTTGCACTCAATACATTTCAAATCATCTAGCATGAGAGAGGCAACACATGGAGATATATGACAAGAAGCAAGAACAATCATGTGCAAAGCATGGAAATGGTTGTTATCAACCACATGAAACGAGCAAGTATGAATCATGGGTGATGCAACACAAGCAAGCATATCAATCATGTCGTTCAAACTAGTGGAGCGAAGATGCAACACACTAGAGGAACTCATGGCAATCATGTCATGTGAACAAATAATAGGCATAGACAATGCACATGACATATCGCAAGCACGAACACAAAGCAAGATGAAAGTATCACCATAGGAATGGTGCACAAAGCAAACATGGCACTAACAAGCAATATCTCCACCAAGCTTGCAAATACACATACAAGTACTAGAATCAATCATCATGTATAATGCAAAGCATGGGTCACAAATGCATGGCAAAGGCATAGGAATAAGCATATCATGCAAAGTGAACATGGCAAGATGGGCATATAATATGTAATGGACAATAACCCATAGCCAAGTGAGGGCCATGCAGAAGAAATGCGCGAAGTCTTTGCGTGAAGAGAGCGGTGGGAAAGACAATCCATGTGATCCCAAGTCATCGTTGCTCTCTAGAGCTCATTTTGTCAACTCGTGGGATTGCGAGGTTGACAAGTATTCATGGGTACCTACACAAAAAAGACATAACCAAAGAAATTGTGCGCGTGGTAAATGTACACATCATCCATCATGATGTGTATGTGCACATGTAAGTTAGCACAAGATAAGCATCGCTCAAAGAAATTTGATGCATGGTATAAGAACATGTCATCCATCATGAAAGAATAGTTATTATGTTTGACATGATGGGGACACAAATTGAGAATGCAAATATATGGCACATCAATAGCATGTTTATTCATGGAGAGCATATGGTGCACACAAGTATTGGGATCATGCAATGAATGGGATGGGTCAAAATCTCCTAAAATGCATGAGGAAACTATGGGGGTCTCCTCATGAGCAATAGTGGAAATATCATATGTAGAAAATGGGCACCATCCAAAACAATGCTTATCCGAAGCTACGTGGTCATGCATGGCATATGGGATAAATGATGCAAAGGGAGCATATCAATATCATGACAAGAAAAACAAATGCCAATAACCATGGGCTTGTCATCTATGCCATATGTGCAAATTGGGTTTATATTAATGGCATATGCATAGTCACTACGATGAGATTGCAAATAAGACATATGATTGATCTCATGCATAGCATATGACAAGTCAAGCGGATTATCAAACATGATGTGACCTAAAGAATTGTCACAAGAAATCCTATATAACATGGCATCACAACTAATAGACTCCACATGAAAATTATCATACTCATCATAAATGGGCAAATTATCGCATGGGGAAATCATACTAGCATGAAGCATGGTACTAGGTGGATCAACGTCATGCAAGCAATCAATGTCAAGAATGTCCACTAGTGGGACTAGAGCATCACCGTTACCTATGTTACCGTTGTCGTTCCACTCAAGTGGTGTAGGTGAGGTCAGAAAGACCAAATGGTGGTCATCTTAATCTTGATGGAACCATGTGGGGGGTGCATCATATTCCACCATGGCCATCGTCTTGTCCAAATGGAGGACGAAGTCGTTGAGGATCGGCGCGTCATCATAGATGGGACCTAGCACCAAATGAGAAGACACAATAGAGGTAGAGGTCAAGTTATTAGAAATGCAAATGGCCTCACGAGACCTATCAACTATCACACTCTCTCTATGTGGTGGTTCACTCACTCACTCGAAGTAGGTGCACTCAGTCTCACGTGTGGTGGAGTCACTCATCTCACTCAAGTGGTGGGGGTTGTGGCTCTCCTCACATGGGAATTGGGCAACTCGTCATATATGGGGCTAGTGGTGAAGTCACTCTCACTCTCAATATTGTGGCAAAAGAAACTCAAGTCGTCATACATCGCCGTGGTCGAAGGGAGAATCCCATGCTCAATCATCTCGTCGTCGTCGCCCTAGATGAAGGCCGAAGATGGCACATCATCACTCTCATATCCAAAGATGGAAGCATCATCCTTGCTCGCCACCTTGTCGCTCGCCTCCAAAGCTTGGTCCTTGAGGGTCTCCGTAGTCGTACTAGTCGCCACACCGTCTTGAAAAAGAGTCGAAGTCGATTCGGCATCATCAATGCCACAAATAGGGATGACGGTGAAGTCGAACTTCAGAGCATCGTCTTGGAGCTCACCAGGCTTGGACATCTTGGTGGTACTATCCTCATGCTCGTTGTCGTAGAGCTTGGTTGCCGCGAAGTGTTATTGGGGTGGAGAAGCCTTGGCCTTCATGAGTTCTTGTTCTGCCTTGAGAGCATCAATGTAGTAGTCGTCGATGGACTTGTAGTTCTCGAGGAAGATAGTCTTAGAGATGTCGTTGTTCAATCCCATCATGAAGTGGAACTTCATCAAAATGGGGTCGTCCACGCCGGCTCGTCGCAAGGCATTCTTCATCTCCTTTAAGTACTTGTCGATGGACTTGGATCCATGGATGGTGTTCTACAATTGGTGTCAAAGTTGTTCCATGTAGGTTGGAGGCACGAACTCTCACCGCAAAGCTCTCTTCGTCTTGGGCCAACTCATGTCGTAGCTCTCGGAAGGTGTGTGAAGCCACCAAGTCAAGGCGTAGTCATGGAAGTTTCTTGTGGCGCACTTCACTTGATCTTCGGAAGGGACTTGATGTAGCTTGAGGTAGTCGTCCATCAAGCGCTCCCACTCAAGATACTCCTCGGGTTCTTGAGTTCCATAGAAAGGAATCGCGTGGTCGATGTCAAGGTCGTAGTAGCTCGTGGAAGTCATGGGCTTGAGCTTGGGGAGCTTCTCTTGAGCGGAGTCTTGGGGTGCTTATTGGCAAAGATGACGTATGTCTGTAGGCGAAGATGCCTTGAAGTCGCTTGGCAAAGATGCCAAGGGAGATGGTGAAGTCATTGAGCGGTTGTTGGTGTTGAGCTCTTGACCTTCACGTTCTTGTTGGTGATGGTGTCGATGCTGATGTGATCTTGCCGGAGATGGTAGCTCGGAAGCATGTGCCCTTGAGCGTCTTCTCGAAGATGAGGAAGATCTCTTGTAGGACTTGATGAGGGCTTTGATCTCCTCCATTTGAGCTTGCATCTTAGCGTCGGAGTTGTTTTTCGTGGCATCGAACTCGTCGTTGTTGTATACTGAAAGTCAAATGCCTTGCCTATCCATCACAAGACTTGAGCAAAGGTGAGTAGGAAATGAGATAAACAATACCAAGTTACCTTTTCCCAAAGTTGAGGATGTATCCCGTTTCACCCAATGTGAAATGAAAGAATAGTGGAATTGGTACCGGACTTATTCACTCACACCTATCAAGTAAAGCTTATAGTGTAGCTCGGTGAGGATAGTGGCACAAATATTTAATGCAAAATGTTAGCAAGAGTCAATAATGTTGAAAAAGATTCACAAATTCACAAGCAAAACAAGTAGACCAATAGCAATGAATGGCACACGAAAACACACACACAGATAGATAAATGGGATCGTCCAACCAAGGAATGAGCTGAAAATGTGGAATCCACGGAAAATGCTCTTGTTGCACAACTCTAGATAGACGCTAACACGATTTCTCAATAGGAAGATACGACACTTGTGCACAACCTATATGAGACAAAAATGCAACGACTTCTATCCCAAGTATGCTATGTATATATGGTTCCCGGTGTTTCTCTCAAGATGATCCAAGATGATTGGATATGACAATCTTATATGCAATGTGGTATGATGCTGTGGCACTCGCTTACAAGCTCTTTGCTCTCTCTTTTTCTTTGCTTAAAAGTTTATTCTTTTTTTTGATATGGACACTTTTGCACAATTCACAAACCAAGATAGCAATTGTGCATATGCGGGAACAATCTTGTGACACAAGGGATGCTATGATGATACCAAGATGATATGGTATATATGCAATGGGAGGTGTAGATCACTAATGTGCACAAGTCACGATGCCGGGAATACTCAACTAGCTAGTCTCGGTAGGCAAGTGATGCAAAATGGGCTAGCGGGTTATCAATGCAATTGCAAGGGGAATATACAATGGTGTCGTCGAGGTTACCGTCCTTGGCGATGATGAGAGGCGGTGTTGCCGATGTCGATCCGTTCCTAGTTAGCTGAAATACCCTAGGAAACGGAAAAACCGCAAACTCAAAATCTTAAGACCACAAGTCAAATAGTTGTAGCGGAAAAGCGGTGGTGGTTTGCACTCGGCAATGCGGAAGTGGAATAATGGGCTATACATGTGTCAGAGTTGAAGTAGCCATCCCTAAGTAGCCGAAACATCTTAGGAGACACAAGCCACAACTCAAACAAGCTTAAACAAAATAGGGTTAAGTTGGGGTGGTGGTAATGTATGATGGGCAAGCCTATGCGGAAGTGGTGGAGGTGGTTGATGAAGAAGCAACCGTCCCTAAGTAGCCAAAACACCTTAGGAGACTCAATTCACTACTCAAGAAACCAATAGTGCTATGGGGATCGAAAAGGGTTAGGTTACGGAAGGCTATGGTGGTTATGCGAATGATATGGTGGAGGGCCTAGGCAAACTTGCCAAGTTTTGGAAAATTTGATGGATTCAAATGGTGTTGGTAGTATTTTGTGGGGCGGGGGATGTCAATAGCTTCAAAACGAGCTAAAGAACGTCAAAATCGAAGTTCGGATGAATTAGTTATGGACAAAACAAAAATCAGCCGAAGTCTGAAACTACAGGTGTCGGACGTCCGGTAATAGTCGGACGACCGATGGCTGGGGCGCGGGACGGACGTCCGAAAGTTGCCGGAAATCCGCTTTGTGGTACTGGAATGGGGCTGTCAGACGTCTGGTGATGATCGGTCGTCCGATGGTTCTGGGGGGGTCCAGGCGTACGGAAAAACGTTGATTGTCCGGTGGTTCAGGGTCAACGCGAGATGCGAAATTCGGGACGCGATTTTGGGCAGAAAATGATGAGATTTCGTGGATGAAAGATGGGGAAACTTGGGGAGATGCTAGATCCACTTGAAACCAAGCAAATCCATGGATCGAAATCAACAAAACATCATCAAACCAACAAATCACAAAAAAATTGGGGCTATTTTTGGTGGGCATTTTCGGAATTGGGGAAGAACACAACAAAATCAAGCTAGAAAACAAAGGGCAAGGGATCCAAAAAAGTGATCAACGTGGCTCATGATACCAAGATGATATTGGGTAGAACCCTAGGGGCCGATCTTTCACAATTGGAGCGGATCCCTACGAGGAACATGAAAAACACGGGGAAGAATGGAGAGAAATCACAAGTGGAAACACTCAAGAACAAGTCCAATCACACATCCACTAGACAATCAAAAACACAAGATCCACAAGGTACATGAACAACAAAGGGAAAGATACAAGGTAAGGTTCATCTCCAATAGGAGGTCTTGATGGTATCCTAGACGGATCTTCCCTCAAAGGGGTCTTGATGATATCCCGCAGGATCTTCTCCAAGATGGAGGTCTTGGCCTCCAATAGAGTAGTCTCTCTCTCTCAAGAGAAGAGTAGGAGCAAAGCTCACATACAAATGAGCTATCACTTTTCTTACCCTAGAAAGGATGAGGGGCAGGTCTATTTATAGTCTAAGCCACGAAGGGGTAAGTGGGAGAGGGATACAAGGCCAAAGGCCCGGCAGCGCACAGGCAGTGTCGGACGTCCGGTCGGGTCGGACGTCCGGTTTCTCGCAGGGGTTTGGACGTTCGGAGGGTGTCATACTTTCGACGTTTTGGCTCTGGACAGGTGGCGTCGGTCGTCCGTGCGCTGGGACTTGCCGGTCGTCCGGAGGATGTCGGTCGTCCGGCCGTTGTAGATCTCCTAGCTGGTCCTGGCGTCGTCGGGTCGGACATCCGGAGGATGTCGGTCGTCTGGCCGTTGTAGATCTCCTAGCTGGTCCTGGCGTCGTCGGGTCGGACGTCCGGTGGACGTCGGTCGTCCGAGCGTTGTAGAGTGTCGGACGTCCGGTGGCACGTCGGACGTCCGGCCGCTGTAGATTCCGCACATGTGTCTTCTTTCGTCTTCTCTTCCATGCTTCCCTCGCGGATGGTGTAGGTGTTCCTTGGCGCTTGCACTCCTCCTCGTCGTCCGTGAAGCTCCGGTAATACCTATGCATGCACACGAGTGGAGTGTCAAGTAGTATATCATCCTCGAAGGGGTCAAGTGAACACGTGTAAAGGAGAAGATTCACCTTTATGTATGAGAAGTAGAGGTCGCACGTGTCACTTGCCAAACGGACTCTTGACATGATGATGCCCGTTGGATGCTCCGCATCATATGCTATGCTGTGTACTAGACCTGATGTGTGCCTTACTATAAGTTTAGCAGGGAGGTACCAAAGTAATCCTGGAGTGGATCACTGGACAGCGGTCAAGAACATCATCAAGTACTTGAAAATAACTAAGGATATGTTTCTCGTTTATGGAGGTGACAAAGAGCTCGTCGTAAATGGTTACGTCGATGCTAGTTCTGACACTGATCTGAATGACTCTAAGTCACAAACCTGATATGTATTTATATTGAATGGTGGAGCTGTCAGTTGGTGCAGTTCCAAGCAAAGTGTCGTGGCGGGATCTACGTGTGAAGCGGAGTACATAGCTGCTTCGGAAGCAGCGGATGAAGGGGTCTGGATGAAGGAATTCATATCTGATCTAGGTGCAATACCTAGTGCATCGGGTCCAATGAAAATCTTTTCAAACAATACTGGAGCAATTACCTTGGCGAATGAATCCAGATTTCACAAAAGAACCAAACACATCAAGAGATGCTTCAACTCCATCCATGATCAATTCAAGGAGGGAGGCATACAGATTTGCAAAATACATACGGATCTGAATGTGGCAGACCCGTTGGCCAAGCCTCTTCCACGAGCAAAACATGATCAGAACCAAGACTCCATGGGTGTTAGAATCATTCCATTGTAATCTAGATTATTGACTCTAGTGCAAGTTGGATACTGAAGGAAATATGCCCTAGAGGCAATAATAAAGTTGTTTCTTTTATATTTCCTTATATCATGAAAAATGTTTATTATCCATGCTAGAATTGTATTAACCAAAAACTTGATACATGTGTGGATACATAGACAAAACACGGTGTCCCTAGTAAGCCTCTACTAGACTAGCTCGTTAATCAAAGATGGTTAAGTTTCCTAACCATAGACATGTGTTGTCATTTGATGAATAGGATCACATCATTAGGAGAATGATGTGATGGACAAGACCCATCCGTTAGCTTAGCATATTGATTGTTCAGTTTTATTGCTATTGCTTTCTTCATGTCATATACATATTCCTTTGACTATGAGATTATGCAACATCCGGATACCGGAGGAATACCTTGTGTGTTACCAAACGTCACAACGTAAGTGGGTGATTATAAAGATGCTCTACAGGTATCTCCGAAGGTGTTTGTTGGGTTGACATAGATTGAGATTAGGATTTGTCACTCCAAGTACCGGAGAGGTATCTCTGGGCCCTCTCAGTAATACACGTCATAAGAAGCCTTGCAAGCAATGTGACTAATGAGTTAGTTGCGGGATGATGTATTACGGAACGGGTAAAGAGACTTGCCGGTAATGAGATTGAACTAGGTATGAAGATACCGATGTTGAATCTCGGGCAAGTAACATACCGATGACAAAGGGAATAACGTATGTTGTCATTACGGTACGACCGGCAAATATCTTCATAGAATATGTGGGAACCAATATGAGCATCCAGGTTCCTCTGTTGGTTATTGACCGGAGAGGTGTCTCGGTCATGTTACATAGTTCTCAAACCCGTAGGTTCTGAAGGCTTAACATTTGATGACGATTTTGTATTATATGAGTTATGTGATTTGGTGACCGAATGTTCTTCGGATTTCCGGGTGAGATCATGGACATGACGAGGAATCTTGAAATTGTCGAGAGGTAAAGATTCATATATAGGATGATAGTATTCGGACACCGAAAGTGTTCCGGAGAGTATCGGGTACATATCGGGTCACCAGAAGGGGTTCCGGGCGCCCCCCGGCAAAGATATGGGCCTTATGGGCCAAGAGAGGGACATACCAGCCCACAAGGGGCTGGTGCCCCATATAGTAAGAAATATGAGGAGAAGGAAAGAGGGGAAGGGAGAAGGAAAGGGGAGGATTCGGCCTCCCCCTTCCTTCACTCCCCCCTCTCTCTTTCCTTTCAATCCGGTTAATAAGGAAGGGGGCGAATTGGATAAGGCCCCCAAGTAGGATTCCTCCTACTTGGGGCGCCCCCTTGGCTTCCCCCTCTCCCTCCCACCTATATATATGAGGGGGGGGGGACTCGCCTAGAAGACACACCTACAATTGTTAGCCGTGTGCGGCGCCCCCCTCCACAGTTTACGCCTCCGGTCATATCTTCGTAGTGCTTAGCGAAGCCCTGCGCAGATTGCTTCACCATCACCATCACCAAGCCGTCGTGCTAACAGAACTCTCCCTTGACACTTTGCTGGATCAAAGTTCGAGGGACATCATCGAGCTGAACGTGTGCAGAACTTGGAGGTGCCAGACGTTCGGTGCTTCATCGGTCGAAACGAGAAGAAGTTTGACTACATCAACCGCATTGTCAAACGCTTCCGCTTTCGGTCTACGAGGGTACGTGGACACACGCTCCCCCTCTCGTTTCCATCTCCTAGATAGATCTTGCGTGAGCGTAGGAATTTTTTTGAAATTTCATGCTACGTTTCCCAACAAAGCATTGTCGATGCTCCATCACCACCACGCCCACTTGCTGGATCAAGAAAGAGGAGACTTCATCGAGCGACACGTGTGCAAAACTCGGAGGTGTTGTCCGTTCGGTACTAGATCGGTTGGATCGTGATCGGATCACGAAGAGTACGACTACATCAACCGCGTTGATAAACGCTTCTGCTTAGCGATCTACAAGGGTATGTATATGCGCTCCCCCTCTCATAGCTATACATCTCCATGGAGAGATCTTGCGTGTGCATAGATTTTTTTCCATGCAATTCCCAACAGTGGCATTATGAGCCAGGTCCATGCGTAGATGATATGCACGAGTAGAACACAAAGAGTTGTGGGCGGTGATGGTCATAATGATTACCACCAACGTCTTATTTTGATTTGGCGTTATTGTCGGATGAAGCGGCCCAGACCAACCTTACATGCCCACGCACACGAGACTGGTTCCACCGACTGACATGCAACTAGTTTTGCATAAAGGTGGCTGGCGGGTGTCTATTTCTCCTACTTTAGTTGAATCGAATTTTACTACGGCCGGCCCTTGAAGAAGTATAAAACAACAAATTTGATGAGTCACCGTTGTGGTTTTTGCGTAGGTAAGAATGGTTCTTGTTAGAAGCCCGTAGCAGCCACGTAAAACTTGCAACAACAAAGTAGAGGATGTCTAACTTGTTTTTGCAAGGCATGTTGTGATGTGATATGGTCAAGATGTGATGTGATATATGTTGATTTATAGATGATCATGTTTTGTAAAATCGACAACCGGCAGGTGCCTTAGGGTTGTCTCTTTATTGTATGAAGTGCAAGCGCCATGCAATTGCTTTACTTTATCGCTATGCGTTAGCAATAGCTGTAGAAGGAATAGTTGGCAAGATGACCCCGACACAATGATGGAGACCAAGGTGTCGAGCCGGTGATGATGGAGATCATGACGATGCTTTGGAGATGGAGATCAAAAGCACAAGATGATGATGGCCATATCATGTCACATATTTTGATTGCATGTGATGTTTATCTTTTATGCATCTTATTTTGCTTAGAACGGCAGTAGCATTATAAGATGATCCCTTCACTAAATTTCAAGATAAAAGTGTTCTCCCCGAGTATGCACCGTTGCCAAAGTTCATCATTTTGAAGCACCTCGTGATGATAAGGTGTGATAGACTCTACGTTCACATACAACGGGTGTAAGACAGTTTTGCACAAGTAGAATACTTGGGTTAAAGTTGAGGAGCCTAGCATGTATAGACATGGTCTTGGAACACTGGAGACCGAAAGGTCGAATGTGAGTCATATAGTAGATATGATTAACATAGAGATGTTTGATAACCCACAAGTATAGGGGATCACAACAGTTTTTGAGGGTAGAGTATTTAACCCAAATTTATTGATTCGATACAAGGGGAGCCAAAGAATATTCTCAAGTATTAGCAGCCGAGTTGTCAATTAAACCACACCTGAAAGATTTAATATCTATAGCAAAGTGTTTATTAGCAAAGTTGTATGGAAGTAACGGTAACGGTGGCAAAAGTAATAGTAGCAGTTTTGTAGCAATCGTAACAGTGGCAACGAAGAAGTAACTAAGCAAAGGTCAATATGAAACGAGCTCGTAGGAAATGGATGAATGATGGATAATTATGTCGGATGCAATTCATCATGCAACAGTTATAACATAGGGTGACACTAAACTAGCTCCGGTTCATCGGTGTAATGTAGGCATGTATTCCGAATATAGTCATATGTGCTTATGGAAAAGAACTTGCATGACATATTTTGTCCTACCCTCCTGTGGCAGCGGGGTCCTATTGGAAACTAAGGGATATTAAGGCCTCCTTTTAATAGAGTATCGGACCAAAGCATTAGCACTTAGTGAATACATGAACTCCTCAAACTACGGTTATCACCGGGAAGTGTCCCGACTATTGTCACTCCGGGGTTCGCCAGATCATAACACGTAGTAGGTGACTATAACTTGCAAGATAGGATCAAGAACTCACATATATTCATGAAAACATAATAGGTTCAGATCTGAAATCATGGCACTCTGGCCCTAGTGACAAGTGTTGGGGAATGCGGTAATTTCAAAAAATTTCCTACGATCACGCAAGATCTATCTAGGAGATGCATAGCAACGAGAGGGGAGAGTGTGTCCACGTACCCTTGTAGTCCGAAAGCGGAAGCGTTATGACAACACGGTTGATGTAGTCGTACGTCTTCACGATCCGATCGATCCTAGAACCAAAGACACGGCATCTCCGCGATCTGCACATGTTCAGCTCGGTGACGTCCCACGAACTCTAGATCCAGCTGAGGTCGAGGGAGAGTTTCGTCAGCACGACGGCGTGGTGACGGTGATGATGAAGTTACCGGCACAGGGCTTCGCCTAAGAACTACGATGATATGGCCGAGGTGGAAATCTATGGAGGGGGCACCGCACACGGCTAAACAATGAACTTGTGTGTCTTTGGGGTGCCCCCCTCCTCTGTATATAAAGGAGGGAGGGAGGAGGAGGCCGGCCAGGGGAGGAGGCGCGCCAAGGGGGGCAATCCTACTCCAAGTAGGTTTGCCCCCCTTTCCTATTCCAACAATGAGAAGGGGGAAGGAGGAGGTGGAGAGAAGGAAGGAGAGAGGTCCGGTGCCCCTTCCCCTTGTCCAATTCGGACTAGGGCAAGGGGGGCCGCGTGCCACCTCCTGGCTACCCTCTCTCTTGTCCACTAAGGCCCATGAGGCCCAATAGCTTCCCATGGGGTTCCGGTAACCCCCGGTACTCCGGTTTTATCCGGAACACTTCCGGTGTCCGAATATAGTCATCCAATATATCAATCTTTACGTATCGGCCATTTCAAGACTCCTTTCATGTCCGTGATCACATCCGGGACTCCAAACAATCTTCGGTACATCATATCACATAAACTCATAATACCAATCGTCATCGAACGTTAAGCATGCGGACCCTACGGGTTCGACAACTATGTAGACATGACCGAGACACGTCTTCGGTCAATAACCAATAGCGTAACCTGGATGCTCATATTGGTTCCTACATATTCTACGAAGATCTTTATCGGTCAAACCGCATAACAACATACGTTGTTCCCTTTGTCATCGGTATGCTACTTGCCCGAGATTCTATCGTCGATATCATCATACCTAGCTCAATCTCGTTACCGGCAAGTCTCTTTACTCGTTCCATAATACTTCATCCCGCAACTAACTCATTAGTCACAATGCTTGCAAGGCTTATAGTGATGAGTATTACCGAGAGGGCCCAGAGATACCTCTCCGAAACATGGGGTGACAAATCCTAATCTCGATCTATGCCAACCCAACAAACACCTTTGGAGACACCTGTAGAGCACCTTTATAATCACCCTTTTACATTGTGACATTTGGTAGCACACAAAGTGTTCCTCCGGTATTTGGGAGTTGCATAATCTTATAGTCTGAGGAACTTGTATAAGTCGTGAAGAAAGCAGTAGCAATGAAACTAACACGATCATGATGCTAAGCTGACGGATGGGTCATGTCCATCACATCATTCTCCTAATGATGTGATCCTGTTCATCAAATGACAACACATGTCTATGGTTAGGAAACATAACAATCTTTGATTAACGAGCTAGTCAAGTAGAGGCATACTAGGGACTATAAGTTTTGTCTATGTATTCACACATGTACTAAGTTTCCGGTTAATACAAGTCTAGCATGAATAATAAACATTTATAATGAATTAAGCAAATAAATAATAACTTTATTATTGCCTCTAGGGCATATTTCCTTCAGTCTCTGACTTGCACTAGAGTCAATAATCTAGATGACATAGTAATGATTCTAACACCCATGGAGCTTTGGTGTTGATCATGTTTTGCTCGTGGAAGAGGCTTAGTCAATGGGTCTGCAACATTCAGATCCGTGTGTATCTTGCAAATCTCTATGTCCCCTTCCAACACTTGATGACAGATGGAATTGAAGCCTCTTAATGTGCGTGGTTCTCCTGTGAAATCTGGATTCATTTGCCAAGGCAATTGCACCAGTATTGTCACAAAAGATTTTCATTGGACCCGATGCACTAGGTATGACACCTATATCGGATATGAACTCCTTCATCCAAACTCCTTCATTTGCTGCTTCTGAAATAGCAATGTACTCTGCTTCACACGCAGTTCCCGCCATGACGCTCTGCTTGGAACTGCACCAACTGACAGGTCCTCCATTCAATAAAAATACATATCCTATTGGGGATATAACTATTGGGTATGACCCGCCCAGGTGGGGCAGGGTTATTCCTATGGCGATTCATGATAAGCAGCCCATTAGGACATCGAAGATGGAGGTTCACAGGCGAGGACCCAAGGCCCAGGGGCGACTTATGGCCCGTAGGAGTAAACCGCCATATATGTAAGACTTGTATTGTAAGGCATGTATAGTTACTCACCAAGTCGGACACATTGTCTATGAGCTGGCCGGGACTCCGTGAGCCGCTGGGCGTCAACCTGTGTATATAAAGGGACGACCCGGCGGCAGTTCAGGGCAAGAAACAACAGATCGAAAGCTAGGTCAAGCGTAATCGCTCCCTGGTAGTCGAGACATAAGCAATACCACCTCAAACTGGATTAGGCCTTTACCTTCACCGCAAGGCGCCGAACCAGTATAAACTCCTGTGTCCTTTGTCCCATTTAACCCCTTTAAGCTAACCTAGTAGCGATGGCTCCACGACTGTCCTTATGCTAGGACATCTGCGGTGAGTATTCCATGACAATTGGCGCCCACCGTGGGGCCAGCGCACGGTGATTTAGAGTTCTTAAAGGGGAGCTTCGAAGGGATCAAGGGATATGCTATGGGCCGGATGACCAAGAGTCGTCGTGGCAAGCTCTACATCAATGATGCAGGCTGGGGCCCCGAGGCCGGCTCAATTGAGTACGGTTACCGGCTCCCCTTCGGCGGAATCCACGTCTTTCCACGTCTTCATCGGCAAGATCGGCGAGACGGACCCTGAGCCGGACATCTGCACCTACATCATCGAGATGGCTCAGCATGTGTGAGACCCGCCCGAGCTCAGCCTATCGTGAAGCGTGCCTTTGTGGGATTCATCCATGGAAGCTGAATTTGGTGAAGGGTCAATGTCTGGCGGCGAGACGGCCATCTATTCTGATGGTGAGTCGTCCACAGGCGAGACTACTTCATTGTACCAGACGACGGGCTTGGGGGCTATTCTGATGGCGACAGTATTCAGGACCCCTATGAGCCGCTGAACCAGGTTGCAATCTTCATGGCTGGTACGCGGCCTGGGCAGAATTCTTCAACTGCGGCTAAGGGAGTCCTGGATTAAGGGGTCCTCGGACAGCCGGACTATATGCGTATGCCGGACTGTTGGGCTATGAAGATACAAGATAGAAGACTTCGTCCCGTGTCCGGATGGGACTCTCCTTTGCGTGGAAGGCAAGCTTCGCGATTTGGATGTGAAGATTCCTTTCTCTGTAACCGACTCTGTGTAACCCTAGCCCCCTTCGGTGTCTCTATAAACTGGAGGGTTTAGTCCGTAGGAAAACAACAATCATAACCATAGGCTAGCTTCTAGGGTTTAGCCTGTTCGATCTCGTGGTAGATCAACTCTTGTAATACTCATATCATCAAGATCAATCAAGCAGGAAGTAGGGTATTACCTCCATCGAGAGGGCCCGAACCTGGGTAAACACTTTGTCCCTTGCCTCCTGTTACCATTAGCCTTAGACGCACAGTACGGGTCCCCCTACCCGAGATCCGCCGGTTTTGACACCGGCATTGGTGCTTTCATTTAGAGGTCCACTGTGTCTCACTGTAAGGCTTGATGGCTCCTTCGAGCATCAACAACGCAGCCCAGGGTGAAATTTTTCTCCCCGGACAGGTCTTCGTATTCGGCGGCTTCGCACTATGGGCCAACTCGCATGGCCATCTGGAGCAGATCGACAGCTACGCCCCTGGCCATCAGGTCAGGTTTGGAAACTTGAACTACACCGCTGACATCCTCGGAGACTTGATCTTCGACGAATTTGAGCCTATGACGGCTGCGCCCCGCCACCACAATGAACATGACCTAAATCTGTCATCAGATGGTGTGTGGGAGATTGCACCTGTAACCGCACTAGCCATAGATCCAGAGCAGACACTACAAAAAAAAGACACATCCGTGACATTTTGGGCCGAACGAAATTTTTTTCTGTCATACATATGACACTTCTATGACGATAATTGTGACAAAACCCGGTATCATCATAGATGTGGTGGGCTCCTTCTTCTATGACAAAAAATCATGACAGAAAATGAGCTTTTAAGTCTGCTGGCGAGGCCGGAGGCAGCGGTGCATGACATTCTTTGGTCCGTCAATGACGGAAAAAAATGTGGTAGATGTGACGCCCGGATAATTAAGCCACAGTAACCCTCCGCTAATGATGCCACGTCACCTCGATTTCTGTTGCTAATCTGACGTTAGTTCGAAACCAATTCGAATTCAAATTCAAAATCAAGTCGACAATAAAAGTTTTCAAAATTTAAACAAAAATGTTCCCACTATTCTATAATTTCCCCTGATCATTGATGTGATGTAACCAACATCTTTCGACTCACCAATTAATCCCTAATATAATATAAAGTGGTCCGACAGCAATAAAAATAAACCATTTCGAAATAAATAAATGTTTATGTAGTTCAAATTGACTTGAAACGTTGTGGGCCTCTCCAAAATAATAACTAAAATTTATGTGACAAGTTTCATAGTCAACTGAATTTATTTGGTTTGAAATTTAAATGGAGAACATTTGGGAAAAGTAAAACAGAAGTTAGAAAACATGAAAGGGAAAATGACCTATTATACTATGCACTTTGGCCCATCTTCAACAAATGGCTGGCCCAACCCAATTGGGGTCATCCCAATCTCCTGCTACAAGGAGGCAGGGGGATCGTGGCGGCCATCCGCCGGCCATGGCCGCGCCTTGTCGTGCGTGGCGGCCATCCCCGACCTCCCCGACACCCTATAAAATGCCGCCGGACCCCCTTGACCGAACCCTAGCCTCCTTTCCCCCTCCCACGCGCCGTTGCTCTCGCCCCCCCCCCCCCCCGCACAAGCCCGAGCTCCACCGTTGCCATGGCCTTGTCGCCCTTGCAGCCATCGTCGTCCCCGCGCTGATCTAGCATCACCAGGGCCTTCACCGCCCTCTGCCTCGTCGCCTTCGACTACGAGCCGAGCCGCGGAGCACCACTACGGCGCCCCCGACCCTACTTCCTCGTTGGACGCCACCTCCCTCGTCGTCGTTTCCGTCACCGTCTCCGTCGTCGAACCTGCCGCCTTCTGCTGCTCCTAAGCAATCACGGGGCCTCCTTGTGCCTACGCGGTGAGCCCGCGTTCGAACCCCCTCCTTCCCCCTTCTTTTCCCCGCTCATAGCATCGCCGCCCACAAGACCGAGCCCTGGCCGCCACCATGGCCATGAGCTCGACGTAGCCGAGCTCGGCCAGAGCCAGCCCGCCGCACCTGTGAGCTCCTCAGGACGCGGCCGCACCGCGCGTGCCCTCTGGCCCCGCACATCCTCGCGCGTGTCCACTCGGGCCTCCTGCTGCTTTCTCGCGTTCGCCGTCGCCGCGTCCGGAGCTCTGCTCCCGCGTGCGCTCCCCACCCTTCTGTCGCGCCCTGGGCCACTTTGCCCCGCGCCCCAGCTCGCGTGGCCCTCTCTGCTCGTGCGCCCTCGCGCCGCGGCCGCGCGCCTCGTCGTGCGACCACCGAGCTTCGTCGCCGCCGTTGCCGATGTTCTGCTCCTCACCGACCTCCCCTGCTCGCGCAGTTGCCCGCGGTCGGCGCGCCACGCCGAGCCCAATTGGACGCACCTGCCCACGCAGCGAACGGCTGCCGGAATCCGCCGGCCGGAGTTCCTTCCCCGCCGCGCCGGAGTTAGCCGCCGACGTGGCCGGCTTATTTAGCACTAACCCAACCCTTGATCCCCAATGACAGCCGGGCCCTGCACGTTTATTTTTTTTAATAAAAACGTTTTGATTAAATAAACAAGCGGCGGTGGGGCCGCGTTCTCTTATTCAAACGGATAAGATCCTTTGAGTCGACATCTTGACTCGACCAAAACCACCAGTCAGCCTCTAGATGACTAGTCTGTTGACCCAGTCAACTGGGCCCACCAGTCAGCCCTTGTGTGTGCTGGCTGGGTACAATTCTGGGTGCACCTAGCAATTTGTCTATTTATTTTCGAATTAACTTAAATTGCAGAATATTATTAAAACTTTGAAAAATCATAGTAATTCAACCGTAACTCCGATGAAAATGTTTTCTATATGAAAGTTGCTCAGAAAAATCCAACGAATCCGAATACGCGGTCCGTTCACCTGTCACATGCCCCTGCATGCTGAACATGGGACATTCCCCCTCCGGTCATCTGTCTGACACAGGTCCGGAACCGAGAAAACATTCCCGGTTGAATTCCCCCTTCTCCTAGGTCGTGTAGCCGTACGTTAGATCACACCCGTCATAGCTTATTGCCATGTTATGCTTTGTGATGCTATGCATGCTTTATATTTACTGTTTCTTCCCCCTCTTCTCTCCGGTAGACCCCGAGATCGATGACGCCCCTGTGATCGACTACGTCGACGATGACCCTCCTTGCCAGAGCAACCAGGCAAGCCCCCCTTTGATCACCAGATATCGCCTATTCTTCTCTATACTGCTTGCATTAGAGTAGTGTAGCATGTTACTGTTTGATTACTCCTATTCTGTTGCATAGCTTGTCATTGTTGCTACAATCATTGATACCTTACCCACAGTCCTAAATGCTTAGTATAGGATGCTAGTTTCTCATCATTGGCCCTACACTCTTGTCAGTCTGCCTTGCTATACTATCGGGCCGTGATCACTTGGGAGGTGATCACGGGTATATACTACATACATACATACTATCTGGATGGTGACTAAAGTCGGGTCCGCTCGAAGAGTACCCGCAAGTGATTCGATGAGGGGCTGAAAGGACAGGTGGCTCCATCCGGTAGAGGTGGGCACAGGTTCCCGACGGCCCCATTGTTACTTTAATGTCGGAGTGACAGGGCAGGTTGAGACTACCTAGGAGGCAGTGGGCTGGCCTGTTCGGCGTTCAGCGGATACTTAACACGCTTAACGAGATCTTGGTATTTGATCTGAGTCGGCCATTTGGTCTATCGCACTAACCATCTACGTGGGAGTAGTTATGGGTATCCCGACATCATGGTATCAGCGAAGCCTTCTTGGCGTCGGCGACGGCGGCGCGCGGGATTGGAACATAAGCACTGCTCTTGTATTAAGGGGCTAGTTACGCTTCGGCAGCGTCACATAACGTCTTGAGTGTGCTTTCGAGGCGATGGGCCCGGACCCTGCGGCAGCTTAGGTTTAGACCGGCGTCTTGACCTCTCTTGTGCCTAGGTGGGGCTGCGGCGTGTTGATCTTCGGGCGGGCATGACCCAGAAAGTGTGTCGGCCAAATGGGATCAAGCGTGTTGGGTTATGTGGTGCACCCTGCAGGAAGTTTATCTATTGAATAGCCGTGTCCCTCGGTAAAGGACGACCGGAGTTGTACCTTGACCTTATGACAACTAGAACCAGATACTTAATAAAACTCACCCTTCCAAGTGCGGATACAACCGGTGATCGCTCTCTAATAGGGCGACGAGGAGAGGATTACGGGTAGGATTATGCTATGCGATGCTCTTGGAGATGCTACTTGGAGATGCTACTTGGAGGACTTCAATCTACTCTCTTCTACATCTTTGCAAGGCGGAAGCTGCGAGCGTAGTCTTCGATAGGACTAGCTATCCCCTCTTATTACGGCATTCTGCGATTCAGGTCCTTGATATGGCCTCCTTACACATATACCCATGCATATGTAGTGTAGCTCCTTGCTTGCAGTACTTTGGATGAGTACTCACGGTTGCTTTCTCCCCCTTTTCCCTTTTCCTTTCTTTACGGTTGTCGCATAGCGAGATCTTGGAGTCCAGAGCGACGCCACCGTCGATGGCGACTACTACTTTGGAGGTGCCTACTACTACGTGCGAGCTGCTGGCGGCGACCGGGAGTAGTTTAGGAGGATCCGGGCGGGAGGCCTCGCCTCTTCGTCTGTATCCCAGTTTGTGCTAGCCTTCTTAAGGCAAACTTGTTTAACTTATATCTCGTACTCAGATATTGTTGCTTCCGTGACTTCGTCTATGATCGAGCACTTGTATTCGAGCCCTCGAGGCCCTGTCTTGTATTATGATGCTTGTATGACTTATTTATGTTTTTAGAGTTGTGTTGTGATATCTTCCGTGAGTCCACGATCTTGATCGTACTGCGTTTGCGTGCATGATTAGTGTCACGATCAAATCGGGGGCGTCTGAAGTTGATGTCGAGCCCATTGCTGTAGGAATCCCCTTTCCAACTCCTTGGCCGAAGTTGAGTCTAGACATTGTAAAACCTTTACTAACATGGCTGTGTGGCCTATGGGCCCACGTCGCCATTGGGTGGTATTAGGATCTTTTACTCCTCGATCTTTACTCTGGGACTCTGAGCTCTCTTCTATTCGGGTTAAATGATTTTGCTAAAAACAAAACTAACTTTAGGTTCTCGCAAGTACTTCTCCCGGAGAGCCCCTTGTTACCGATGATCGCCTGCTGCACCAGAAGATTCCGAAGATAATCTACAATGTGCTCTCGAGACTATGTGCCATCGCTTTTTGCAATTCACTCCAATCGATAAATCCCTCTGGATAACTACTTACACCTATCGTTCATATTGTCATCCCTAGTTGCTCTTGTTATTACAAGATGTCCTGAAATACTCTTCGATATTCCGAGAATTCTTTATGCTTACTGCCCTGCAGTTCCTTGCTGCATGAATACCCCTACGGATAATTACTCGCGCTTGCTGAGTATCCGTTTGTCAAAGTTGTTCATGTGTTTCAAAAAATTACATTCAAATACTACCCGATCTTCGAAAATCTGAGCAGCCTATTGCTCTTGAAATTCTTGCTTACTTGCATTATGGTTGATCCCATAAGTCTCGTAATCTTAATGGCATCCTTGTCATTATCATTTTAGTCTGTTGACTCAATATGTTTCTTGAATACACGCAATCACCATTAATCCTTATAAATTACCTTTACGATTGAGTTGCCATTCTTTTAAGCTGGAATTGGTTCTCGACCAATCCAATTGCCGTTGATCGAGCATTACTTGATCCTTGATATGGATTCACAATTCCTTTGCATTTATGCTTGAATTAGTCGAGATGATTCTATAACCTAATGCATTTGCATTCTTTCCTTTTCTGGTTAAGTAGCGATACTCACAGCAGCTCCTTTGTGGACCGTCAAGTCCTTTGTTGGATTATTATCCGACAGTGTCCTTCATATTCAAATAACCTTGTGAGCCTTTCCACGGATATATAAAGCCTTTGGTAATTTGTATCCTCTGTTTTTCTCAACCATGCTATGCTTTCGAGCTGGTGATATTTACTCTTGGAACTTGTGGTATATATTTGTAAGATATCCCGATGGGTTGAACCAATGCCTTCCCTAACCTGTGTGAACCCGAAAGATTTCATGGGTCATACTTATCTGGTATTGCACCAGGTAAAACGTTCAACAACTAATGTCATTTTCGAAATATGAGAAGTGAATGGAAGGTTATACATTGAATAAGTGGGAGTCGACCTTGAACTTGTGTTCATGCCCATGGACACGATGTAGATCCTATCATGGAAGCTTCTTGTAATAATAACTATTGCCTTGATATAATATCATCAGGTATCTGTGAATTGATCCTTTGCAATCATGGTTCCGACCATATTTTCTACTTGATCCCATTTCTCAAGCAAGTGAAAACACTTGTCTTCTGCGGATCAATACCTCTCCGCAACCCCTATGTCAATCTTCCTTGAGCAATACCCTCCGATTATCTCGAGAATATCAACGAACGATGTTGCTTCCTATGAGTCTTCATCTATTATTGCTTCTCACGATTTGATTTCCCGGGTTACGAGTTATTTCACTCGAGAACACGGTAAGTGAATCGATTACGCGCCGATTCAATAACTCTAAGTAATTTTCATTTCTTACGAGTTTAATAATCCTTCAAGTCATTCCTAGCCTGATTGGCTATATCATTGTGCTAATTTTTAACTGTGCTACCGGGTCCTTCTCGGAGCACAAATTTCGACGGTGAGCTAATCTTACAATCGATTTTCCTCTTCATATCGTTTGTCCTTGAATAGCAAGCTTGATTTCGAGTTTGTGTCGTACCCATGGTCCCAATGACTTTTGGCTTCATCATTTCCGTTGACTTGATGTCATCACCGATCAGTTACGTCTTCTCGAAACCTCTCGACAAATGTGTCGTGATCATCATCAACATTCTGAGGTCTTCCAAGATATCTATCGAATTCTTGATGAGAAATAGCATCCTTTGCCCTCGATGGTTTGGGTTATCATCCACAACATTATTGCATTCCCTCAACACAAAAATTGTTCTGTTTTGTGTTGTACCTTGAGTTCCTTGTTATCCAACTTATGTTATGATTCTACCATGGAGTATTACCATCTTTGATGTCAAGAATGTTGTGAGGATTGCTCCACCTCTTAAGAATTCTTGCTATTGTGATACTTCTCATAATCACCATTCTTTCTTGGTCCTCGCGTTGATCCCAGCCGGGTACCAACAAGTGAACAGTGCTGTTTGGATTACGCCTGTTTAGCAACCCTATTGCTTTGAAGTTAATGGTCGGCCATTCATTCTTAGACTATTGATTATTGAATCACCATTCTGACATTGGTCGTGCAACCCAACCCATATTTCGGGCGCACCTTTCAACCAATGTTTAACTGTGTATGTTTTCCTCAAACATGCTTCATTATATCATTTGATCTGACAAAAGCTATCTCCTTATCCACATAATTGAGGAGATGCATCTTTTTGGATGCCTCGTTGAATTATCGCTGAGTCCATCAGCCACCTCATCATCCTCTTCTTGCTTTAATGATGAACTCTTGTTTCGGAACTCGCTTCCATAGTTCATTTCCTGAGAATCTTGCAATGTCATTTCGTCTATTTGTGTTGCACCTTTTTCTTCTCGGACATCCTGAGTCTGAGGTATCATGACACCAATCGGATCTGAATCTCGGTCAGATATGATGGTTGGGACAACTTTCACAGTTATGATGATGGTTCTTAGATGACCGGTAAGATGATGTCATGCCTAGCACCCCACAGGTGGAGGACTGTCATTATAATTTCTTTTGCAAGGATAACCATTCTTCTGGAGGAAATTGTAAGACTTATTTTATAAGTTGCTCTGATGGGTTATTTGTGTATCCAAAGTCGGCCCTTGATTGAAACACCATATCATTGCTACCTCGAAGCATGACTATGATACCCGCTCTTGACAAGAACATTGGGCGTGATGCTAAATGTTTCTTGTCGATTATCAAACACCGTTGTATGGGTAACATCTTGATTCATCCTTGCCTCTTATCTGAATGGTTGGGTACTTGCTCTCCTACCACATATGCCATATTCTGCTTGTACATGGGAAGGATATACTCCTAATAATTTTGTGTAATCACAATTTTCCTTTCCATCGTTACATTTAATCGATAATCACGTTTTCCTTTCCAATCTTGACTTAACTAAGTAGAGATAATTCCACTTAGGTAGGCACCTTGTTGTACCATTACATGCAGAAGATCCTGTTACTATTGTTGATGACATTACGGTAGCCACCGATGGATGAGAACCTTGCCTATTGGTCCGCCTCGTTCAGCGGCGGAAAATGGTTCTCTTCGTCCCTCGTCCTTAGTACCAACGTTGTTGCCGACATAGGCGACAAGCTATTCAGCGACATGCCTCCTGTCGGCTGTGCAAGATGTCACCACCCTTCCTATTTTCAACCCACATGGTGGGCCCATAACCACAGGTTCCTTTGGATCGAAACTTGACACTTCTTTATAACCCAATTCTAATGTATCATTTGCACAGCCGTATGTGATTCGCGAGCTGAATGCTATACCATTATTCATCACGGAATCGAGACACCATGTTATTCTCGTTGTTCAAACCCCCATTCCAGCTTCATCTAGTCATCGAATGATTGCCTACCCGTTTGAAATTGTGGTACCATCGTATATTGCACTAAACGAATTCACTGAAATACAACTCGTGGGGTACCTTGTGTATTTCCCATTGAGTTCACCGTCAGATGCCCAGCTTTGTGGAGATGCATTCTTAGGAGTTTTTCCCCTTGGCGCGTTAAATGGGGCGATGGAGATCGAAGAAAGGATGGCAAATTGATCATGGTGAACTGAAGCGGAGAAATGAAGACATCAGCGAAAGGATCAACCTCTTGAAAGGGCAGCCAAGACCGAGAAGACTCGTTAGTTTTTCCCCGCTACCAACACCTTCCCCTTACTCCATCGCTTAAATCTCGGGGCGAGATTTCTTAATGGAGGAGAATTGTGGCCTTGGGATAATTAAGCCACGGTAACCCTCCGCTAATGATGCCACGTCACCTCGATTTACATTGCTAATCGGCGTTAGTTAAAGCGAATTAATTCAAATTCAAAATCAAGTCGACAATAAAAGTTTTCAAAATTTAAACAAAAATGTTCCCACTATTCTATAATTTCCCCTGATCATTGATGTGATGTAACCAACATCTTTCGACTCACCAATTAATCCCTAATATAATATAAATTGGTCCGACAGCAACAAAAATAAACCGTTTCGAAATAAATAAATGTTTATGTAGTTCAAGTTGACTTGAAACGTTGTGGGCCTCTCCAAAATAATAACTAAAATTTATGTGACAAGTTTCATAGTCAACTGAATTTATTTGGTTTGAAATTTAAATGGAAAACATTTGGGAAAAGTAAAACAGAAGTTAGAAAACATGAAAGGGAAAATGACCTATTATACTGTGCACTTTGGCCCATCTTCAACAAATGGCTGGCCCAACCCAATTGGGGTCATCCCCAATCTCCTGCTACAGGGAGGCAGGGGGATCGTGGCGGCCATCCGCCGGCCATGGCCACGCCTTGTCGTGCGTGGCGGCCATCCCCGACCTCCCCGACACCCTATAAAATGCCGCCGGACCCCCTTGACCGAACCCTAGACTCCTTTCCCCCTCCCACGCGCCATTGCTCTCGCCCCCCCGCACAAGCCCGAGCTCCACCGTTGCCATGGCCTTGTCGCCCTTGCAGCCATCGTCGTCCCCGCGCTGATCTAGCATCACCAGGGCCTTCACCGCCCTCTGCCTCGTCGCCTTCGACTACGAGCCG
Source organism: Aegilops speltoides (assembly GCA_021437245.1). Lineage (NCBI taxonomy): Eukaryota > Viridiplantae > Streptophyta > Magnoliopsida > Poales > Poaceae > Aegilops > Aegilops speltoides. Next base: position 133,964,319 of record CM038141.1, read on the forward strand.
AGCCCCGGAGCACCACTACGGCGCCCCCGACCCTACTTCCTCGTTGGACGCCACCTCCCTCGTCGTCGTTTCCGTCACCGTCTCCGTCGTCGAACCTGCCGCCTTCTGCTGCTCCTAAGCAATCACGGGGCCTCCTTGTGCCTACGCGGTGAGCCCGCGTTCGAACCCCCTCCTTCCCCCTTCTTTTCCCTTTCGTATCGCCGCCGCCACAAGGCCGAGCCACAGCACGCCACCGTGGCCGTGAGCTCGACGTAGCCGAGCTCGGCCAGGGCCAGCCCGCCGCACCTGTGAGCTCCTCAGGACGCGGCCGCACCGCTCGTGCCCTCTGGCCCCGCACATCCTCGCCCGTGTCCACTCGGGCCTCCCGCTGCTTTCTCGCGTTCGCCGTCGCCGCGTCCGGAGCTCTGCTCCGCGTCGCTCCCCACCTTCATCGCGCCTGGTCCACTTTGCCCGCCCCGGCTCGCGTGGCCCTCTCTTCGTCGCGCCCTCGCGCGCGGCAGCGCCTCGCCGTCGACCACCGAAGCGTCGCCGCCGTTGCGATGTTCTGCTCCTCATCAACCTCCCTGCTCGCGCGCTGATTGCCCATGATCGGCGCGCCACGCCGAGCCCGATCGGACGCACTTTACGCGCAGCGACGGTTGCGGAATCCGCGGCGGAGTTCCTTCCCGTCGCGCGGAGTTAGCCGCCGACGTGGCCGGCTTATTTAGCACTAACCCAACCCTTGATCCCCAATGACAGTCGGGCCCTGCACGTTTAATTTTTTTTAATAAAAACGTTTTGATTAAATAAACAACTGACAGGTAGGGCCCGCGTTCTACTGTTCAAACGGATAAGATCCGCTGAGTCAGCATGCTGACTCAGCACCGGGGCCACCAGTCAGCCTCTAGATGACTAGTCTGTTGACCCAGTCAACTGGGCCCACCAGTCAGCCCTTGTGTGTGCTGGCTGGGTACAATTCTGGGTGCACCTAGCAATTTGTCTATTTATTTTCGAATTAACTCCAATGAAAATGTTTTCTATATGAAAGTTGCTCAGAAAAATCCAACGAATCCGAATACGCGGTCCGTTCACCTGTCACATGCCCCTAGCATGCTGAACATGGGACATTCCCCCTCCGGTCATCTGTCTGACACAGGTCCGGAACCAAGAAAACATTCCCGGTTGAATTCCCCCTTCTCCTAGGTCGTGTAGCCGTACGTTAGATCACACCCGTCATAGCTTATTGCCATGTTATGCTTTGTGATGCTATGCATGCTTTATATTCTTGTTTCTTCCCCTCTTCTCTCGGTAGACCCCGAGACCGATGACGCCCCTGTGATCGACTACGTCGACGATGACCCTCCTTGCCAGAGCAACAAGGCAAGCCCCCCCCTTTGATCACCAGATATCGCCTATTCTTCTCTATACTGCTTGCATTAGAGTAGTGTAGCATGTTACTGTTTGATTACTCCTATTCTGTTGCATAGCTTGTCATTGTTGCTACAATCATTGATACCTTACCCGCAGTCCTAAATGCTTAGTATAGGATGCTAGTTTATCATCATTGGCCCTACACTCTTGTCAGTCTGCCTTGCTATTTTATCGGGCCGTGATCACTTGGGAGGTGATCACGGGTATATACTACATACATACATACTATACAGATGGTGACTAAAGTCGGGTCCGCTCGAAGAGTACCAGCAAGTGATTCTGATGAGGGGGCTGAAAGGACAGGTGGCTCCATCCCGGTAGAGGTGGGCCTGGGTTCCCGACGGCCCCGGACTGTTACTTTGTGGCGGAGTGATAGGGCAGGTTGAGACTACCTAGGAGACAGGTGGGCCTGGCCCTGTTCGGCGTTCGCGGATACTTAACACGCTTAACGAGATCTTGGAATTTGATCTGAGTCTGGCCATTTGGTCTATACGCACTAACCATCTACGTGGGAGTAGTTATGGGTATCACGACGTCGTGGTATCGGCGAAGCCTTCTTGGCGTCGGATCGAGCGGCGCGCCGAGATTGGAGCGTAAGCTGCTCTTGTATTAAGGGGCTAGTTACGCTTCGGCCAGCGTACACAGCGTCTTGAGTGTGCTTTCGGGGTGATGGGCCCGGACCCTGCGGCGCTTAGGTTTAGACCGGCGTCTTGACCTCTCTGTTGTGCCTAGGTGGGGCTGCGGCGTGTTGATCTTAGAGGCTGGCATGACCGGAAAGTGTGTCGGCCAAATGGGATCAAGCGTGTTGTGTTATGTGGTGCACCCTACGGTGGTTTATCTATTGAATAGCCGTGTCCCTCGGTAAAGGGCGACCGAAGTTGTACCTTGACCTTATGACAACTAGAACCGGATACTTAATAAAACACACCCTTCCAAGTGCGGATACAACCCGGTGATCGCTCTCTAACAGGCTGACGAGGAGAGGATTACGGGTAGGATTATGCTATCGATGCTCTTGGAGATGCTACTTGGAGATGCTACTTGGAGGACTTCAATCTACTCTCTTCTACATCTTGCAAGGCGGAAGCTGCGAGCGTAGTCTTGATAGGACTAGCTATCCCCTCTTATTACGGCATTCTGCATTCAGTCCTTGATATGGCCTCCTTACACATATACCCATGCATATGTAGTGTAGCTCCTTGCTTGCGAGTACTTTGGATGAGTACTCACGGTTGCTTTCTCCCCCTTTTCCCTTTTCCTTTCTTTACGGTTGTCGCAACAGATCTTTGGAATCCATAGGCAGGCGCCACCATCGATGGCGACTACTACTTTGGAGGTGCCTACTACTACGTGCGAGGCTGGCGGCGGCGACCGGGAGTAGTTTAGGAGGATCCGGGCGGGAGGCCTGCGCCTCTTCGTCTGTATCGGTTTGTGCTAGCCTTCTTAAGGCAAACTTGTTTAACTTATATACGTACTCGAGATATTGTTGCTTCCGTGACTTCGTCTATGATCGAGCACTTGTATTCGAGCCCTCGAGGCCCCCGGCTTGTATTATGATGCTTGTATGACTTATTTATGTTTTAGAGTTGTGTTGTGATATCTTCCGTGAGTCCACGATCTTGATCATACGTTTGCGTGCATGATTAGTGTCTGATCAAATCGGGGCGTCCGATGATGAAGCGAGGAGAAAATTTGAGGAGTTGCGGTTATGGTGGGAGAGCAATCGCGTTTCTCTCATCTAGAATGCGGCGCGTGTGTGGCGCTGGCTCTAATCGAACCCGGCGATTACCGCTGCGACTACGTTACTAAACCCGAGCAGTCGATCTATGGCTATTAAGCGAACCCGATGGAGCAATTCCTTCACTCTGCTGCTAAGCTGAAGCGATCGATCTGCCTCTAGGATGAGCGATGGCGTTGCGGGGGGTTGGATGAGCGATGGCGGTGGCGTAGCCTCTGGATGAAACGATGGCGGTGGCGTAGCCTCTGGATGAAACGAGGAACCCGTGGTGTGGAGGGCTGGATGAGCAGTGAAGCGGTGGAGGGTGCCCGTGGAGGGTGGTTGAATAGTAGCCGTGGAGTAGTCTTGGTGGTGGCTGGATGAGCGAGGAGCCCGTGGAGGTGGAGGAGGTCGGCGGTAGCCCGTGGAGGTGGAGGAGGTCAGCGGTGGAGATGAGCAGTATCTGTGGAGTCCGTTTTGCGGATCGCCACACCTCCCCGTTTCAATGGTAGCACTCCAACACAAGTCCGTTTAAATCCGTTTTGCGATCGCCACACCCTCCCGATCAGCGGGACCCCGTTTCGACCGTAGGAGGTCCGTTTCCTCCGTTCTTGATGCGCCACACCCCTCCCGATCAATAGGACCCCTGTTTCGACCGTACGAGGTCCGTTTCCTCCATTTTGCGGTACGCCAGGCCCCTCCCAATCAACAGGACCCCGTTTTGAACGTGGCCGGTCGAACACAAGGCCATTTCCTCCGTTGTGCGATCGCGGGAGCCTCATTTCCATCGCCTGTTTCGGTCCAAGCCCTCCAAATGACCAGAACCAGCCATTCGGTCCCGACCCAGCGGTTGGCTCCCCATGAACACGATGACGCTGTTTCTCCGTTCCGACCCAGCCATGTACGTATGCGCGATAGGCGTTATAGACCACTGCCCATATGTGCGTGCGTGGCGTATTTTCTTTCTTGCACCCTCGCGCTGTGCGTATGTGTACATGCTATGTGCGGCGCCTCTACTACGACGCGTCGCGGCGCCTCTACATCTCGACCGTGCAAGCCTCTACATCGACCGGTATGTGCGTACGTTCGCGACGAATGACAACGCTACGTGCGCTTCGACCAGGTGGGTCTGGCGCCGAGCACTTCCTTGCGTGCGAAGATGTAGCTAGTGGGTCCCAGCGGTCGGGGGCGAATCATTTTTTTCGCGAAATCGGTGGCCTGTCGGTGTGTCCCTGCTTGTCGGTGGAGGAATCATTATTTTGCGGCGTAATAAGGAGGCACTTCCTTGCGGCGGCGATGGACCCACTATCGGCCTCTCCACGTACAATCCACGTCCGATGGAAGTGCGTTCCTTGACCACGTTGACCACGCGCGCCGAGAGCACCACGGCGATGGACAACGGCAAGGCCTAGGAAGGGGCGACTTCGGGCGGGGAAAGACGCAGCGGTGGATGCCCACGCGAAGAGAAGTCTGAGTTCACTGGTTCGGCTGCGGTGTGAGGCTGCTGTCGCCGCAGAATAACAGGGGGTGTGGGTGAGTAGAGGGATGACCTGGACAGCGGTGGGAGTAGTAGGGGGCGGTGAGGCCTCCGCGGCATCACAGCCAGCCGCGAGAGGCAGGAGCACGCGACACGACCGACGCTGGTTTGGGTGGCTGGAGCAAGAAGACCAGAGGTTGAAGAAGCACTACGGTCGTTGGATGAACATCGTACGGTAACAGGAGCTAGAATCGTTCATATTGACTAAGTTGACAAAGCCCTCCGTCCTGTCAACTTGGTAGGCCGTCGACCTCCCACTATCTGGGTTCGGTGGCGAGAGTATTCATTTTTATATGTAATAAGGAGGCACTTCCTTGCGTGCGAAGATAGCTGGTGGGTCCAACATGTCGGTTGGGGCACGTTTTTCCACAAATCTGAGGCCCTTCCGATGGGTCCCAGATGTCAGGTGGAGGAATAATTATTTTGTGTGTAATAAGGAGGCACTTCCTTGCTGCGGCCGTGGACCCAGCTGTCAGCCTCTCCACGTACAGTCCACGTGCGATGGAAGATGTTCCTTAACCATGTTGACCACGCCGCGCCGAGAGCACTAGGGTGGTGGACGATGGCGAGGCCTAGGAAGGGAACGACACGGAGGCAGGAGAGACTCGGTAGTTGTTTCCCACGGGAGAATCTGTTGTCTGAGGTTTCTTGGTTTATGCGCCTCGCGGAGAATAACATTAGGTGTGGCCGTGTGGGTGAGTAGAGGGATGGCTAGGCCAGCGATGGGAGTCTGATGGGGCGGCGAGGCTGCTGTGGCAGCCTGACCGACATGAGGGGAGGAGGGCGAGCAGTCCATGGTGCTTGTTTGAGTGGCTGGAGCAAGAAGAGCAGAGATTGAAGAAGCACGACGGTCGTTGGATGGACATCGTATGGTCACTGGAGCTAGAATCATTCATATTGACTAAGTTGACAAAACCCTCTATCCCCGTCAACTTAGTAGGCCCACAAGTCAGCCTCCCACCATGGTGGTCCCAGCTAGCAGGGGAGTATTCATTTTTCTGTGCATAATAAGGAGGCACTTCCGGTGGGTCCGAGCTGACAGCGGGGGGAATGTTTTTTTCGCGAAATACGGTGGTCCATCCGGTGGGTCCCAGCAGTCAGGGGCAAACGTTTTTTTTTTTGCGAAATATGGTGGCCCGTCCGGTGGGTCCACACGGTCGAGAAGCGTTTTTCCGTGAAATCTGGTGGCCCGTCGGTGGGTCCCCCTTGTCGGTGGAGGAATAATTATTTTTGGCGTAATAAGGAGGCACTTCCTTCTGCGGCGATGGACCCGGTATCGGCCTCTCCGCGTCTGATCCATGTCCGATGGAAGCCGTTCCTTGACCACGTTGACCACCTTGCGCCGAGAGCACCGAGCGGTAGGCGACGGCGAGGCCTAGGAAGGGGCGGCGGAGCTGGGGAAGACGAGAAGTGGATACCCGCGGAGAGAATCTGAGGTTCACTTGTTCGGCTGCAGTGTGAGGCTGCCATCGCCACAGAATAACAGGGGGAGTGGGTGAGTGGAGGGATGGCCTGGCCAGCAGTGGGAGTTGTATGGCCGGCGCTGCTTTGGGCGGCTGGGGCAAGAAGACAAGAGGTTGAAGAAGCACTACGGCCATTGGATGGACATCGTTGACCATGCAGCGTCGAGAGCACCAGGCGGTGGGCGGCGGTGAGGCCTCTGAAGGAGCGACGAGGAGCCGCGAAGACACGGCAATGGCTGCCTGCGGTGGAGAGTATGAGGTTGACTGGTTGGCTGCCGTCGCGGAAAATAACGAGGAGGTGTGGGTGAGTAGAGGATAGACATGCGAGGGATCACGAGTATGATGGGGCCGTGAGGCCTGCCCGGCAGCACTGCCGGCCACGGGAGGCGGGAGCAGGCGGTTCCGACGGCGCTGGTTTGGGCGGCTGGGGCAGGAAGATCGGTGAAGAAGCACGATTCTTTGTTAGATTGACATCTAACGATTCGTATTTGGTAGAGTCGATTATTGACTAAGTTTCTTTTTTAAGAAACCTTGTGTACGCATGAACTTAGTAGGCCCACAAGTCAGCCTCCAAATCTGTGGCAGACAACGTAAAGCCCATTTGCTATTTTCTACAATTTGCAGCCCATTTGCTATTTTTATAATTTACAGCCCATTTGCTAATTCTTAAGTAATTTATTACAGCCCATTTTCTACCCAGGACCACGGTCAAAAAGTTCAACCTTATTTTGCATATTTCGGTGGAGTCCAAACTGTTGTAATCCCGAAATGATAAACATTTTTTTAAGAACTTATTGATTTGCCAAAAAAATTGTTTTGTTTTTGTAAGCAAATAAGACGTGGGACAATTGAGTTGGTTTAAGGGAAAACCAGTGGTAAAAAATCAATGGGGGTGGGAAAAAATAACAAAAATAAGGATGTAAATATGAAAAGGGAATTTTATGTGTTTTCAATATAATGTTACGTGTATATGAACTAGTAAAACTATAGGTAGAGATTAGAAAACGGATGTAGGACATGCGTTTCAAGAGGAAAATAGAAGCTGGGCTGTGTGTTTGATTGATAACAAAACTGCTGCGGATGTTGTAAGACAAAATATAGCTACTTATTTGGCGGGCGAGGCGATGAGATACCTCTTGGATCTTTGTGCCCGTTATAAATCATAAATTTGGGCTGTTAAAAACAAAACCAACCCTGTGGGTCTGAGCCAGTTGAAACTTGCTCGACACGAAAAATCAATATCGTGCTCAATAAGCGAGAGAATTCTGCAAGCACAGGATCGATAAGCTGGGACGCAGCACGGATATCGTTTTTTTATCGTGATAATAAGTGCATGCACTTGTTTCGAAAAAACTGCAGAACTGGGAATTCGAACGGCGGGTGCTTATGCTACTACCTCTCTGTCAGTTTACAGGGCTTGCGCGTACTCCTAGGTCGTCAATTTGACCAACCTAATACAAGTCATATATTACAAAAAATATACCAACATAAACTACGAAGTTTCTACTTTCAAAAGGTATAACTTTTATGTTATATAGTTTATATTATGGTGATAAAATTGGTAACCTAGGTATACGCGCTGGACTTGTAAACTGAAACGGAGGTAGTACCCATCAAATAAAAATCAGGTGCCTGAGAATTCGTTTCGAAACAAATGATTTAGCTTTATATCCACGTCGACCCTCGGCATGATGGTTGGAAGCAAATGCAAGTTCATACCAAAAGATCGTTAACAACAATACCAACTCGCGGACGACAATGTAGTACAACTACCAATACCAAACTACTCACAGGCTCCTGGCCTAGTGTTAAATCTAGTAGAAAATCTTGCGAGCACTCTGGGCTCCGCTCCTTCTCTTGCTCGGGTCCCGATGTGGTGCTGGTGCATCACCCGATTGGTCCTATCTGGTGAAGTTCTTGTTGGTGTGCAGCACGAGAACCTTTGTTGCCGTCACATCGGCCGTTGACCATCACAGGCAAGGTATTGCCAGTCTTGTGCTACATCGCGTGCGTGCCACACTCCGACTATATCTTGCGGCGTCCATGTGCCTTTTGAGCATACAGAATTGCGGCTGGAAGAAATGCTTCCTTAGGCCACTCGATGTGATACACGCAATATTGTGGAATCTGGGTTTTAGTGTACCTAGTTGGCATTTTCATAACATCTTTGGCATGTTGCGATCACTTGTTTCACTTTTTATTAAGCTGTCAAATTGTAATTGTTTCACCAGTCTGCGTCTAAAAAGAAAAATAGAGCTATAAACAAAGGAATATGTTTGTGCAAGTAGGCGGCCGATCGGTGTCTTACAGGAAGTTTCTCGGGTTGGCTGTAGCATATGCCGTGCTTTCATGTCGATGGTTGGTATGAAAAAATCGATGAGAGACTAAAATCTCATGTTGTCAACACTCACTTTGGCCTCAAGGTGCTTGATCAGCTCTGATCCGTGGGATCGAACTTGGCGCCAGCCGGCAGCACCGCCAATCCTTCTTCGACTTGCATCGATAATTCGGTTATATGGTACTCAATGTATGACCAATCGGTTGTTTTAAGTGAATGTTGAAAGATTTCGACGAGTAAAAACTTCGCTTCTTGACGGTTATGCGAGAGTAATTGCCATGCCGTTTTGCAAGGCGCTTATAAAAACTCTAAACTCTATTCTTCTCTTATTTAATGGATGAGGCAAATCTTTTGCCTCTGTTTAAAAAAAAGATTTGACAAGTAAGTGAGTGCGCCAAATCTGAAGTCGGAATACTGAACACGCCATAGGGATTCTTGTGTCACCTCCGCAGCGCGCGTGTTGTCACATCAATTCAATGTGTGGACATGATGAATAATTTGACCGACGTATACTAGTACTGCTACTGTACTACTCCCTTCGTTCGGGTTTATTAGGCCTCTCAGCATCACAAGCATGTCCCTTTTTATAAGGCCTCGTTTTGGAAAGGTGCATGCATGCAACCATTTCATTGGTTGCATTGAAAGTCATTGTTGTTGGTGCCATGTCTGGGAAATTAATACATTTCATGCGTGTTTTTTCATTGGCTGCATGCATGTGAGAGAGTGCATTGGGAGTGAAATGGAAGAATTAATGTGCGCAAATTACTATATATCTTGGTCTAAGAGAAGTTGTCTTTATGCCTAATAAACCCGGACGGAGGAAGTACTTACTAGTCGTATTTAGTGTCACAATTTATACATAGGTTTAACTAACAAATGCGCACTTGACTCTAAGCGATATATATATATATATATATATATATATATATATATATATATATATATATATATATATATATATATATATATATATATATATATACATAGCATCTCCATCATCATTATCAGTACATCCTACGCAGGTGAGTTAGGATGCACTTGATCCCAGGAAGGTATCTATCCTTCAAACCAGAGGAGTTCTTCAAACTAACAATAGTACATAATATCCAACAAAAGTGGGTCGTGCTACAGCAGCAGAATACATGGCTCAGTCTATATCAGCACGAATCAAGTTGTGCATATTTGTTGTTGGCATGAACCACATCGCCCCATGTCGGGTTTGCAAAATCCATCCATCGCATGGAAGCTTGATGTCTTTCACACACTGAAGATTACCTGGCAACAAGCTGTGTCGACGAATCTCTGGATATGGTGATTCATGAAACCCATGGTATGATGTGTAAACACAGCCCCCCTGGCGAATGGAAGTTGCATAGCACAGTAATCATCGCCGGTGATATGATCGATGATTGGTTGGATGATCGGATAATTGAGCCCGAGGAACAAGGAGTGGTTGCGAGGTTGTAAACCCGCCTCGATTGAATCGCTTTGCCCAACGGAGCTGGTATCTTTCTCGAACATGAAGCAGCCATAGCCATCAATGTCATGAACGCCCGGGCATTGTACTACATGTGGTTTGATGTAATGGTTTGGTCGATTTGGTATGTGCGAATGAGCATCAAATGACCGCCGTCAATGAACGAAGCGATAAACCAGCACCCATCGGCTGGTATGATTCAGTCTGGAATCATGAAGGCGATGCATTTGTGTCTGCTGCAACAATTCAAATTGGAGACCAAAGGACAAAAATAAACAATCATGTTCGAGTATGTGTGGAATTAAGATTATTATAACGGTGACACATATCATAGGCAGAGAATTGCAATGCCGTGGTCATAATCATACCCCAAGTTAAAAAATAAGCCAATGGCTTTCATATTACAGCAACATGTCATGGTTCAAACATCATGTAACAATGAGAGGAAAACAGCTATGACAGCGCCTACTCATATTCTACCATAGCACTTACTACTACTATTCTCATATCAACTTTAAGCAATAACATGCGTTGTTATAAAAATCTAGTAAACAAGAGTAACATATAGCAGTCATGATGTTATGCTCATAATATGTATTCTAACAATCATTAGATGCCAATTGTTCTCATATCAACTCTAACAATAATATGTGTGGTCATAAAAATCTAGGAAATGAGAGGAACATATAGCAATGATGTGGTTATAGACATGCTATGCACTCTAAATTTGTAACAAATGAATAGGCAGTCATATTCATAAGGTAAAGATGAGATGAGATAGAACAATTACACGACGATAGATTCCACCAGTATAGGCAGCCAATCTATGCGTCGACCACGTAAACGATGTCATCATGCACTATAGCATCAGACAGAAATGTTGCCTCAACAGGATTGATGATGAGCCATAACCATGTATGGCGACCAGATTCCAGATAGACTAATCCCATGTTGGACAAGGCAATGAGCTTGTAATCCATGTAGTCTTCTGATGGTGTGGGCGCCATGATTACAACTTTACGCAAGCGAGGTCGAGTCAAAAGCTTGACGCGTCTCGTGCCTAGTAGGTAGGAGTGTCCGGCGGGCCGCGAGGCTCGATGTCGGAGGTATCCAACGATGGAAGGGTGATCTCTCACTGGGTGTAGATATCCATGAGATGCCACAGACTACCTGTGTTGTGGATGAGGACGATCGAGTTGGCCTTCATGCCTGCCCGATGGTAGCCACGCATGAAGGAGAGGTGGACGGTAGTGGTAGCATGTCGAGGGCACCACGGCAACCTCCGTGGGATCGTCAAGTCGATTATGGGGCCACTGCGAGGTCGGGCATCGCAAGCGCGGGGTGTCTAGAAAAGAGCCGGCCGGTTGCAGACGAGTAGACGATACAAAGACACCGAGCATGCAGCCAGACGGACGGTGCTAAGTAGGTCCATACGACTACAGATCTGCTCCAAGAGAACATCGGGGAGGGAATTCCAATCGCGGATATGCGTGTTAGTCGGTTATGCCATTGGGGTTTTCGGTTCCTACGTGCCAGCGGGGAAGTGGATTCGGGCGGGCGAGCGAAGAAGCTTCTCCTCATGTGGCCGAGCAGTGAGCGGGGGGATATGGTACACGCGAGCTACCAAGGAAGATGGTGTGGTAGGCGGCGGTGGCGAGGTAAATGGTGTGCGGCCGATTTATTGGGAAGAGAGGAGGAAGAAGAAGAGAGGAGGAAGAAGAGTGGAAGGCGGGAAGAAAGTGCATTAAATCTCAATTCTACTAGTACTACTACCGGGATATAGGCACCGTCCTCCGAGTGTAAATAGTTACACCGATGACATGTGGGTCTACCACAAGAGGGCCCATATGTCGAGTTAATGGAGGACACAGTGCGTGGCGTATTCTTGAGCGTGCTCTCTTGGCAAACATGATGGCGATCTTGGGTAAGGCTGATTTAGTAACACCAACATGCTGGTTTAGCTTATTAATTACGTGTCCCATCTACTGCAGCGTGTATTGTCACTTCACTGCGAAGACTAGTTGAATAGTTCTCTCTGAGCGAGATGGGGAATGATGGATCGCGAGGATTTCCTTTCTACAGTATCCCTATGCCTCTACGCTCAATTCACTCATTTTGCTCTGTACCCAGTCACTTGTTGAAATCTGTAGAAAGACAAATACTCCATATTTGGGAACAGAGGGGGGCTTTTACTCCATACTGGAGTATTTAGGAACAGAGGGAGTATCACCATATGGAGGGAACAGAGGAAGTTTGAAATATGAACATGTCAATGGGAGGGAGTAAGCCCATGCATGCATGCATGCGTGCAACATGCAACACTCACACGTACACCACATGGACGCAGGCAACACTCACGCACCCATGCGGCACACAGCACACGACGCAACACATGCTCACGCTCAGGTGCTCAACCTACTCCCTACGTCCGTGAAAGACTGTACATTTAGAGATTTACACATTGACCAGGGTATAATTAATGCCCAAAAGTAGCAGACTTATGTGTGCATGCGATCATTGAGATAAGAAGATTAAATGAAGGCCGTTGCATGTTGTCATTAAGGATAGACATGTAGCCTATACCTACAGCACAAGTTGGTGCATTAGTCAATCAATATCGATTTAGATTAAAGGCAAAATGCATTGGAAGTGTAGATGTACATCATGTACTACTACACTCTTTGTTTTATAGCCAATGTACACTCTTTGTTGGAAGGCCGAGGGAGGACACGTGCATGCGCTCACATACACAGCTAGGGCGGTTCGGGCGCAAGGGTTGGACTCGTGTGGCGCCTGCGTAAAGTTTTGTTTAACTGATTTCTTTGCTCCGCCAACTGACAGGTGGGACCCAGAAACCAGGTGACAATTTAACCAGTCAACAAAGTGCCACGTCGACTATGTGGCCGGTCAGTAGGGTGCAATACGGTGCTCTACAATGAGCTAGTGATCATATAATCGATGCAAAACTATATATAGTGACCGTAAAGAGCGTATTGTTACATACGTTGACCGCCAATGTATTTTTCTCATTTCAAATTAAGCCATATTAATCGGAAAGGACGCAGTATGGACTACTACTAGTACTAGTACTGCTTTGATGTGTCCCGTCAAGTCGCTGAACGAGGATAAGCTTGCGTACTACGCCTCTCCCTCGCCCACGCGCGCGGTGGTTCACAGGACGAGGAGAGGGTTTTGACTACAGCGCCCACTCCCTCGCCCTCGCCCTCGCCCTCGCGGTGGACGTACAGCAGTTCAATCGGTGTCAGATTGCCAGACGCATATTGTACTTTAGTATCATCATTGTTGGACCTTCTGAAGAGGCGAAGAGGCAAGTGCAAGGTTCACACGAGTACGAAATGTTGAACCTCCCGAAGAGGCAAAGAGCCAAGTGCAAGGTTTTATAGGAGTTGTCGTCCTAGTAGGAGTGTACTACAACTATAGCGAACGATGCTACTGTATGATGCCGCCACGTCACGTATATCCAAAGTTGTGCCACCTTTTTTTCTCAAAGAGCATGTTGGAGCCCGTGCAACAACCACACAAGTTGCACGTACACATAACACATTTACTAGTAATAAATTCTAAAGGACAAATGCGAGTATGCCACACAAGTTCATCTCCAATTCATGTGATAAATTTGTGCACGACTAGTCTACATATATTCACAGTGCTACCATTCACAATTACCGTACTCGACTTACACGTTATAGATGGGCTACATGCATGTCCTCCTCCAGGTTCCAGTCCTAGGTGTTCTTCATGGATGGCATGATCCATAGCGGTGGGCAACGGGAATCATTGTCGCAGCTTTCTAGTCCGGTTCCACACGATGGACACTCATCCAAGCTGAAGCGGCATAAATCAGGGATAGCGTGTCCCAACCTGTCATTCATCCGGCGGTGCGCAATGAAGACACAACCATGCTTCATGAACGGCAGGCCTTCCATGTCGTGCACAGAAGGTGGCATCCGCTTCACAATGGTGTAGCTGTCCCCGATGAAAACGAGTACTCTCCAAGAGTGCTCCTCAGCACCCACGTAGCATCACAGGGTCGAACTCGGCACCGTTCATCTGGTACACTCGGCATCCCAGATCTGGACACATGGTGACGTACATAGTCAAGGTCCATGCATAATAATGTTGTGCTCAAATATGGCGGTCAGTAATACTATGCAGCAAATAGTACTACTCCAGTATAGAGGAAATAAAATAACCGGCTTATTATATATAGCCACTCTTGGCTACATGGATGAGATAGTAAGACATGGAAAAACAAAAATGGTGGCAGCTAGTGGGTTCAAGTCTTCAAGGGCCTAGCTAGCTATATGCGTCCTCCAAGGTAAAAAGTACTCCTACTAGTAGTACTAAGTAAACTACTAGTACAACAATGAAAGAGAAGGCAAGAGGGTTAAAAATGGAATACCTGGGTAGATGGTGACGGTCCGATCGTGGTAGATTGTGTGACCATCTTGCACATCAGTGGAACCATGGGTAACAACTGCTAAGATAGTTGATCCCAATATGCCAAAGTTAGCTACAAGGTTCCAGGTTAGACCAAATCACGGATGCAAATGCACATCCAGGATCGGAGATCTTATTTTGATCAGTGGATGACTGGTCCCTACAAAATAATGGAGTACCGTTAGGGATGCAAATGATGGTTTGTGCATTCCGTTTGTAATCTCCCGTACCGTAGGATGGCAACTAGATGAAACAAGTCCCCTGGCTTGTCACCGTGAAGATGCGGCCTAGATGGTGCACGGCGTCTTCGAACGTGTAGGGGTACAAATCTGCCGCCGCCAACATGCGCCAGCCTCTGCTGTTACTGCATCTTGCATTGATGGCAATCCTTATGTCGAACACCGTGATGAGATAGTAATCATCGTAGCCGTGTCGCTTTGTCGGCGGGTCCACAATTGCTATCTTCTTCAATCTCATGTAGGCATCATCATACGTATTCAAGCCCAGCCAGTCCGGAAGGCCGATCACAATGGTGGAGAAGGGGTCTACCGGAACGGCCGCACTGTTGTGGATGTTGTGCAAAATGATGGTGGTATCCGGCCGGAGGTATGCAAGCCAATCTTCGTTGGCACCGACCCAGACCTATATATAAGACGGTGGGCAGCGGAGAAATTACGGGATGGAAATGGAATAACTAAGTACTACATGATCAAACTCCATTACTGACCTACTCATCGGTCAAAATCCGACTACCTCTCAACGTCGGTGGGTCTAGCGGAGTCAACGTGCAACCATGGCCAGGGAGCGGTGGACTGTTCGAAGGATTGTCCCATAGAAGAACCTTCTCCTCGAGGATGCATGGAAGACCAACAAGCATGGCCTTTTCCCAAACCTGTTTAAGCAGCTTCTTGAAAAAGTTGGTGCAGGAAGCACCGAGTCTTGCGGCAGTGAGGACGTCGGAGCAGCGTGCGATTTCTCCCAGAGAATCGCCGTCCAAGGTCTCCCAGCCCCGACAAGGAGGAGAACCGCCTGGCGAATCCATGGGAGCAGCAATGAACTGCCTTCTCTTTGGGGGGAGGGGAACTGGCGAGGAGGAGACAAGAGCGTATAAACCACAGGGCCTCGTCCCTTCCAACTGTAGATCGTTCCTCAGCGAAGGGGTGAGGCTATTATTTACTACTAGTACTAGCATTATGGAACATTATGGGATTGCATTATACTGTAAATAATAGCACTCGTAAGAAATTTTTGGCACTAGGTAGTAGTTTTTGGCGTGGATTAAGAAATTTTGGGTATGTTTTTGCCATTTTTTGTACATGCCAACTAGTCTCAAAAAACATCTTACATTATTTGATGGAGGAGTACGTACTCCATCTTGTAGCTTGATACCGATACTACTTTTCTCAACTACAGTATTAGTGCGATGTCTTGTACTTCTAGTCTAGTCTAGTCTAGTATAGTGCACCATTTTGAACTCTTGAATCTCGGGGCCAAGGAGCTACAGTTGGAAGTGGAGGGTATTCTCGTTCTCTAGAACCATCATTGTACTATCAATGCAGGGAAGTACACTGCGTAGTGGCCTAGTGGGTACTCTCGGTGCTATATTCAGCCGCTCCTCTCACATAGGAGTAGCTGGCCTACTCAGCCGCTCCTCTCACGCACACACTAGCAGCCTGTTTATCAGCGATAGTTCTGCTCTCTGAGGCGTAACATTTGAGTTATTTGATACAGCGAGACTAGGCTTTTCGCTTCCATTTGTGGAGGTGTAATGGATCTCGTCGAACTTTGTTAGTAGTTCCTTCTTTATGAATGAGATGAAGCAAAGCTTTTGCCTCCGTTTCTTTTATAGTAGAGCCGATAATGGAGTGAAGTCCATGCGTGCAACGCCACAAGCTACAGAGTACTAGTCGTACAACACTTTACATAGAGTACAGAGCCATATTGCACAGTTCCCAATGCCCCGCCAGGCTTTTTCGGCTCCTCGGGCTTAATTGGGAGGCGCTAGTTTAAATATGCTACTACTAGCTGATGAGGAAGCTGCAAGCGAGGTGCAGCTAGGGCGAGCATGCGAGCCACGGGATGCTGGGAAGGAAAACCCGTTCACATGGCTAGCCTGTCCAATGCACCCAGATTGTGGGGCCGCATGTCCGTTTGACTTCAAAACTCAAACTACCCGTATAAAATATTGGCTCGCAGCGAAGTGTAGTAGTACTTTTTAAAAGGCCGTCGTGTGTTCGTCTGGATCGAACCCACAAAACGAGGTATACACTCCCGCGACCACAAGTAGTACTCGTTGGAGTACAACGCAACCTAGAATCGCCTTTTGTCGCTAGTAGTACGTACATTGTTCCTTACAAGAAACCCCTAATAATGCAAGAAACCAGTAAAATGCCTAGAAACTACTACCACTTGCATACGTGGCAGACTTAAGATAAGACTACCTTATCAACCAAAATCCTCGAGTGACCTCCTACCTCTGGCCCGTCCACCTAGTCATCCTCGGCCATGGGACGTAGCTACCGCCGCCGGCAGAAGGCGAGGCCAAAACCGCCGGCAGTGCAGAGCCCATGTTGCGGCAGCCAGGATGCCAGCTCCATCCGGCGCTCGCGGCCGCTAGCTAGCCAAGATAGCTCTATCCAACTGCTTGTTTGCAAGGTTTGCTAGCTAGATTGGCACGATAACGCGGTGGCTTGCTCGCGCGCGCCGCGCTTAGGCCAGCCATCTGGCTCGAGCGAAGGCCAGCGTGGCGGCTTGCTCGCTCATGAGTCACGCTCGGGCCAGCCTGCCAACCCGTGCGGAGGCCAGCGCGGCGTCCGGCCCGTCCGGCGGAGCGGCGGCCAACTCGCTCATCACCGGTGCCACCGACGAACACGCATCAGTACTGTTTGAAGTAATGTTCAGGAAAAATAATGATTTGAGGGGGAATAACAGGATAGAAGGTCAGATGTGGGTCCCTCGTGTCAACAGTCAAACAAAATGTGTTGGTTTAAGCTGCCTCATCAGCACGGATGTGTGGGCCAACCCAGTCATAAATGGGTTTAAACGAACCTAATCGGTAGGAGTACTAGGTAGTAGTAGTTTTTGGCGTGGATTAAGAAATTTTGGGTATGTTTTTGCTATTTTTTGTACAATAGATTCTTCCTAGGGCTGGTTGAAAGTGGTAGTTTTTTGTTAAATACTCTACATATTGTAAGTAGGAGTGAAAGTTAAGCTTTGGAAGCCAATAAGCAAGGCTAGTTACATAGTGCATATGTGTACATGATTGAAAGTAAATATCAACCATGAGTGACTAATATCTTGATGGAAAACTCAAAACTATGGAATACTAGAAAAAAATACATGGTTGGAAATACTAGCAATGTTCGTGTCCGTTGCAACGAGTCATAATTAGAATAATACTTATTCACAAACTTGGTACAAAACACCCTAATTTTGATATACATATGTATATTATGTTTCAATTATAATATATTCCTTGGGCTGTTTTGGTGAGGTTAGGGAGGGATGTGGTTGGTTTAAGATACTAATTATGGGTTTTCCTGCAAATTGGTAGACAAGTGGGATGTTGGTGAGAAAAGGCAACAACTTACCTCACAATCATTAGATGTAGATCTAATAGTCAGAAACGATGGATGGCAGACACACCAGCATCACCAACTTAGTCTTGTGTAGGAGTACTAGCAAGATCTGTGCATTAACGGAACATCAAGATGCATTTTTTTATAAAAACACTTGTTGTGATTGACCCTTGCGGGAGTAATCCCATGTGTAAAAACTAATGATATCTCGAGAAATATGAGATAAGGTGAAGAGGAGTTGGGTGTGGTGGTGGTTGGTGGTGGACCGGCGGAGGCATGGGGATTGACGACGCCGGCGTGCCACTAGGCCAGTTTGTTCCAGAGGCTTCCTTTCTTAATTGCTCAACAATGAGGTTTGTTGGAGATAAGGATGAATGAGGAAGGCCTTGTCTGCAAATGTGGAGAGGGTGCGGGTATCTTTTAGTTTAATTTCCATCCGTCGGATATAGATCGACGGTCTATATTGCAAGATGGTACATGTACCATCATCACCAACTCGGTTTTTATAAAGAAGAAATATAAGTATGGAGATACAAGCGTATTATCGATACTTGCTTCCGTAAACTAGCATCTACATTCTATTCAATGCCTCGGCATGTGGGGCCTTAGCACAATGACTTCTCATTGTGTAAAACAAAGATTTTCCGTCGCCGACAAGGAGGGGGTGACGGGCGCGCTTTTGGCTTGCTCTAGTCCTAGTAGTCATACTAGGTGGTCTAAGCACGTGTAGATTTATTCTTTTTCACGTCTCGTGTTCGCCGTACTGCCACGACTGTTGATGAGTAGACAGTAAGTTATTCACGGGGAAACCCTTGTTGAGCGTTTTTGCGAGAGAGAGAGGGAGAGAGAGACAGTGTGTGTGTGCGATATGTTAGAGACTGAGGCAATGATAATAGATTCTTTGTGTCTATGTGTGTGGAGGATAGAGAGAGACATGTACATGGGGCTTTGTGTTGTGTAACGTGGAAACACATATACATAATTAGAGAGTGAGTGTGTGAGATACACATGCGGACATGGGGAGAGATGAGGATCCAGATAAATGGGTGTTTGTGCGTGTCTGTGTGTGTTTGTGCACGCGTTTGTGTGTGACAGAGAGAGAGTGTATGTGGAGTAGAGAGATCACTGATGATGTAAACCTAGTATAAGGGAAGGGGGAATGGTGTGACATGTGTAGTAGCGAGATAGCACGGGTGCGGGCGGGGGGGGGGGGGCAGACTATTTGGAAGAGACATCGAGTGTGCGTGTGGGAGAGGGGCGTGAGAGCGAGAGAAAGAGAGAGAGAGAGAGAGAGAGAGAGAGAGAGAGAGAGAGGAAGAGAGGGGGCGAGAGGGGTCGTTTGTGTCCATAAATGGCATATAGATAGGGAGACAATGTTGATGTTGTCCGAAATTGGCCTATGAACGGAGACGCAGGGGAAGCGAGTCATCGTGTGTGTGTTAGGGACTTCATGAGAGATCTAGAATAGATGGTGTAGAGAACAATGTGCGAAATCAAGAACGATTATACATTGGGGAGCTATGCAAAGAGTCACGACATATATGAATACAGGGAAGGAGCTGGGGCAGGTCCGCATGTGGGAGAGATAGAAAGAGGAGAGTGGTTCACAAGGAGACAAAGTGTGCTTGTTTACAGTGGGGGTGGTGTGTGAGGTGAGTGCGCGAGAACCACATACCTAGGGAGATAGATGTTTGGGGGCGACGTTTTGTGTGTATGGGAAATATACACTCTACATAGTGCATGTGCTTGGGTAAGAGAGAAAGCGGGAGACCTAGAGAGTGAGGGAAGAGATGTGTGCATGCCCGGGAGACAAAGTGATAGAGACCTATGTTGGGGTCCAGACTTTACAAGAGAGAGGGGTGTTAATGTTCTCGTGTGTTGGTGTCTGGGGGAGAGAATGACTTCTCTATGTGTGTGTGTGTGGTGGTGCTAGGGGTGACTTTAGATAAAGAGTGAGGTGTCTATATTTGAGGGAGTTTAGCGTAATTGAGATATTGTGCACTCATGGTTGATCAATTTGTTTCACAGTTTGTATTATGAGATAACGATACTTTTGAACATGCGTGATATACCTTGATGTACCAGAATTACAAACCTAAGATTGGAATTTTGGAATTCGACTCCATCATTAGCTTTTGTAATTCATTTAAACGAAGGTACATTTTTTAAGCCGGAATTTCGTGATTTCAAATTCATATATCAAACCTAGAGATATACACATACGGGCATGTTCAAACTTTATAATCATTCACTTTATTCATACACATACACATTTTTGCTTTTGTCATCATATTTAGGATAAACACATTTGGAATTTCATTTGAATTGGACCGTATGATGGTATTTGCTTGTAGTAGCTCAATGATCCATATTTGAATTGAATGGACAATCTAAGTTTCGAGTTGGAGACATTGATTTTCAAAACTTGCACTTTTTTTATGCATAAAACAAACAAATTAATCGGCCATGATATCATAGTCGGCCGTGCGAGTGGAATACTTATAATTTTAGGCGCCAAAAGCTTTCAAACTTCCGCTCACATCGAAATATCACGCTACCGAAGTTTAGCCTGCGATATTCCTGTTTACCCTGCCACATGAACGGAAAAGGGCTGCTTTGGTAACTCCATTGTTTTCCCCTCTTTGCCCCCAACATTCTTCCCCGAGCCCTCCTTCCCTCCCCGACCCCCCCAACCATGGCAAGCCGCCGAATCTAGTCCTCCGCCGCAGCGGTGGACCTCACACCCCGCCGGATCTACCTTCCGCACCTTGGAACCCCCAACTACCAACTCACCACTTCACCGGAGCCGCTTCAGCGACTGGCTTGTCCACCGCTCCAGATCTCCTTGACAGCCATCATGGTCCACCACACCGGATCTGCTTAACCGGCGCCCTCGTCCACCACAGCGTAGGCCCTTCACTGACTCCCTCGTCCACCCCTTCGCTGGCCCTTCATACAAGCCCTCGTCCTCGGCAACAGATCCGCCTCACCGAAAGCACTGTACAACGCGCCCGCCAAAGCCTTCGTCCACTGCACCGGACCCGCTCCACGGACGACATATTCAACTCCACCGGCCCGGCTTTACCGACGCCGCAGCCTCATCAGGTTATTTCAATTGGTACTCCTTCAGGTTTTCTCTTTATTGTGCAACTGTTCACTTACCACAGATGAGATTTCTTGTATGTCGACAGGCGCCGCAACCGTAGCACCGGAGCCGCTTTAGTGACGGCGACAGCCGGCCCAAACTCAACCGCAACACGAGCACCATCGACGATCCTTAGCTATCAAGTATGACAACGATACCCATACGCCGCCGAAAATCTGGTACTATCATCCAACGGCCGGCGCCTACGTTCACTTTCCTAGCATAAGCACCGCACCTTTGAATTTCTTCAGGGCATCATTCAGTTTTTCATGAGATGCGTTATTCTGCTTGCACCTGTAGGGCCATACTTCTAGCAGTGAACATTTTACATGTGCTAAATTACATACCAGTGCACATATAGTTAATATGCTTTAGTTTTGTTCTGATGCCACCTGTTGGTTCCATCAGACTGGTTAATGTTCTCTATGCTTAATTACACATCAGCAAACTAGCATGTGGTTCCACTGCTTTTTGTTCGTTTTACACTAGTTTTCTTATGCTAGCTACTACATCACTGCTCCGAGCCTCTGTTCATTACTCCCTCCGTCCCATAATATAAGAACGTTTTTAACAGTAGTGTAGTGTTCAAAACGTTCTTATATTTTGGGGCAGAGGGAGTACTTGTTTGTGTGTTCTTGATCTTCCCAAGTTGCATGACTAATTTGATGCTTCTATTAATTATGGAGCTGCCAACCCCATCAAGCAAAATATTTGTTCTTTTGGGGCTGGCACCTCCAACAAGCATAAAAATAGAGGGAAGCAGATATATTGTCGTGTATGCACACACCCTTCTTTCATTAGTTTAGATGAACCATTGATGATCAATTCGGACCAGTGCATGCGATTAAAATTAATTTTACCTAAATAGCTGGTGCAGAATAAACTACAACAACTAGATTTGCAACCACGGGATGCTGACGATATTTTCAAAGAACATTGCAACAGCAGCTAGGCTTCACAGCAACATATGGTAAGACAATGTGTTTTAGTTAATGCGAGTGGGCTGCTTTCTTGGCTTGTGCCCTCAACGTGTAATCCTACCGAATTACAAATAGTTCAGTTGTCTGCTTTGCTGTATTGGTTGATTCGAATGCTTGTTTGTTGTAACGCTATCCCTGAGTTGGCCAATATGTCAGCAGTGCCTGCTGTACTATCGTAAAGAAATGCATGCCTATTTCATTTGAGTCCTTAACTTTTCCTCTCAACTTCATCACAAGACTGTGTTCGTAGTTTATACGAGGCCACACTGTTAAGTGATTTCTCACATTATTTCAACTGCTTAGATGCCTTAGCAACTTAAATATAGCGGTTGTACACTCCCTTTCAACTAGGGATGTCAACTGGGTCCCGTTTAATCCCTATTAAAGTCCACTAGTGGTATGATAGTTCAGAAGAGTTTTTGTTTTCTGAGGAAAATAAACTAGGGAGGTAGCAAAAATTAACTCGATGGGACTGGCAGATGTCGTTTATTTGCCACTTACATCCCTAGTTTCATCTTACCATTTTAATTTCTTTTTGTCTGATGCTGCTTCGAACCATTCAAATATAGTTTGCCATGCTCGGCAATAATTCGTCCGTCGTTTACCATGTAAGCTTCTCGCTGGATCATACGATAACTATCTCTTACTTATGTCCAGCGAAACCTTTCAGATGCCGTTCACACTAGGACACAATGTACAACCCTTAATCTATTTGTGGAAGCGAGGTTCCATCCATGTTACCAGATGGTAACAGTTCAGAGGCAACACCGCCGGAGAGCAGTCTGAGCACAGATATTATAGTGCTTGAGGCTCTACTAGAGGCAGAAAGAGATGGTGTGGCTGCCATGCACTACTAGGGAAAAGCCTATACACAGAATCTTACTAGTAGCGAGGGTTAAAAACCGTCGCTACTGCTACTTACTAGTAGCGCAGGTTTTTAAACCTCGCTACTACTAAGTTGATAGCAGTAGCGCGGCTTTTTAACCCTCGCTACTACTAACCGGTCTCTACCGTGCCCCCGGGACATGCCATAGTAGTAGCGCGGGGTAAAAACCCGCGCTACTCCTAAGTTGATAGAAGTAGCGCTGGTTTTTAGCCCTCGCTACTACTAAGTGGTGCCATAGTAGTAGCGAGGGGTAAAAACCCGCGCTACTACCAAAGGTCCCATTTTCAAACTCTCCCCCCCCCCTGTGGATCGCCTTTTCAGTTTAAAAAAAATAAAAAATGATGAAAATGTCAAAAAAAAAAAATAAGTTTCCCATGTGATATGTGGTCTAGTTGTTGGGAAAATTTGCAAATATGAATTTCGACTATATTTGCAAAATCTCTCGAGAGTTTGTAAAAAATGGGCATAACTTTTGCATACTAACTCGGATGAAAAACTTTTTTATATGAAAAATCATGTACTCGAAAAGTTACATCCAAATTTAACGGGGGAAAAAAGTTAACCCCGTTAAACATCATGTACTCGAAAAACTTTTTTATATGAAAAATCATGTACTCGAAAAGTTACATCCAAATTTAACCCCGTTAAACATTTTCAAAATCCTCAAAAACCTAACAGAAAAAAGTTACGGGGCTTTTAAGATCTCGAGGCAAAAAATTCATCAAATTTCTATTTTTTTTATTTTTGTAAATCTGGTCAAACTATGGTCAAACTAATTATTCAAGAATATTAGTGTTACTAAATAATTATTTTAGTTTTTTTGAATTTTGGTCAAATCTGGTCAAACTATGGTCAAACTGTGGTCAAATCTGGTCAAACTATGGTCAAACTGTGGTCAAACTAATTATTCAAGAAATTTTAGTGTTACTAATTTTTTAGAACAATAGTTTCAAACTCAAACAGTGAAATGTGTGACTTCATGCTCAAGCTAAATTCCTGAGGTTAATAGGATTGACATCTTACTATTATCAGGAAAACAACAAGTGCAGACTTGGAAACGAGGGAGAATAGAACCCGGAAGTTAAGCATGCTCAGGCTGGAGTAGTGAGAGGATGGGTGACCGTCCGCGAAGTTAGATGATTTGGAATGATGAGGGGTGATTAGAGATTAAATTGAGCAGCGATGAGGGGTGATTAGAGATTTGAGGTTAAAATAATTCAGAAATTTGAAAACTAGGGAAAAAAATCAAAAAAATTCAAAAAAATTCAAAAAAAATCAGAGATTAGAGATTAGTAGTAGCGCGGGTTTTTACCCATGCTACTACTAAAGGACGTAGTGCTATACGTTAGCTGTAGCGCCTTATTAGTAGCGCCGGCCCCCGCGCTACTAATAGGCCCAAAACCCGCACTGCTGCTAGGCTTTTCCCTAGTAGTGATGAATGAGGTAATCTTTATCTTGAGGCTGGAAATTACGGAATTAGCGGCACGCATTAGTGCAAGCAACCCAAGAATTGGAGGAAATAAGAATGTTGCATTTGAAGACGGAGGAGGTCTCAGCTTGTTTTACGCTATCTCAAGCCCAAGGTAATCCCATTCTTCTTTAGATACCAGTTGAAATTGTCATTAGATTATTGTACTTGCATGTCGTGTCATGTCTCTGAATGGATTATGTTGCAAGACCCCCTATGTTGTCCGGAATTCTATGTTGTCCATGTGTTGTAATGATCCGAATTTTTTAGGCGAGGTAATCCTCAGTACTTGTATGATTGACATAAGGTGAACTGTTTTTCGTGTGAGCATATTGTATTGGATGAAATAACTGTTTGAATTAGAGTGTATCCAACCTACTGAATTCGAAGATCACGACATTTCTAAATCATAATCATATATAAAGGTGGAATAAATCTTTGTTGTGGTGTTGAAGAAATAAATAACAAAATGTATAATTATCTGTGGATATTCGTAATCGAATACAAATTGGATTTGAATTTAGTTTGCGAGTCCCAGTGGCAAACGTGAATGCTAATTCTCCCAAGTTTTGAACGAAGCGGCTAAACACCCACTATAATTTGTGGGCTGCCCGAAGCAAGTGTTTCCGAGATGGAAATTACTGTCTACCCCTGACACTGCGTACATCCTTATCGACCGGATTTACACTGCTGTCGATAGGGGTAGACTAGTAACTTCAATCAGACGTGACACGGCGGCCTCTGAGCCCATTCAGACACGATGGGCGCCAAACGTGGGCGGCAAAACACATTTGATTCAAGCTCATCCGAAAGACATGTGTCTCTTCCTCCATTTCCCCATTCATACACGGTGGGCAGCAAAACAAACTCTCCTCGTCCGAAATTGATGTAGGCTAATATTTTAAATAGGGGCAGATGTGTAACTTCCATCAGACGTGACACAACCGCCCTACCTGTCAGCCCTGTTCATACACCGTGGGTGCCAACCATGGGCGGCAAAACACCCTCTCCTCGCCCGAAATAGTTACCGGCAAATATTTGGGAGATGCGAGATTACCGTCCTATCCCCAACCGACGCGATGTCCAAAATTTTAAACAGGGGATAAGTTCGTAACTTTCCCCCATTTCAGAGAAGCGTGTCCCAGAGTTAGAGATCCCCCTCCCCTCCTTTTCCCCATTCATACACCGTCGGCGGCACGACAACCTCCGCACTGCGGCCAGCCTCCTCCGTCCGCCACCCCATCCTCCACCTTGCCGGAGCCGCTACCCCTACCCCGTCGTCCACTGCAAGAGATGGACGTCTCTCATCCACGGCGCTGGACCAGAATCCTTTCATTGCCTCCTCTCGCTTCATCGGCGTCGTCGTCCACCTTGCCGTTGCCGCTCCTACGACCGCCTCATCCACGGCAACAGGATATATCCCCCCAACCCGGTCGTCTTCCGTCTAAAGTCTTCTTCCCCGCCGCCGACAACCATCGCACCCGCAGCACCCTCAACGTATCAGCATAGGCCTACACGACGTTGCAAGAGAGGTGGTACTCTTCCATATGTGCTTAAGTTATTGATCTCACCCGGAAAATAGATCATAATTTGTTTACTGTACTTTTTTTGTCCGTACCAAATCGTAGTGGCTAGTTGAAAGCAAACATTGGTTGCAAAGTAGATTTGTCCGGTTTGCACCTTCAGATCCGCCATGGCACGGGCACTATACTCGTAAAGCTTATGGTTTCCCCCCTTTATATTCACTACCATCATCGTA
The DNA here is from genome assembly GCA_021437245.1 of Aegilops speltoides. Classification (NCBI taxonomy): domain Eukaryota; kingdom Viridiplantae; phylum Streptophyta; class Magnoliopsida; order Poales; family Poaceae; genus Aegilops; species Aegilops speltoides. The sequence goes on from CM038141.1 coordinate 133,990,538, forward strand.
GGTGCTTTGTGTCGTGCTAGCACTGCTCCTCAAGACCTCAACCCAAAGCTTACGTGTTGAAATACGAATCTGATATGATGCTCATATCACTAAAATAGAGAACGTTTAATTGGTCACCTAATGTTCCTATATTCATTTCGAAAAGCATGTGCGCCACCCACTGGTCCAGCTAGTTTCACTTTCCTAATTTTTCTCTTGATGCTTAGGATTTTCCCCTTTTATCTACTCTACTATGATCTGCGTAGGTGCTTTCTGTCGTACTGGCATTACTCCACCCTTCAAGCTAAACAACACAACACTTTCGAATTCAAAGCTTAGTTGTTCAAATATGATTGTGATATGATACTGATATTAGTTAACCGACACATTTAATTGGTTAGCTAAAGGTCCCACTTGAGTTTCCAAATGCATGTCGCGACATATAGAGAGACAGCATAATTGCATTTCTTTGTCACTTGTTGACCGTACTTTCTTGTCCATACCAAATCTTAGTTGTTATTTCAAAGCAAACATCGGTTGCTAACTACCCTTTGCACGGTTTGCAGCTTTAGATCTGCCATCCCACTGCCATGGTCAACACTGTACTCATCATGCTTATGTTTTCCCCATTTTATGATGACCACAATCAGCCTACGTGGTTCGTGTCGTAATAGCACTGCTCCACCCATCGAGCTAAACAAGCTTAGTTGTACAAATTCATATCTGATATTATTGCTGATATTAGTAAAACTGAGAGATGTTTAATTGGTGAGCTAAATGTTCCTACTTTAGTTTCGAAATGCATGTGAGCCACATATGGAGAGACCGGAAAGAATAGTATTTCTCTGTGCGCTCTGGTTCATAATGGGTGGCCAACCGACATTGTATTGAAAGACTTGTAATATCTTCAATCTGCTTGCTCTTCTGCTCTTCTTTAAGATCATACTCTTCTCTTGCGGTCGACTGTCAGTCGAGTTGTTCTCCTTAGTATATTTTGAATCAGTCAGGTCATGTCGACTTGTTCTTCTTTACTATATGTTGAAGCTATCATCTGCGAAGTGTCATCACTTCTGGAGCTCTCATATTTTGAGTAGTAGGCCACATTATATTAATGCACACAACAAATTACAGCATGCATGGCATCTTTTAAAAGAATTACAGAGATAGCACAAAGGGGTTTCTGAGGAGGCGATATTGGATTAGAATCACTTCGCATTACAAAGAAAATTTCACTTGTTTTATGTTTTCATGCATGTCGATATTGAACATTATCAAAATGAATATGAGAATGGGCGACGAGAGGAATATTATGAACGATCCACTAGCAAACAAACTTGGCATGGTGGAGGATGGCCTATCTTATTCACCCATCAAGGTGCTTGCTCTAGCTTTGCAAAGTTGTATTGGTCGCACATATTTTCCATCTGACCTCTTGCATTACTTCTACTTTGTTACACCATCTGCTTAGTTTAAGCATCATATATGATTATATGCCATACCTATCCATTTTCTGTACCTATTCCATGTGTCGTCACACTATGTTTTTCCAGTCAAATGTTGTTCTTTCGTAATAGATGTCCAAAAGGAAGAGGGTGAGTGCATATCCTCAAGGAGTACAAACTAGGTATTTGGAAAAGGTAGTGATACCTGTTAAATCAGATAGATCATCAGCCACAGAAAACACAGGCCCAACTGTACCACACTTTACAACTACTCCAGTGGCCAAACCCCTATTAGAACTGGTGGGAGCCCAGCGTCAGGTACTGTCTATGATATCAATTCAAAATTTGAACTCCTAAATCTCTGCTTGTGCCTTACCTTCTCTCTTGTATGAAAACTAATTTCAGATGAATCTCCTTGCTCAAAGTATCATACGATCTCAAAATAATAATGGGCTCTGCATTGCTCTCGTCAGTACCTCTCTCCTTTTTGCCTTGTAACGCTGTACTTAACTAATTGCTATTTGATTATGTATCATCAGTCTGCACCTGAGCTTCATTATCCTCTGTTTCTTCCAATATTATTTGATCTATATTTACTCTTTGCAAAATGTAGAATAATGGCAACGCTTATAAAGAATTTTCTTTGGGGAATTTATTGAATTATCCTTCCATCAACATGGAGAAGGGCTTTGTCCAGCCCGTGTTAACATGTAATGTAAGTTCATCCTTCTCAAGCCTTCAAACTTTGTTCTAGTATAGATTTGGATAGGCATCATTTCCTCCACTGTTGTTTGCTTTGTTGTTTACATCTGATTGGATGTTTGCAACCACTACCAGTTTCAAATTGTAGTTGTAAAAACATGTTCCTTATGCAGTACAGATCCATTTATTTGCTTATATAATTGTGAAACCTATTACGTGTCTCCTTATTTCTCTTTCAGAGTCGTATCTCTTACGCCAGGCAGAACTTTAGGGAAGATAGTGAGCCAAACCATCTTGTGGACAGCGAGATGACCCCAAGGTCCTGTCTTGATGAAGACAGTGAGTTGAAGCTACTCACCAGCAGGTGTGAGACAACCTCTATGCAGTCGCTGCCTCAATCAGTTCGACTTCTTCAGTCTCAACTTAAAGTGGAAAGGCTTGCTTCAGCTCAGCTCCGACTTGAAGTCAAAGATGCAATGAAGATGTTAGAGGACTGCCGTGCACACCATCAAGCCTTAAATCTAGTGTTGATGCATCTATCGTTGACACAACTGAGGTCTACTCAGCTTCTTCAGCTATTTGGGGGGCCCTTCCTGGCCAGGCCTAGTGCCTTCTGAAGTGCTCTCACTTTTGTATATTCTTTTGTCGGCGCGTTTATTTGCACTGGTGGCGAACTTTGATGCCCAGTGGATGTAATATGTGATAGCCGTGATAGCCTAGCGTAAGTTGCTTGCTTATTTATTTCCTTGTTGTCTTGTTTATTTGTTTGTTTGTAGTCATTGCAGTTCTTTTTCCGCGGTTTGCTAGTGGCTGCAATAACCTATTTTTTAAAACTAGGCTACAATAACCATGGGCTAATATTTACTGTAGTAACACTGGGCCTCCTACGGGCCGTAGAAACAGTGGGCCTTCTACGGGCCGTAGAAACAATGGGCCTTCTAAGGGCCGTAGAAACAATGGACTTTCTACGGGACGTATCATAAATGGGCCTTATACGGGCAGTATGATAACATGGGCCAATAACAGGCCGCATTATGGCCGTAAACGGGCTAGAATTGGAATCGTCCATTCATGGGCCGACCATAACGGGCCATCATTAATAGGCCGTATTTCATGATGCTATGAAAACGGCCCAAGGTATTAACGGACCACAAATGGGTCGACTGTAACCACGGGCTGAATTTGGCCCACAAGCAGAAAATGACAGTAACGGGCCGTAAGTAAACGAATGCTGGAAATGAGCCCAAGAATAAATGGGCTCCGAGAAGGCCGAAAGATAACATGGGCTGGAAACGGCCCAATGGAATAACGGGCCGTTAATGGGTATAAAGTGATACACTATTCATTACGGGCCAGTTTCTCCACGGGCTGTTAATGGGTGTAAAGTGATACACTGTTCATTACGGGCCAGTTTCACCACGGGTCGTTAATAGGCCAAGAGTTACATAGGGCCTCATATGGGCCGAAAGACGTCATGGGCCATACATGGGCGAGAAGTGAAAATGGGCTGGAATCATATTGGGTGGCCCAGATGATGCTACTAGGCCTAATTCGGATAGGGCGTAACGGGCCTTGGCTTAGCGGGCTGTAAATGGGCTATATGCGAACAGGCCATTAACAGGCTTTGCATGGGCCGGCCCGCCACATTTTGACCAAGTCAAACGGGCCGGCCTTTTCACAGGAATGGGCCTCTGTTGGGCTGTGCCACGTGTCGATGTATCATAGGCGCCTTCCGTCCAATGAGTGGATGACATCTGTCCCAACGATGAGCAGGCATGTGTTTCCTCCAGCCAATGATGATTTTACACGTGGAAAATCCCCATTGGTCGGGGCTGTTAACGGGTTATCGGATCCAAAACCCAACCTGATAGCTTAACAGTGTTCCATTACGGTGGATGCCACGTGTCGGTCACCCTTGACGAAAGCACTTCTGTGACGCGCGATTTATCGTCATGGAAGTGGACACTTCCGTGATGATAATTTTGGTAATGTCATGGAACACTTCTCGACAAAGACAAGTATGACTATCTTGATTCTGTCATAAATTTGTCATGGATGTACATGCATGACAAAAAATGCGACCTACTGTGACAAACACGTATCATCACGGAAGTGTATTTTTTGTAGTGAGAGCACGCCATCCGAGGGCGGGAGGCTCAACCCCGCCATGGAAGCCGCGGATTCAACGGCGCTAGAGCCAAACACAGAACTGACCACCAACGAGGCTTGTGTCATCAGAACTGACCAACAATGAAGACCCCGCCAAGCTATGTTTCGAACAGGCTGGACGGGAAGATTGGCGAGCCAACCCCAACGAATAGGCCATGAACGATGACTCAGAAGACAGCAATTATATGCCCCTCCCCGAGGACGAGGTGAGGTCGGCGACGAAGAATTTATCGTGCCTGAGGATCCCGTTGAATAGGAGCGTTTCAAGCGTCGGCTTATAGCCACTGCAAAAAGCCTGAAGAAGAAGCAATAGCAGCTTCGAGCTGATCAAGATCTGCTCATTGATAGATGGACTGAGGTCCTGGTAGTCGAGGAATACGGACTCGAACGCCCAACAAAAAGTTGCCCGAAGCACAAATTGCTACCTCAATTCGACAACGAGGCACCAGAGCTGGCACTACCAGCGCACAATGCGGCTGATCGTCCACCACGTGGCCGAGATGAAATGGCAATTCAGCCCGAACACAAGCTGGCACCACGTCTCCTATCGGATTTCGGGTTCCGGCAGACCCTTGAGGTTTGAACACTGGGGTGCGCGCGGAGGTTTCGCCCTCTACCTACCTGCTCCTCGCCGACTCGCGAGGATCTAAACTACGGAGGGAACAACACAAGAGACACAGAGTTTATACTGGTTCAAGCCACCATTGCGGTGTAATACCCTACTCCAGTGTGTGGCATGGTGGATTGCCTCTTGGGTTGATGATGAACAATACAAGGAAGAAAAGCCTCGCAAGGGCCTATTCTTGGCCGGTGCGATGAACTACTAGGGGGAGTTCAGTCGCTCTCTCTACTGGTTTCTTGGCGAGGATCCTGTTCTGGGTTCTAGATGCTGGATTCTGGATGCCTGATGCCTCTACCCTGGGGGTGGCTAGTCCTATTTATAGGCAAAGGCCCTGGGCCTCTTCCCAAATATTGAGCAGGAAGGGTGCCAACAATTGGCCATTTTGAAGGGGAACATGAGGTACACTTATCCTAACTAAAGTTGGTCCTCGCCTGTCAAAGGCTCTGGTGGTGACGCCTGCTTGGGCTCCACAATGACTTCCTTCCTGCCGTTCGGCTGGTCTTGGTTATGTTGCACCGAAATGGATGCCTTTGCTTGGTGCTCTCGCCTGCACTTGCTCCCTTTGCACCAAAGAGGAAAGGAGGACACTGCGTGGGCATTTGGATCGACGCCTTAGGCGTCATGGTTTGCGTCATGGGCACCTCGTGAGGTACACCTTGAACCCTCCGCCTCCTCGTGAGCCAGCCTGATGAGGCCGTGCCTGAAGAAGCTCCTCGTCGTCCGCCCCGCGAGGCTTGGCCCCTCGCAAGGGTCTTGAGCTTGTGTTGATGAAGATGGGCCGTGCTGGGCCCCCTCCGAGCCACGCCGCAGGCCGCAGGCAGGCAAGTCTGGGGACCCCCGTTCCTAGAACGCCGACAGTAGCCCCCGGGCCCAAGGCGCGCCCGGACTTGGCCGAGCAGAGAGGCGAAAGGGCAAGTGCGAAGCGCCGCGGGCCCTAACAGCCTGCGGCCTTGGGCGCCGCGTGGTGGTTGATTGGACATGGGCGTCTCCACTTCCCCACGACGCCTCGGCGACTGCACGAATTGACAAGTCCCTGCATGCAAAGCGGGTCATGATTACCTGCGAACGTGGAGGTCGGCGGTTGGCCTGCTCTGGCTTTAAGTACGGCACGGCGCGTGCCCTTCCAGTCTATCTCTTCTTGCTTCTCCTTCTTCCCGGTCCTTGCTCCGTCTTGCTGCAATGGCTCCGATCCGTCGGTTCTCTGCGGCCGAGAAGGGAAAGGCTCCCCGAGAGGATCTGACCCGCTTCCGCCGAAGAAACGGCTAGCCATCTACCATCGGGGTGAGGGCGCCCGCCAGGAAGTGTCGAGGCCCTGGTGCGAGCGGCCACCACCAGGGTTCCCGCTTCCCTTGTACGTCCACATCGAGGGCTCTGAAGGAGTCGATGCCGAACGCCACGGGTGGCGCCGCCGTTGGTGTCGGCGGGTCACAAAGGTGTGCATCTTTCCCCCTGGAGTCCACGCCTAGGGCTCCTCCCGAGAGTTCATGCTTCACGCCGCCATGCCTCCTCAGTCTTGTATTCGCCTTCCTCGTTTCTTCACCTCCGTCATCCCGCAGGGGGAACTCCTGGGGCTCTGGCTGCAGCACGCCGGCTGCAGCACCCTCGCGACCGGGGCAGAGGTCGCGGTCGTTGCCTCGGGCGAGGTCTTCATGACTCGAGGCTAGGGCGAGATCGCCCGGGTCTGCAGGACAAGGGGCGCCCTCGCGATCCACCTGGAATACGATGGTGCTTCGGTGATGTTCTTCAAGGTCTTCGATGCGAAGGGTCGCCGGCAGGAGTGCTGCCCCGGGAGAGGCGGTCGGGACCCTGCTACGGTGAGGCCGAGGCCGGCTAACCGCTCCCTTGGCAGCTCCTCAGGCAATGGAGGCGCCAGAGGATCCAGCGACTCCGCCGAGCTCTTCGCGACTCCGGAGACGAGCAACGACAGCTACGAGCCTCCGAGCCTGCGCCGCTCCCGGAGCAGGGCATGCTCATCAGGCCATCGCCGCCTCTGATCTGGATGGGGTTGGCGCCGGTGCCGGACGGCCCACTGTTGATGATGGCGTCTGCCGTGATGGTTCCTGTAGTTAGGACTCCTTAGGATACGTGTCTTTTGTACCTGCGAGGAGCCAAGAATATACCCCGTGGGGGCTTGTAAGGTGTCTGCAGCTCCGTTTGTCAATATGATCCTTATCGTGAAGTGGTGCGAGATGCTTATTTCGTCTTAGCTTAGTTTCTTCCTTTCGGACCTCACGAGGGCTTGGCGCTCTGCGCTGACAGGTCCCGGTCCCAAGGCGGCTTCAGCTGTCGCTGGTATGCCAGGTCGCGATGTCGTGGTCAAGGACAGGAGGTGAGCGGCCCAGGGTCTAGTAAGAACCCCTGAGTCGCGATGCTCAGGAGGTCCCCTTTAGCGCTCAAGCAGCCATCGTTCGGTGAGAAAGGAATGTGATGTTGCTAACATGGGATTGCATTGTATGCGGTGACGGTGCTGCGATAGCTAGTGTTTCCGGAGAGTGACCTATCTCGAGGGTCAGGAAACGCTTCCTGGTGCGGCGCTAGGTCCGTGCCTTGGCTGGCGAGGGGTTGCCTGGCGAGGTCTCTGCCTGCCACTTTCCTCTCGCCTCTGCTCCCCTTTCTGCTCTACGTCCTCGGGTCCTGGCCCTCGAGCGGGTCTCAGCCGTCGCTGGTTTCCGGGGCGCAATGCCGTGGACAAAGCCAGAAGGTGAGGGCTGGAGAGCCGGTAGGAGCCCTGAGTCGCGAAGCTCAGGTACCCCCCCTTTAACGTGCGAGCGGTTCCCGCGAACGAGAGTGAAGAGGACGCCTTGAGGGCCTCGCCTGGTGCTTCTCCTGGGGGGATCCTGCAGACCCACCACAAAAAAGAGCAAAAGTCTGCTATGACAAGCGGCGGTCAGCCGTTAGTTGCTTTGGAGAGGGGACGAGGCACGAAAGGCCTGGCGAGGTGTATTGGGGCACCCGTGAGCCAGCGCGGGACTCACGGGGCCCTACCCCAAGGTGGGTTGCGCCTGGCATCGGGCATTAACCTGTGATGTGTTCCTGCAAATTTGGCCAGATGCCGATGCTCTACGTCCTCGGGTCCCGGCCCTCGAGCTAGTCTCAGCCGTCGCTGGTTTGCCGGGGCGCGATGCCGTGGGCGAAGCCATAGGGTGAGGGCTGGAGAGCCGGTAGGAGCCCTGAGTCGCGATGCTCAGGTACCCCCCCCTTTAATGCGCAAGCTTGGTTAGATGTCGAAGCTCTACGTCCTCGGGTCCCGACCCTCGAGCTGGTCTCAGCCGTCGCTGGTATGCCAGGTCGCGATGTCGTGGACAAGGCCAGAGGGTGAGGGCTGGAGAGCCGGTAGGAGCCCTGAGTCGCGATGCTCAGGTACCCCCCCTTTAACGCGCAAGCTGCCGACATCGAGGAAGAAAAGGTGCCACGGACAGGCACCAAATAACAAGCATGATGGGTCGAATGCATGGCCCAAAGATAAATGCAAAAGGGGTACACGCCGCTTGGTCTGACCTGAGCGACTTGGGGATGATGCAGCCCGAGGGGCGCCCCCAACAAAGTAAGCTAAAAACACGAGCAAAAGGGATACACGCCGCAGGGACGGACCCACGCGGCCTGGGAATGATGCAGCCCTAAGGGCGCTCCCAGCTGGAAAGGAAACTTGAAAGATGTCACCTGATAGTGTTAACGACGAAGGGGTGTTGGTGTAGCAGACTCGGTGGGCTGCGGGAGCCAATCCTCACGAGCCCCTAGGCCCAGGGGCCTCGGGAGGCTCCGGAGACGCTGGTGGCTCCTCGCGGACCATCTCCATCTCCGCCAGGGCTGCGGAACGCCTGACCTCTTGGGCCTCCAGGATGCCCCTCATGAGGCGCTGGTACGTGGCAGCCGCGTTCGGCAAGACATAAGGCATGCGAACGTAGCTGTGGGATGGACCTTCGCAGCGCCCCACTTGCGAGGGCCAGAGGCGCTCCTGAGAGGCGGCTTGGTTGAGCCCTAGTATGTAGATGCAGACGCGCAGCCCACCATCCTCGCCTGGATGGAGGGGCACAGCGGGTAAGCGGCGGCTGCCTCTCTTGACTCTTGACTCCTGTAGCTCCTGAATGGCCTTGCTGACGAACTCCTGAGGGTTTGGCCCTCCTTGCCTTGCTCCTTCTTGGCGGAAACGTGCTTCGAAACACGCCTCCAAGTGGTGCCCAAGCGCCTCCCTCGTGACCTTGGCGAGGTCGGCGGCCCTCCAGGGGAGAGCCCCTGAGCCCTGCCTGAGGAGGGCGCCAGGCGCGCTTCCCTTTGCGATGGAAGGAGGTTCCCCCTGGGCAGACGCGGGCCCTGAGGGGCCTGTCTCCTAAGGGGCCGGGCCGGACGATGTCTTCTTCTCCTTGGGGGCGGCCTTGGGAAGCCTCCTGTTTCCGCGATCCGAGTCTTCCACTGATGCGGCCTAAAGGCTCGTTCCCGGGAGCACACCGCGTCTTTCTCTTCGCAGGGCACCGTGATGACTCCGCCACTTCCTGGCATCTTGAGGACGTTGTAGCCGTGGTGGGTTACGGCCATGAACTTGGCCAGCGATGGGTACCCGAGGATGGCGTTGTATGGCAGGCGAATGTGGGCGACGTCGAAGTCGATGAGCTCGGTGCGGTAGTTGTCGCGTGCCCGAAGGTGACAGGGAGGCGGACCTCCCCAATCAGGACCGTGGAGCCGTCGGTGACTCCGGAGAAAGGCTTGGTTGGCTGAAGCTGATTGTAGGGCACTTGGAGATTGTTGAATGTTTCCATGGATAGGACGTTGATGAGGGTCCTGGTGACTAGCACGTTGCTGATGATTGGGGAACAAAGCATTGGGAGGACTCCGGCTGTGGCCGCGCACTTGAGCTGATCCACTGAGCTGAACGTGATGGTGCACGCCGACCACCCGAGAGGCGCGCGGCCTCGAGCTTGGGAGGACTGCATTTACTTCCGCAGGCGAACTGCTTGAAGATGCGTTGAGAGGTGGGGCTTGAGCTCCGCCCAGATGCAAAGCGATCGCCGCGTGGCTCCCGGAAGCCCCAGCCCCTCGGCCCCGATGACGGTCCTCATTTCTCCTTGGCTGCGGCGGCAGTGGAGGGAGGCCTGTGTTGCCTTGCGAGCGAACCTCGCGAGGCTGATCCCTCCAGTCTCCCTCGCGAGGCGGGTCCTACCAGCGATCCTCGCGAGGTTGGTCGCGCCACCCTTGGCGAGGGCTGCGGTCTTCCCAGCTTCCTGCGTTCCTTCCTCCTCCTCGACCGTAGCCCCGGTCGCTGCGGTTGGGACGTCGGCCAATCCTTCCTTCATGCATGGCTTGGAGCTCTTGGCATTCATTAGTGTTGTGGGTGCGGAGGTCATGGTACACGCAGTACCGACTGCCCTTGGAAGATTAGGGCTGATCTCTGCCCCGCTTGGTGTCTGGTTCTGCCGCGAGCACGGCAGCCCCATTGCGCTTCACGTCCTTGGCCTTGGGTTTCTTCTCTTACGGTGCTGCGGCAGCTCGAGGAGGAGAGCGCCCTTCCTCAACCTGGCGCGCACTTGGTCGCCAAGTTGAACAGCTCCAAGGAAGTGCACAGGTCTTCATGCATCGCCAGCTCCTCCTTCATCTTGACGTCGCGCACGCCGTCGGAGAAGGATGAGATGATGGCCTCCTCGGTCACCATGGGAATCTTGAGGCGTGCGTTGTTGAAGCGCTGGATGTACTTCCGTAGGTTTCCCCTGGTTGCTGCTTGATATGGTGCATGTCGCTCATGGCGGGTGGCCAGTCGTGAGTACCCTGGAAGTTGGCGATGAAGCGAGTGCGCATTTCGTCCCAGGAGGAGATCGTGCCTGGAGCAAGGTTCAGGAGCCAGGTGCGGGCCCCGTCCTTGAGCGCCATGGGAAACCAGTTTTCCATGACCTTCTCGTCTCCGTTGGCAGCTTCGATGCCCAGCTCGTAGAGCTAGAGGAACTCTCCGGGGTCAGCCGTACCGTCGTAGCGAGGAGGCAGGTGTGGCTTGAACTTGCCGGGCCACGCGACGCTGCGCAGCTCGGTGGTGAAGGCGCGGCAGCCTGCTGTGGCCACGGGAGGCCTTGGGTGACAAAGAGCTTGGTCCTGCGGGTCCCCATGCGCTACTGTTGGGAGCAAGCACGGGTCTTGACGTCTTTGGAGCTGGAGCATGGTCGCGACGAGCCGGCGAGGCGCTTCGGGCAGCTTCCAGCAGGCGAGGACTTATTGGCAGCTCTGCTCTTGCCGCTACCGGCGCCGACGGAGCGGGTTCCGCCCGGCACGCGCTTTGGGGCTGGCGCCTTCTTGAGGGGGAGGCGGCCGAGGCGCCCCAGAGCTCCATCGCCAGCGCAGGCGGTGCAGTGCGGTGGCCAGGGACGGACGGCGCAGGAGAGCCCCCTGCGGCACGGACGAGCTCGGCGACGTGGTCGAGCCATTCTTCGAAGACGTCGTCGACGGGGCGGTAGCGCAGGAGCTCGTTTGCCATGATGAGCGCAGCTCGAGCCTCCATGGGCGCGCGGAATGCGCGAGACGAAGAACCAGCTGGGGTGAGCGAGGGGGTAGCAGTGCAGCCGTCTTGCCTCACGGAGGGATGCTGGGACGGTGCTTGCTGCTCGTTCCCCGCCGGGACGGTGGCGGCGTTGACGGCAGGTGACGGGGAACGACGTGGGCGCCCACCAACGGGAGCCGTCTGGGCAACACGGGAAGCGAGGGCGGCTTTGCGCTTGGCGCAGGCCCGACGAGCGTCATACATGGATGCGATGGTCGGAGGAGAACAGGGCGACGGAAGACGAATTCCGGCGCACCCCTACCTGGTGCGCCAAATGTCGGATTTTGGGTTCCGGTAGACCCTTGAAGTTCGAACACTGGGGTGTGCATCGAGGTTTCGCCCTCTACCTACCTGCTCCTCGCCGACTCGCTAGGATCTAAACTACGGAGGGAACAACACAAGTGACACGGAGTTTATACTGGTTCAGGCCACCATTGCGGTGTAATACCCTACTCCAGTGTGTGGCGTGGTGGATTGCCTCTTGGGCTAATGATGAACAATACAAGGAAGAACAGCCTCGTGAGGGTTTGTTCTTGGCCGGTGCGATGAACTACTAGGGGGAGTTCAGTCGCTCTCTCTACTGGTTTCTTGGCGAGGATCCTGTTCTGGTTCTAGATGCTGGATTCTGGATGCCAGGTGCCTCTACCCTGGGGGTGGCTAGTCCTATTTATAGGCAAAGGCCCTGGGCCTCTTCCCAAATATTGAGCGGGAAGGGCGCCAACAATTGGCCATTTTGAAGGGGAACATGAGGTACACTTATCCTGACTAAAGTTGGTCCTCGCCGTCAAAGGCTCTGTGGTGGCCTTTGCTTGGGCTCCACAATGACTTCCTTCCTGCCGTTGGGCTGGTCTTGGTCTTGTTGCACCGAAATGGATGCCTTTGCTTGATGCTCTCGCCTGCGCTTGCTCCCTTTGCACCAAAGAGGAAAAGAGGACACTGCGCGGGCTGGCGCCCGACTGGCGCCCTTGGTCGTCATGGCTTGCGTCATGGGCACCTCGTGAGGTACCCCGCCTTGAACTCTCCGCCTCCTCGTGAGCCAGCCTGATGAGGCCGTGCCTGAAGAAGCTCCTCGTCGTTCGCCCCGTGAGGCTTGGCCCCTCGCGAGGGTCTTGAGCTTGTGTTGATGAAGATGAGCCATGCTGGGCCCCCTCTAAGCCACGCCGCAGGCCGCAGGCAGGCAAGTCTGGGGACCCCCATTCCCAGAACGCCGACATTGCCGAACAAATAGGAACACAACAACTCGGGGATACACACACGACCTGTGGTACGACTTGGAGAACAAAGCAGGCCAGACCAGATCGATCTACAGATCACGGGGATGCGCCCCGATGCGCGCGACAGCCACCACGCCGGATATGACAAATACACACCTGCCCGGGCCGAAACCGCAGACCGGCTCCATTTGAGATGTGTCGCGATGTAGCCCGGCACAGAGGCGCCGTGCACCCCCTATGCTTCACTGATGAAGTAATGGAACATGAATTCCCAAAAGGGTTTAAACCCATAAATATTGAATCATATGATGGAACAACAGATCCTATGGTATGGATCGAGGACTTCCTTCTCCATATACATATGGCCGCGACGATGACCTCCATGCCATCAAGTATCTCCCGCTAAAACTCAAGGGACTAGCTATGCACTGGTTGAACAGTCTGCCCGAAAATAGTATTGGCAGTTGGGAGAACCTGGAAGATGCATTCCTTGACAACTTCCAAGGCACTTATGTCCGACCTCCGGATGCCGATGACCTAGGTCATATAATCCAACAGCCCAGAGAGTCAGCCAGGAAATTCTGGACTCGGTTCTTAACTAAAAAGAACCAAATCGTCGACTGTGTGGACGCTGAAGCCCTAGCGGCCTTTAAGCACAACATCCGTGACGAGTGGCTTGCTCGACACCTCGGCCAAGAAAAGCCGAAGTCCATGGCAGCCCTCATGACGCTCATGACCCGCTTCTGTGCGGGCGAGGATAACTGGCTAGCTCGCAGCAACAGCACCTCAAGTAAACCTAGCACTTCGGAAACCAGAGATAGCAATGGCAAGCCCCGACGCAGTAAACACAGGCGTCGAAATAATGGTGATAACTCTGAGGACACGGCCGTCAATGCTGGATTCAGTGGCCCCAAGTCCGGGCAGCGGAAAAGACCATTTAATAGAAACAATCCGGGGCCTTCCAACCTGGACCGCATACTCGATCGTCTGTGCCAAATCCACGGCACCCCCGACAAGCCAGCCAATCATACCAACAAAGAATGTTGGGTCTTTAAATAGGTCGGTAAGTTAACCACCGAAAATGGAGAAAAGGGATTGCAAAGCGACGACGAGGAGCAACCCCGGTGTAACATCCCTAGCTTCTGGCTATGCCTAGTGCTAACCTTTGGTGATGCATCATGTTTACTTTTCACATAAAATTGAAAAGGGGATTGCCTAAACCCTAGCATCAAAGGAATTCACTAGGTTCAACCAAAATATCCTCAGTGAATCCAAATGGCTTTCAAAAATGTTCATCATTTCTGGATAATGTTTGAAACAATAGCCAGAGGTGTTGCACATTTTTCCATGTCATATTTGGGCTCTGAATTAAATCATATAGTATTTGCATTTGGGTATTTAAATGCTATTGAATATTTTAAATGCTCAAATAATCATAAACTAAAATGTTTACTGTTGGATATATTCTAAACAGTAGCCATGATTAGTTTCATGATTTTTGGATCTGTTTAAGTATTTTTAATAAAGCCACAAAGTTGTAGAAAAATAGAAAACAGTAATTAAAATAGAAAACGGAGAGAGAGAGGAAACTACCTGGGCCGCTTACCTGTCTAGCCTGGCGGCCCAAGTGGCCGGCCCAGCCCACCACAACCTCCTCCCTGTCGTCTTCCTCCCTCGCCAGAAGGACGGAGGCGCGTGGCCGCCCAGCCCGCCACCTCCTCCTCCCCCCCGCCTGCTGCTCTTCCCGGCCCCTCCTAGTGACGCCACGACGATGCCCCGTGTCCCCTCGCTCCTCTCCCTCACTCGCTACACCCTCTCCCCTCCTCTGCTCTCTCTCCCTCTCACCACCGAACGCCACCGCCATCGCCGTTCGCCATAGCCGCAGCCGCAGCCAACCCCGAGCCTCTCCGACGTGTCCACGAGCATCGCCATGCCTCCCTCGTCATCTCCGTCTAGCCACGCATCGCCGGAGGCCCTGCATCGACGCCGTCTTATCGTCTTTGTCGCCGGCCGCTGGAGATCCCTCCCGCTGCCCCGCTCGCTCCGGTGCTTCCCCGAGCACGCCAAGGCCACCTCTGAACTCGCCGTAAGCTCCTCTACTGACCCCCTACTCACATGCCCACTAGCTCATCGTAGCCCTCGTTTCCGTCGAGACCGAAACCTCACCGGCGTCGGACTTGAAGCTGTCGTCGTTTTGATTCGTCTTCGTCCAAACCGAGCGCGTCACTGCACTCAGTGCACTCCCAGGAGCCCGTAGCGCCCACCAGCTCCTCCTCCCATGCACCGTGGTGCCGAATCCGTCGTTGCCCGAACTCCGACCACCGCCTTAGAGCTCGCCGCCGTCGGCTCAGGCCACCCCAGCTCCTCCCGTTCGCTCCATTAGATGCGCCGCATTTCCAACTAGCCGTAGCTGCAAACCACGAGTAAAACGGTGCCCTGTAGAGCATTCCCGAGCCGCCCCGTTGTCCCTGTCGTCGCCAGCGACGAGCCGTGGACCAGGTCCGGCGGGTTTGACCCCGTTTGACCGGGGTTTGCCTTCCCCCTGACACACTGACGTGTGGGCCAGGCCCCTGCTTAATTAAGCGATAGATTAATTAGCGTTAATTAAATTAGTTAGTTAGGTTAGCCAATGACATGTGGGCCCAGGCCTTAACTAAAATAGATTAGGTTTAGTTTAATTTTAATTAACCCTGTTGGTTAACTGTGTCACTGACGTGTCGACCCCACCGGTCAGGTTTGACCTGGACCAACCCGTTGACTTGGTGACGTCATCAGTGAGGTCATGCTTGTGCAAAGAACTCTTCTGGATTTTAAATAAATCTTAAATGGTTTATTTATTTCAGAAAATGTTATAAACTTCTAAAAATTATAGTAATTCAACCGTGACTCCAAATCAAACAAATTATATATGAAAAATTATCAGAAAAATTCAAGGAATCCATCTGTACCATTTTCATGCATGTTTGAACAATGTTTGTCCTCTGTTTTGGAAAAAAACAAATAAAGGGCATTTAAATAATCATATATGGAGTTGGAATTTGAATCATGTATTCAAACCAACTTCATTTAAATCATAGCTAGGTGTATTAGCTCAAATCACAGCATATTGCCATGTCATGATCATGCATCATATTGTGCATTGCATTGATTGTGTTTCCTTCTGTGTTGCTGGTATTTGTCCCCTCTCGATAGACGTGGTTTCGACGATGAGTTCGATGACACCGATGAAGAACTATATTATCTTCAGAAGTGCCAGGCAAGCAAAACCCCCTTGTTCATTCCGATACAATCCCACTCTCTCGCCCTGCTCTCTTTTACTGCATTAGGACAACAACGATTCATCTGTTACTTGCTGCGGTAGCTGAACCCCTTTATCCTCTGCATGACCTATCATTTCCACAGTAAATAGATGAAACCCACTAGCATGAGTAGGAGTTGTTTGAGCCCTGATGTGCCTACTCATTCATGCTTGTTTGTCATGCCAGCTATTGCTTAGAGTTGTGTCAGGTCTGATTCATCCGGGATGAATCAGAGGTGTGTGAACATGTCCTACTATGTGTGAGCTAAGTGTGTGAACACGATTTGGTAAAGGTAGCGGTGAGAGGCCATGTAGGAGTACATGGTGGGTTGTCTCGTTGAAGCCGTCCTTAGGAACTGAGTTCTGTGTTTGTGATCCATGATTCAGCTACTACCATGCATTGGGCCCTGAAATATGACCCCGCTCGAATTCTTAATCACCCTTGTCCTCTATCTAGGAGTTGCAAGTAGTTTCTGGTATTTGTAGTATGCTGGAGGCCGTGCGCAGCGCTGACCTGAGGGGTGGGCTGTGATGCGGTAGGCACGTGGCCGGGTATACCGGGCACCCGTTTGGTGTCACGGAACCCTGTACACATCGTTTGGGGCTGTGAGCGAAACTCCGGCCGGATCTCCTCATGGATGGAACCCCAATAGGTGATAAACCTGGAATAGAGACTTGAGTGTTTAGGTAGGTCGTGGTCTACACCCACGTCGGCTTTCGCTTGAAGTCTGTCGAGCACATGTCGTGTGCAGACGCTAAGTGGTGGAAACATGTATGAAGAAGTACACCCCTGCAGGGTTAATATGATCTATTCGAATACCCGTGTCCGCGGTGAAGGACTTCTGGGTTGCCTATAACAGT
Organism: Aegilops speltoides; assembly: GCA_021437245.1. Lineage (NCBI taxonomy): Eukaryota > Viridiplantae > Streptophyta > Magnoliopsida > Poales > Poaceae > Aegilops > Aegilops speltoides. Next base: position 134,007,342 of record CM038141.1, read on the forward strand.
TCATAGACAAGTGAACTAGATACTCTAAAATACGCAAGATAAGCGTGAGTGCTATGGATGGCATTCCCGCAGGGAGACGGGAGCGGATCCATAGTGGTGTATTGATATGGTGAATATGTGGACTCGTGTGTGCCACCTCAAATGAGTTACTTGCAGTCGTAGTTCAGGATAGCCACCGAGTCAAGCTGGCTTGCTGCAGTTAAACCCCACCATCTCCTTTGTTGATAATGATGCATATGTAGTTAGTTCTGATGTAAGTCTTGCTGGGTACATTTGTACTCACGTTTGCCTATTCTATGTTTTTGCAGAGAGACTTCAGTCTCGCTAGTAGTTCCATGTGGACTTCGACGTTTAGCTTGTTACCTCAGCTACGGTCTTGTGCCCTCGGCAGGATCTAGTAGATAGTCAGGCTTTTCAGCCTTTTTCATTTGTAGATGTCTGTACTCAGACATGATAAGCTTCTGCATGTGCTTGATCTGTATGCTCTGAATGTTGGGTCATGAGACCCATGCTTGTAATATCTCGCTCCTCGGAGCCTAATGAATACATACTTGAGTCGTAGAGTCATGTTGTGATGCCATGTTGTATTTGCACATATCAGGCATATTGTGTGTATGTTATTGAAATGCTTGGTATGTGTGGTATCTGACTATCTAGTTGTTTATCCTTGGTAGCCTCTCTTACCGGGAAATGTCTCCTAGTGTTTCCACCAAGCCATGGTAGCTTGCTACTGCTCCGGAACACTTAGGCTGGCCGGCATGTGTCCTTCTTCGTTCTCGTGTCTCGTCCTTCGAAATGTCACGCGATGAATACCGAGTCCTGTTAGCCGCTTCAGCCGGTTCACCGGAGTCCTCGCTAGCCCAGTGCTACAGACTGATTCACTCAATGATGACCGACACGTTCGATCTTTGGGTCATGGATGCACGACCTGTAAGTATGTGCCACTTTGGGTTTACGACTAGCCATGTCAGCCGGGCTCCTTATCATATGGATGCTAGCGACACTATCATATCGTGTGCCAAAAGGCTAAACGGTCCCGGCAAAGGTAAGGCGACACCGTGGGAATACCGTGTGTGAGGCCGCAAAGTGATATGAGGTGTTACATGCTAGATCGATGTGGCATTGAGTCGTGGTCCCGACAGCTTTGGTATCGAGCTTGATTGCTGTAGGATTACCAAGCCAAACTGGTGAAGTTGAGTCTAGAAATGCTTTAGTTATATAAGGAATTGATTGTGGGATGGAGCGTAAGGCTCTTTTTACTCCTTATACCTTATGCCCTTCTGATCTGAGTCATCCTATCTTTCCTACGGGGTTAAGGAACTAGGCTATCTCCTCTTTCTATCAGGATCACGTGTTACTAATCTGTAGACTTGTAAGATTGTTGGACTTAAGCCTCGTTTCAATTCCTATTACTTCCGTATGTAAACTGTTGATCTCGAAACCTTGATATTGTGCTTCTGAGTGGCTATGCCACCATTTTTGTAGTATGTCTCCAAACTTTTTGAGCATTTACAACCGTTATGCTGTCCGAGTCATCCTAGGTTTCTAAATAGTCTGATGCATTTGCAAATCCTTTCCGTCCGTCCTCAATGTTCCTTTGGGCCATATTAACCACACTAATAGTTGAGTTGAGGTATTCTATTGCCTCGACATATATGTTGGAATTATTATTATGACCCTAGGTGTCCTAGCGGGATCATCTAGTAATCTAGCCATGATTTGTGTCCCAGTGTGATGATTCTGGCCTTTATTCTCGAAAGCATCCTGTGATGCCACTTAGTAGTAGGTATTCTACTTCTGGGTTTCTGAACCAGAGATTCACACTACTTATTTCATGTTGATAGTGTTTGCTAGTCCCTTTAGGAAATTAGTAATCTTTGCATTAGTCCTCGAGGTCCGTGGTATTTCCTTCTTCCAAATACTATGAACCACTTACGGCAGATGTTTGTTGGATCAAAAGATCACAATCAGAGTACTCTTGAGGAGTTCTCTATTCTATATTGCGACTCTGCCAGTTCTACTTTTCTGCATGGGTTATCCGGAAGAAACCTGTTGAACTTGATTCGACATACTAACCTATGCATCCACAACTCAAAAAGTTATATGTTCCTTGAGTTGTTCCTCCTTAGATGTTTTCCGACCATCGTCTATCAATTGATAGTTAGGAGTAATTGTGCATCAGTGTTATCGATGCTTATTACTCTTGTGGTCCGTCAAGCCATTCTATTCCGGAGTGACTAGGAGAAACAAACTCCAGAACCCCATCCATATCCAGGATTGGGTCAAAGCAGTTGTACTCCGCAGATCAAAATGCCAACCCAGCTTTTGATTCTGTTCTACCCTGAAGTATTACCGTCTTTATGTCAGGATTTTCATGAGAATTGCACCGACTCTTGTGAATTCTTGACGTAGTGATACTTCTCGCCATCATTACTCATTCCTCGGTTCTGTGTTGTTGCAACCGGAATGCCGACAAGTAAATCGTGATGTGTGAAATCTATACGCCTAGCAACTCCGTTGCTTGATAGTAAATGGAAAACATTCTCATACTTAGCGTGTTGGTTATTAAATCATCATTCTAAGACAGATCATGCTACCTAGTCCTTATTTCTGGTGCACTCTTCGATCAATGAGTTAGGATTGTGTCAAACGCTCGCTCTTTTGATCATATCATCTTGCCCTGAAAAGCAAGATTGTTCTCGAGCTTAGTAACATATCGGTGGTTCGTGATTTTCCGAATATCTTCTCGGAGGTATCACCAGATCGTCACCTGACCGCTATGTTGAGTTCGTGATCAAGATGGTTTATTCCTGTAAACCACCCTTTCTCCAAGAATTCGTGTTGGATACCCCTGAGGTAGTTGGTTAAGCTAAACAACAACTTGGAGAGTTGGATGATAAAAGCTTGTCCGACTTAGCTCATCCCAAAGGGACATCTTTGTGTGTGTGAGTTGAAGAAAGATGATATCTTCACCAATTGGTCCTCGTGATCAGTTGTTGGATCTATTGCCTTGTCAAAACTTTGACTTGAGTATGGGCCATCGTCAAGTCAAATCAGAACCAACGATGTTCTTAATGTTGTCTTACTCGTGGTTGATCCCCCGAGCATACACCATTATATCCTTTGGTCTGACCAATACTATCACTTGTTCTCATAATTATGGAATTCCATTTTTATGGAAGCTAGGACGAATTGTAGTTGAGCCCATCGACAACATCCTTATCTCCTCCATGATTTTGCCGAACATCCAACTAGTGTTGGAAACTTCTATAAGCATTATCTTCATGTCCCGTTCACGAAGCATGTGTTGGATGAAAGAAGTGACTTTCTCAGATTCATGTGCATTTGGTGCAAGTTGCCGCCATGAGTTCGAGACAGATTGTTTTTGTTTCCTCTGGAACCATCCCAAGTCAGTCATGCATGTGCAAAGTATGCTATGGTTTGACAGGCTCGCTACCTCCATTCCACATGTATCTCCTAGTACACCAAGCCACTGGTTGATTTGTTCAAGGAGAAGAAGCTCCTTCTTAAGAGTATACCTTATGTAAGGACTTTGATATCCTCGATGATGGTTTCCCACCTGAACTCATTAGTGTTTTATTATAAGACTACTATGTGGTCATGCTTGTCTGAGACAGCGTGTTCACATATGTGGAGCAGAACCAGCTCATGTTTTGGAGCTTGCTATCGTAGTTCATTCCCTGAGGTTCTCGCAATGTCATCTCGTCGATTTGTGTTGCAAAATTTCATTTTCTTTCCAGACATGTTGTCTAAAATATTCTTTTACCAACCAGATCTGAATCTTAGGCAGATATGATGGTTGGAACTTTTCCAAGATCTATGAAGTAGGCTCTAGCAAGGTTGATGTTTTGGCTGACACACCTACCCGGAAGATCTATTATTGTAGCATCTTGACTGATTAAATTTACCATCTTCTCCATGAGGATGTTTTGCAACTTATTCTGGAAGTTGTTCCTTATGGATCCTTTGTCTTCCCAAAGTCTGACCTATACTTGATGGCCACGTTAATGCTTTAAGTATGACTATGGTATGTAGAACATCAAGGAGGACATTATAAGCGGAGTGCTAAATGTCTCTTGGTCGATCATCCAGATTTCGTTCCCTTGGCCTCGCCAAGGTAAAATCTGAGCAAGTGTTATCCTCCTTTGCATCTGCATTGTCCATCACTATTCATCATGGTAGTATGATGTGTTGCCAGGATCCCCGACACGGGTGTTGGTAAGACTTTGATGATTATGGAAATGCTCAAGTTCTTGAGAGCATGTTCACGCACTAGGATATATCCTCGGTACCAATTGAAATGTGCTTTCCGTTTGCCGAGTTGTTCTATAATCATAGTATCCTTCCTGATCTGAGTATGCCATTCCGACGAACTCCTTCAAACGATCATTTGTGAATTGCCTTAGACTGGTATAGAGAGTTATAATGATCCTTGTATCAAAAGTAATTCTTTTTGCCACTTCAAAGGATAAATCTACGAGTCACCTTCCCTGAGGTGCCCCGTTACGGAATCATGGCAATTTTTCCTCGCTAATTTGAAAACCTCATCAATTGTTTCTTCTGTCCTTTTACGGGGTGTTTTGCCCCTCGGCTCAAGAGATGTTCAATGTCTCATTCCGTAAGTTGATCTTGAGTGTTCGATCTTCGAGGAGATTGTTTTCTATAGAGTTTTCTTTTGTCATCCTCAAGTTGGATAAAGATCTCGAAAGTGAAGACGTCAAGATCAATTTGAAGCAATGAATCAACATCTTCGAGAAGGGCAAATGGATCATGAAGATTGTGATAGTTTTGTGACCCCCCCCCCTTCATCTTACCCTACGCTTGAATCTCGGGACGAGATTCTTGTTTAGTGGGGGTGAGTTGTAACATCCCTAGCTTCTGGCTATGCCTAGTGCTAACCTTTGGTATTGCATCATGTTTATTTTTCACATAAAATTGAAATGGGGATTGCCTAAACCCTAGCATCAAAGGAATTCACTAGGTTCAACCAAAATATCCTCAGTGAATCCAAATGGCTTTCAAAAATGTTCATCATTTCTGGATAATGTTTGAAACAATAGCCAGAGGTGTTGCACATTTTTCCATGTCATATTTGGGCTCTGAATTAACTCATATAGTATTTGCATTTGGGTATTTAAATGCTATTAAATATTTTAAATGCTCAAATAATCATAAACTAAAATGTTTACTCTTGGATATATTCTAAACAGTAGCCATGATTAGTTTCATGATTTTTGGATCTGTTTAAGTATTTTTAATAAAGCCACAAAGTTGTAGAAAAATAGAAAACAGTAATTAAAATAGAAAACGGAGAGAACTACCTGGGCCGCTTACCTGTCCAGCCTGGCGGCCCAAGTGGCCGGCCCAGCCCACCACCGCCTCCTCCCTGTCGTCTTCCTCCCTCGCCAGAAGGACGGAGGCGCGTGGCCGCCCCGCGCCGACCACCTCCTCCCCCCTGCCTGCTTGGCTCTTCCCCGGCCCCTCCTAGCGATGCCACGACGATGCCCCGTGTCCCCTCGCTCCTCTCCCTCACTCGCTGCACCCTCTCCCCTCCTCTGCTCTCTCTCCCTCTCACCACCGAACGCCACCGCCGCCACCGTTCGGCATAGCCGCAGCCGCAGCCAACCCCGAGCCTCTCCGACGTGTCCACGAGCATCGCCACGCCTCCCTCGTCCTCTCCGTCTAGCCACGCATCGCCGGAGGCCCTGCATCGACGCCGTCTTATCGTCTTTGTCGCCGGCCGCTGGAGATCCCTCCCGCCGCCCCGCTCGCTCCGGTGCTTCCCGAGCACGCCAAGGCCACCTCTGAACTCGCCGTAAGCTCCTCTACTGACCCCCCCTACTCACATGCCCACTAGCTCATCGTAGCCCTCGTTTTTGTCGAGACCGAAACCTCACCGGTGCCGAACTTGTCGCTGTCGTCATTTTGGTTCATCTCCATCCAAACCAAGCGCGTCACTGCACTCAGTGCACTCCCAGGAGCCCGTAGCGCCCACCAGCTCCTCCTCCCATGCACCGTGATGCCGAATCCGTCATTGCCCGAACTCCGGCCGCCGCCTTGGAGCTCGCCGCCGTCGGCTCAGGCCACCCCAGCTCCTCCCGTTCACTCCATTAGATGCACCGCATTTCCAGCTAGCCGTAGGCGCAAACCACGAGTAAAACGGTGCCCTGTAGAGCATTCCCGAGCCACCACGTCGTCCCTGTCGTTGCCGGCGACGAGTCGTGGACCAGGTCCGGCGGGTTTGACCCCGTTTGACCGGGGTTTGACTTCCCCCTGATACACTGACATGTGGGCCAGGCCCCTGCTTAATTAAGCGATAGATTAATTAGGATTAATTAAATTAGTTAGTTAGGTTAGCCAATGACATGTGGGCCCAGGCCTTAACTAAACTAGATTAGGTTTAGTTTAATTTTAATTAACCCTGTTGGTTAACTGTGTCACTGACGTGTCGACCCCACCGGTCAGGTTTGACCTGGACCAACCCGTTGACTTGGTGACGTCACTGTGAGGTCATGCTGACGCAGTAACTCTTCTGAATTTTAAATAAATCTTAAATGGTTTATTTATTTCAGAAAATGTTATAAACTTCTAAAAATCATAGTAATTCAACCGTGACTCCAAATCAAACAAATTATATATGAAAAATTATTAGAAAAATTCAAGGAATCCATCTGTACCTTTTTGATGCATGTTTGAACAATGTTTGTCCTCTGTTTTGGACAAAACAAATAAAGGGCATTTAAATAATCATATATGGAGTTGGAATTTGAATCATGTATTCAAACCAACTTCATTTAAATCATAGCTAGGTGCATTAGCTCAAATCACAGCATATTGCCATGCCATGATCGTGCATCATATTGTGCATTGCATTGATTGTGTTTCCTTCTGTGTTGCCGGTATTTGTCCCCTCTCGATAGACGTGGTTTCGACGATGAGTTCGATGACACCGATGAAGAACTATATTATCTTCAGAAGTGCCAGGCAAGCAAAACCCCCTTGTTCATTCCGATACAATCCCACTCTCTCGCCCTGCTCTCTTTTACCGCATTAGGACAACAACGATTCATCTGTTACTTGCTGCGGTAGCTGAACCCCTTTATCCTCTCCATGACCTATCATTTCCACAGTAAATAGATGAAACCCACTAGCATGACTAGGAGTTGTTTGAGCCCTGATGTGCCTACTCATTCATGCTTGTTTGTCATGCCTGCTATTGCTTAGAGTTGTGTCAGTCGATTCATCAGGGATGAATCGGGGTGTGAACATGTCCTACTATGTGTGAGCTAAGTGTGTGAACACGATTTGGTAAAGGTAGCGGTGAGAGGCCATGTAGGAGTACATGGTGGGTTGTCTCATTGAAGCCGCCCTTAGGAACTGAGTTACGTGTTTGTGATCCATGACTCAGCTACTACCATGCATTGGGCCTGAAATATGACCCGCTCGACTTCTTAATCACCCTTGTCCTCTGTCCGGGAGTTACAAGTAGTTTACGTGTTTGTAGTATCTTTGGAGGCCGTGCTTGGCGCTAACTTTGAGGGTGGGCTATGATGCGGTAGGCACGTGGCGGGTATACCGGGCACCCGTTTGGTGTCACGGAACCTGTACACATCGTTTGGGGCTGTGGCGAAACTCGGTCGGATCTCCTCATGGATGGAACCGAATAGGCGATAAACCTGGAATAGAGACTTGAGTGTTTAGGTAGGTCGTGGTCTACACCCACGTCGGCTTTAAGCTTGAAGTCTGCCGAGCACATGTCGTGTCTGACGCTAAGTGGTGGAAACATGTATGAAGAAGTACACCTGTAGGGTTAATATGATCTATTGAATACCCGTGTCCGCGGTGAAGGACTTCGGGTTGCCTATAACAGTTCATAGACAAGTGAAAGTGGATACTCTAAAATCGCAAGATAGCGTGAGTGCTATGGATGGCGTTCATGAGGAGACGGAGCGGATCCATAGTGGTGTATTGATATGGTGAATATGTGGACTCGTAGCGCCACCTCAAATGAGTTACTTGCGATCGTAGTTCGGGATAGCCACCGAGTCAAGCTGGCTTCTGCAGCTTAAACCCCACCATCTCCTTTGTTGATAATGATGCATATGTAGTTAGTTACGATGTAAGTCTTCTTTGGGTACATTTGTACTCACGTTTGCCTATTTTATGTTTTTGCAGAGAGACTTCAGTCTCGCTAGTAGTTCCATGTGGACTTCGACGTTTAGCTTGTTACCTCAGCTACGGTCTTGTGCCCTCGGCAGGATCTAGTAGATAGTCAGGCTTTTCAGCCTTTTTCATTTGTAGATGTCTGTACTCATACATGATAAGCTTCTGCATGTGCTTGATCTATATGCTCTGAATGTTGGGTCATGAGACCCATGCTTGTAATATCTCGCTCCTCGGAGCCTAATGAATACATACTTGAGTCGTAGAGTCATGTTGTGATGCCATGTTGTATTTGCACATATCGGGCATATTGTGTGTATGTTATTGAAATGCTTGGTATGTGTGGGATCTGACTATCTAGTTGTTTATCCATGGTAGACTCTCTTACCGGGAAATGTCTCCTAGTGTTTCCACCGAGCCATGGTAGCTTGCTACTGCTCCGGAACACTTAGGCTGGCCGGCATGTGTCCTTCTTCGTTCTGTGTCCATCCCTTGAGAAATGTCACGCGATGAATACCGGAGTCTGTTAGCCCGCTACTGCCCGGTTCACCGGAGTCTGCTAGCCCAGTGCTACAGCTTGGATTCACTTGTCGATGACCGACACGTTCGATCTTTGGGTCATGGATGCTGTCCTGTAAGTATGTGCCACTTTGGGTTTACGACTAGCCATGTCAGCCGGGCTCCTTATCATATGGATGCTAGCGACACTATCATACGTGTGCCAAAAGGCATAAGCGGTCCCGGGCAAAGGTAAGGCGACACCCGTGGGAATACCGTGCGTGAGGCCGCAAAGTGATATGAGGTGTTACATGCTAGATCGATGTGGCATTGAGTCGGGGTCCTGACACCCGGCCGCCGAATATAGGGGGACAGAAGAAGTTTCCTCTCCAAGTGAAAACGGTGAATATGATATATGCTACCCATATCCCCAAAAGGGAGTGGAAGCGCGCACTAAGGGACATCTACGCGATGGAGCCAGTCGCCCCAAAATACAACCCGTGGTCCTCTTGTTCGATCACCTTAGATCGAAGGGACCATCCGACCAGTACCCGTCACGGCAGTTCAGCCGCAATGGTGCTTGACCCTATCATTGACGGATTCCACCTCACACGCGTCCTCATAGACGGTGGCAGCAGCCTGAACCTGCTTTATCAGGATATAGTGCACAAAATGGGTATTGATCCCTCATGGATCAAGCCCACCAAAACCACCTTTAAAGGTGTCATACCAGGTGTGGAGGCCTGCTGTACGGGCTCAATCACACTGGAAGTGGTCTTCGGATCCCCGGATAATTTCCTAAGCGAAGAGTTACTCTTCGATATCGTCCCCTTCCGTAGTGGTTATCACGCACTGCTCGGACGAACTGCATTCGCTCGTTTCAATGCGGTGCCGCACTATGCCTACCTTAAGCTCAAGATGCCCGGACCTAGCGGCGTTACAACAATCAATGGAAATAAGGAGCGCTCCCTCCATACTGAGGAGCACACCGCGAACCTTGCAGCAGAAGTACAGAATAGCCTTCTTAGGAAAAACCTCAATTCGGCAATAAAGCCCCCGGACACTGTTAAGCGGGTTCGCGCTACGTTGCAACAGGACCATCCGGCTCGTTCAGAGCTCAGCTAGCAATTCGGCCTTCGTCCCATTCCCAGGAAAGCGGTGAAATTTGTACCACGCGTACATAACTACGCACTTAAAATACCATGGGAACGGGCGGAGGCACCGCTAGACCACGGACCACAATGCGGCTCAACCGCTCCTGGATCCGCATACCTTCACTTTTTCTCTTTCTTTCAGATTTCTTCTCTTCTCGAGGCCTTTTCTGATAAACCTGCTCATCGGACCCGTAGCGGGATGGATACACCAAGAAAGCTAGGGGCTCGGACGTACAAGGGAATACCCAGGTGGTCTTTGCTAATGATCATCATACCTTCTTTAACTACCCGCACGCAACTCGCTCTTGGTCATGGAATGTTAAATAGCCTTATTTGCTTATTACACTGCTCATACGCCTTGACGTATTAATCAAATTACAATGAAAATTAATTGGCAGTGTTTGCATTTTACCTGACTTTTCCTTGTCTACTTATTTTTCATCGCACCCGTACATTCTGGTACGCCTTAATTCGCCAGGGGCTTCATTGTACCCCCATAACAGGCCAAGAAAGTTTGAACACTTTTACAGTGCAGTTCGGCACCCCGAACTTATAGCATTATATGCATTGGCTCTGAATCATGTCTTTGGTCAACAGTTGGGTTGCCCGGCTCCTGTGCTTGCTACCCTACGTTCCTCTATATCGGCCAGGATAGTAAAGGGAGAACTACTGCGATTGTGTCCCGGTTCTTCCGGATGAGCACCTCAGTAGAGAAAGTCAAAAACTGACTATCATGATGCGGCGAGAGCTGGTCAGCTGTTCGAGAGGTCACAAAATCCTTAACGATTTCTTCCGCACTATGCGATAACTAATGCATCGTGCGATGGATCGGTTTTTATCCGATCAGGTGTTTTCTAATGCCCCAAGTTCGGTCTTCCGAACACTAGGGGCTACGCCTACCTTTCTTTTGTCAAACTCCTATGGCTAAGTGAGGGTGATAAAGCCTTATAGTTCGATTGCCTGGTTTGTCGCACTAAACACCTCCTTTAAGGACCAAAAATCTGGAGTAAAGAGTGTTTAGATTCATCCCGAACACCCCCATACTTCCTACGTGGGGGCAGAAGCCGACGACTGGCCAACTCTTAGCATTACTTTAAAAACGGCCGCATAGGAGGTAATAGTTTGAATAACAAGCATTATTTTACATAACTTGTTTCATATTACAGCATAGGATAACATGCATCCATTCATGGGAAGATAATATCCTTGGAACACTGCTCTGCCACAAGGCGGGATCCCTTCAGGACACTGTCATAATATAACTCGGGCTTGCGGCGCTCTTTCCCTTTGGGCGGTCCCTCGGTCATTAGCTTCACAGCATCCATCTTCGCCCAATGCACCTTGGCGCGGGCAAAATCCATTCACGCACCTTCGATGCAGACCGACCGCTTGATGGCGTCCAGCCGAGGATAGGCACTAACCATCCGCTTCACGAGTCCGAAGTAGCGGTTGGGAATCGGTTCGGCAGGCCATAGCGGGATAATCAAATCCTTGAGGCCTAGTTCAGCTGCCCTATGCAGCTCGACTAGCTGCTTCAGCTGATCGGAAAAGGGTACTGGGTATTCTAGCGCAAGATATTGCGACCAGAACAGCTTCTCTGCAGAGCTCCCCTCTTCGGCTCGGTAAAATTGTTCGGCGTCAGACACGCTGCACGGCAGATCTGGAAGCACCCCTAGAGAACTCTGAATCCGGGTCAGTAAATGAAATCTTCCTTTCGTGTATTTGCTCTGCATAATAAAGGCCTTACCCGCAGCGATCTTGCGGGCCTCCTGGATTTCCTGGAGGGCACCTTGGGCTTGGGCCCTGGCATCGTGTGCAGATTCACGAGCCTTGGTGAGTTCGGACTCTTGGTCCTTTATACTCTGCTCCAAGGTCTCGCACTTCCCTATGGCTTCTTGGAGCTCTTGTTGAACTTCAATGACCCGGGCATCGTGGTTTTCACGAGTGGCCTGCTCCTTGGCTGCCTTTTTCTCGGCCTCGGCTACCACCTTCTTAAGAGCCTCGACTTCGTCGCCGCTCCTATTACATACCATGACATTTTTTCTGTCAAAATAACCACTCACTTGTATTCAAATACAAACAATGTTATCCCATACCTTGGTTATCCTCCAATTGCTTCTTTACTTGGCCGAGTTCCTTTTCGGCCCGCTCCAGTCTCTGCTTCAGTCCGGAGACCTTTGCGGTATGAGTGATGACCCACAAGTATAGGGGATCTATCATAGTCCTTTCGATAAGTAAGAGTGTCGAACCCAACGAGGAGCAGAAGGAAATGATAAGCGGTTTTTAGCAAGGTATTCTCTGCAAGTACTGAAATAAGTGGTAACAGATAGTTTTGTGATAAGATAAATTGTAACGAGCAACAAGTAACAAAAGTAAATAAAGTGCAGAAAGGTGGCCCAGTCCTTTTTGTAGCAAAGGACAAGCCTGGACAAACTCTTATAATAGGAAAAGCGCTCCCAAGAACACATGGGAATATCGTCAAGCTAGTTTTCATCACGCTCACATGATTCGTGTTCGGTACTTTGATAATTTGATATCTGGGTGGACCGGTGCTTGGGTGCTGTTCTTACTTAAACAAGCATCCCACTTATGATTAACCTCTATTGCAAGCATCCCCAACCACAACAAAAGTATTAAGGTAAACCTAACCATAGCATGAAATATATGGATCCAAATCAGCCCCTTACAAAGCAACGCATAAACTAGGGTTTAAGCTTTGGTCACTCTAGCAACCCATCATCTACTTATTACTTCCCAATGCCTTCCTCTAGGCCCAAATAATGGTGAAGTGTTTTGTAGTCGACGTTCACATAACACCAATAGAGGTTAGACAACATACATCTCATCAAAATATCAAAGGAATACCAAATTCACATGACTACTAATAGCAGGACTTCTCCCTTGTCCTCAGGAACAAACGTAACTACTCACAAAGCATATTCATGTTCATAATCAGAGGGGTAATAATATGCATAAAGGATCTGAACTTATGATCTTCCACCAAATAAACCAACTAGCATGAACTACAAGGAGTAATCAACACTACTAGCAACCTACTAGCACCAATCCCTGACTTGAAGACAAGAATTGGATACGAGAGATGAACTAGGGTTTGGAGATGAGATGGTGCTGGTGAAGATGTTGATGGAGATTTCCCTCTCCCAATGAGAGGAGCGTTGGTGATGACGATGGTGATGATTTCCCCCTCCCGGAGGGAAGTGTCCCGGCAGAACAGCTCTGCCGGAGCCCTAGATTGGTTCCGCCATGGTTCTTCCTCGTGGCGGCGGAGTCTCATCCCAAAAGGTTGCCTTCTATTTTTTTTCTCATCGAAAGACTTCATATAGGAGAAGATGGGCGTCGGAGAGCCACCAGGGGGCCCACGAGGTGAGGCGCGCCCCACCCTCGTGAGCGGTGTGGGCCCCGGCCTTCATCTTTAGCGACGATTTTTCTTTATTTATTTTAAGATATTCCGTGGAGTTTCATGACTTTTGGAGTTGCGCAGAATAGGTCTCCAATATTTGCTCCTTTTCCAGCCCAGAATTCCAGCTGCCGGCATTGTCCCTCTTCATGTAAACCTTGTAAAATAAGAGAGAATAGCCATAAGTATTGTGACATAACGTGAAATAACAGCACATAATGCAATAAATATTGACATAAAAGCATGATGCAAAATGGACGTATCAATGAGCGGTTGCAGTCAATAACGATGCATGATTATTCACATAGATATTTCCTAGTTAGTCTCCTGTGAAATGTATTTGATCCTCTGTCCAGCTTTCTTTTCGAAACACCGAACGGTCTATCAGGGGCTACTATCTATATCATGACAATCTTTTAACTTCATTACTTACCTCAAAGCCTGTTAGCAGGCTGGTGCAGGCTTCGGTCAGCCCACTTTTGATGGACTGAACCTTCTCAATCAATGCACCCATAAGGGTACGGTGCTCTTCAATAATGGAGGAGCTTTGTAGCGCTGCCAACAAAGTATCCGGCACCTCAGGGTGGACTGAGGTTGCTGGTGGAATAGGCACACCACCTTCTGTTGAAGAAGGTTGCTGGCCTAACGTCGGAGCCATATTGCTCTCTTGAGTTGTCTCTAGCTGGGGGCCGAATTCAGGATGGCCCCCGCCTTCAGCATCCATGGGGGTCTACTCCCCCATGTGTCCGGTTGCCGGGGTTTGGCCCTCCGGCGCCGCTTCGACGGCCTCCCGAGCTTTGCCCTGGCCTGGGCCCCTTTGGGACGACACCTCAGTGTTTCCATATCTTTGGGGGAAGAGGCCGTCTGGAGAGTCTCGCTGTTCATCACATCCGAGTCCAACGAATCTTCTAACGAAGATCGCCCGATGTCGGACCTGGCCGGACTTGAGAATATGAGACTCGGTACATTAATACTATGCAAAAGTGAGACCGGATATATAGAGATGTACGGGTTTCTTTGTACTCACGGTTTGGCCAGGGGCTTGACCCTGGGTTCCCACTCTGGGCTGCTGTCAGTGGCCGTGGTAGGCTCGTCTGGAAGGGATGCTTTCCCCTTCTTAGACGTTTCGGCCTCCAAATGTGTGGAGGCCGTCCTCTTCTTTCTCCCCCTCACGGGGGGGGGGGACTGGCTTTCCTCTTCTCCTTCTTCTTATCCCTCTTCCTCGTCTTTTTCAGAGGAGGAGTGGGCCTCGGTGTCTTCGGACACCACGTCCGAAGTGCCCTTACAATGAAGCCCGCCCCTGGTCTCCTTGGCCTCCTTCTGGCCTTCTTCTTTGGCGCCTTGTATGGCGTCGGGACCAGCATCTTCATCAGAAGTGGGACGGCTTGTTCCTCAGGCAGCGGAGCCAGAAAGTAGATCCGCTCTGCCTTATCCGTCCAGGCCTGGGAGAATTGTCGGGGAAATATTAGGTGTTTTTCCCAGGGTATACAAATAGAGGACACACCTTGACAACATATAAAGACTCACCGAACTTGCGGGCCGGGACACTTTGTGCCCGCGATCCTCGGCGGTGTCCGGCCATGACTTACCGGGCTTGAATAGCACCTTCCAGATGTCTTCATCCGTCGTGCCGAAGAACTCCAGCAAGGTTTGGTGCTTGTCTGGATCAAACTCCCATAGATGGAAAGTTCGGCGTTGGCAAGGAAGGATCCGGCGAACTAGCATCACCTGGACCACATCGACAAGTTTGATATTCTTGTCCTCCATGCTCTTGATACGCGCTTGGAGTGCCGTCAGCCCGTCGGACGAAGGCCAGTCTAGGCCCTTTTCGGGCCAGGACATGAGCCGCAGTGGGGCTCCGGATCAGAACTCAGGGGTGGCGGCCCATTTGGCGCCGTGTGGCTCGGTGATATAGAACCACTGTTGTTGCCAACCTTTGACGGACTCGTTGAATTTACCCGATGGCCATTTGACGTTGGGCATCGTGCTCACCATGGCTCCTCCGCACTCGGCGTGTTCACCGCCGACCACCTTGGGCTTCACGTTGAAGATCTTTAGCCATAGCCTGAAGTGTAGCGAGATGCGGAGGAAGGCACACGATGATGAATGTCGAGATATTGAGGAAGGAATTGGGGGATAGATCATGGAAATCTATCCCGTAATAGTACATAAGGCCGCGAACAAATGGGTGGAGGGGAAACCCCAGCCCACGGGCGAAGTGAGGGAGGAATACAACCCTCTCGTGGGGTTCTAGAGTAGGGACGATTTGTCCTGCCTCTGGGAGATGGTGTGCGATCTTCTTGGCCAGGTATCTGGCCTCTCGGAGCTTCTTAATATCCTTCTCCTGAATGGAGGAGGCCATCCACTTACCTTGCACTCCGGATCCAGACATGATTAGAGTGCTTTTTGGGCGGAAGAGATGGGAGCTTGGGTGTTGGAGCTCGAGAATGAATGAGCAGAGGAAGAAGAGGGTGTGGCTGAAAGAGGGTAATCCTTATCCCTTTATAAAGGCAGTAAAAATCGTGCACCTCCTTGTTCGCCCTAAAACTCGCTTATTTCCCAAGCGCCATGCTAATGGCACGGTTGGGTTACCCATGCCCGTATTGATGAGAATCCCGTGATAAGGGGACATGATCTCTGCTTCGACAAGACGTGCCAATGAAACCGCACCTCGAAATACGGAAGGGCAGGATAAAAACAGTTCAAATAAAGACCGGGCCATGGCGTGATGTCACGCTATGAGTTGTCAGCAGATTGGACTCATGGTATATCGTACTCTCTACTGTGGTATGTGGAATTTGTTTTCCAGAGCTGGACATGGTTTTTATGTTCAAGATATACTTTGAAGTATTCGGGGAAGGAACCCGCCTTGCAATGCCGAAGACAATCTGCGCGCTGGACTCATCGTCATTGAAGCCTGGTTCAGGGGCTACTGAGGGAGTCCTGGATTAAGGGGTCCTCGGACAGCCGGACTATATGCGTATGCCGGACTATTGGGCTATGAAGATACAAGATAGAAGACTTCCTCCCGTGTCCGGATGGGACTCTCCTTTGCGTGGAAGGCAAGCTTGGCAATTCGGATCTGAAGATTCCTTTCTCTGTAACCGACTCTGTGTAACCCTATCCCCCTCCGGTGTCTATATAAATCGGAGGGTTTAGTCCGTAGGAAAACAACAATCAAAACCATAGGCTAGCTTATAGGGTTTAGCCTCTTCGATCTCGTGGTAGATCAACTCTTGTAATACTCATATCATCAAGATCAATCAAGCAGGAAGTATGGTATTACCTCCATCGAGAGGGCCCGAACCTGGGTAAACATTGTGACCCCTGCCTCCTGTTACCATTAGCCTTAGACGCACAGTTCGGACCCCCTACCCGAGATCCGCCGGTTTTGACACCGACAGCAGCAACAATGACTTTCGGGTCAGTAGCGGTGACGGCAGCTAGGGCAGGAGGCCCTATGCGCCCACCGGCTCAGGTGTTGACAGGTTTGCTGGATAAGCTCCCAGCCTTGTTAACAGCAGAAGTTAACCCGACGAATCAAGCTCAGCACGGCGTGGAAATTGCAAAACTGCGTGATGTGGTAGCACAAGCCAAGGAAAACCTGGCGGCGGAGGATGTCAGGATAGCCGCAAAGCGGGCTGCCCTGGATGCTCAGGCTCAGCAGATTCAGTCAAAGGCTTTCCGGCTTACGATGATCAAAACGCTTCAAATGAAATCATCAGGAGTGAGGGAGTCCTTGATTAAGGGATCCTCGGACAGCCGGACTATATACATGGGCTGGACTGTTGGGCTATGAAGATACAAGATAGAAGACCTCTTCCCATGTCCGGATGGGACTCTCCTTTGCATGGAAGGCAAGCTTGGCAATTTGGATATGTAGATTCCTTTCTCTGTAACCGACTTTGTGTAACCCTAGCCCCCTCCGATGTCTATATAAACCGGAGGGTTTAGTTCGTAGAGACAACAACAATCATAATCTCATAGGCTAGGCTTCTAGGGTTTAGCCATTACGATCTCGTGGTAGATCAACTCTTGTAATACTCATATTCATCTAGATCAATCAAGAAGGAAGTAGGATATTACCTCCATCGAGAGGGCCCGAACCTGGTAAACATTGTGTCCCCCGCCTCCTGTTACCATTAGCCTTAGACGCACAGTTCGGGTCCCCCTACCCGAGATCCGCCGGTTTTGACACCGACATTGGTGCTTTCATTGAGAGGTCGGCTGCTTCGTCACAAGAAGGCTTGATGGCTCCATCAATCATCTACAACAACGCAGTCCAGGGGGAGATCTTCCTCCCCAGACAGATCTTTGTATTCGGTTGCTTCGCACTGCGGGCCAACTTGCTTGGCCATCTAGAGTAGATCGATAGCTACGCCCCTGGCCATCAGGTCAGATTTGGAAGCCTGAATTTTGTGGCCGATATCCGTGGAGACTTGATCTTCGACGGATTCGAGCCCATGATGGCTGTCTCCTGCCACCACAATGGACATGACCTAAATCTGTCATCTAGCCACGCTCAGGAGTTAGCGCATGTAACTACTCTGGCCCTAGATCCAAAGCAGACCCCGTCGTCTGAAGACGGGAAGCTTAACCCCGCCACGGAAGCAGCGGACTCAGCGGCGCTTGAGCCACACACAAACCCAACATCGAGGTGGGCTTGTGTCACCGGAACCTCGGACTCGTCTCCGACCATAGGTTTTAGACCTCGTGCATCTGTGTCCATCGAACCTGATTGGGCGCCGATCTTGGAGTTCAGCTCCGCGGACATCTTCCAGCACTCACCTCTAGGTGATGTGTTAAACTCATTGAAATCCCTCTCCTTGTCAGGAGACTCTCAGCCGAACTATGTCCGGCTTGAGTGGGAAGCGGACGACGAAGAACTTCCTTTGCCACCCACCACCCACTTGATAGCCACTGTCGACGACTTAACCGTCATGCTTGATTTCGACTCCGAGGACATCGACGGTATGGACAACGATGCCGGAGAGGAACAGGAACCACCGGCTACAAGGTGTTGGATAACCACCTCCTCGTACGACATATACATGGTGGATACACCTAAAGAGAACAACGGCGACAATGAAAATCTAGTCGAGGATAAACCTCCTGATATACAGCCAAAGCACCGACATCAGCGGCGCCGCTCTAAGCCATGCCATAGTAAAAACAACAACACCGTCACAGGATAAAACAATACTCCGGACGATGCCGAAGACAATGAAGACCCTGTCGAGCCAACCTCCAAACAGGACGAACGGGAAGATGGGCAAGCTAGACCTGATGAACAGGCCACGAATGAAGACGCAGAGGACAGTAATTACCTTCCGCTCTCTGAGGACGAGGTGAGCCTCGGCGACGAAGACTTTATCGTGCCTGAGGAGCCCGTCGAGCAGGAGCGCTTTAAGCGCCGGCTAATAGCCACTGCAAGGAGCCTAAAACAGAAGCAGCAGCAGCTTCAAGCTGATCAAGATCTGCTCAATGAAAGATGGACTGATGTCCTGGCAGCCGAGGAATATGGCCTAGAGCGCCTAACCAAAAGCTACCAAAGCGCAAATTGTTACCATAGTTCAATGACGAGGCGACGGAGCACGTCCTACCAAGGCATAATGCGGCTAACCAACCACCACATGGCCGAGACAAAGCGGCACCTCGAGCCGAACACCAGCCCGCACTACCTCGCCGTAGAAACGGAAATACAACAGCTCGTGGGTACACACATGACCTGCGGCGCGACTTGGAAGATAGAGCAGGTCAGACAAGATCAATCTATGGATCACGAGGGCGTGCCCCGATGCACGATGATGGCTATCTGGCTGAACGTGACAAACATAACCACGTCCGGGCCGAAAACCGCAGACAAACTCCATCTGAGCTACGTCACGACTTGGCCCGATATAGAGGCGCTGCACACCCCCTTTGCTTCACTGGTGAAGTAATGGAACATGAATTCCCAGAAGGGTTTAAACCCGTGAACATCAAATCATATGATGGCTCAACAGACCCCACGGTATGGATTGAGGATTTTATTCTCCATATTCACATGGCCCACGGTGATGATTGATACGTCTCCAATGTATATATAATTTTTGATTGTTCCATGCTATTATATTACCCCTTTTGGATGTTTATGGGCTTAATTTTACACATTATATCATTTTTGGGACTAACCTACTAACCGGAGGCCCAGCCCATATTGCTGTTTTTTTGCCTATTTCAGTATTTCGAAGAAAAGGAATATCAAACGGAGTCCAAACGGAATGAAACCTTTGGGAGCGTGATTTTTGGAACGAACATGATCCGAAGAGCTTGGAGTGCAAGCCAAGAAGCTGTAGAGGCTCCCACGAGATAGGAGGCCGCTAGATTGGTTTGGTTTGGCCTACTAGATTGGTCTTTCTTGCCATGGGAGAAGTGCTTAGCTTTGGGTTCAATCTTGCGGTGTCCTTACCCACTGACAGAAAGGGTTGCAAGGCACGTATTGTATTGTTGTCGTCGAGGATAACAAGATGGGGTTTATATCATATTGCTTGAGTTTATCCCTCTACATCATGTCATCTTGCTTAATGCTTTACTCTGTTCTTATGAACTTAATACTCTAGATGCAGGCAGGAGTCGGTCGATGTGTGGAGTAATAGTAGTAGATGCAGGCAGGAGTCGGTCTACTTGTTGTGGACGTGATGCCTATATACATGATCATGCCTAGATAATCTCATAATTATTCGCTTTTCTATCAATTGCTCGACAGTAATTTGTTCACCCACCGTAATACTTATGCTATCTTGATAGAAGCCTCTAGTGAAACCTATGGCCCCCGGGTCTATCTCTTATCATATTTGCTTTCAATCTACTTTTATTTGCATCTTTACTTTTTGCATCTATATTATAAAATACCAAAAATATATTTATCTTATCATACTATCTTTATTAGATCTCACTTTCACAAGTGGCCGTGAAGGGATTGACAACCCCTTTATTGCGTTGGTTGCGAGTTCTCAGTTTGTTTGTGTAGGTGTGTGGGACTTTTGAGGAGCCTCCTACTGGATTGATACCTTGGTTCTCAAAACTGAGGGAAATACTTATGCTACACTTGCTGCATCACCCTCTCCTCTTTGAGAAAAATCAACGCAAGCTCAAGACATAGCAAGAAGGATTTCTGGCACCGTTGCCGGGGAGGTCTTCGCTCAAGTCAAGACATACCAAGTACCCATCACAAACACATCTCCCTCGCATTTACATTATTTGCCATTTGCTTCTCGTTTTCCTCTCCCCCACTTCACCCTTGCCGTTTTATTCACCCTCTCTTTCCCAATCTCCTCCTCTCTTCTCCTTTTTGCCTTCCCGTTGCCATGGCCGAGTCAAAAAGAACTAAGGGTTTTCTCCCAAGCTCTAGTGCCTTGGACAACCCCTCTATCCTCTCTAAGCTCATGAATAATGACGCTATAGAAAGACCCACCGGGATCTCCAATGAGAGCTTGAATAATTTAGATGAGGATGACTCTGGAATTTTTCGCTATTTAATTGATGAGTCTTTAAAAGATCCTTGGGATAGATTATTAAGGATTCGGGCCAGCTATATGCCACAATATAAAATTGAAGATTACTTAAAAAGTTTTTATGTTGGCTTGCCCGCTTCTTTTAAACAAGTTTTAGATTCTATTTTTGAAGGTAGTTTTCTTGAAAGGGATGCTATAGATACGTATGAAAAAATGAAAACCATATTTGGGCACCCTATGAATGATAAGGTTGAATCAACTACTCTCTTGTGCTTTTATCAAAATGAAATTATTAAAGAGATGAAGTCTAGTTTAGAGGCAAACTTCCGTAACGTGCTTAATCTTACTTCTTCCATTAATGGCCATGTGCTTACCTTAAATAGAATAATGAATTCCATAGAGAGGAGATCATCCTCTCCGAGTGCCAAAGATGGCACTAGTTAGATCTATCTTTGCTTTTATGCCTAGCTAGGGGCGTTAAACGATAGCGCTAGTTGGGAGGCAACCCAATTTTCTTTATGTTTTTTGTTTTTGCTCCTGTTTAGTAATAAATCTTGCATCTACCTTCTGTTTAGATGTGTTTTTATCTTTTAATTAGTGTTTGTGCCAAGTAGAACCTATAGGATAACCTACGATGATAGTTGATTTGATTCTGCTGAAAAACAGAAACTTTGCACGCACGAATATACTTTTGTTAAATCACAGGAACGTGATTTTGCGTTGATTCTTTTTGATGCTGTTCAATAAACAAATTATCCAGGACTTCCTATTTTGGTAGAATTTTTAGAGTTCCAGAAGTTTGTGTTAGTTACAGATTTCTACAGACTGTTCTGTTTTTGACAGATTCTGTTTTCCGTGTGTTGTTTGCTTATTTCAATGCATCTATGGCTAGTAAATTAGTTTATAAACCATAAAGAAGTTGGAATACAGTAGGTTTAACACCAAAACAAATAAAGAATGATTTCATTGCAGTACCTTATGTGGTGGTTTTGTTTTCTTTCACTAACGGAGCTTATAAGATTTCCTGTTGAGTTTTGTGTTGTGAAGTTTTCAAGTTTTGGGTAAAGCTTTTATGGACTATGGAATAAGGAGTGGCAAGAGCCTAAGCTTGGGTATGGCCAAGGCACCCCAAGATATTCAAGAATAGCCAAAAGCCTAAGCTTGGGGACGCCCGGGGAAGGCATCCCCTCTTTCATCTTCGTTCATTGGTAACTTTACTTGGAGCTATATTTTTATTCGCCACATGGTATGTGTTTTGCTTGGAGCGTCGTGTATTATATTAGTCTTTGCTTTTTAGTTTACCACAATAATCCTTTCTGTACACACCTCTTGGGAGAAGCCTATTTGATTAGAATTTGCTACAATACTCTATGTGCTTCACTTATATCTTTTGAGCTTGATAGTTTTTGCTCTAGTGCTTCACTTATATCTTTTAGAGCACGGTGGTGTCTTAATTTTGAAGAAATTGCTAGTCTATCATGCTTCACTTATATTATTTTGAGAGTCTTTTAGAACAGCATGGTTTTTGCTATGATCATAAAGTTGGTCCTAGAATGATGAGCATCCAAGTTGGGTATAATAAAAACTATTATAGAAAGTAAATTGGATGCTATGATCAATTTGATGCTTGATAATTTTTTTGAGATATGAAGGTAGTAATATTAAAGTTATGCTAGTTGGCTGATTATGAATTTAAAGCATACTTGTGTTGAATTTTGTGATTCCCATAGCCTGCACGTATGGTGAACCGCTTTGTGATGAAGTTGGAGCACAATTTTATTTATTGAGTGTCTTCCTTATGAGTGGCGGTCGGGGACGAGCGGTGGTCTTTTCCTACCAATCTATCCCGCTAGGAGCATGCGCGTAGTGCTTTGGTTTTTGATGACTTCTAAATTTTTGCAATAAGTACATGAGTTCTTTTGATTAATGTTGAGTCCATGGATTATACGCACCCTTTCACCCTTCCACCATTTCTAGCCTCTTTTGTACCGTGCAACTTTCGCCGGTACCATACACCCACCATACTCCTTCCTCAAAACAGCCACCATACCTACCTATTATGGCATTTCCATAGCCATGCCGAGATATATTGCCATGCAACTTTCCACCGTTCTGTTCATATGACACGCATTACTTTTGTCACATTGCTCTTTGCATGATCATGTAGTTGACATTGTATTTGTGGCAAGGCCACCTTCATAATTTTCATACATGTCACTCTTGATTCATTGCATATCCCGGTGCACCGCCGGAGGCATTCATATAGAGTCATATCTTGTTCTAGCTTTGAGTTGTAAATCCATAAAAGTGTGGTGATTTTCATTATTAGAGCATTGTCCTAGTGAGGAAAGGATGATGAAGACTATGATTCCCCCACAAGTCGGGATGAGACTTCGGACTTTACAAAAGAAAAGAAAAAAAGACAAAAGAGGAAAAAAATAGAGAAAGGCCAAAAAGAAAAAAAGAAGGCCAAAGAAAAAATAGAAAAAAAAGAGGAAAAGAAAAAGGAAAAAATAAAATGAGAGAAAAAGAGAGAAGGGACAATGCTACTATCTCTTTTTTCCACACTTGTGCTTCAAAGTAGCACCATGATTTTCATGATAGAGAGTCTCATAGATTGTCACTTTCATAAACTAGTGGGAATTTTTCATTATAGAACTTGGCTTGTATATTCCAATGATGGGCTTCCTCAAAGTGCCCTAGGTCTTCATGAGCAAGCGAGTTGGATGCACACCCACTTAGTTTCTTTTGTTGAGCTTTCATATATTTATAGCTCTAGTGCATCCGTTGCATGGCAATCCCTACTCACTCACATTGATATCTATTAATGGGCATCTCCATAGCCCGTTTATACGCCTAGCTGATGTGAGACTATCTTCTCCTTTTTTTATCTTCTCCACAACCACCATTCTATTCCACATATAGTGCTATGTCCATGGCTCGCGCTCATGTATTGCGTGAAAGTTGAAAAAGTTTGAGATTATTAAAGTATGAAACAATTGCTTAGCTTGTCATCGGGGTTGTGCATTATAAATACTTTGTGTGATGAAGATAGATCAACAGCCAGACTATATGATTTTGTAGGGATAACTTTCTTTAGCCATGTTATTTTGAGAAGACATGATTACTTTGATTAGTATGCTTGAAGTATTACTATTTATTATGTCAATATGAACTTTTATTTTGTATTCATTTGGTTCTGAATATTCATGCCACAATAAATAAAATTACATTATGAATTATGCTAGGTAGCATTCCACATCAAAAATTCTCTTTTTATCATTTACCTACTCGAGCACGAGAAGGAATTAAGCTTGGGGATGCTTGATACGTCTCCAACGTATCTATAATTTTTGATTGTTCCATGCTATTATATTACCCCTTTTGGATGTTTATGGGTTTTATTTTACACATATATATCATTTTGGGGACTAACCTACTAACCGGAGGCCCAGCCCATATTGCTGTTTTTTTTCCTATTTCAGTATTTCGAAGAAAAGGAATATCAAACGGAGTCCAAACGGAATGAAACCTTCGGGAGCATGATTTTTGGAATGAACGTGATCCGGAGAGCTTGGAGTGCAAGCCAAGAAGCTGCCGAGGCTCCCACAAGATAGGAGCCCCCCCCCCGTAGGGCGCACCCCCTATCTCGTGGGCCCCTCGGGTAGCCACCGACGTACTTCTTCCTCCTATATATACCTACGTACCCCGAAAACATCCAGGGGAACCACGAAACACAATTTCCACCACTGTAACCTTCTGTATCCGCGAGATCCCATCTTGGAGCCTTCACCTTTCTCTGCGGAGGGGGAATCAACCGCGGAGGGCTTCTACATCAACATCCTTGCCCCTCCGATGAGTTGTGAGTAGTTTACCACAGACCTACGGGTCCATAGTTATTAGCTAGATGGCTTCTTCTCTCTTTTTGGATCTCAATACAGTGGTCTCCCCCTCTCTTGTGGAGATCTATTCGATGTAAACTCTTTTTGCGGTGTGTTTGTCGAGATCCGATGAATTGTGGGTTTATGATCAAGTTTATCTATGAATAATATTTGAATCTTCTCTGAATTCTTTTACGTATGATTGAGTTATCTTTGCAAGTCTCTTCGAATTATAAGTTTGGTTTGGCCTACTAGATTGGTCTTTCTTGCCATGGGAGAAGTGCTTAGCTTTGGGTTCAATCTTGCGGTGTCCTTACCCACTGACAGAAAGGGTTGCAAGGCACGTATTGTATTGTTGTCGTCGAGGATAACAAGATGGGGTTTATATCATATTGCTTGAGTTTATCCCTCTACATCATGTCATCTTGCTTAATGCTTTACTCTGTTCTTATGAACTTAATACTCTAGATGTAGGCAGGAGTCAGTCGATGTGTGGAGTAATAGTAGTAGATGCAGGCAGGAGTTGGTCTAGTTGTTATGGACGTGATGCCTATATACATGATCATGCCTAGATAATCTCATAACTATGCGCTTTTCTATCAATTGCTCAACAGTAATTTGTTCACCCACCGTAATACTTATGCTATCTTGAGAGAAGCCTCTAGTGAAACCTATGGCCCCCGGGTCTATCTCTTATCATATTTGCTTTCAATCTACTTTTATTTGCATCTTTACTTTTTGCATCTATATTATAAAATACCAAAAATATATTTATCTTATCATACTATCTTTATTAGATCTCACTTTTGCAAGTGGCCGTGAAGGGATTGGCAACCCCTTTATTGCGTTGGTTGCGAGTTCTCAATTTGTTTGTGTAGGTGCGTGGGACTTTTGAAGAGCCTCCTACTGGATTGATACCTTGGTTCTCAAAACTGAGGGAAATACTTACGGTACACTTGCTGCATCACCCTCTCCTCTTCGAGGAAAACCAACGCAAGCTCAAGACGTAGCAATGATCTTCACGCCATCAAATACCTCCCGCTCAAACTAAAGGGACCAGCCAGGTACTGGTTGAACAACCTGCCCGAAAACTCCATTGGCAGCTGGGAGGACTTGGAGGATGCCTTCCTCGACAACTTTCAAGGCACATATGTCCGACCTCCAGATGCCGACGACTTAAGTCACATAGTTCAACAGCCCGGAGAGTCAGCCAGGAAATTCTGGACTAGGTTCTTAACTAAAAAGAACCAGATTGTCGACTGTCTGGATGCTGAAGCCTTACCAGCCTTTAAACATAGCATCCATGATGAATGGCTTGCCCGACACCTTGGCCAAGAAAAGCCGAAGTCCATGGCGGCCCTCACGGCACTCATGACCCGCTTTTGTGCGGGCGAAGATAGTTGGCTAGCCCGTAGCAATAACAATACAGGCGAACCTGGCACTTCTGAAGCCACAAACAGCGACGGCAAGCCCCGACGCAACAAACACAAGCGTCGAAACAATGGGGACAACACCGAAGACACGGCTGTCAACGCCAGAGTCAGCGGCTCTAAGTCCGGTCAGCGGAAGAAGCCATTTAAAAGAAACAATCCGGGCCCGTCCAGTTTGGACCGCATACTCGATCATCCATGTCAAATCCACAACACTCTTGATAAACGAGCCAATCATACCAACAGAGAATGTTGGGTCTTCAAACAGGCCGGCAAGTTAAATGCCAAGAACAAGGAGAAGGGGTCGCAAAGCGACGACGATGATGAGGAGCCTCGGCCACAGAACACAGGGGACAGAAGAAGTTTCCCCCAAAGTTAAAATGGTAAACATGATATACGCTACCCATATACCCAAGAGGGAGCGCAAGCGCGCACTCACGGACATCTATGCGATGGAGCCAGTCGCCCCAAAGTACACCCCATGGTCGTCCTATCCAATCACCTTCGATCGCAGGGACCATCCGACCAGCATTCGTCATGGCGGTTCAGCCGCACTGGTCCTTAACCCAATCATTGATGGATTCCACCTTACGCGAGTCCTCATGGACGGCGGCAGCAGCCTGAACCTGCTCTATCAGGATACAGTGTGCAAAATGGGTATCGATCCCTCGATGATCAAGCCCACAAAAACCACCTTTAAAGGTGTCATACCAGGTGCAGAGGCCTGCTGTATGGGCTCAATCACACTGGAAGTGGTCTTCGGATCCCCGGATAATTTCCGAAGCGAAGAATTGATGTTCGATATCGTCCCCTTCTGCAGTGGCTATCAAGCACTACTTGGACGAACCGCATTTGCTCGCTTCAATGTGGTGCCGCACTACACTTACCTCAAGCTCAAGATGCCCGGACCACGCGGTGTTATAACAGTCAATGGAAACACGGAACGCTCCCTCCGTACCGAGGAGCACACCGTGGCCCTTGGAGCAGAAGTACAAAGCGGCCTTTTCAGGCATAACCGCAATTCAACAGCCAAGCTCCCGGACACCATCAAGCGAGTCTGAACTACCCTGCAGCAGGACAGTCCAGCTCATCCAGAGCTTGACTAGCAATTTGGCCTACATCCCAGTCCCAACAAGGCGGCGATACTCGTGCCACTCGTACATAACTACGCACTTAAAATACCATGGGCATGGACGGAGGCACAGCTAGACCGTGGTGCATAATGCGGCTCAACCGCTCCTGGACCCGCATACCTTCACTTTTTCTTCTTCTTTCAGATTTTTCTCTTTTCGAGGATTTTTCTGATAACCTGATCGTCGGATCTATCAAGGGACGGATACACCAAGAAGGCAAGAAGCTTTGACGTACAAGGGAACCCCCAGGTGGTCTCTGCTAACGATCGCTATACCTGTTTTAAAAACCCGCACGCAGCTCGCCCTTGGTCATGGCATGTCAAATAGCCTTATTTGCTTATCACATTACTTGTACAAGTACGCCTTGACGTATTAATCAAATTACAATGGAAAATAATTTGTGGCTTAATATTTGCAGTGTCACCTTATTACTTGATTTTTTTTTCTTTATATATTCTTATCAATTGCGCCCGTACACTCTCGTACGCCTTAATTTGCTAGGGGCTTCATCATACCCCACAATACAGCTATAAAGTCCGGACACTTTTACAGTACAGTTCGGCACCCGAACTTATAGCATTATATGCATCGGCTCCGAATCATGTTTTTTATCAATAGTTGGGTTGCCCAACTCCTGTGCTTATTACCTTACGTTCCGCTATATCGGCTAGGGTAGTAAAGGGAGAACTACTACAATTGTGTCCTAGTTCTTCCAGATGAGCACCTCAGTAGAGAAAGCCGAAAACTGACTATCGTCATGCGGCGAGAGCCGGTCAGCTGTTCGAGAGGTCACAAATCTTTAGCGATTTTTCCGCACCAAGCGATGAATCGGTTTTTATCCAATCAGGCGTGTATAGCGCCCCAAGTTCAGACTTCCGAACACTAGGGGCTGCGCCTAAATTTTTCTCGTCAAACTCCTATGGCTAAGTGAGAGTAGTAAAGCCGCATAGTCCGATTGCCTGGTTCGTTGCGCTAAACACCTCCATTAAGGACCAAAACCTTGGATAAAGAGTGTTTAGATTTATCCCGAACACCCCAGTACTACCTACATGGGGGCAGAAGCCGACGATTGGCCAACTCTCATATTTAAAAAAACGGTCGCACAGGAGGTAAAATTTTAAATAACAGTCATTATATTACATAACGAATCTGTTTCATAATACAGGACAGGATAACATGAGTGTATTCATGGGAATATGGTATCCTCAGCACATTGCTCCGCCACAAGGCAGGATCCCTCTAGGGCACTGTCAAAATACAGATGGGGTGGGGCGGTCCCTGGGTCATGAGCTTCGTGGTGTCCATCTTTGCCCAATGCATCTTAGCACGGGCAAAGGCCCTTCGCGCGCCTTTGATACAGACCGACCGCTTGATGGCTTCAAGCTGAGGGCAGGCGCTGACAAGCCGCTTCACGAGTCTGAAGTAGCAGCTGGGAATAGCTTCGGCAGACCATAACTGGATTATCAAATCCTTCATGGCTAGTTCGGCCGCCCTATGCAGCTCGACCAGTTGTTTCAGCTGGTCGCTAAAGGGCACTGGATGTTCTGGTCCAAGGTATTGTGACCATAACAGCTTCTCCGTAGAGCTCCCCTCTTCAGCTCGATAGAATTCCGCAGCATCTGACATGCTGCGCAGCAGATCCACAAACACCCCTAGAGAGCTCCAAATCCGTGTAAGTAAAAGGAACCTTTCCTTCACATATCTGCTCTGCATAATGAAATCCTTACCTGCCGTGATCTTCTTGGCCGCCTGGATTTCCTGGAGGGCGCCCTGGGCTTCGGCCCGGGCATCTTGTGCGCTCTGGTGGGCCTTGGCAAGTTCGAACTCTTGCTCCTTAAGGTTGCGCTCCAAGGACTCGCACTTCTTGACGGCGTCCTGGAGCTCTTGCTAGACCTCATTGACCCGGGCCTCATGCTTTTCGTGTGCAGCCTGATCC
This sequence comes from Aegilops speltoides, assembly GCA_021437245.1. NCBI lineage: Eukaryota > Viridiplantae > Streptophyta > Magnoliopsida > Poales > Poaceae > Aegilops > Aegilops speltoides. The sequence continues at coordinate 134,036,472 of CM038141.1, forward strand.
TTGGCCGCCTTGTCCTTGGCCTTGGCCAACGCCTTCTTGAGGGCCTCTGCTTCGGTTGTTACCCCTAATAAATTTCATGGCACTTTAGTCAGCACGAATCATTCATCGCTCCTGAATATATACAAGGATACTGCACACCTTGACTGTCCTCCAGCTGCTTCTTCACACGGCCGAGCTCTTCCTTGGCCCGCTCCAGATTCTACTTCAATCTGGAGACTTCTGTAGTGTGAGCGATCGCAGCCAGCAGCTACGCCTGCTTGTTCACATAGACATTTTAAATTAGTTTCCTGTGAAAGTTATTTGATCCTCTGTCCGGCTTGTCTTTTCAAACACCGGACCGTGTCTCAGGGGCTACTGTCTATACTGTGACAATATTTTTACAATAACATTACTCACCTCAAAGCCTGTTAGAAGGCTAGTGCAGGCTTCGGTCAGTCCTCTTTTTGCGGACTGGATCCTCTCAATCACCGTACCCATAAGGGTACGGTGTTCTTCGACAATGGAAGCGCCTCGAAGCGCTTCCAGCAAAGTTTCCAGCACCTCTATATGGACAGAGGTCACCGGTGGGATAGGCACGCTCCCTTCCTTCGAAGAGGGCTGCTCGCCTGATTCTGGAGCTGTATGGGTCTCCAGAATTATATTCGGATGAGGGCCGAATTGAATATGGCCCCCATCGTCCGTATCCATGGGGGTCTGCTCCCCCATGTGTCCAGCAGCCGAGGCTTCACCCTCCGGCGCCTCCCTCGCGGCCTCCGGATTCTCTCCCTGACCTGGGATCCTTCGGGACGACGCCTCGGCACCATCCGTGTCCTTGGGAGAGGAGGCCGAGGGAAGGGTCCCGCTGTCCATCGTGGCCGGATCCAACGAGTCCTCCGAAGATAAGGATCGCTTGAGATTGGACCGAGCTGGACTGCAAATACATAAATTAGCACATTAAAACAATAAAGTAAAGAGGTCAGATACATGAACGTGTCCGGATACTTATGATTTGGCCAGGGGATTCTCCCTGGGTTCCCACTCCAAGATGCTATCGGTGGCCGCTGTGAAGCTGTCCGGAAGGGAAGCTTTCCCCTTCTTGGGCGCCTCGGCCTCCAGATGCGTGGAGGCCATCCTCTTCTTTCTCCCCCCTATAGGGGGGAATGGATCTGTTCTTCCTCTTCCTCCTCTTCCTCGTCGTCTTCGGCAGAAGAGTGAGCCTCGGCGTCTTTGGACGTCGTGTTCGATGTGACCTTACGGCGGAGACCACCTCTAGTCCTCTTGGCCTTCTTCCTGGCCTTCTTCTCCGGCACCTGATAAGGCGCCAAAACCAGCATTCTCGTCAGAAGCGGGATGTCTGGGCCTTCGGGCAATGGAGCCGAATAGTTAATCCGCTCTGCCATCTCTGTCAAGTCCTGAAACAATTTATAGGGAGGCTTAGATGCCTTCCTCGGTTGTGCAAGTAAAGGGCATACCTTGAAAACATGAAAGAACTTACCAGATTAGCAGGGTGAGTTAAGTCATGCCCACGATCCTCGTTTGTGGGCGGTGGTGTCTCGTTGGCCTTGAAGAGCACCTTCCAGATGTCTTCGTGCGTTGTGTCGAAGAGCTCCAGTAGAGTCTGGTGCTTGGGCGGATCAAACTCCCATAAATGGCATGTCCGGCGTTGGCACGGAAGGATCCGGTGAACAAGCATCACCTGGATCACGTTGACGAGCTTGATTCTCTTGTTTATCATGCTCTGAATGCACGTCTAGAGCATCGTCGTCTCGTCCGGAGAAGACCAGGTCAGGCCCTTCTCTTGCCAGGAGGTGAGCCGCATTAGGACTCCGGGCCAGAATGCGGGATTCGCCGCCCAGTTGGTGCCACGCGGCTCGGTGATGTAGAACCACCCCGACTGCCATCCTTTGACAGTCTCCACAAAGGAGCCTTTGAGCCAGGTGACATTGGGCATTTTTCCCACCATGGCGCCTCCGCATTCTGCTTGTTAGCCGCTCACCACCTTCGGCTTCACATTGAACATCTTTAGTCATAGGCCGAAGTGAGGCGGGATGCGGAGGAAGGCCTCGCACACGACAATAAATGTCGAGATGTTGAGGATAGAGTTGGGGGCCAAGTCATGGAAGTCCAGCCCGTAGTAGAACATGAGTTCGCGGACGAACGGGTGGAGAGGGAATCCCAGCCCACGGACGAAGTGTGTGATGAACACTACCCTCTCCTGGGGCTTCGGGGTGGGGACGATATGTCCCTTGATCGGAAGTCGGCGAGCGATTTCCGTAGCCAAGTACCCCCCCCCCCTCCGCTACCGGAGCTTCTTGATGTCCTTCTCCTTGACAGAGGAGGCCATCCACTTGCCTCCTGCTCCAGATCCAGACATGGCTGGAGTGCCTTTTTGGATGGAGAAAGAGAGAGCCTGGGTGCTGGAGCTCAAGAATTGATGGGCAGAGGAAGGAGAAGGCGTGGGTGAAAAGGAGGGAATCCTTATCCCTTTATAAAGGCTATGAATATTATGCACCTCCCCACTCGCCATAAAACTCGCCTATTCCCCAAGGGTCGTGCAGATGGCACGGTTGGGTTACCCGAGCCCGTATTGATGAGAACCCCGTGATAAGGGGACATGATCTCTGCTTTGACAAGACATGCCAATAAAACCGCACCTTGAAATATGGAGCGGCAGGCTAATGAACGGTTCGAATAATGACCGGGCAGCGGCGTGATGTCAAGCTATGAAAAGTTGTCAGCGGATTGGACTCGTGAAATATTATACTTTCTACGGTTGTGTATGGAACTTGTTTTGCAGAACCGGACATGATTCTTGTGTTCGAGATTTACTTTGAAGTATTCGGAGAAGGAACCTGCCTTACAATGCCGAAGACAATCTGCGCACCGGACTCATTGTCACTGAAGCCTGGTTCAAGGGCTACTGAGGGAGTCCTAGATTAAGGGGTCCTCAGACATCCAGACTATATACATGGGACGGACTGTTGGGCTATGAAGATACAAGATAGAAGACCTCTTCCCATGTCCGGATGGGACTCTCCTTTGCGTGGAAGGCAAGCTTGGTGATTCGGATATGTAGATTCCTTTCTCTGTAACCGACTTTGTGTAACCCTAGCCCCCTCCAATGTCTATATAAACCGGAGAGTTTAGTCCGTAGAGATAACAACAATCATAATCTCATAGGCTAGGCTTCTAGGATTTAGCCATTACGATCTCGTGGTAGATCAAATCTTGTAATACTCATATTCGTGAAGATCAATCAAGCAGGAAGTAGGGTATTACCTCCATCGAGAGGGCCCGAACCTGGGTAAACATTGTGTCCCCCGCCTCCTGTTACCATTAGCCTTAGATGCACAGTTCGGGACCCCCTACCCGACATCTGCCGGTTTTGACACCGACAAGGAGGAGGCGTAAGTCTCGTCTACCTTCGGTTTACGAGGCAAGAAATCTCTTTTGCACGCCTAGAGCGGGGACCAGTAACCCGCCGAAGATAAACCGGGCTACATTGCCTGGGGCAAGAACGCCAGTTCAACCACACATAACGGAACCACCTCATTTGAATAATACTCCGCCTCAGCATGTGCCAACACCACCGGGTCATTATTCCAACACCCTTGGAGAACATGATCGTGGCGGCGACACGATTGGCGGCTCTCCAAGTGGATGGCAACTCTCTAGCGGCGGTTCAAACACGAAGGGCCAGGGAGCTTCTTCAAACAACATTGGTGCGGCAGGATGCATACTCTTACAGTCGAGACAGGATTCGTTCGACCCCTCACCCAAGCCGGAGTTATAGTAGACACATGGACTCAATGGCCGTTTCAACCAATGACCAGCGCCGTAACCAGCCGCGTGGGCATGACCCGCCGCGTGATGGTGCGCATGGTTTGGCCGATCAGGACAGGATACATCATGAAGCTGAACAGGCGGCTCAGCAGGTGGCTCATCAGCATCTTTCGGTTTATTCGGAGGCATCGGTGGAGGCGGGTGTGACCTCTAGAACTGCAGGTCTACCCTGTTTGGTGCCAGCTCTGTGTAATGAGTGTTTGCCCAAAGATTTCAAAGGACCTCGTAAGGTGCCTAACTACACATGTGACTTACCTCCTGAGGCGTGGAATGAGAGTTATGAGATGGCCATGGAACTGTTGGAGGTCAGCGATGTCACGTGTGCAAAATACTTTGCTAGATGGGACGGCCCGTACTTGGTTAAAAGGGTTGCCTACCAACTCCATCGGGTCATGGGCTGAGCTAAAAGCCCAGTTTATACAGAACTTTAAAGATACATGCAAACAGCCCATGTCGATTGTAGATTTATCTGCTTGCTCCCAAGAGGAGGGGGAGTCAACGACCCATTGGGTGCACCGGGTCGAAGCTATCATACACTCATCTGTAACATCAATGCCGGCTTTGCAGTTCTGATGTTGGAGAAAAATTGTCGTTTTTTGCCTCTTAAGCGGAAGCTGGGGCAGCTCAAGCGTGATTGCAATGATATGGGGCAGCTAATGGCAGCTCTAATTAAATATGCCAACTCTGATGGTACCAAGGACCCCGAGTCTGATGATGACAAGCCGGGAAAGGGAAAGAAGAGTGGCAACGCCAAGGGACCGCGGCATAACCCGGCGAATCAGGGAGGCAACGCTAAGAGCAAGGCTGATGGTAACTTAGAGTTTGTGGCTAACACCAATACGTAGAACAAGAATCAGTGTCGTATGGGGAGGCCGCCTCCTCGGACCGGTGGGTCAGGTCCCAATCTTGAGCAATTGCTGAATGAGCCCTGTCCAAAGCATGGCACGAATGAGAAGCCAGCTACTCACCTTTGGAAAGATTGTTCAATTATGAGGGCCTTCAAAAATTCTAATTTGTTCCACAACAACCATGGGTCGGGCGGCGGTGGCGGCGGTTCTCATGGCCCGGGTTACGGAGGTGGCGGTTCTAATTCTAGCTTCCAGGGTCACCAACACCATCAAGGTAGTCAGGGTGGTTATAATCAAGGTAATCAGGGTGGCTACAATCAACAATCATGTCAAGGGAGTCAGCAGCAGCAGTCTGGGTATCAAAGTCATCCAAAGCAGTTGAATAGCGGGCAGTACCATGTCTTCACCAAAAGTTTATGCAAATGAGACCAGAAGCTCCATTAGAGGGTTGTGAACGCCGTTGACCCGGCAGTTCCCCACTACTTGCGATGGTCTGAGTAACCCATTGTGTGGAGCCGAGAGGATCACCCGCCCCGGGTTGATAATCCGGGTCACTTGGCTTTGGTGGTGGCGCCTCAAGTTGGTGGATACAAATTCACTAAGGTACTCATGGATGGAGGTAGCGGCATTAATATCCTTTATTATGATACTTTCCGTCACATGGGGTTAACCGATAAAAATCTTAAGCCGTCCAATACTGTTTTCCATGGAGTGGTGCCTGGTAAGTCGGCATACCGATACGTCTCCATCGTATCTATAATTTTTTATTGTTCCATGCCAATATTATTCAACTTTCATATACTTTTGGCAACTTTTTATACTATTTCTTGGGACTAACATATTGATCCAGTGCCCAGTGCCAGTTCCTGTTTGTTGCATGTTTTAGTTTCGCAGAAACCCAATATCAAACAGAATCCAAACGGGATAAAAAAAGACGGAGAATTGTTTTGGAATATTTGGGATTTTCCGGAGGAAGAATCAACGCAAAACGGTGTCCGAGGTGGCCACGAGACAGGGGGTGTGCCCACCCCCCTGGGCGCGCCTGGCACTCTCGTGGGCCACCTGTAAGGTGGTTGACGCTCTTCTTTTGCCACAAGAAAGCTAATTTTATGAGAAAAATCTGGGCAAAAGATTCACCCCAATCGGAGTTACGAATCTCCAGATATAAAAGAAACGATGAAGGGGCAGAATCTGGGAATGCAGAAACAGAGAGATAAATCCAATCTGGGAGGGGTTCTCGCCCCTCCCAAGCCATGGGAGCCAAGGACCAGAGGGGAAACCCTTCTCCCATCTAGGGAGGATGTCAAGGAAGAAGAATAAGAAGGGGGGCTCTCTCCCCCTTGCTTCCGGTGGCGCCGGAATGCCGCCGAGGGCCATCATCATCACCGCGATCTTCACCAACACCTCCGCCATCTTCACCAACATCTCCATCACCTTCCCCCGTGTATCTACAGTCGTCCACTCTCCTGCAACCCGCTGTACCCTCTACTTGAACATGGTGCTTTATGCTTCATATTATTTTACAATGATGTGTTGCCATCCTATGATGTCTGAGTAGATTTTCGTTGTCCTATCTGTGATTGATGAATTGCTATGATTGGTTTGAGTTGCATGTTTTATTATTGGTGCTGTCCTATTGTGCCCTCCGTGTCGGCATAGCGTGAGGGATTCCCACTGTAGGGTTTGCAATATGTTTATGATTTGCTTATGGTGGGTGGCGTGAGTGACAGAAGCACATACCCGAGTAAGTAGGTTGTTTGTGTATGGGATAAAGGGGACTTGATAGTTTAATGCTATGGTTGGGTTTTACCTTAATGAATCTTTAGTATTTGCAGATGCTTGCTAGAGTTCCAATCATAAGTGCATATGATCCAAGTAGAGAAAGTATGTTAGCTTATGCCTCTCCCTCAAATAGAATTGCAATAGTGATTACCGGTCTAGTAATGTAGTCAATTGCTTAGGGACAATTTCACAACTCCTACCACCACTTTTCCACACTCGCTATATTTACTTTATTGCATCTTTATCTAAACAGCCCCTAGTTTATGTTTACGTGCTCTTTATTATCTTGCAAACCTATCCTACCACACCTACAAAGTACTTCTAGTTTCATACTTGTTCTAGGTAAAGTGAACGTCAAGCGTGCATAGAGTTGTATCGGTGGTCGATAGAACTTGAGGGAATATTTATTCTACCTTTAGCTCCTTGTTGGGTTCGACACTCTTACTTATCGAAAACTGTTGCGATCCCCTACACTTGTGGGTTATCAAGACCTTTTTCTGGCGCCGTTGCTAGTGAGTCATAGCGTGGGGTGAATATTCTCGTCTGTGCTTGTTTGCTTTATCACTAAGTAATTTTTATTTGTTGTTCTTAGTTGTTCTCTATCTTCAGTTATGGATATGGAACACGAAACACCAAAAAAATAGGTGCACTTGGTACTCATGGAGATGGGGTAACTCCTAAAACCCTCGATTCTCATTATGTGAAAGATATTATGTACTACTTTAATAATCTTGAGAAAACCCCATTCAACTTTATAATGGGAGACACGTTGGATCAACGTGAATACTTTAGGGATTAACGCTTTACACAAAAAGGGAAACTATTATGGGATCAAATTAATATGTTGTGTTGGTATGCCCAGGATCTATGCTTGAGATATGATATTACTTGTTGCTCTAGGATGAAGGCTCCACACCTTCCCTTTTCATGCAAATTTAATGATAATGAAACCTTAGCTTCGTATGCTAATGGTATATATGATTACTATGATGTTGAACAAATTGAAGAATTTATTGATTTTAAGGTTGCTTATGAAGTTGAATCTTTGTTTTAAAAGTATGAAGCTTTTGATGATGGTGTTTATAGGCCTGAAAATATTGCTATACTTAGATATTGCTATGAAAATTATGAATACAATTACAATATTAATGCATTTATTGAGAAAGTCTCCGCTGTCCAAGAAGAGACTAATATTTTGCAGGAAGCTATGGAAGAAGAGATTGATGAAACTGTGAGCTCATTGGATGAAAAAGATGATGAGGAGAGCGAAGAACAAAAGGAGGAAGGGCGGATTGATCACCCGTGCCCACATTTTAATGAGAGTAACTCTTCAACTCATACATTGTTTAATTCCCCTTCGTGCTTACCGAAGGATGATTGCCATGATGATTGCTATGATCCCGTTGATTCTCTTGAAATATCCCTTTTTGATGACGCTTGCTATGCTTGTGGCCAAGATGCCAATATGAATTATGCTTATGGAGATGAACTTGCTATAGTTCCTTATGTTAAACATGAAATTGTTGCTATTGCACCCACGCATGATAGTCGTATTATCTTTTTGAATTCTCCCGACTACACTATATCGGAGAAGTTTGTGCTTATTAAGGATTATATTGATGGGTTGCCTTTTACTACTACACATGATTATTTTGATAGATATAATATGCATGTGCTTGCTGCTCCTACTTGCAATTATTATGAGAGAGGAACTACATCTCCGCCTCTTTATGTTTCTAATATGATAAAATTGCAAGAAACTACTTATACTATGCATTGGCCTTTACTTGGTGTGCATGAATTGTTCTTTTATGACATGCTGATGCATAGGAAGAGAGTTAGACTTCGTTGCTGCATGATATATGTTACTTTGTGCTCACTACTAAACCACAAATCTTTGTTAATTAAAATTGGCTTTGATATACCTTGAGATCCGGGTGGATCCATTACTTGAGCACTATATGCCTAGCTTAATGGCTTTAAAGAAAGCGCTGCCAGGGAGACAACCCGGAAGTTTTAGAGAGTCATTTATTTCTGTTGAGTGCTTTCATATAGTCTAAAAACAAAAAAAAATAAAGAGGGGAACCTAAAAACTTTTCAAAAAGGAAAGTGAAAGTGAGAAAGACAAGCATTGTTGAAGTGGGAGCTAGCCTTGAACTTTGTTCATGCTCACGAAAACTTTGTGAATCTTGATTACAGAAACTTTTCAACAAAAATAATTATCCCCTTGTATATTTCCATTGTATTATAAAAATAATGTGCTAAGGATTGCCTTTAGGATGTTTACGATGCTTGTTGGTTTGTACGGTGCAGGACAGAAACTTTGGCTGTAATGCGCGATTTTACATTTTTAACTGGAACGTCAATTGGTTCTGATTCCTTTTGCACTGTCTTGCTATACAACTTATTTATATTTACAAATTTTGGTAGAATTTGTGGGGTATCAGAAGTATGGTGGATGTTCAGATTGCCACATACTGTTCTGTTTTTGACAGATTCTGTTTTTGATGCATAGTTTGCTTGTTTTGATGAATCTATCAATTTATATTAGTGGATTAAGCCATGTAAAAGTTATATTACAGTAGACACAATGCAAAAACAAAATATGAATTGGTTTGCTATAGTACTTAGAGTGGTGATTTGCTTTATTACACTAACGGATCTTACCGAGTTTTGTGTTGAAGTTTTGTGTGGATGAAGTGTCTAAACGAGGAGGTCTCGATATGAGGAAAAGGAAGAGAGGCAAGAGCTCAAGCTTGGGGATGACCAAGGTACCCCAAGTAAATATTCAAGGAGATTCAAGCGTCTAAGCTTGGGGATGCCCCGGAAGGCATCCTCTCTTTCTTCAACAAGTATCGGTATGTTTTCGTATTCGTTTCGTTTATGCATTATGTGCAAGTCTTGGAGCGTCTTTTGCATTTATTTTTCACTTTTATTTTATGCACCATGCTGGTATGAGATAGTCCTTGGTTGATTTATAGAATGCTCATTGCACTTCACTTATACCTTTTGAGTATGGCTTTATAGAATGCTTCACGTGCTTCACTTATATCATTTGAAGTTCGGATTACCTGTTTCTCTTCACATAGAAAACCTCCATTTGTAGAATGCTCTTTTGCTTCACTTATATTTGTTAGAGCGTGGGCATATCTTTTGTAGAAAGAATTAAACTCTCTTGCTTCACTTATATCTATTTAGAGAGATGACAGGAATTGGTCATTCACATGGATAGTCATAAAATCCTACATAAACTTGTAGATCGCTGAATATGATATGTTTGATTCCCTGCAATAGTTTTGCGATATAAAGATGGTGATATTACAGTTATGCTAGTGGGTGGTTGTGGATTGTAGAGACACTTGTGTTGAGGTTTGCAAGTCACGTAGCATGCACGTATGGTAACCGTTGTGTGACAGATTTGAAGCATGGGGTGTTTCTTTGATTGTCTTCCTTATGAGTGGCAGTCGGGGACGAGCGATGGTCTTTTCCTACCAATCTATCCCCCTAGGGGCATGCGTAGTAGTACTTTGCTTCGAGGGCTAATAAACTTTTGCAATAAGTATATGAGTTCTTTATGACTAATGTGAGTCCATGGATTATACGCACTTTTACCTTTCCATCATTGCTAGCCTCTTCGGTACCGTGCATTGCCCTTTCTCACCTCGAGAGTTGGTGCAAACTTCGCCGGTGCATGCAAACCCCGTGATATGATACGCTCTATCACACATAAGCCTCCTTATATCTTCCTCAAAACAGCCACCATACCTACCTATTATGGCATTTCCATAGCCATTCCGAGATATATTCCATGCAACTTCCATCATCATCATATACATGACTTGAGCATTCATTGTCATATTGCTTTGCATGATCGTAAGATAGCTAGCATGATGTTTTCATGGCTTGTCCGTTTTTTGATGTCATTGCTACGCTAGATCATTGCACATCCCGGTACACCGCCTGAAGCATTCATATAGATTCATATCTTTGTTCTAGTATCGAGTTGTAATATTGGGTTGTAAGTAAATAAAAGTGTGATGATCATCATTACAGAGCATTGCTCCATAAAAAAAGAAAAAGAAAAAAGGGAAAGGCCAAAGAAGCCTAAATAAAAAAGGGGGGCAAAGAAGCCCACCGAAAGAAAAAAAGAAAAAAAGAAAAAGAAAAGGGGCAATGTTACTATCCTTTTTCCACACTTGTGCTTCAAAGTAGCAACCTGTTCTTCATATGGTGAGTCTCCTATATTGTCACTTTCATATACTAGTGGGAATTTTAATTATAGAACTTGGCTTGTATGTTCCAACGATGGGCTTCCTCAAATGCCCTAGGTCCTCATGAGCAAGCAAGTTGGATGCACACCCACTTAGTTTCTTTTGTTGAGCTTTCATACACTTATAGCTCTTAGTGCATCTGTTGCATGGCAATCCCTACTCCTCGCATTGACATCAATTGATGGGCATCTCCATAGCCCGTTGAATAGCCGCGTCGATGTGAGACTTTCTCCTTTTTTGTCTTCTCCACATAACCTCCATCATTATATTCTATTCCACCTATAGTGCTATATCCATGGCTTGCGCTCATGTATTGTGTGAGGGTTGAAAAAGCTGAAGCGCGTTAAAAAGTATGAACCAATTGCTCGGCTTGTCATCAGGGTTGTGCATGATGGGAGCACTTTGTGTGACAAAAATGAAGCATGGCCAAACTATATGATTTTGTAGGGATAAGCTTGCTTTGGCCTTGTTGTTTTGAAAAGACATGATTGCTTTATTGGTACGCTCGAAGTATTATTGTTTTTATGTCAAATTATAGACTATTGCTTTCAATCACTCGTGTCTTAATATTCATGCCATGATTAGACATATGATCAAGATTATGCTAGGTAGCATTCCACATCAAAAATTATTCTTTTTATCATTTACCTACTCGAGGACAAGCAGGAATTAAGCTTGGGGATGCTGATACATCTCCGTCGTATCTATAATTTTTGATTGTCCCATGCCAATATTATTCAACTTTCATATACTTTTGGCAACTTTTTATACTATTTTTTGGGACTAACATATTGATCCAGTGCCCAGTGCCAGTTCCTGTTTGTTGCATGTTTTATGTTTCGCAGAAACCCAATATCAAACGGAATCCAAACAGGATAAAAACGGACGGAGAAATATTTAGGAATATTTGGGATTTTCCGGAGGAAGAATCAACGCGAAACGGTGTCCGAGGTGGCCACGAGACAGGGGGGCGCGCCCACCCCCCTGGACGCGCCTGGCACTCTCGTGGGCCACCCGTAAGGCGGTTGACGCTCTTCTTTTTCCGAAAGAAAGCTAATTTTATGAGAAAAATGTGGATGAAAGATTCACCCCAATCGGAGTTACGGATCTCCAGATATAAAAGAAATGATGAAGGGGCAGAATCTGAGAACGCAGAAACAGAGAGATAGATCCAATCTCGGAGGGGCTCTCGCCCCTCCCAAGCCATGGGAGCCAAGGACCAGAGGGTAAACCCTTCTCCCATCTAGGGAGGAGGTCAAGGAAGAAGAATAAGAAGGAGGGCTCTCTCCCCCTTGCTTCCCATGGCGCTGGAACGCCGCCGGGGGCCATCATCATCACGGCGATCTTCACCAACACCTCCGCCATCTTCACCAACATCTCCATCACCTTCCCCCCTCTATCTACAGTGGTCCACTCTCCCGCAACCCGCTGTACCCTCTACTTGAACATGGTGCTTTATGCTTCATATTATTTTCCAATGATGTGTTGCCATCCTATAATGTCTGAGTAGATTTTCGTTGTCCTATCGGTGATTGATGAATTGCTATGATTGGTTTGAGTTGCATGTTTTATTATTGGTGATGTCCTATTGTGCCCTCCGTGTCGCGCAAGCGTGAGGGATTCCCGCTGTAGGGTTTGCAATATGTTTATGATTTGCTTATGGTGGGTGGCATGAGTGACAGAAGCACAGACCCGAGTAAGTAGGTTGTTTGCGTATGGGATAAAGGGGACTTGATACTTTAATGCTATGGTTGGGTTTTCTTAATGAATATTTAGTATTTGCGGATGCTTGCTAGAGTTCCAATCATAAGTGCATATGATCCAAGTAGATAAAGTATGTTAGCTTATGCCTCTCCCTCAAATAGAATAGCAATAGTGATTACCGGTCTAGTAATGCAGTCAATTGCTTCGGGACAATTTCACAACTCCTACCACCACTTTTCCACACTCGCTATATTTACTTTATTGCATCTTTATCTAAACAGCCCCTAGTTTATGTTTGCGTGTTCTTTATTATCTTGCAAACCTATCCTACCACACCTACAAAGTACTTCTAGTTTCATACTTGTTCTAGGTAAAGTGAATGTCCAGCGTGCGTAGAGTTGTATCGGTGGTCGACAGAACTTGAGGGAATATTTATTCTACCTTTAGCTCCTCGTTGGGTTCGACACTCTTACTTATCGAAAACTGTTGCGATCCCCTACACTTGTGGGTTATCACATACCCCGTAGGAAAGATTGAGCTGGAAGTGGCCTTTGGAGATGAGCACGATTCCAGGGCTGAGAAGTTAACCTTTGAAGTGGTTAAGATCAGAAGCCCATACCACGCTCTGTTTGGACGGCCGGCTTATGCTAAGTTTATGGCACGACCTTGTTATGTTTATTTGCAGCTCAAGATGTCGGGTTACAAAGGGACTATTAGAGTGCATGGGAGTTGGAGGATAGCCTTGGAGTGTGAAGAAGGAGACGCTGGTTATGCTGAATCTGTCTGCGCAACAGAGGAGCTGAAGTTCTATAAAGACAATGTTGATCCAGCCGATATGACATCATTGAAAAAGCAAACTATAGAGCATGATCCGGTCTTGCAGTTTAAGTCGGCCAATGACACTAAGCTAGTTGACTTTGTTCCAGGCGATTCATCCAAGCAGTTCAGTATCAGTGCTAACCTGGATCCTAAATAGGACAACACGCTCATCGAGTTCATCCGTGAGAACCGGGACATCTTTGCATGGAAACCTTCTGACATGCCGGGTGTACCGAGAGAACTCGCTGAGCACACTCTTAATATTGATCCGAAGTTTAAGCCGGTCAAACAGTTTCTTCGTCACTTCAATGAAGAGGGGCGTAAGGCTATTGGTGAAGAAGTGGCCCGGCTCTTGGCGGCTGGGTTCATTGTCGAAGTCTTTCATCCTGAGTGGTTGGCTAATCCGGTGCTGATGCTTAAGAAGAATGGAATTTGGCGTATGTGTGTGGACTACACGGACCTGAACAAGGCTTGTCCGGCTGATCCTTTTGCTCTCCCTCGTATTGATCAAATCATTGATGCTATGGTGGGTTGTGAGCGTTTGAGATTTTTGGATGCTTATTCTGGTTATCATCAGATCAAGATGGCAGTTAAGGACCAGGAGAAAACAGCTTTTATCACTCCTTTTGGAGCCTCTTTCTATGTGTCTATGCCTTTTGGGCTTAAGAGTGCCCAGGCAATGTAACCCCTAGATAATTAGGCTACAGTAAAACTCGTGGCTACAGTAAAAATCTCCTAATAATACCTCAAAGACAAGTTGACCTCTGCCACAGTGCTTGCTCCTCCAGATACCAAGAAGGACTTCGTCATTTATTGTGATGCTTCACATCAAGGCCTAGGCGCTGTCCTAATGCAGGAACGTAAAGTGATTGCTTATGCCTCTCGGCAATTGCGCCCTCGCGAAGAGAACTACCCAGTTCACGACCTCGAGCTTGCTGCTGTTATACACGCACTGAAACAGTGGCGACATTACCTTCTTGGTAACAGTTGCAAGATCTTCACCGACCACCAAAGTCTGAAGTATCTGTTTACTCAACCAGATCTGAACCTCCGTCAGCAGAGATGGATGGAGATTGTTGCAGATTTTAACCTGGGTATTTCGTATATCCCAGGCAAGGCTAATGTATTGTTGAAGAATTCAGAAAGCTGAACCTCCATATTGTTCCTCCTGGTGCACTCGCTCCCCCTCCTCCGGAGTTTCGCAAGATGAACCTCCACGTTGTTTCTCGGGGTTCTCTCAATACCATAGTTGCTAGACCAGATCTTGTGGACACCATCAAATGGATACAGAAATGTGACGATGAAGTCGAGAGGATTAAACATTATCTAGCAGAAGGAAAGCCCTCATTCTTCACTGTTGATGACGCAGGCACCTTATTCTTCAAAGGTCGCCTAGTGGTACCGAGTAAGAGGGAAAACCTGAATCTGACTCCAAGGGTTATGAAAGAAGCTCATGATACACCTTTGTCTATTCATCCCGGTAGTACCAAGTTGTACCAAGACATTCGTCAGAGATTCTGGTGGTCTATATGAAGCAAGATATTTCTCGTTATGTTGCTGAGTGTGACGTTTGTCGTCGTATCAAAGCAGAGCATCAAAGGCCTGCTGGAACTCTGCAACCTATCTCTATTCCTGAATGGAAATGGGACCATGTTGAAATGGACTTCGTCACGGGATTCCCCATATCGCAGAAAGGTAATGATGCTATTCTTGTCGTCATTGACCGGCTTTCTAAAGTTGCACATTTCCTGGCTGTCAAGGAAATGATCACTCCTAGTCAGCTGGCAAACATCTACATGTCCAGAATTGTCTCGCTTCACGGTATTCCATTGGTAATCAGTTCAGACCGAGGCAGTTTATTCACCTCAAGATTCTGGGCAAGTTTCCAAGAAGCTATGGGGACTTATCTGTCATTCAGTACTGCATTTCATCCTCAGTCGCAAGGGCAGGTTGAACGCGTCAACCAAGTTCTCGAAGACATGCTTCGAGCTTGTGTTATTTCCTTCGGCAAGAAATGGGAGGAATCTCTCCCATATACCGAGTTCTCTTATAATAATAGCTATCAAGCTAGTCTGAAGATGGCCCCCTTCGATGTGTTATATGGACGAAAGTGCCGAACCCCTCCGAACTGGTCAGAAACTGGGGAACGTCCACTCTTCGGTCTAGATATTATCCAACATGCCGAAGAACAAGTTCACATAATTCGCGAGAATCTCAAGATTGCTCAGTCACGTCAGAAGAGTCAGTATGACCGTCATCATAAGAACATGGTCTATCAACCTGGCGAAAAGGCTTATCTTCGAGTCACACCAATGAAGGGTGCTCACCGCTTCGGGATCAAGGGCAAGCTAGCTCCTCGCTATATTGGTCCTTTCACTATTCTGGAAAGGCGTGGAAAAGTGGCATACCAACTGGAGCTTCCGCCGAACCTTTCTCAGGTTAACGATGTGTTCCACGTGTCACAGCTACGCCGTTGCTTCAAGGACCCAATCCGAGGAGTGGATCATGAATTGCTCAAATTGCAACAGGACCTCTCCTATAAAGAGCATCTGGTTCGCATTCTCGACCAAGCTGAACGCCGCACACGTCAGAAGGCAATCAAGTTCCTCAAAGTTCAGTGGTCGCACCATTCTAAAGATGTATAACGCCCTCGATGCGGCTATATCTCCCACGTGTCGAAGCATGACTTAGAGGCATAACCGCATTGAAAGCAATGTCGCAAGTGAGGTAATCTTCACACAACCCTTGTAATACATAAGGGAAAAAGATACATAGTTGGCTTACAATCGCCACTTCACACAATTACATGAATAAAGCATTACATCATCCAGATACACTCAAGGTCCGACTACGGAACCAAAATAAAAGAAGAACCCCAAATCGACAAAGGTCCCGATCGACCCCAAGCTGGGCTCCACTCTTGAACAACTAGAACGAAACAACACAAAGGGCAAGATCTTCATCGAGCTCCTCCTTGAGCTTAGTTGCGTCGCCTTGCTTTCGGGTAACATAGGCACCTGCAAACTGGTTTTGGAAGTATCTGGTGAGCCACGAGGACTCAGCAATCCCATTACCATGGGTATCAAGACTAGCAAAGCTTAATGGGAAAGGTAAAGGCATGAGGTGGAGCTGCAGCAAGCGACTAGCATATATGGACTCTACGCACGCAAAAGAGAGCGAGAAGAGAAGCAAGGCACGGTCGTGAAGCTAGTAGCGATCAAGAAGTGATCCTGAAACTACTTACGTCAAACATAACTCCAACACCGTGTTCACTTCCCGGACTCCGCTGAGAAGAGACCATCACGGTTACATACACGGTTGATGTATTTTAATTAAGGTCAACTTTGGGTTTTCTACAACCGGACATTAACAAATTCCCATCTGCCACATAACCGCGGGCACGGCTCTCGAAAGTTTATACCCTGCAGGGGTGTCCCAACTTAGCCCATGACAAGCTCTCGCGATCATCGAAGAATAGACCTTCACCCAGAAGACCCGATCGGTCTCGGAATCCCGTACATCATGACATTTCGACAATGGTAAAACAAGACCAGCAAAGCCGCCCGATCGCCCGACAATCCCGATAGGAGCTCCACATATCTCGTTCTCGAGGCAACACCGGATGAGACATCCTCGAGTAAAACCAGACCTCGAGTTGCCCGAGGGGCCCCATGATCTACTTGGTTCGGACCAACACTTAGACAAGCACTGGCCCGGGGGGGCTAAAATAAAGATGACCCTTGGGTTGGCCGACCCAAGGAAAGGGTATAGGTGGTGGTGAGGCAAATGGTAAAACAAAGGTTGGGCCTTGCTGGACAAGTTTTATTCAAAGCGAACTGTCAGGGGGGTCCCATAAATCACCCGACCGCGTAAGGAACGCAAAAATCCGGGAACATAACACCGGTATGACGGAAACTAGGGCGGCAAGAGTGGAACAAAACACCAGGCATAAGGCCGAGCCTTCCACCCTTTACCAAATATATAGATGCATTAATAATATAAGAGATATTGTGATATCCCAACATAAACCCTGTCCACCATGGAGAAATCTTCAACTTCACTTGCAACTAGCAACGCTATAAGAGGGGCTGAGCAAAAGCGGTGACATAGCCAAACAACGGTTTGCTAGGAATGGTATCAAAGGTTAGAGGTTCATGGCAATTTGGGAGGCTTGAAGAGCAAATGATAGGTAACGCAGCATAGCGATAGAACGAAGCAACTAGCATAGCAATGATAGTAGTGAGATCCAGGGTAGCGGTCATCTTGCCTGAAATCCCGCAAGGAAGAAGAACGAGTCCATGAAGAAGACGAACGGACGTAGTCAAACAAATCCTCACAACTCCGGAACGAAACCAAAGCTAACGAGAGAAGCAACCCGGAAAGAAGCAAACAACATGGTAAACACACAAGCATAATCATGGCATGATGCACAATCAAGTATGATGCATGTCCGGTTTAATGAGGCATGGCATGGCAAAGTGCAACAAACAATACCACAAGTTAAGTGGAGCTCAATATGCAACGAGTTGCATATTGACAAAACACCACATGCAGTTATTTAGTTTGCTCTCGGTTATGAACAAGACAAGATTAAATGTTGTTAATAATGGCAAGAGGTGAAGCATAATTAAACTAACAATTTAGGCAAGTTTAAGTGTGGCCGAAAACAACAAATAACAATTCCGGAAATCCCCATATGTTATTTAGCAATTTAACGCAAGCAACAGTTTTAAACATTTTAATTGTTGTTATCATGATGCGGATGACATATGCAAGTTTTATGCAATTTTTATGAAAATGTTGACATGAGCATGTTATGAAGCATTTGTCGCCATGGCGGAACAAAAAGGGTGCCACGGCGGCGAAACGAAAAGCGTGCCACGGCGGCAAAAGGAAATGGTGCCACGGCAACACATCCGAAAATGATGCCACGGCAACATATCCGAAAATGATGCCACGGCAACATTCCGGTCCCGATAACTCATGGAGGTACCGGTGCAAAAGGAAGGGTGACGTGAGCGTCTCATGAAAAGATGGTGGGGTGCTCCCGGTTACCGGGTTCCCACGGGTTGACGGTATGGCAAACGAGGAGCGTGCAAAGACCTCTCTCGGACACGGTGCAAACACGGGCATCTCATACAACATGCATTCGGTCCACGGCGGTCGTTCTCGACGGTTATACCTTCGAAGCGTGCATTCGGGGCGGAACGCGTTTCGTAGAGGAAGAAGTCATTCACGAGCCGTAGTGGAGGTAGTCGTTCACGGGTCATCGTGGGAAGTAGTCGTACACGGCGTAGTGGAAGTCGTTGTTCATGTGGCGACGGTAGTTGTACACGTTCGGAGAGGAACTTGATGTACCCATGCGCTTCACGGGTCGTCGTTGAACTTGACGATGAAGGAAATATGCCCTAGAGGCAATAATAAAGTTACTATTTATTTCCTTATATCATGATAAATGTTTATTATTCATGCTAGAATTGTATTAACCGGAAACATAATACATGTGTGAATATATAGACAAACAACATGTCACTAGTATGCCTCTACTAGACTAGCTTGTTAATCAAAGATGGTTATGTTTCCTAACCATGAACAAAGAGTTGTTATTTGATTAACAAGGTCACATCATTAGTAGAATGATCTGATTGACATGACCCATTCCACTAGCTTAGCACACGATCGTTTAGTATGTTGCTACTGCTTTTATCCATGACTTATACATGTTCCTGTAACTATGAGATTATGCAACTCCCGTTTACCGGAGGAACACTTTGGGTGCTACCAAACGTCACAACGAATCGGGTGATTATAAAGGAGTACTACAGGTGTCTCCAAAGGCAGATGTTGGGTTGGCGTATTCGAGATTAGGTTTTGTCACTCCGATTGTCGGAGAGGTATCTCTGGGCCCTCTCGGTAATACACATCACTGAAGCCTTGCAAGCACTACAACTAATGAGTTAGTTGTGAGATGATGTATTACGAACGAGTAAAGAGACTTGCCGGTAACGAGATTGAACTAGGTATTGGATACCGACGATCGAATCTCGGGCAAGTAACATACCGATGACAAAGGGAACAACGTATGTTGTTATGCGGTCTGACCGACAAAGATCTTCGTAGAATATGTAGGAACCAGTATGGGCATCCAGGTCCCGCTATTGGTTATTGACTGAGAATAGTTCTAGGTCATGTCTACATTGTTCTCGAACCATAGGGTCCGCACGCTTAAGGTTTCGATGACAGTTATATTATGAGTTTATGAGTTTTGATGTACCGAAGGAGTTCGGAGTCCCGGATGAGATCGGGGACATGACGAGGAGTCTCGAAATGGTCGAGACGTAAAGATCGATATATTGAACGACTATATTCGGAGTTCGGAAAGGTTCCGAGTGATTCGGTATTTTTCGAGTACCGGAGAGTTACGGAATTCGTATTGGGCCTTAATGGGCCATACGGGAAAAGGGAAAAAGGGCCATAAGGGTGGCGCACCTCCCATGGACTAGTCCGAATTGGACTAGGGGGGCGCCTTCCTTCCTTCTCCTTTTCCCTTCCCTTTCCTTCTCTCCTACTCCTACTACATGGAAGGGTTCCTAGTTGGACTAGGAAAGGGGAATCCTACTCCTGTGGGAGTAGGACTCCCTAGGGCGCGCCATAGAGAGGCCGCCCTCCCCCTCCTCCACTCCTTTATATACGGGGGCAGGGGGCACCCCATATACACACAAGTTTGATCTACGGATCGTTCCTTAGCCGTGTGCGGTGCCCCCCTCCACCATATTCCACCTCGGTTATACCGTCGCGAAGCTTAGGCGAAGCCCTGCGCCGGTGAAACATCAAGATCGTCACCACGCCGTCGTCTTGTGGAACTCTCCTCGACACTCGGCTGGATCGAGTCGAGGGACGTCATCAAGCTGTCGTGTGTCAAGAACTCGGGCGCCGGAGTAACGGCGCCGGATCGGTCGGATCGCGAGGAGAACGTCGACTACTTCCTCTACGTTGTGATCGCTTCGCTTGGGTCTACAAGGGTACGTAGACAACACTCTCCCCTCTCGTTGCTATGCATCACCATGATCTTGCGTGTGCGTAGGAAATTTTTGAAATTACTCGTTCCCCAACAAAGGCATCCGAGCCAGGTTTTATGCGTTGATGTTATATGCACGAGTAGAACACAAGTGAGTTGTGGACGATATAAGTCATACTGCCTACCAAAGATGTCATACTTTGGTTCAGCGGTATTGTGAGATGAAGCGCCCGGACCGACATTACGCGTACGCTTACGCGAGACTGGTTTCACCGTTACGAGCACTCGTGCTTAAAGGTGGCTGGCGGGTGTCTGTCTCTCTCACTTTAGTTGAACCGAGTGTGTCTACGCCCGGTCCTTGCGAAGGTTAAAACAGAGTCTATTTGACAAACTATCGTTGTGGTTTTTGATGCGTAGGTAAGAACGGTTCTTGCTAAGCCCGTAGCAGCCACGTAAAATTTGCAACAACAAAGTAGAGAACGTCTAACTTGTTTTTGCAGGGCATGTTGTGATGTGATATGGTCAAGACGTGATGCTATATTTTATTGTATGAGATGATCATGTTTTGTAACCGGTTATCGGCAATCGGCGGGAGCCATATGGTTGTCGCTTTATTGTATGAAATGCAACGCATACATAATTGCTTTACTTTATCACTAAGCTGTAGCGATAGTCGAGAAGCAATAGATGGCGAACGACAACGATGCTACGATGGAGATCAAGGTGTCGCGCCGTGACGATGGTGATCATGACGGTGCTTCGAAGATGGAGATCGCAAAGCACAAGATGATGATGGCCATATCATATCACTTATATTGATTGCATGTGATGTTTATCCTTTATGCATCTTATCTTGCTTTGATTGACGGTAGCATTTTAAGATGATCTCTCACTAATTATCAAGAAGTGTTCTCCCTGAGTATGCACCGTTGTCAAAGTTCGTCGTGCCCAGACACCACGTGATGATCGGGTGTGATAAGCTCTACGTCCATCTACAACGGGTGCAAGCCAGTTTTGCACACGCGGAATACTCAGGTTAAACTTGACGAGCCTAGCATATGCAGATATGGCCTCGGAACACGGAGACCGAAAGGTCGAGCGTGAATCATATAGTAGATATGATCAACATAAGATGTTCACCATTGAAAACTACTCCATCTCACGTGATGATCGGTTATGGTTTAGTTGATTTGGATCACGTGGTCACTTAGATGACTAGAGAGATGTCTATCTAAGTGGGAGTTCTTAAGTAATATGATTAATTGAACTTAAATTTATCATGAACTTAGTCCTGGTAGTATTTTGCAAATTATGTTGTAGATCAATAGCTTGCGTTGTTGCTTTCATATGTTTATTTTGATATGTTCCTAGAGAAAATTGTGTTGAAAAATGTTAGTAGCAATGATGCGGATTGGATCCGTGATCTGAGGTTTATCCTCATTGCTGCGCAGAAGAATTATGTCCTTGATGCACCGCTAGGTGACAGACCTATTGGAGGAGCAGATGCAGACGTTATGAACGTTTGGCTAGCTCAATATGATGACTACTTGATAGTTTTGTGCACCATGCTTTATGGCTTAGAATCGGGACTTCAAAGATGTTTTGAACATCATGGACCATATGAGATGTTCCAGGAATTGAAGTTAATATTTCAAGCAAATACCCGAGTTGAGAGATATGAAGTCCTCAACAAGTTCTATAAGCTAAAAGATGGAGGAGAATCGCTCAACTAGTGAGCATGTGCTCAGATTGTCTGGGTACTACAATCGCTTGAATCAAGTGGGAGTTAATCTTCCAGATAAGATAGTGATTGACAGAATTCTCTAGTCACCATCACCAAGTTAGTAGAACTTCGTGATGAACTATAGTATGCAAGGGATAACAGAAACTATTCCCAAGCTCTTCGCGATCGATGAAGGTAGAAATCAAAGAAAAACATCAAGTGTTGATGGTTGACAAGATCACTAGTTTCAAGAAAAGGGCAAAGGGAAGAAGAGGAACTTCAAGAAGAACGGCAAGCAAGTTGCTGCTCAAGTGAAGAAGCCCAAGTCTGGACCTAAGCCTGAGACTAAGTGCTTCTACTGCAAAAGGACTGGTTACTGGAAGCAGAACTACCCCAAGTATTTGGCGGATAAGAAGGATGGCAAAGTAAACAAAGGTATATTTGATATACATGTTATTGATATGTACTTTACTAGTGTTTATAGCAACCCCTCGGTATTTGGTACTGGTTCAGTTGCTAAGAGTAGTAACTCAAACGGAGTTGCGAATAAATGAAACTAGTTAAGGGTGAAGTGACGATGTGTGTTGAAAGTAGTTTCAAGATTGATATGATCATCATCGCACACTCCCTATACTTTCGGGATTAGTGTTGAACCTAAATAAATGTTATTTGGTGTTTGCGTTGAGCATGAATATGATTTGATCGTGTTTATTGCAATACGGTTATTCATTTAAGTAAGAGAATAAACTGTTGTTCTATTTACATGAATAAAACCTTATATGCTTACACACCCAATGAAAATGGTTCATTGGATCTTGATCGTAGTGATACACATATTCATAATATTGAAACCAAAAGATGCAAAGTTAATAATGATAGTGCAACTTATTTGTGGCACTGCCGTTTAGGTCATATTGGTGTAAAGCGCATGAAGAAACTCCATGCTGATGGAATTTTAGAATCACTTGATTATGAATCACTTGATGCTTGCGAACCATGTCTTTTGGGCAAGATGACTAAAACTCCGTTCTCCGGAACAATGGAACAAGCTACTGACTTGTTGGAAATCATACATACTGATGTATGTCGTCCGATGAATGTTAAGGCTCGCGACAAGTATCATTATTTTCTGACCTTCACAGTTGATTTGAAGCAGATATGGGTATATCTACTTGATGAAACATAAGTCTAAAATAGTTGAAAGGTTCAAAGAATTTCAGAGTGAAGTGGAAAAATCATCGTGACAAGAAAATAAGGTTTCTACGATCTGATCGCGGAGACAAATATTTGAGTTACGAGTTTGGTCTTCAATTAAAACAATGTGGAATAGTTTCACAAATTCATGCCACCTGGAACACCACATCATAATGGTGTGTCCGAACGTCGTAACCGTACTTTATTGGATATAGTACAATATGATGTTTCTTACCGATTTACCAATATCGCTTTGGGATCATGCATTAGAGACAGCTGCATTCACGTTAAATAGGGCACCATCTAAATCCGTTGAGACGACACTATATGAACTGTGGTTTAGCAAGAAACCAAAGTTGTCGTTTCTTAAAGTTTGGGGCTGCGATGCTTATGTGAAAAAGGTTTCATCCTGATAAGCTCAAACCCAAATCGGAGAAGTGCGTCTTCATAGAATACCCAAAGGAAATTGTTGGGTACACCTTCTATCACAGATCCGAAGGCAAAACATTCGTTGCTAATAAATGGATCCTTTCTAGAGAAGGAGTTTCTCTCGAAAGAAGTGAGTGGGAGGAAAGTAGAACTTGATGAGGTAATTGTACCTTCTCCCTTACTTGAAAGTAGTTTGTCGCAGAAACCGGTTTCTGAGACATCTACACCAAGTAGTGAGGAAGTTGATGATGTTGATCATGAAACTTCAGATTAAGTTACTACAGAACCTCGTAGATCAACCAGAGTAAGATCCGCACCAGAGTGGTACGGTAAATCCTGTTCTGGAAGTCATGTAACTAGATCATGATGAACCTACGAACTATGAGGAAGCGATGATGAGCCCAGATTCCGCAAAATGGCTTGAGGCCATGAAATCTGAGATGAGATCCATGTATGAGAACAAAGTGTAGACTTTGGTGGCGTTGCCCGATGATCGGCAAGCCATAGAAAATAAATGGATCTTCAAGAGGAAGACGAACGCTGATAGTAGTGTTACTATCTACAAAGCTCGACTTGTCGCAAAAAGGTTTTTGACAAGTTCAAGGTGTTGACTACAATGAGATTTTCTCAACTGTAGCGATGCTTAAGTCTGTCCGAATCATGTTAGCAATTGCCACAATTTATGAAATTTGGCAAATGGATGTAAAACTGCATTCTGAATGGGTTTCGGGAGGAAGAGTTGTATATGATGCAACCGAAGGTTTTATCGATCCGAAGGAGCTAACAAAGTGTGCAAGCTCCAGCGATCCATCTATGGACTGGTGCAAGCATCTCGGAGTTGGAATATACGCTTTGATGAGTTGATCAAAGCATATAGTTTTATACAGACTTACGGTGAAGCCTGTATTTACTAGAAAGTGAGTGGGAGCACTACAGCATTTCTGATAAGTATATGTGAATGACATATTATAGATCGGAAATAATGTAGAATTATTCTGCAAAGCATAAAGGAGTGTTTGAAAGGAGTTTTTCAAAGAAAGACCTCCGTGAAGTTGCTTACATATTGAGCATAAAGATCTATAGAGATAGTTCAAGACGCTTGAAAAGTTTTTTCAATGAGTACATACCTTGACAAGATTTTGAAGTAGTTCAAAATGGAACAGTCAAAGAAAGAGTTCTTGCCTGTGTTACAAGGCATTAAAATGAGTAAGACTCAAAACCCGACCACGGCAGAAGATAGAAAGAGAATGAAAGTCATTCCCTATGCCTTGGCCATAGGTTCTATAAAGTATGCCATGCTGTGTACCAAATCTGTTGTATACCCTACACTGAGTTTGGCAAGGGAGTACAATAGTGATCTAGGAGTAGATCACTAGACAGCGGTCAAAATTATCCTTAGTGGAATAAGGATACGTTTCTCGATTATGGAAGTGACAAAAAGGTTCGTCGTAAAGGGTTATGTCGATGCAAGTTTTTGACACCGATATAGATGACTCTAAGTCTCGATCTAGATACATATTGAAAGTGGGAGCAATTAGCTAAAGTAGCTTCGTGCAGAGCATTGTAGACATAGAAAATTGCAAAATACATAACGGATCTTAATGTGAAAGACCCGTTGACTAAGATTCTCTCACAAGCAAAACATGATCACACCTTAGTACTCTTTGGGTGTTAATCACATAGCGATGTGAACTAGATTACTGAATCTAGGAAACCCTTTGGGTGTTGGTCACATGGCGATGTGAACTATGGGTGTTAATCACATGATGATGTGAACTATCGATGTTAATCACATGGTGATGTGATCTAGATTATTGACTCTAGTGCAAGTGGGAGACTGAAGGAAATATGCCCTAGAGGCAATAATAAAGTTACTATTTATTTCTTTATATCATGATAAATGTTTATTATTCATGCTAGAATTGTATTAACCGGAAACATAATACATGTGTGAATATATAGACAAACAACATGTCACTAGTATGCCTCTACTAGACTAGCTTGTTAATCAAAGATGGTTATGTTTCCTAACCATGAACAAAGAGTTGTTATTTGATTAACAAGGTCACATCATTAGTAGAATGATCTGATTGACATGACCCATTCCACTAGCTTAGCACACGATCGCTTAGTATGTTGCTACCGCTTTTATCCATGACTTATACATGTTCCTGTAACTATGAGATTATGCAACTCCGTTTACGGAGGAACACTTTGGTGCTACCAAACGTCACAACGAATCGGGTGATTATAAAGGAGTACTACAGGTGTCTCCAAAGGCAGATGTTGGGTTGGCGATTTGAGATTAGGTTTTGTCACTCCGATTGTCGGAGAGGTATCTCTGGCCCTCTCGGTAATACACATCATCAAGCCTTGCAAGCACTACAACTAATGAGTTAGTTGTGAGATGATGTATTACGGAACGAGTAAAGAGACTTGCGGTAACGAGATTGAACTAGGTATTGGATACCGACGATCGAATCTCGGGCAAGTAACATACCGATGACAAAGGAACAACGATATGTTGTTATGCGGTCTGACCGACAAAGATCTTCGAGAATATGTAGGAACCAATATGGGCATCCAGGTCCCGCTATTGGTTATTGACTGAGAATAGTTCTAGGTCATGTCTACATTGTTCTCGAACCGTAGGGTCCGCACGCTTAAGGTTTCGATGCGATGCTTATATTATGAGTTTATGAGTTTTGATGTACCAAGGAGTTCGAGTCCCGGATGAGATCGGGGACATGACGAGGAGTCTCGAAATGGTCGAGACGTAAAGATCGATATATTGAACGACTATATTCGGAGTTCGGAAAGGTTCCGAGTGATTCGGGTATTTTTCGGAGTACCGGAGAGTTACGGGAATTCGTATTGGGCCTTAATGGGCCATACGGGAAAAGGGAAAAAGGGCCATAAGGGTGGCCGCACCCCTCCCCATGGACTAGTCCGAATTGGACTAGGGAGGCGCCTCTTCCTTCCTTCTCCTTTTCCCTTCCCTTTCCTTCTCTCCTACTCCTACTACATGGAAGGGTTCCTAGTTGGACTAGGAAAGGGGGAATCCTACTCCCGGTGGGAGTAGGACTCCCCTAGGGCGCGCCATAGAGAGGCCGGCCCTCCCCCTCCTCCACTCCTTTATATACGGGGGCAGGGGCACCCCATATACACACAAGTTTGATCTACGGATCGTTCCTTAGCCGTGTGCGGTGCCCCCCTCCACCATATTCCACCTCGGTTATACCGTCATGAAGCTTAGGCGAAGCCTGCGCCGTGAAACATCAAGATCGCCACCACGCCGTCGTCTTGTGGAACTCTCCCTCGACACTCGGCTGGATCGGATCTACGAGGGACGCCATCGAGCTGTACGTGTGTCAAGAACTGGGGCGCGGAGTAACGGCGCCGGATCGGTCGGATCGCGAGGAGAACGTACGACTACTTCCTCTACGTTGTGATCGCTTCCGCTTCGGGTCTACAAGGGTACGTAGACAACACTCTCCCCTCTCGTTGCTATGCATCACCATGATCTTGCGTGTGCGTAGGAAATTTTTTGAAATTACTACGTTCCCCAACAGACGAAATCCATCCGCAGGTAGCCGTCCATGGTCGTACTCTTGTTGGCGTGCAACACGATGGTCTCGAGGATCGTAGTCGAACTTGGCGTTCCATATGGTCACCGAAACAAAGCAACACGAGGGCCTCGAGTGGGCAGCAGCAAGGACAGGCGGTGCGTGAGCAGCGGCAGGAAGCGGGCGCGCTCAAGGGAGAGCAGCAGAAGGCAGCAGCAGCAGTGAGGCAAAGGTGGTGGCCTAGAACGGCGCCTGCACTTGTCGGAGATGGCGAGCGAAGGCGGGGAAGGCGGCCACGATGGCCGGCAGAGTCGAATGGACTCAGGCACGCGTTCCAGCGAAAAGACGGACGGCGAGGCATCTGAAGCGGGGAAGGAGCACGGGCGACGCGCTTGGGTGCCGGCACGGTGGTCGATGGAGAGGGGCTTGGCGCGGCGGGGACAAGCTCATGCTCGAGCGCCTGAAGAAGATGGCGCGGCGGCGCTGGAAGAAGGCAGCGGTGGCGGCTGTTGGCGATGGGGGTCGAGTGAGGGAGATGGTGACGTGAGGGAGGAGATGGGGACCGGGGCCAAGCGTCGGCAGGGTACGGCAGGGCGCGGGGACGGCTCGGGCACGGTGGTCGCGGGGGCGCTCGATGCAGGAGGCGGTGGGAGACGCCGGAAGCAGACAACGGAGGGGCGGCGCTACTCGAGGCAGAGGTGGCTCTCGGGGAGGCGCATGGCGACGAGGAGGAGGTTGGGCGTGGGGGCAGCCGGGGATCGAGCGCGGTCTCCTGCGTGCGGGATCGAGCGAGAGAGATGGGGGATCGGGCAAGTGGCGGTGCAGAAGGGAGGACGAGGGAGAGATGGGGATTCGATCGGGCTAGGTTAACGGGGTGTAGCTGGGCCTTGGGCCATCTTGGTGAAGAGGGGAAAAAAGGGCCAGGAGGAGTTGGGCTAGCGCTGGATCTCTCTCTCTCTAAGCTCTTAGCAGAAAAGAAAGAAAGAAAAAAAGGAGAAGAAAAGAAAGACTAGGAAGAGAGTTTGGGCATGGGGATATTTTCCCGAACTCGCAAAAATGCGCTGGTTCCAAGGAAATAGAAATGGCCAAGATCGAACGATAAGAATTCAAACTCATTTGAATTTAATTCAAATGGGCTTGAACTAGGACTTGATAAAAGGAAGGTCCAAAAATGTTCGGATTTTTGGTGGAGCTCCAGAAAATGACGAAAAGATATATGGCACAGTTAGAGGTCAAGAGTTGAGATAACAAAGGCATTGGGATTTTGCAAGAGTGTTATGGTGAATACCAAAAATGGAATATTTATAATATCTCTCTAAATATCGAGAGGATATGTTTTAAAGAGAATCACCATGTGAATTCCCTCGATTTAAATGGATCAAAGATCCATGCCATTTATTTAGTTGAGTTTTAAAAAGGGTTGCATGATGACATGATGCAATGCAAGAGATGGCATGATGAATGCAACGAACAAAACAAATCACATGACGAAACTCGGAATAGCTGGAAGGCATCTGAAGCTCCGGTCTTGGGGCGTTACAACACTCCACCACTACGAGAGGATCTCGTCCCGAGATCTAGGATGGCACCGGAGAGAAACGGAAGAGGAAGAGGTAAAACATAGTTGCTTCTTTGACAAACGAGTGAAACCAAAGAACCTTGAGAGGTTGAACAAAATGAAAGAAAGAAAACAACGAAGATGAACAAAGTTGAAAACACTCTGTTAGAAACGAGGAACATGGGATACGACGAGAACCAAGAGGTTTAGTGATAAGATAGGTATTGAAACCACTCCGGTTAAAACTAGATAGAGAAGGAGTAAGAATGATATCATTTGGGCAACACTCCAACTGAAAAGAGATGCAAGACTTGATAAGATGAAAAGAACTTGAGCAGAGAAGATACAACACTCCGGTTAAATGGGTAAGCATGGAAAGAACACGGTCCTCACAATCGAGATGATGAGTGAAAAGAGCAACATCACAATGTCTCCGGAAGAAAGAATAGAAGATATATCATTGGAATAAAGGAACGGAGAAGAAAATGACAACTTCTACCACAATTAAATTTGAAAGAGCCTCCTTAAAAAGAAGGATTGAACGGAGTTGTTAGAAAACCAAGAACGAAAAGAATAAGCTTGTAGTGGGCTTATGGAACACTTCTCAAAATTTGAGGTGAAATTCTGCCACTACCGAAAAATTGCTTGCTTGAGATCAACAAAGAGATGAAAACTGGTTTCGCCGAGAGGATAGGTGAAAACTTGGATCATTGATAAGCACCACAATAGCAACATTCCTTAGGGAAGGCTTTAGGTGAAATATGACACAAGATAACTCCAACAAAGAGATTAATGGATTTAAAATACCTCATTCTTGACAACATGTGACTCATGAAACATGAAGGAAATTGTCAAGAGTGACATAACACCACCTCAAAAGATAAGGTAGAAAGAATTGCACTTTGGAATGCAAGATGAAGAATACTTGAACTACTCAAAACAAAACATGTGTTGAGCACCATGTTTATTTTGAAGTATGGCTTGACGGATCATAACTCTGAGAGAAATCTTGAAGAACAATTGAAGAATGAAAGGAATCCTTGACAACCCACCATTTAGAGCCTCCATGAAGAACTCCGGTAATAGAAGGATGATGAAAAGAAAGAGAAGCTGAAAACACAAGGTGAACCCTTGCAATGATTTAGATGGAGCTTCGCGACGAGATAAAGCGGAAAACTTGGAACTCCGGAAAAAGAATAGATGAAACACTAGAACCGAGAATTACTTCATCATGAACAATCTCCGGAAGAAAGGAATTGAATCACCTTGAGGAAATAAGAATAAGATTTATTGTATGCTTATCCTTCATCAAATTAAATTGATGGCAAGCAATGGATTTTGCATACTACTTATTCTCATAGAAAGGATTACAAGAGATATATCAAAACTTGAGAAGGTCTTCAACGAACCACTGGTAGGATTGGAAAGAACGAATGAATTAAATGGTAACGAAAGAGGTGAAATCTTGAACGAACCACCGTAAGAATTGAAAATGAAAGTAGCACAGGCACAATTCACCGGGAAGAATTGAAAAACGAATGAAGATATTTGAGGGGATTTAGATACATGAGAACGAAGAGATCATGAACTAATTAGAGGACATTTGAACGAATCACCGGTAAGATTTGGAGAACGATAGCTACACGCTGAGAATGAAGAATTATGACATGATGGCCTTCGGAGGAAAGAAATGGAAACAACTCATGAAATGCTCCGAATGGTAAGAAAAGAATTGTCACAATCGAAAGCAATTATGAGAGGATGGCATCAAGCTAGAACCATGAATATTCAATAGAATGGACCAAGATTTAAGAGATAAACTCTCCTTCGGTCTTCAAAGCTGAGAATGACAAGGAGAAACACCACCATGAATTGTTGAGACACTCCGGAAGGATTAAAAGAGGAAAGGTTGAGCCAACTATGAAAAGAATTTGAAAGATCTTGGAGAAAAGCATTTGACTGATGATAACTCATTCTTACGTCAAACTTGGAGAAGAATTTAGGATAGCTCTGGGAAAATAGAAGAGTCGTAAGATCCTCGAAAAAGACACATGAGTTAGGGCCCACTCAAAAGAACACCGTTGAAAAGATTTAAAAGAGATGTTGCACCGGTTGAATTAAATGACTTGAATGAGATACCAATCTCGAAAGAGCTTGAACGAATGCAGAGTGGAAACACGAATCTTCGAGATATCTTGAGCACTCCGGAATAACAAATAGCGAGAAGTAGAATGATAATGAGGTGCACCGGTATGAGACGACATTGAAATGAGGAAAAGAATATGATGAATAAAACTTGACTTGAATCCACCGGAGAAGAGAAAGGAATAAGGAATGACGAACTAGTAGAACATCTTCTTGAGAACCACCGGGTAAGAACATTGATTGAAAAGATTGACGAGACTTCCCACAAAAATAAAAGGATACTTGGTAAAGAAATCTTAGTCCTTGAGGAAAAAGGGTGGGTGGGCGGGAAAAAACAAAGGCAACTTGGAGACGGATGAAACAAACACCGTTGAGAAGAAATGATAATTGGTCTTGCTGATGTTGAAGTGATCGGATCCACTTGAAGAGAAAGACGCCGGTTGAAAAGGATTGACATGACAATCTCGATTGTCGAGAAGGATTGGTATTTACATCGGAGTATGAGAACACCATTTCGGAAAGGTATGGAATCAACACTTGACATCGAAGCAACTCGAATACCACAAATAAAACAAAACAAAGGATTGGCTTGCAAAATAAGCCGGAACAAATACATATGATAGAGATTTACCCAATCCCATATCATGCATCTGTCGGAAAGATATTCTAGGAGCTACTTGAATTCCCACCTATAAAACTCCTGAAATTTTCCGGTTAAGCAATCAGGTGTTGGGGATACAGGGGAAGCAATATATCTCACCCAAACTAACAATCCCTACATCCAGCTGTATCCATCCTTCAACACATAACCAAGAAACCTTCGGAAATCGTGTACCTCAACCTTCGAAAAGCATACGTTATACGAGTCATGGCAATACTCCGTACTCACCTCGATCTTGGGTTAGCGGGTTATCTCACCAACAACTGCATAAAAGAGATTTTCGATGTCGGTACTAAACTCGGTATTCGAGAACTGCAACGATAAAATTATGACGACAACACCTCGAGCTCAACTCCGGGACACCTCCACTAAAAAACCCTGCCGAGGGAGGCACCAAGACAATGTTGTCATCATAAAACCATCGGAACGATTCTAAGATACCCGCGTGATCCTAAAAAAATTTAGTGAAATTTGAGAAGAGAAGAGTCAAAACTCTACGTCAGGATGCCTTACCAGAGCGATGAAGGGACTGAGGAGTAAAAAGAATTCCTAACTCTCCGATATATATAATCCTAAATGACTCAAAACATTTTCTAGACACAACTCGGCCGCTAAAAGCGATCAAGCGGTGGGGCTCCTAAGGTCGGGAAGGCTCGATTACCAACTTATAACGCCTCGATGCGGCTATATCTCCCACGTGTCGAAGCACGACTTAGAGGCATAACCGCATTGAAAGCAATGTCGCAAGTGAGGTAATCTTCACACAACCCATGTAATACATAAGGGAGAAAGATACATAGTTGGCTTACAATCGCCACTTCACACAATTACATGAATAAAGCATTACATCATCCAGATACACTCAAGGTCCGACTACGGAACCAAAATAAAAGAAGAACCCCAAATGCGACAAAGGTCCCCGATCGACCCCAACTGGGCTCCACTACTGAACAACTAGAACGAAACAACACAAAGGGCAAGATCTTCATCGAGCTCCTCCTTGAGCTTGGTTGCGTCGCCTGCTCGGTAACATAGGCACCTGCAAACTGGTTTTGGAAGTATCTGGTGAGCCACGAGGACTCAGCAATCCCATTACCATGGGTATCAAGACTAGCAAAGCTTAATGGGAAAGGTAAAGGCATGAGGTGGAGCTGCAGCAAGCGACTAGCATATATGGAGTCTACGCACGCAAAAGAGAGCGAGAAGAGAAGCAAGGCACGGTCGTGAAGCTAGTAGCGACCAAGAAGTGATCCTGAAACTACTTACGTCAAACATAACTCCAACACCGTGTTCACTTCCCGGACTCCGCCAAGAAGAGACCATCACGGTTACATACACGGTTGATGTATTTTAATTAAGGTCAACTTTGGGTTTTCTACAACCGGACATTAACAAATTCCCATCTGCCACATAACCGCGGCACGGCTCTCGAAAGTTTATACCTGCAGGGTGTCCCAACTTAGCCCATGACAAGCTCTCGCGATCATCGAAGAATAGACCTTCACCCAGAAGACCCGATCAGTCTCGAATCCCGGTACATCAAGACATTTCGACAAGGTAAAACAAGACCAGCAAAGCCGCCCGATGCGCCGACAATCCCGATAGGAGCTGCACATATCTCGTTCTCAGGGCAACACCGGATGAGACATCCTACGAGTAAAACCAGACCTCGAGTTGCCCTGAGGGGGCCCCGCAGTCTACTCGGTTCGGACCAACACTTAGACAAGCACTGGCCCGGGGGGGCTAAAATAAAGATGACCCTTGGGTTGGCCGACCCAAGGGAAGGGTATAGGTGGTGGTGAGGCAAATGGTAAAACCAAGGTTGGGCCTTGCTGGACAAGTTTTATTCAAAGCGAACTGTCAGGGGGGTCCCATAAATCACCCGACCGCGTAAGGAACGCAAAATCTGGGAACATAACACCGGTATGACGGAAACTAGGGCGGCAAGAGTGGAACAAAACACCACGCATAAGGCCGAGCCTTCCACCCTTTACCAAATATATAGATGCATTAATAGTATAAGAGATATTGTGATATCCCAACATAAACCCTGTCCACCATGGAGAAATCTTCAACTTCACCTGCAACTAGCAACGCTATAAGAGGGGCTGAGCAAAAGCGGTGACATAGCCAAACAACGGTTTGCTAGGAATGGTGTCAAAGGTTAGAGGTTCATGGCAATTTGGGAGGCTTGAAGAGCAAATGATAGGTAACGCAGCATAGCGATAGAACGAAGCAACTAGCATAGCAATGATAGTAGTGAGATCCAGGGTAGCGGTCATCTTGCCTGAAATCCCGCAAGGAAGAAGAACGAGTCCATGAAGAAGACGAACGAACGTAGTCGAACGAATCCTCACAACTCCGGAACGAAACCGAAGCTAACGAGAGAAGCAACCCGGAAAGAAGCAAACAACATGGTAAACACACAAGCATAATCATGGCATGATGCACAATCAAGTATGATGCATGTCCGGTTTAATGGTGGGCATGGCATGGCAAAGTGTAACAAACAATACCACAAGTTAAGTGGAGCTCAATATGCAACGAGTTGCATATTGACAAAACACCACATGCAGTTATTTAGTTTGCTCTCGGTTATGAACAAGACAAGATTAAATGTTGTTAAGCATGGCAAGAGGTGAAGCATAATTAAACTAACAATTTAGGCAAGTTTAAGTGAGGCCGGAAACAACAAATAACAATTCCGGAAATCCCCATATGTTATTTAGCAATTTAACGCAAGAAACAGTTTTAAACATTTTAATTGTTGTTATCATGATGCGGATGACATATGCAAGTTTTATGCAATTTTTATGAAAATGTTGACATGAGCATGTTATGAAGCATTTGTCGCCATGGCGGAACAAAAAGGGTGCCACGGCGGCGAAACGAAAAGGGTGCCACGGCGGCAAAAGGAAATGGTGCCACGGCAACATATCCGAAAATGATGCCACGGCAACATATCCGAAAATGATGCCACGGCAACATTCTGGTCCCGATAACTCATGGAGGTACCGGTGCAAAAGGAAGGGTGACGTGAGCGTCTCATGAAAAGATGGTGGGGTGCTCCCGGTTACCGGGTTCCCACGGGTTGACGGCATGGCAAACGAGGAGCGTGCAAAGACCTCTCTCGGACACGGTGCAAACACGAGCATCTCATACAACATGCCTTCGGTCCACGGCGGTCGTTCTCGACGGTTATACCTTCGAAGCGTGCATTCGGGGCGGAACGCGTTTCGTAGAGGAAGAAGTCGTTCACGGGCCGTAGTGGAGGTAGCCGTTCACGGGTCGTCGTGGGAAGTAGTCGTACACGGCGTAGTGGAAGTCATTGTTCATGTGGCGACGGTAGTTGTACACGTCCGGAGAGGAACTTGATGTACCCATGCGATTCACGGGTCGTCGTTGAACTTGACGAAATCCATCCGCAGGTAGCCGTCCGTGGTCGTACTCATGTTGGCGTGCAACACGATGGTCTCGAGGATCGTAGTCGAACTTGGCGTTCCATATGGTCACCGAAACGAAGCAACACGAGGGCCTCGAGTGGGCAGCAGCAAGGACAAGCGGTGCGTGAGCAGCGGCGAAGCGGCACGCCAAGGGAGACCAGCGAAGCAGCAGCAGCAGGAGGCAAAGGTGGTGGTTTAGCACGGCGCTGCACTTGTCGGAGATGGCGGCGAAAGCGGGAAGGCGGTCACGGTGGCCGCAGAGTCGAACGGACTCGGCACGCTGCTCAAAAAAGACGGACGGCGAGGCGTCAAGCGGGAAGGAGCACGGGCGACGCGCTTGGTGCCGCACGGTGGTCAATGGAGAGGGCTTGGCGCGCGGGGACGAGCTTCGTGCTCGGCGCTGAAGAAGATGGCGGGCGGCGCTGAAGAAGGCAGCGGCGGCGGTCTGTTGGCGATAAGGGGTCGGCGAGGGAGATGGTGACGCGAGGGAGGAGATGGGGACCGGGCCAAGCGTCGGCAGTGGTACGGCAGAAGCGCGACGGACGGCCCGCACGGTGGTCGCGGGCGATCAGAGGCGGTGGGAGATGCCGGAAGCAGACAACGGAGGGGCGGCGCTATTCAAGGCAGAGGTGGCTCTCGGGGAGGCGCATGGCAACGAGGAGGAGGTTGGGCGCGGGGGCAGCTGGGGATCAAGCGCGGTCTCCTGCGTGCGGGATCGAGCGAGAGAGATGGGGGATCGGGCAAGTGGCGGCGCAGAAGGGAGGACGAGGGAGAGATGGGGATTCGATCGGGCTAGGTTAACGGGGTGTAGCTGGGCCTTGGGCCATCTTGGTGAAGAGGGGAAAAAAGGGCCAGGAGGAGTTGGGCTAGCGCTGGATCTCTCTCTCTCTCTCTCTCTAAGCTCTTAGCAGAAAAGAAAGAAAGAAAAAAAAGGAGAAGAAAAGAAAGACTAGGAAGAGAGTTTGGGCATGGGGATATTTTCCCGAACTCGCAAAAATGCGCTGGTTCCAAGGAAATAGAAATGGCCAAGATCGAACGATAAGAATTCAAACTCATTTGAATTTAATTCAAATGGGCTTGAACTAGGACTTGATAAAAGGAAGGTCCAAAAATGTTCGGATTTTTGGTGGAGCTCCGGAAAATGACGAAAAGATATATGGCACAGTTAGAGGTCAAGAGTTGAGATAACAAAGGCATTGGGATTTTGCAAGAGTGTTATGGTGAATACCAAAAATGGAATATTTATAATATCTCTCTAAATATCGAGAGGATATGTTTTAAAGAGAATCACCATGTGAATTCCCTCGATTTAAATGGATCAAAGATCCATGCCATTTATTTAGTTGAGTTTTAAAAAGGGTTGCATGATGACATGATGCAATGCAAGAGATGGCATGATGAATGCAACGAACAAAACAAATCACATGACGAAACTCGGAATAGCTGGAAGGCATCTGAAGCTCCGGTCTTGGGGCGTTACAAGATGAAGCCACTTGGGAACATGAGGATCGTCTGCGCGAAGAATACCCCGCATTGTTTCCATCTACCTCCTAAATCTCGGGACGAGATTTCTTGTAGTGGAGGAGATTTGTAACGCCCGGATAATTAGGCTACAGTAAAACTCTCCTAATGATGCCATGTCTCTGTTACTGTTGCTAATCAAATGTTAGTTCAAAACATTTCAAATTCAAAAATGAATTAGTGACAAACACCCAAAGTTTTCAAAAGTTGAAACAAAAATGTTCGGACAATGCCAAGTATGGCATAGGCAATTATGGTGTAGATGACACAATTTTATAAAATACCTAAATGCCCTAAATTAAATAAAACAGAAAAGGAGAAAGAAATAAATAAATAAAAATACAAAACAGAAACAGAAAAGAAGAAAAGATAAGCCCCCCTGGACCAGATGGCCCAGCTCGCAGCCAGGCCGGCCCACTTGGCCCAGCTGGCCACACCCGACCCGGCTCCCCTGCCTCGTCCCCTTCCCCTGTTCCCCCGACTCGGGTCAGAACAGGGCGTGTCCCCGCCACACCTCTTGTTGGCGATGAGGAGAGGATAAGGCCGCCACGCCCCGCCTCCTCGATCCCGCCTCCCACTCGCCCCCACTCTCGCCTCGGTTCCTGCGCCTCTCCCACTCCCCTCCAGATCCACCTTGCCCTCTCCTTCCCCTCCGCATCTGAGCGCCACCGCCGCCATGGCTCCTACCTAGCCACGGCCACCGTGCCCACCTCGCTGCCCCGCGGTATCTCCAAGGGCCGCCGTCGTCCGCTGCTTCGACTGGTGCTACCCGTTGGAGACCGGAGCCACCGCAACGCCCCTGGCGCCGCCGTCTTCCTCCTCTGCTCTGACAAGCTCCGCCGCCATTCTTCACTGACTCTGGCCGCGCCCCTGCAGCTCCTCAACCCCCCAAGGGCCCTTCATGTGTGCCGCTCAGTGAGCTCCACCCCTCCTGCTCTCCATTTTCTCTCTCGCACACCCTAGCTAGCTGCCGCCGAGGCGCCCGAACGCAGCGCCGCGGAGCTCGCCGCCGACGAGTCTCCGGTTACCAAATGGTCACGGGCCCATGCCGGTTGCACTCACCGCGCCCCGTAGATCCTCCCCAACCTCCCTGTTTGTTCGCTAGATCGCCCTAGCTCCAATCTTCTCGATCTCCCGAATGCATCGCCGCACGCGCTCGTCGCCGGCAGCCGTCCGGTGACCACTTTGGACCCAGGCTTGTGCCATTGTGCTCGCGCGTGCACGTAGGCCTCGCCCCGCCCTTCTGTTTGCCCAGTAGCACGCCGCATCACCGTTGCCGTTGCTCGCCCAAAACACCTCACCGCCGATGAGCTCGATGCGCCCTTCTCCGTCCACCGCAGCTTGCAAGACCACCACCAACTGACGCGTCGTCGTCTTGCCGTTCTAACGCGCCCGGCCGCGCTCGATTTGGTGCCGCGTAGGAGAATCCCGACGCTCGCCGGCGTTCAGCCGCTGCGAGCGAGCTCGCCGGAGCTACTCCGGCGGTTCCGCTGAGCTGGCACACCGGGGCCCACCCCTGGGTCTCTGCCTGTGGGCCTGGGGGCCCCAACTAGCCACGTTGACCGAAGTCAACTACGTTGACATGGCAGCTACTGCCACTGACATGCGGCCCCATGCCATAAAACAAATAAAAACAAATAGATAAACTGCTAATTAATTAAATTAATTAATTAAAACCTAATCTCTCACTGACTACTAGGCCCCACCTACTAATTAACCTATTTAGTTAGTTTTAAAACTGTGGTAATGCCCCGGACAATGACATGTGGGTCCCACTGGACCCACCTGTCTGGTTTGACTGGTCAACTGACCAGTTGACCTGCTGACATCACTCTGATGTCATGCTTGCATCATCAAACTTCTGGATAATGTTGGATTTAAATAAATAATTAAAATCAGAAAATGATTAAAACTTTAGAAAATCATATAAAATAATCTGTAACTCGGATGAAAATACTTTCTACATGAAAGTTGCTCAGAACGACGAGACGAATCCGGATACGCAGCCCGTTCGTCCGCCACAAATCCCTAGCACAGCAAACACGCAACTTCCCCCTCCGGTTCATCTGTCCGGGAATACTTTCCCGGATGTTTTCCCCCTTCGTCGGTATCACCTACTGCCGCGATTGGGCACACCTAGCATCGTTACTTGTCATGTCATGCATCGATATGCATCTGTTTGCATGGTATTCATTGTTTCTTCCCCCTCTTCTCTCCGGTAGACTACGAGACCGACGCTGCTGCTGCCCAGTTCGACTATGGAGTTGACGACCCCTCCTTGCCAGAGCAACCAGGCAAGCCCCCCCCCCCCCTTGATCACCAGATATCGCCTATTCTCCTCTATACTGCTTGCATTAGAGTAGTGTAGCATGTTACTGCTTTCCGTTAATCCTATTCTGATGCATAGCCTGACATTGTTGCTACATCTGTTGATACCTTACCTGCAATCCTAAATACTTAGTATAGGATGCTAGTTTATCATCTGTGGCCCTACATTCTTGTCGGTCTGCCTTGCTATACTATCGGGTCGTGATCACTTGGGAGGTGATCACGGGTATATACTATACATATATACATACTACAGATGGTGACTAAAGTCGGGTCGGCTCGAAGAGTATCCGCGAGTGATTCACGGATTGGGGGCTGAAAGGACCTTTGTCCCGACGGCCCTCTGTGTGGATCTTTGTGGCGGAGCGACAGGGCAGGTTGAGACCGCCTAGGCGAGAGGTGGGCCTGGCCCTGGTCGACGTTCGCGGTTGCTTCATAATAACACGCTTAACGAGATCTTGGTATTTGATCTGAGTCTGGCCACTGGCCTATATGCACTAACCAACTACGCGGGAAAGATATGGGCACTCGATGTCGTGGTATTAGCCGAAGCCTTCGTGACATCAGCGACTGAGTGGCGCGCGCCGGGTTGGACTGCGTAACGTGACTTCCTTTGTAATGGAGGTTGCTAGGTCTGCTCACCGCGTCACAGACGCGTGCGGTGTGTGCAATGGGCGATGGGCCTGCACCGCACGCATAGGATTTAGACTGGCGTGCGGACCTCTCTGTTGTGCCTAGGTGGGGCTGCGACGTGTTGATCTTCCGAGGCCGGGCATGACCCAGGAAAGTGTGTCCGGCCAAATGGGATCAAGCGTGTTGGGTTATGTGGTGCACCCCTGCAGGGAAGTTGCTCTATTCGAATAGCCGTGTCCCTCGGTAAAAGGACGACCCGGAGTTGTACCTTGACCTTATGACAACTAGAACCGGATACTTAATAAAACACACCCAGACAAGTTCCACAGACAACCCGGTGATCGCTTTTCCACAGGGCGACGAGGGGAGGATCGCCGGGTAGGATTATGCTATGCATTGCTACTTGGAGGACTTCAATCTACTCTCTTCTACTTGCTGCAAGACGGAGGCTGCCAGAAGCGTAGTCTTCTATAGGACTAGCTATCCCCCTCTTATTCTGGCATTCTGCAGTTCAGTCCACTGATATTGCCTCCTTACACATATACCCATGCATATGTAGTGTAGCTCCTTGCTTGCGAGTACTTTGGATGAGTACTCACGGTTGCTTTGCTCCCCCTTTTCCCCTGTTTTCCTCTTCTTCTCGGATGCATAACCAGACGTTGGAGCCCAGAGCCAGACGCCACAATGATCGGCGGCGACTCCTACTACTCGGAGGTGCCTACTACTACGTGCGGGCGACGACGGCCAGAGTAGTTAGGAGGATCCTGGCAGAGGCCTGCGCCTCTTCGATCTGATCCCGTTTGTGCTAGCCTTCTTAAGGTAAACTTGTTTACTTATGTCCGTACTCAGATATTGTTGCTTCCGTGACTTCGTCTATGATCGAGCACTTGTATTCGAGCCCTCGAGGCCCCCGGCTTGTATTATGATGCTTGTATGACTTATTTATGTTTTTAGAGTTGTGTTGTGATATCTTCCCGTGAGTCCCTGATCTTGATCGTACACGTTTGCGTGCATGATTAGTGTACGATTGAATCGGGGGCGTCACAGGCGACTTACCTGTGATGTGTGCAGAATTGTCTTCACACTCAGATTGGGCGCAATGTTCACACTTATGTGGATGATATTCTGGTGAAATCCAAAGAAAAGGAAACTTTGATAGATGATTTGGAGACCTTCGACAATCTCCGGGTCTACAAGATGATGCCTAACCCGGCCAAGTGCATTTTTGGTGTGCCAGTAGGCAAGATTTTGGGTTTTCTGGTTTCCAACAGAGGCATTGAGGCTAACCCGGAGAAGATCAAGGCCATTACCTTCCTGGAAAAGTTGGCGTGCATCAATGATGTTCAACGTCTGCCGGGTTGTATTGGTGCTTTAAGGCGGTTCATAAGCCGGTTGGGTGAGAAGGCCATATCGCTCTACCAGATGATGAAGAAAACAGATAACTTCGTCTGGAGTGATGCTGCTAATAACGTGTTTGAAGCTTTGAAAAAACAGCTAGCTGAGCCGCCAGTCCTTGCTGCTCCCATTGATGAAGAACCGTTGTTATTATATGTGACTGCTAACACCACGGCTGTCAGTGTCGCTATTGTGGTGGAACGGAAGGAAGCAGGCAAGGAATATCCAGTTCAACGGTCGGTTTACTATATAAGTGAAGTTCTTATTGAGTCCAAGCAGAGATACCCACACTGGCAGAAGCTCGTTTATGGAGTGTTCATGGCCAGCCGGAAGCTTAAGCAATATTTTCTGGGTCATCCTATCACTATGGTTAGTTCTGCTCCCTTAGGGGATATTATTCAAAATAGAGAAGCCACAGGGCGGGTAGCCAACTGGGCCATTGAGCTTGGACCTCATGGTTTGAAATATATGCCTCACACTGCCATCAAGTCTCAAGCACTTGTGGATGTCATCAATGACTGGACAAAGCTGCAGATGCCTGAAGAGAAGCCAGATAACACATATTGGACAATTCACTTTGATGGATCCATGCAATTGGAGGGCTCGGGGCTGGAGTTGTTCTGGCTTCCCCTCGAGGTGACAAGTTTTGTTGCGTCATAAGGTTAATGTTTCCCGGTACTAACAATGCAGCTGAGTACGAAGCCTTGCTCCATGGTCTTCGTATGGCTAAGGAGATGAACTTAAGTCGGGTGAGATGTTTTGGTGACTCAGACTTGGTGGCTCAGCAAGTCTCAGGCATATGGGATTCTAAGGATCCACTCACGGCAGCTTATCACCGCGAAGTTGACGCTATTGCTGGGCACTTCAAGGGTTATCAAGTGGAACACATTGATCGCAGGAAAAATGAGGCGGCTGATGCCTTAAGCCGGTTGGAGTCTCAGCATAAGTTGGTGCCACCTAACACTTTCTTAGATATTCTGCATAACCCTTCTGTCAAATTGCCTACAGAGGAAGATCTGGCTATTCCTGACCCGGAAGCACAATTGGTGGCGGCTCTTCACGCTATCCCAGATTGGACAGTCCCATATTTGGCTTATATGACCTGGGGCGAGTTACCTGGGGATGAAACTTTGGCCAGGCAGATAACCCGGCGGTCTAAATCAATGACAATTGCCAATGGCGAGTTACACCATCGCAGGTCACTGGGGCGTTTCAGCGTTGCTTTCTCTTGAGGAGGGCCGTGAGATTCTTCGCGAGATTCATGGAGATTTTGGTCATCATGCCGGTTCAAAGTCTCTTGTAGCCAAAGCTTTTCGTCATGGATTTTATTGGCTGACGGCTCATGCTGACGCAGAGGATTTGGTCAGTAAATGTGATGGTTGTCAGAAATTTTCACGGCGAGCTCACGTGCCGGCTCAAGAATTGAGGATGATTCCAATTACTTGGCCGTTCAAAGTCTAGGGGCTTGATATGGTTGGGCCTTTTCAAAGGTCCAAGGATATGAACACCCACCTTTTGGTGGCGGTTGACAAATTCACAAAGTGGGTCGAAGCAGAGCGGTCAGTAAGTGTGACGTGGCAACGGCGGTTCAATTCATCAAAAAGGTGATTTTTCGCTTTGGTTTTCCCCACAGCATCATAACTGATAATGGCACTAATCTGTCTAAACGTGTTGATGGAAGAGTTTTATCAATGTGAGCAAATTCGACTTGATGTATCATCAGTGGCTCATCCTCAATCCAATGGTCAAGCCGAAAGAGCCAATCAAGAAATTTTGAGAGGCATCAAGCCCCGGCTTATGGTTCCTTTGAAGAGAACGTTAGGTTGTTGGGTGGAGGAGTTACCTTCAGTGCTATGGAGTATGGACCAGAGGCGGTTCTCCCTAGTGACATCCGTCATGACTCGCCCCGCATGGCGGCTTATGTTGAGGCTGATAATGAAAGAGCGCATCATGATGCACTTGACCTGTTAGATGATGAGCGTGACCTTGCGGTGGCTCGTTCAGCGATTTACAAACAAGACCTACGACGTTATCATAGCCGCTGGGTTAAGACCAGAACCTTTCAAGAAGGTGACTTGGTGCTCCGGCTCATCCAGGATCAAACTGACATGCACAAGCTATCCCCACCTTGGGAAGGACCCTTTGTGGTCAGCAAGAATTTGAACAATGGGTCATATTATCTCATCGATGTTCGAGACCACAAGGACTCACGTCAGTCGGAGGAGGAGACCCGCCGGCCGTGGAATATTGCTAATCTTCGGCCTTACAACACTTAAGCCACCGGCTCGTATGATGTACATATTTTGATGATATATATATTATGATGATTCTAATAAAGCCAGCATCCCTGATAACGCAGGGCCTCTGTCATTTCATTCCCACGAGTAATGAGTCTTTTTCATCATACTTTCATGGTCATTTGGGGGCTTCCTGTTCAAACATAGGTGTCTTCACCAAAGAGAACATAGCTGTTAATACCCTCTTGATCAGCGCAACGCCAAAACTCATGGTCACTTGGGGGCTTCCTGTTCAAACATAGCTGTATTCACCAAAGAGAACATAGTTGTCGGTACCCTCTTGATCGGCGCAATGCCACACTTATGGTCACATGGGGGCTTCCTGTTCAAACATAGGTGTCTTCACCAAAGAGAACATAGTTGTCGGTACCCTCTTGATCGGCGCAATGCCAAAATATCATGGTCACACGGGGGCTTCCTGATCGTATTCGAATCATAGCTGTCGGTACCCTAGTGATCGGCGCAATGCCAAAAACCACTTGGGGACTTCCTCATCATATTCGAATCATAGCTATTGACCCTTTTGGTCCGGCTTCCTTCTCGTATTCGAAGCATAGCCTCATTTTTTCTCATTTGGCTTGATTTTTAAAAAAAAAATCGGTTCTTCTTGATACTATCTTGCCTTCTGGTTTAAAGTGATTCCATCCATATAGCTTCAACTTCACAGCTCATATTTGAAGCATACCTGTGGTCTCTATTAACCCGGCTTAATGTGAGGCGACAAGTCGCCCATACATGATGATATCAAGCACTTGGAAGTATTGGCTTCTAAATTTTTGGGTTATCACCCTTACTGC
Source organism: Aegilops speltoides (assembly GCA_021437245.1). Lineage (NCBI taxonomy): Eukaryota > Viridiplantae > Streptophyta > Magnoliopsida > Poales > Poaceae > Aegilops > Aegilops speltoides. Next base: position 134,080,426 of record CM038141.1, read on the forward strand.
ACATGTATCATAAACCGGCAGTACGATTCAATATCATAGGTATGATATTGTTATTATAATTATGTTCAAGATCTGACTGAACCAGCCCTATCTGTAACTGTTTTAAACATCAACGGTTCTATATGAGGTATCATGACCCGCCCTGCGATAAACCGCCAAGGGCTCTTGTGATCTACTTGTGTGTAGGATAATTCCAAATTTTCATCTGCACAAATCTACATCATGATAAGTTTAAAAGGATAATTATCAAGTGGCGGCTCAGCACTGTTGGGAAAAACAAAAAACCATGCACGATGGTATGGCGGCGCAAAGTTATTGCTACCCTATTACATGACTCAAGGAGTCAAAATGATTAACTGTTTTTCAGAAGGTCACATATATGAACCGCCCAGCGGATCAATCTTCTTGACTCTGATGGCCTGAAGCTTCTGGACCACCCCTCTCTGCTTCTTCATCCTGTTCTACTTTCTGGAAGGTTGGTGATGACCAGTCAAGGCTTGGAATTCAGCTTCATCATCAATAAGCTCGGACGGGTCAACTTCAGGAGCGAAAGTGTGCTTACAGATTGGGGGAATTAGATCCTTCACTTTGTAACACGGCATCGGCATCTTCTGATTTTCCAAGTCATAAGTTGGTTGATATATGGAAAGATCTGTTTCATTGGCAATCAGACTAGCCAGGGGACGTATGTCCTCCACGCAAGCGGCAAGTCTTTTTTATCAAAAGGGGTGTCGTCTTGCTTCAAGCTTGGGTAACCGGTAGATATATCGGCCAGGTCTAGCTCCGGTAACCATGCTTTGGCTCGGCTTAAGGCTGTCACAGCTCCGGCTCTTGCAGATGATCGCTTCATCTCACTAAGGGTGTGTTTGGTTCGGGAACGAAGTGTAATGGAATGTCATGGTTCCGTTCTACTAGAATAGATCAGTTCCATCTCTGTGTTTGGTAGAAGCAATTCAAAGGAATGGAATTGTTATATTTTGATGTTTGGTTTAAGGGATGGAATGAGATGGATTTGTTCGTTCAAACAAAACTGCTGAATAAAGTGGTCATCTACCAATCCATCCATACACGATCCATCTCAAAGAAAAAAAGGCTTGAGCACGCTCTGCCAGAAACAAGTAGCAGAAAACCGAAGGAGCGCGAGTTCATCCATCCACGCATGCATTAGATTGCAGAACAAATCGAAGGCCGTAGGCTCGCAGAGAACTAGAAAAGAAACGAATCAGACTCAAATCGCAGAGTTCAACAATAGCCACCATGCACAAGATCCAAGCATGTTCAGGCGCGGTCAATGGCTAGCGCTGGGAGCAGCTACTCCGTCAAGTGCGACGGCGTGGAGCTTCCCGGGATGGGGCCTGGCGCGATGCATTTCGTCGTCACCCGCGCGGACCCGAGCTCATTCACGGCGACCTACATGGCCTCCACAGCCGCCTTGGAAGCTCATTGACGGGGGCACGCAGGGGGGCAGTCTGGACGAGGGGCGCCTGCTCCCGGCAGCGTCGGCGGCGTGTGCTTCCGGCGGTGGCGGCTACCCGAGCCGAGAGGTCGCGCGAGGAAGGGAAAGAGGGAACACGAGATGCAGTCGCGGGAGGAAGAGGAGCGGTTCCGCGTGGTCCGCTCGATTTGGAGAGACCGCGTGGAACGGCATAAACAGCGAATATGCCATTGCAGGAACGAGTGGGTTCCGGCTCCTCAAATCAACCAAACACAAGAATGGTCCCTAGAAACGGAATGGACCCGTGTCGTTCCACTTGGTGACAAGAACCAAACACACCCTAAATCTCTCAGGAAGAATAGAAAGCTTCCTCAACACATCAACCAAGAGAGTGGGGGCTTGATTAGAAGGAGAAACTGTGGCCAGTGCACGTTGAGTCCGAGTATAGAGTTGCTCCACGAGTGTGTAAACCGCCTTCAGCTTAACAAGCATCTCTTGGCTAAGGTTGGTGCTCCTGGGACCTGAATAATAATCGTGATTGGATTAAAAGGCGGTTTAAATCATCAAGGAAGATATTCAAATAATATCAAAGGTGGCTTACCAAAGATAGTAGAAACCATTTGAGACACATGGCATTTTAAGCTGGTGAGTTTAGTGGTCACCTCCTCAAGAGCCGCCTTTGCCTTTTTAGCCTGCTGTATCAAGGCAGTTTTCTCTTCAGCCCAGGCGCTTCTTTCAACTTCAAAGCTGGTCTTCGGTTTTCCCGTTTTAGTCATGCTGAATTGGAACTTTGAGTTCGCCTTTCGGGTCTTAGATTCTTGCATCTCCAGACGAGTCTTCAAGTCAAACAGCTCTGATTGAAGTTGAGTAGTGGTGGCCTCTACATACACCAGATCAAAGTCATAATTCAGATTTAGCTCAAAAACATGAAGTCCCAAGCCTTTTGCAAGCAACAACACTTGGCACTTGGGGGCTAATGCCTGCCGAAAAGTTATTCATCTAATCGGCTCGGTGATTAAAGTCCCAAGCACTTTGCAAGCAAGAGTATTTGGCACTTGGGGCATAATGCATATTGCTTGTATTTTTCTGGTTATCTTATGATGACCCGGATGTGCTGAAAGTAAACACAGTCGGCTCATGAGAGCTATGCAAGTTCTATTTTCTACGCAAGGACATATTTCTACGCAAGGACATAAAGGACTGGCTCATTCATGCTGATTAAACCGGCCCTTGGGGGCTACGGATTCAATGCTAAGTCATTACAGAATAGTTTTAACCCGGATGGTGTAAGCCGGATTTTGAAGGATTCTATCAAAGGGTATTATTTATGCTCATGGTTAATCTAAGTCTACAGCATATTCAATTCCATCATAAACAGTAAACTTGGGGGCTGACAGGATGTGCATAACTCAACAAAGAAGAAGCTCATACCTCAAATTTTTGGTGCATCTGCTTCACCATATCAACTTCAAGATCACGGCTGGAGTGCACCTGACTGAGAAAGCCAGAATATATTTCACCAATGCTCAGTTGAGAATAATTGGCAACATCAAATCTCACTTTGCACTGTTCAATGTGTTCTTCCTTGGCGGAGTGCTTGGCCAAGGCAGTGGGTCTTCCCGGCTCTCTAAAGCTAGTGTTGGTAATCACTACATCATCATCATGTGTGTCAGCTGTCCTAACTGGGCTTGATGCTTCAGGGTTCAAAGGGTCATCGCTGGCTTGATCGATAGGAGGGTCAGGAGTCACTAGTGGAACGTCAAGAACCGGCTCCAACGATTGAAGAACGGAGATCTCAGGCGTTGGGGTTTGTTGCTCCAGCTTATTGACTTTAAGGTCTTCAGCCGGCTAAGTCACCTTTGCCTTCTTGTTAGGCTTGGCTTTTCCACTGCATGATTCATGAGAGGTCAGTATAAGTATAAAGGATTATAATGAACAAATGATAAGTAACTGTTATTACCCGGGAGCAGTCTTGAAAGCCTGCAGATGAGACTGAGATGAATCGCCGGAAGAGGAACGAGATGTCTCCTGATAATTTGAGTCGGAAGAATTAAGTGGTCGGCGGAGGAGACCCGCCAGAGGATAAAAAGAGTTTAAATAGGGGGTGACCTTGTTTCGACGCTTCTTTGGAGTGTTCGGTAAGCCGGAAGATAATTCTTCGTTCCTGCTAGTCCGAGTCTGTCGCCGGCTCTCGTGCTGCTGTTGCTTCAAAAGAAAGTGAGGATCCAGATAAGCTAAGGGGTGTGAAAAGCTTACTTTCCGGGTTACTCTTCGAATTTTCTGTCTTGGCAAGGGCTCGGAGTCAGAGGAAATGATAGTTACCTCTTCCTTGATTGCTTGACTGGTCCCCGTGTCATCGTGATGATAATCAATGTAAATAAGATGGTTGAAAAATGAGCCAAGAGAATCAAGGGCTACCTCCAACTCAAAGTTGTCGTCCAGTTCAAGCAGCTCAGAAGCATTGGGTTTCTTTCCCCTCTTCTTGGCGGTTCTCTTGGCGGCTTTCCTGGCCCTTTTGGCAGCTTCATGGTCATATTCCTTCTTCCAAAATACACCATCAGCCTATGAAAGTCATCAAAGTTGAGTTAAACAAAGTATTTAAGGGTGAAGGTAAGGTAAGTAATTTAAAGACTTACTTTTGGTGTCGGGTTAGAGATGCAGAAAGGGCTTAAGCCCACCTTGCTGCAGTCTACCGGGCTTTCATGCAGAAGGGATTTCGTCATTTCATTGACGGCGTCATCATTTAAGTCCACGGAGCTATGGCGCAGTGGATCCTTTTTGCCACCCGTGTAGGTGCACATTAAGCTGGTGCAGTGACTTAAGGGAATGACCCGCCATGCAACCCAGCATCGAACCAAGTCAATGCCAGTTAAGCCGTTTCCCAACAAAGCCTTGACCTTGGCAATGGTGGGGGCGAGTTTTTTGCGTTCAGCAGCTATTAACTTGTCAGGGAGATGATGTTTTGAATCAAGGCGCAGGGCACGAAAGCCGAGCAGTCGGTTCTCACCAGCCGGAGAGGTGTCCTGGCAATAGAACCATGTCTGGTTCCAATTCTTGGGATGACTCGGCAGGCGAGCGTAGGGGAAGATAGCATCTCTCCTTCGCTAAATTGAAATCCTGCCAAGTTCTAGGTTGGGTCCGTTGGAGTACTCATTTTGGCGGTTCAAATAAAAGTATTCTCCGAAGAGCTCCACACTGGGCTCCTCTTGAAGGTACACCTCATAGAAAACTTGGAAATTGCATATGTTTGACACGGAATTGGGTCCAATGTCTTGAGGATGAAGATTAAAAAAGTGTAGAACCTCCTAGAAGAATTTAGAGACGGGCAGTGAGAAGCCCCTGTTCATATGATCAGTAAAGACAATAATTTCATCATCTTTTGGCTGAGGTATTTCTTCTTCCAGCTTGGGGGCGCGATAATGCATGACAGTCTTCTCTGGCAAATAGCCGGTTTTCACAAAGTCCTGGAGTGTACTCTTAGTAACGATGGAGGGAACCCAGTTACAGGAAGTGGTTGTCTTCGGGGCCACTGCAAAGAAAGAGGCCTAAAAATAAAAAGAACAAGTTTGCCAGTTCAAATTAAGCCGGAGGAAAAGCACTACAACACATATTTAGAATGGCGGCTTAAAAAGGGGCCTAATGGTATATGGCTAGCTACAGCGGGTTATGTAAGCCGCCATGAACAGATTGATATCCATCAAAGAGTGAAGCTTGCTAAAGTGTTAAATCTAACTACAACTGGTGATGTAAGCCGCCATGACCAGGTTGATCTGTCAGGAAGAAAATTTTGATAAGTACTGGACAAAAAGGTTTCACAGACTGAAATTATAATTTTGGATCAGTGGCAGTTCAGAAAATGCAGAAAAATCTAAAACCTAAAAACAGTGCAGGGGAGTTCATAGGTTCTGAGGAGATCTTTTATAAAGGAAAAAGGGTCCGCTGGCATTAAAAGCAAGGGCAAAACTGCTACCGCACGAGTCATATGCTAGGGTTGAAGATGGCGAAGAAATACGAAAAAATCGAAGAAAACCCTAATAGGATCTAGAGCATAGGAGGGGGAACACTTACAGATGCAGATGAGACTGTGGTGGGGAGCCAGCGTTCTCAGGTCCCGTTCAGGTTGATGCAGCGGCCGAGGACAAAGAGTATGGTGCGCTTCGCGGCAGCGGTGGAGCTCGAGTGGCAGAGGAGTCACGAGAGGAGGAAGACGAGAAGGAGAAGGGGGAGAATGACATAAGGGAGGTTCGACCTATTTATAAGGAGAAGGCTAATAAATGGGCGCGAAAAACGAGGAGGCCAAAAAATGGTTATCCAGCGGTTCGGTCGCCTCGATTCTCGGGACAGCTATTAAAGATAAAGATCCGTTGAGATATATTGAATATTGTGTAAATTAATGATAGGTGAAGTCATGGCGGGTTACCACAAGTCTAGGAGATGACGTCATGGCGGGTTATGATTTCTCGCACAAATAAAGAAGGGAAGATTTTTTCTAAGTGTTGAAGATTGGCATGAACCAGTTCAAATCAACCTGGGGCCTAATGTTGGGGATATAACTATTGGGTATGGCCCGCCTAGGTGGGGCCGGGTTATACCTACGGCGATTCATGATAAGAAGCCCATGAGGATATCGAAGATGGCGGTTTACAGGCAAGGGCCCAAGGCCCAGGGGCGATTTAAGGTCCGTATGAGTAAATCGCCATATATGTAAGACTTGTATTGTAAGGCATGTTTAGTTAGTCACCGAGCCAGACACGTTGTCTATGAGCCGGCCGGGACTCCGTGAGCTGCTGGGCGTCAACCTGTGTATATAAAGGGACGACCTGATGGCGGTTCAGGGCAAGAAACAACAGATTGAAAGCTAGGTCAAGCGTAATCGCTCCCGGGTAATCGAGACATAAGCAATACAACCTCAAACTAGATTAGGCCTTTACCTTCACCGCAAGCGGCCAAACCGGTATAAACTCGTGTGTTCTTTGTCCCGTTTAACCCTTTTAAGCTAACCTAGTAGCGATGGCTCCAAGACTAAGTCTTTATGCTAGGACATCTGTCGTGACTATTCCACGACATATCCGGTTTGTGACTTAGAGTCATCCGGATCGGTGTCAAAGCTTGCATCGACGTAACTGTTTACGATGAGCTCTTTTTCACCTCCATAAACGTGAAACATATCCTTAGTCCTTTTCAGGTATTTTAGGATGTTCTTGACCGCTGTCCTCCACTCTAGGATTACTTTGGTACCTCCCGACTATGCTTATAGCAAGACATACATCAGGTCTGGTACGCAGCATTGCATACATGATAGAACCTATGGCTGAAGCATAGGGAATGACTTTCATTTTCTCTTTATCTTCTGCAGTGGTCGGGCATTGAGTCTGACTCAACTTCACACCTTGTAACACAGGCAAGAACCCTTTTTTTGACTGATCCGTTTTGAACTTCTTCAAAACTTTATCAAGGTATGTTCTTTGTGAAAGTCCAATTAAGCGTCTTGATCTATCCCTATAGATCTTGATGCCCAATATGTAAGCAGCTTCTCCGAGGTCTTTCATAGAAAAACTTTTATTTAGGTATCCCTTTATGCTATCCAGAAATTCTATATCATTTCCAATCAACAATATGTCATCTACATATAAGATTAGACATGCTACAGAGCTCCCACTCACTATCTTGTAAATCTGAGCTTCTCCAAAAGTGCAGATAAAACCATATGCTTTGATCACACTATCAAAGCATTTATTCCAACTCCGAGAGGCTTACACCAGTCCATAAATGGATCACTAGAGCTTGCACACTTTGTTAGCACCCTTTGGATCAACAAAACCTTCCGGTTGCATCATATACAACTCTTCTTCCAGAAATCCATTTAGGAATGCAGTTTTGACATCCATTTGCCAAATTTCATAATCATAAAATGCAGCAATTGCTAACATGATTCGGACAGACTTAAGCATTGCTACGGGTGAGAAAGTCTCATCGTAGTCAACTCCTTGAACTTGTCAAAAACCTTTCACAACAAGTCGAGCTTTGTAAAAAGTAACATTACCGTTTCTGTCGGTCTTCTTCTTAAAGATCCATTTATTTTCTATGGCTTGCCGATCATCGGGCAAGTCCACCAAAGTCCATAATTTGTTCTCATACATGGATCACATCTCAAATTTCATGGAATCAAGCCATTTCGCGGAATCTGGGCTCATCATCGCTTCCCCATAGTTCGTAGGTTCATCATGGTCTAGTAACACGACTTCCAAAACAGGATTACCGTACCATTCTGGTGCGGATCTTACGTTGGAAGACCTATGAAGTTTGGTAGTAACTTGATCTGAAGCTTCATGATCATCATCATTAACTTCCTCACTAATTGGTGTAGGAATCACTAGAACTGATTTCTGTGATGAACTACTTTCCAATGAGGGATAAGGTACAGTTACCTCATCAAGTTCTACATTCCTCCGACTCACTTCTTTCTAGAGAAACTCCTTCTCTAGAAAGGATCCATTCTTAGCAACAAAAATTTTGCCTTCGGATCTGTGATAGAAGGTGTACCCAACAGTCTCCTTTGGGTATCCTATGAAGATGCACTTTTCTGATTTGGGTTCGAGCTTATCAGGTTGAATCTTTTTCACACAAGCATCGCAGCCCCAAACTTTAAGAAACGACAACTTTGGTTTCTTGCCAAACCATAGTTCATAAGGCGTCATCTCAACAGATTTTGATGGTGCCCTATTTAAAGTGAATGCAGCCGTCTCTAAAGCATAACCCCAAAATGATAGCGGTAAATCAGTAACAGACATCATAGATTGCACCATATCCAATAAAGTACGGTTACGACGTTCGGACACACCATTTCGTTGTGGTGTTCCAGGTGGCGTTAATTGTGAAACTATCCCATGTTGATTCAAATGAAGACCAAACTCGTAACTCAAATATTCTCCTCCACAATCAGATCATAGGAACTTTATTTTCTTGTTACGATGATTTTCCACTTCACTCTGAAATTCTTTGAACTTTTCAAATGTTTCAGACTTATGCTTCATTAAGTAGATATAACCATATCTGCTCAAATCATCTGTGAAGGTAAGAAAATAACGATACCCACCATGAGCATCAATACTCATTGGACCGCATACATCGGTATGTATTATTTCCAACAAGTCAGTAGCTCGTTCCATTGTTCCGGAGAACGGAGTTTTGGTCATCTTGCCCATAAGGCACGGTTCGCAAGCACCAAGTGATTCATAATCAAGTGATTCCAAAAGTCCATCAGCATGGAGTTTCTTCATGCGCTTTACACCGATATGACCCAAACGGCAGTGCTACAAATAAGTTGCACTATCATTATTAAATTTCAATCTTTTGGCTTCAACACTATGAATATGTGTATCAGTACTATCGAGATTCAACAAAAATAGACCACTCAGCAGGGGTGCATGACCATAAAAGATATTACTCATATAAATAGAAAAACCATTATTCTCTGATTTAAATGAATAACCGTCTTGCATTAAACAACATCCAGATATAATGTTCATGCTCAACGCTGGCACCAAATAACAATTATTCAGGTCTAAAACTAATCCCGATGGTAGATGTAGAGGTAGTGTGCCGACCGCGATCACATCGACTTCGGAACCATTTCCATGCGCATCGTCACCTAGTCCTTAGCCAATCTTCGCTTAATCTGTAGCCCCTGTTTCGAGTTGCAAATATGAGCAACAGAACCAGTATCAAATACCCAGGCGCTACTACGAGCATTAGTTAAGTACACATCAATAACATGTATATCAAATATACCTTTCACTTTGCCATCCTTCTTATCCACCAAATACTTGGGGCAGTTCCGTTTCCAGTGATCAGTCCCTTTGAAGTAGAAGCACTCAGTTTCAGGCTTAGGTCCACACTTGGGTTTCTTCTCTTGAGCAGCAACCTTTTTGTCGTTCTTCTTGAAGTTCCCCTTCCTCCCTTTGCCCTTTTTCTTGAAACTAGTGGTCTTATTGAGCATCAACACTTGATGATCCTTTTTGATTTCTACCTCCACGGCCTTTAGCATCGCGAAGAGCTCGGGAATAGACTTGTTCATCCCTTGCATATTATAGTTCATCGCGGAGCCTTTATAGCTTGGGGGCAGTGATTGAAGAACTCTGTCAATGACACAATCAACTGGAAGATCAACTCCCAGTTGAGTCAAGTGATTATGGTACCCGGACATTCTGAGTATTTGTTCACTGACAGGACTATTCTCCTCCACTTTGCAGTTGTAGAACTTATTAGAGATTTCATATCTCTCAATCCGGGCATTTGCTTGAAATATTAACTTCAACTCCTGGAACATCTCATATGCTGCATGACTTAAAAACGTCATTGAAGTTCCAGTTCTAAGCCGTAAAGCATGGCACACTAAACTATCGAGTAGTCATCAACACACGCCTGCCAGGCATTCACAATGTATGCAGTTACGGGCGCGGGTGGTACACCTAATGGTGCTTCCAGGACATAATTCTTCTGTGCAGCAATGAGGATAATCCTCAAGTTACTGACCCATTCCATGTAGTTGCCGCCATCATCTTTCAACATAGCTTTCTCTAGGAACGCATTAAAATTCAGAGGAACGGTAGCACGGGCCATTGACCTACAACAACATAGACATGCATCAGGTACTAAGTTCATGATAAATTAAAGTTCAATTGATCATATTACTTAAGAACTCCCACTTAGATAGACATCCCTCTAATCATCTAAGTGATCACGTGATCCAAATCAACTAAGCCATGTCCGATCATCACGTGAGATGGAGTAGTTTTCAATGGTGAACATCACTATGCTGATCATATCTACTATATGATTCACGCTCGACCTTTCGGTCTCAGTGTTCCGAGGCCATATCTGCATATGCTAGGCTCGTCAAGTTTAACCCGAGTATTCTACGTGTGCAAAACTGGCTTGCACCCATTGTATGTGAACGTAGAGCTTATCACACCTGATCATCACGTGGTGTCTCGGCACGACGAACTATAGCAATGGTGCATACTCAAGGAGAACACTTGTACCTTGAAATTTAGTAAGGGATCATCTTATAATGCTACCGACGTTTTAAGCAAAATAAGATGCATAAAGGATAAACATCACATGCAATCAAAATATGTGACATGATATGGCCATCATCATCTTGTGCTCATGATCTCCATCATCGAAGCATCGTCATGATATCCATCGTCACCGGCGCGACACCTTGATCTCCATCGTAGCATTGTTGTCGTATCGCCAACTATTGTTACTATGACTATCACTACCGCTTAATGATAAAGTAAAACAATTACATGGTGATTGCATTGCATACAATAAAGCGACAACCATATGGCTCCTGCTAGTTGCCGATAACTTTTTTACAAAACATGATCATCTCATACAATAATTTATATCACATCATTCCTTGACCATATCACATCACAGCAAGCCCTGCAAAAACAAGTTAGACATCCTCTACTTTGTTGTTGCAAGTTTTACGTGGCTGCTATGGGCTTCTAGCAAGAATCGTTCTTACCTACGCATCAAAATCACAACGATTTTTCGTCAAGTGTGTTGTTTTAACCTTCAACAAGGACCGGGCGTAGCCACAATCGATTCAACTAAAGTTGGAGAAATAGACACTCACCAGCCACCTATGTGCGAAGCATGTTGGTAGAACCAGTCTCGCGTAAGCGTACGCATAATGTCAGTCTGAGCCGCTTCATCCAATAATACCGCCGAATCAAAGTATGACATGCTGGTAAGTAGTATGACTATTATCGTCCACAACTCTTTGTGTTCTACTCATGAATATAGCATCTACGCACAGACCTGGCTCGGATGCCACTGTTGGGGAACGCGGTAATTTCAAAAAAAATCCTACGATCACGCAAGATCTATCTAGGAGATGCGTAGCAATGAGAGGGGAGAGTGTGTCCACGTACCCTCGTAGACCGAAAGTGGAAGCATTAGGACAACGTGGTTGATGTAGTCGTACATCTTCACGATCCGACCGATCCTAGCACCAAAGACATGGCACCTCCGCGATCTGCACACGTTCAGCTCGATGACGTCCCATGAACTCTATATCTAGCTGAGGTCGAGGGAAAGTTTCGTCAGCACGACGGCGTGGTGACGGTGATGATGAAGTTACTGACGCAGGGCTTCACCTAAGCACTACGATGATATGACCGAGGTGGAAATCTGTGGAGGGGGCACCGCACACGGCTAAACAATCAACTTGTGTGTCTTTGGGGTGCCTCCCTCCTCCGTATATAAAGGAGGGAGGGAGGAGGAGGCCGTCCAGGGGAGGAGGTGCACCAAGGGGGAATCCTACTCCAAGTAGGTTCCCCCCCCCTTTCCTATTCCAACAAGGAGAAGGGGGAAGGAGGAGGTGAAGAGAAGGAAGGAGAGGGGGGCCGCCACCCCTTCCCCTTATCCAATTCGGACTAGGGCAAGGGGGGCCGCGTGCCACCTCCTGGCCGCCCTCTCTCTTCTCCACTAAGGCACATGAGTCCCAATAGCTTCCCGAGGGGGGAGGGTTCCGGTAACCCCCGGTACTCCGGTTTTATCCAAAACTTATCCGGAACACTTCCTGTGTCCGAATATAGTCGTCCAATATATCAATATTTACGTCTCGACAATTTCGAGACTCCTCATCATGTTCATGATCACATCTAGGACTCCGAACAATCTTCGGCACATCATATCACATAAACTCATAATACCAATCGTCATCAAACGGTAAGCGTGTGGACCCTACGGGTTCGAGAACTATGTAGACATGACCGAGACACGTCTTTGGTCAATAACCAATAGCGGAACCTGGATGCTCATATTGGTTCCTACATATTCTACGAAGATCTTTATCGGTTAAACCGCATAAAAACATACGTTGTTCCCTTTATCATCGCTATGTTACTTGCCTGAGATTCGATCGTCGGTATCATCATACCTCGCTCAATCTCGTTACCGGCAAGTCTCTTTACTCGTTCTGTAATACTTCATCCCATAACTAACTCATTAGTCACAATGCTTGCAAGGCTTATGGTGATGAGTATTACCGAGAGGGCCCAGAGATACCTCTCCGAAACACGGAGTTACAAATCCTAATCTCGATCTATGTCAACCCAACAAACACCTTTGGAGACACCTGTAGAGCACCTTTATAATCACCCTTTTACGTTGTGACATTTGGTAGAACACAAAGTGTTCCTCCGGTATTCGGGAGTTGCATAATCTCATAGTCTGAGGAACTTGTATAAGTCATGAAGAAAGCGGTAGAAATGAAACTAACACGATAATAATGCTAAGCTAACGGATGGGTCATGTCCATCACATCATTCTACTAATGATGTGATCCCGTTCATCAAATGACAATACATGTCTATGGTTAGGAAACATAACCATCTTTGATTAACGAGCTAGTCAAGTAGAGGCATACTAGGGACTATAAGTTTTGTCTATGTATTCACACATGTACTAAGTTTCTGGTTAATACAATTCTAGCATCAATAATAAACATTTATCATGAATTAAGGAAATAAATAATAACTTTAGTATTGCCTCTAGGGCATATTTCCTTCAACAAACATTAAGCATGGCAAAGTCATAGCAACGTCAACCTTAGAACATAATCGATACTAGAGATCAAACCCTAACAAAACTAACTCCTTTACATGGTAAATCTCATCCAACCCATCACCGTCCAGCAAGCCTACGATGGGATTACTCACGCACGGCGGTGAGCATCATGAAATTGGTGATGGAGGATGGTTGATGATGATGATGTCGATGGATTCCCCTCTCCGGAGCCCCGAACAGACTCCAGATCAGCCCTCCCGAGGAAGAACAGGTCTTGGTGGCAGCTCCGTATCGTAAAACGCGATGAATCCTTCTCTCTGATTTTTTTTTCTCCCCGAACATGAATATATAGAGTTGGAGTTGAGGTCGGTGGAGGTCCAGGGGACCCATGAGGCAGGGGGCGCGCCCTAGGGGGTGCCCTGCACCCTCGTGGACAGGGTGTGGGCCCCCTTCTGTTGATTCTTTCGCCAATATTTTTTATTAATTCCAAAACGTGACTCTATGGAGTTTCAGGTCATTCCAAGATTTTATTTCTGCACAAAAATAACACCATGGCAATTCTGCTGAAAACAGCGTCAGTCCGGGTTAGTTCGATTCAAATTATGCAAGTTAGAGTCCGAAACAAGGGCAAAAGTGTTTGGAGAAGTAGATATGTTGGAGACGTATCAACTTCCCCAAGCTTAAACCATTGCTCGTCCTCAAGCAATTCAGTTGACAAACTAAAAGTGATAAAGAAAAACTTTTACAAACTTTGTTTGATCTTGTTGTTGCAAATACATAAAGCCGGCATTCAAGTTTTCAGCAAAGATTATGAACTAACCATATTCACAATAACATTTAGGTCTCTTGTTTACTCATATCAATGGCATAGTCAACTAGTGAGCAATAATAATAAATCTCGGATGACAACACTTTCTCAAAACAATCATAACATGATATAATAAGATGGTATCTCGCTAGCCCTTTCTGAGACCACAAAACATAAATGCATAGCACCCTTGAAGATCAAGGACTGACTAGACATTGTAATTCATGGCAAAAGAGATCCAATCACAGTCATACTCAATGTAAATTAATAGCAATGCATACAAATGACAGCGGTGCTCTCCAACTGGTGTTTTCTAATAATAGGATGATGACTCAACATAAAAGTAAATAGATAGGCCCTATGCAGAGGGAAGCAGGGATTTGTAGAGGTGCCAAAGCTCAGGTTTTGAAACAGAGATAAATAATATTTTGAGCGGCATACTTTCATTGTCAACATAACAACCAAGAGATCTCGATATCTTCCATGCTACATACATTATAGGTGGTTCCCAAACAGAATGGTAAAGTTTATACTCCCCCACCACCAACGAGCACATTCCATAGCTGGTCTGAAACAACGGGTACCGTCCAACTAATAACAATCCTGGGGGAGTTTTGTTTGCAATTATTTTGATTTGATTTGAGCATGGGACTGGCCATCCCGGTTACCAGCCATTTTCTCATGAATGATGAGCGGAGTCCACTCATCATGAGAATAACCCACCTAGCATGGAAGATATAGACAGCCCTAGTTGATACATGAGCTATTTGAGCATACAAAGCATAATTTCATTTGAAGGTTTAGAGTTTGGCACATACAAATTTACTTGGAACGGCAGGTAAATACCGCATATAGGAAGGTATGGTGGACTCATATGGAATAACTTTGGGGTTTATGGAAGTGGATGCACAAGCAGTATTCCCGCCTAGTATAAGTGAAGGCTAGAAAGAGACTGGGAAGTGACCAACTAGAGAGCGACAACAGTCATGAACATACATTAAGATTAACCAACAATGAGTGCAAGCATGAGTAGGATATAAATCACCATGAACATAAATATCGTGGAGGCTATGTTGATTTTGTTTCAACTACATGCATGAACATGTGCCATGTCAAGCCACTCGAATCATTCAAAGGAGGATACCACCCTATCACACCACATCACAACCATTTTAATAGCATGTTGGCACTCAAGGTAAACCATTATAAACTCCTAGCTAATTAAGCATGGCATGAATAAATATAATCTCTAATTGTCATTGCAAACATGTTTCATTCATAATAGGCTGAATCAGGAATGATGAACTAATCATATTTACAAAAGCAAGATAGGTCGAGTTCATACCAGCTTTTCTCATCCCAATCATTTCATCATATATCGTCAATATTGCCTTTCACTTGCACGACCGAACGGTGTGGATAATAATAATAGTGCACATGCATTGGACTAAGCTGGAATCTACAAACATTTAATTCAAAGGAGAAGACAAGGTAATATGGGCTCTTGGTTAGATCAACAATAGTGCAAATGAGAGCCACTCATCATTTTCATCGTGGTCTTCTCCTCTCGACCCCCAAAGAAAAGAAAAGAAAAGAAAAGAAAAATAAAAATATTTGCACGGGAAAGCTCCCAACAAGCAAAAGAAGAACGAGAAATCTTTTTGGGTTTTCTTTTAATTACTACTACTACAAGGATGGAAAGTAAACTAGCTAAAAGCTACAACTATTTTTTTTGTTTTTCTCAAGGTTTTTCAAACACACAAGAAGAAAGCAAGAAAACAAAATAAACTAGCATGGATAGTACAATGAAAAAGTATGAACACCGACAACTAGAATGAGTGTTTGAATATGAATGTAATGTCGGTGAGAAATACGTACTCCCCCAAGCTTAGGCTTTTGGCCTAAGTTGGTCTACGCCCATGGGTCAAAGTGGTCCTCTCCGGTGTACTGAGGAGGGTCCTCGGGATGCCATTGGTTAGCGAGCTCCTCCGGATCCCACTGATAAATAGACTCCCGATATGGATCAAGAGGTGGCTCAGGCTCAGGCTCTAGGACTCGTGTCAGCTCCCGGTATGCATAAATGTCCTCACGCATGATGAGGTACGTGCTGGTCATGGAGGAAGTCGGTGATGCCCCCGCGGTGTGAGGAAGATTGTACTTGGGCTTCTTATTCTCTTCATTCTTCTTTTCCTTCGAGCTTCGGCTCAAAGAGCCTCGCAACAATCTCTTCAACATTTTTTTCCTCTGAAAAGTTTCTGAAATTTTTAGTGACTCAAAATAAAAGTGAACCAAACTCAACAAAATTGATAGCAACTACTCCCACAAGTGCCTAGAGGCTATATCATGCATTAAAACTACTTTGGACCATTTAAATTTGACATGCAAGCTCAAGAACAGGGTCACCTCAGCAGCAACAATTTGCAATAAATAAAGCACTAGAACAAAAACTAATTGGACCATTGGAGGAGTCACATACCGAAGAAGAATCCCCCAAAGAAGTTTCGTGAATGGAGCTTTGAGCAAGGAGATCGAAAATGGCAGCAAATCGAGCAAGAACACGGGTTTGAGCTACGGGGTGATTTTTTCTGGAGGAAGACGAAGTGTGTGGGTACTGGAATAAGTGGAGGGGGCCACGTGGGGCCCACGAGGCAGGGGGCGCCCAGAGGGGTAGGGCGCGCCCTCCACCCTTGTGACCAAATGGTGGGTCCCCCGGTGTGTTCTAAGTGCCACAAATTCTCAAATATTCTACAAAAATTCATATCTAATTTTCAGGGCATTTGGAGAACTTCTATTTTCGGGGTATTTTTTATTGCAAGGATAATTCAGAAAATAGACAGAAAATACCATGTTTGCTTTATTTAATCTAAATAACAGAAAGTAAAAGAAGGGTACAGAAGGTTGTGCTTTCTAAATTCATCCATCTCATCCTCATCAAAAGGAATCCACTAACAAGGTTGATCAAGTCTTGTTAACAAACTTCTTCTGAATAACATGAAACCGGAGAATTTTTGAATAACACTAAGTTACCTCAACAAGGATATGCATGTCCCCAACAATAAGAATATCATATCTCTTTTCGACAGTAGGAAGAGGGAATTCGAAACCTCCAATAGTAATCGTTGAAATTTTTCCAATAGAATTTATACTATGAACTTGAGGTTGTTTCTTCGAAAAGTGTACCACGTTACCATTAACATGAAAAGTGGCATTGCCTTTGTTGCAATCAATAACATCCCCTACAGTATTCAAAAAGGGTCTACCAAGGATGATCGACATACTGTCATCCTCGGGAATATCAAGAATAACAAAGTCCATTAAGATGGTAACATTTGCAACCACAACAGGCACATCCTCACAAATACCGATGGGTATAGCAGTTGATTTATCGGCTATTTGCAAAGAGATTTCAGTAGGTGTCAACTTATTCAAATCAAGTCTACGATACAAAGAGAGAGGCATAACACTAACACTGACTCCAAGATCACATAACACAGTCTTAACATAGTTTGTTTTAATGGAGCATTGTATAGTTGGTACTCCTGGGTATCCAAGTTTCTTTGGTATTCCACCCTTAAAAGTATAATTAGCAAGCATGGTGGAATTTTAGCTTCTGGTATCTTTATTTTATTTCTAACAATATATTTCATATACTTAGCATAGGGATTCATTTTAAGCATATCAGTCAAACGCATACGCAAAAAGATAGGTCTAATCATTTCAGCAAAGCGCTCAAAATCCTCATCATCCTTTTTCTTGGATGGCTTAGGATGAAAAGGCATGCGTTTCTAGACCCATGGTTATCTTTCCTTACCATGTTTCCTAGCAATGAAGTCTCTCTTATCATAATGTTGATTCTTTGATTGTGGGTTATCAAGATCAACAGCAGGTTTAATCTCTACATCATTGTTATTACTAGGTTGAGCATCAACATGAACATCATCATTTACATTATCACTAGGTTCATGTTCATTACCAGATTGTGTTTCAGCATCAGAAATAGAAATAACATTGGGATTCTCAGGTGTGTCTATAACAGGTTCACTAGAAGCAGTCATAGTCCTATCATTTTATTTTTATTTTTCTTAGAAGGACTAGGTGTATCTGTATTAGTTCTCTGAGAATCTTGCTCAACTCTCTTAGGATGGCCCTCGGGATACAAAGGTTCCTGGGTCATTTTACCACCTCTAGTCATAACTCTAACAGCATTATCATTATTCTTATTATTTAATTCATTGAGTAAATCATCATGTGCCTTAAGTACTTGTTCTACTTGAGTGGTAACCATGGAAGCATGTTTACTAATAAGCTTAAGATCACCTTTAACTCTAGACATATAATCACTCAAATGTTCAACCATATAAGCATTGCGTTTCAATTGCCTACCAACATAAGCATTGAAGTTTTCTTGTTTAATAATGAAATTATCAAACTCATCCAAGCATTGACTAGCAGACTTATTACGAGGAATATCACCTTCATCAAATCTATAAAGTAAATTTACCTTTACTACCTATGTCGGGTTATCAAGACCATGTATTTATCAAGACCATGTATTTCTTCAGTAGATGGTAAATTCTTAACATCTTCAGCTTTAATACCTTTTTCTTTCATAGATTTCTTTGCCTCTTGCATATCTTCAGGACTGAGAAATATAATACACCTTTTCTTCAGAGTTGGCTTAGGAATTGGTTCAGGAAGTGTCCAATCATTATCATTACTCAATATATTATTCAATAGCAATCCAGCTTGCTCAACAGTTCTTTCCCTGAAAACACAACCAGCACAACTATCTAGGTGGTCTCTGGAAGCATCGGTTAGTCCATTATAAAAGATACAAAGTATTTCATTTTTCTTGAGAGGATGATCAGGAAAAGCATTAAGTAATCGGAGAAGCCTCCCCCAAGCTTGCGGGAGACTCTCTTCTTCAATTTGCACAAAATTAAATATTTCCCTTAAGGCAGCTTGTTTCTTATGAGCGGGAAAATATTTTGCAGAGAAGCAATAAATCATATCGTGGGGACTACGCGCACAACCAGGAGCACAAGAATTAAACCATATTTTAGCATCACCCTTTAATGAGAAAGGAAACAATTTAAGAATATAATAATAGCGGATTTTTTCCTCGTGAGTAAATAGGGTGGCTATATCATTCAATTTCGTAAGATGTGTCACAATAGTTTCAGGATCATAGCCATAGAAAGGATCAGATTCAACCAAAGTAATTACCTCAGGATCGACAGAGAATTTATAATCCTTATCAGTAACACAAATAGGTGAAGTAGCAAAAGCAGGGTCATATTGCATTCTAGCATTCAAAGGCTTTTCTTTCAACTTAGCTAACAGTTTCTTAAGATCATATCTATCATTGCAAGCAAGAAAGTCTCTAGTAGTTTCTTCATCCATAACATAACCCTCAGGCACAACAGCCAACTCATATCTAGGGGACGATTCTTCATCATCACTTTCATTAATATCACCAGTTTTAGTAATTTCATTCTCTCTAACCCTAGCAAGTTGTTCATCAAGAAATTCACCTAATGGCACATTATTATCAAGCAGAGAAGTAGTATCATCATAAGCATCATGCATAGCAGAAGTGGCATCATCAACAACATGCAAAATATCAGAATAAATAGCAGTTGTAGGTGTCGCAAGTTTACTCAAAACAAAAGGTGAATCAAGTGCGGAGCTAGATGGCAGTTCCTTACCTCCCCTCGTAGTTAAGGGAAAAATATTGGTTCTTTGATCTTTCAAATTCCTCATAGTGATCAATGGATATAAATCCCAAGTGACTCAAAGAATAGAGCCATGCTCCCCGGCAACGGCGCCAGAAAAAGGTCTTGATAACCCACAAGTATAGGGGATCACAATAGTTTTCGAGGGTAGAGTATTCAACCCAAATTTATTGATTCCACACAAGGGGAGCCAAAGAATATTCTCAAGTATTATCGGCTGAGTTGTCAATTCGACCACACCTAAAAGACTTAATATCTACAGCAAAGTGTTTAGTAGCAAAGTAGTATGGATGTAATGGTAACGGTGGAAAAAGTAACAATAGTAGTTTTGCAGCAATCGTAATAGTGGCAACGGAGAAGGAACTAAGCAAAGATCAATATGAAGCGAGCTCGTAGGCAATGGATCAATGATAGATAATTATATCAGATGCAATTAATCATGCAACAGTTATAACATAGGGTGACACAAAACTAGCTCTAGTTTGTCAATGTAATGTAGGTATGTATTCCGAATATAGTCATACGTGCTTACGGAAAAGAACTTGCATGACATGATTTGTCATACCCTCCCGTGGCAGCGGGGTCCTATTGGAAACTAAGGGATATTAAGGCCTCCTTTTAATAGAGTACCGGACCAAAGCATTAGCACTTAGTGAATACATGAACTCCTCAAACTACGGTCATCACCGGGAAGTGTCCCAACTATTGTCACTCCGGGGTTTGCCGGATCATAACACGTAGTAGGTGACTATAACATGCAAGATAGGATCAAAAACTCACATATATTCATGAAAACTTAATAGGTTTAGATCTGAAATCATGGCACTCAGGCCCTAGTGACAAGCATTAAGCATGGCAAAGTCATAGCAACATCAATCTTAGAACATAATGGATACTAGGGATCAAACCCTAACAAAACTAACTCGATTACATGGTAAATCTCATCCAACCCATCACCGTCCAGCAAGCCTACGACGGAATTACTAACGCACGACGGTGAGCATCATGAAATTGGTGATGGAGGATGGTTGATGATGACGATGGCAATGGATTCCCCTCTCCGGAGCCCCGAGCATACTCCGGATCATCCCTCCCGAGGAAGAATAGGGCTTGGCGGCGGCTCCATATCGTAAAACGCGATGAATCCTTCTCTCTAATTTTTTTTCTCCCCAAACGTGAATATATAGAGTTGGAGTTGAGGTCGGTGGAGGTCCAGGGGACCCACGAGGCAGGGGGCGCGCCCTAGAGGGCGCCCTGCACCCTCGTGGATAGGGGTTGGGCCCCCTTTTGTTGATTCTTTCGCCAATATTTTTTTATTTATTCCAAAACGTGACTCCGTGGAGTTTCAGGTCATTCTGAGAACTTTTATTTCGGCACAAAAATAACAGCATGGCAATTCTGCTGAAAACAGCGTCAGTCCGGGTTAGTTCGATTCAAATCATGCAAGTTAGAGTCCAAAACAAGGGTAAAGGTGTTTGGAAAAGTAGATACGTTGGAGACGTATCAATGTTCACCATTGATGACTACCCCATCTCACGTGATGATCGGACATGGGTTAGTTGATTTGGATCATGTATCACTTAGATAACTTGAGGTATGTTAATTTAAGTGGGAGTTCATTAGTAATTTGATTAATTGAACTTAATTTATCATGAACTTAGTCTTAATAGTTTTTGCATATCTATGTTCTAGATCAATGGCCCGTGCTACTGTTTCCTTGTATTTTAATGTGTTCCTAGAGAAAACTAAGTTGAAAGATGATGGTAGCAATAACGCGGACTGGGTAGAAATCACGAAAGAGAATAAAGTGTTGATGGTTAATAATACCACTAGTTTCAAGAAAAAGGGCAAGGGAAAGAAAGGGAACTTCAAAAGGGCAAGCAAGTTGCAACTCCCATGAAGAAGCCCAAAGCTAGACCCAAGCCTGAAACTGAGTGCTTCTATTACAAAGGAAATGGTCACTGGAAGCAGAACTGCCCCAAATACTTGGCAGATAAGAAGGATGGAAAAGTAAATGAAGGTATATTTGATATACATATTATTGATGTGTACCTTACTAGTGCTCGTAGTAGCCCCTGGGTATTTGATACCGGTTCAGTTGCTAAGATTAGAAACTCGAAACAGGAGTTGCAAAATAAACGGAGACTAGTTAAGGGCAAGGTGACGATGTGTGTTGGAAGTGTTTCCAAGATTGATATGATCACCATCGCACACTCCCTCTACCTTTGGGATTAGTGATGAGCCTAAATAAATGTTATTTGGTGTGTGCGTTGAGCATGAACATGATTAGATCGTGTTTATTGCAAATACGGTTATCATTTAAGTCAAAGAACAATTGTTGTTCTATTTACATGAATAAAACCTTCTATGGTCATACACCCAATGTAAATGGTTTATTGAATCTCGATCGTAGTGATATACATGTCCATAATATTGATGCAAAATGATACAAAGTTGATAATGAAATGAAGGAAATATGCCCTAGAGGCAACAATAAAGTTATTATTTATTTCCTTATTTCATGATAAATGTTTATCATTCATGCTAGAATTGTATTAACCGGAAACATAATACATGTGTGAATGCATAGACAAACAGAGTGTCACTAGTATGCCTCTACTAGACTAGCTTGTTAATCAAAGATGGTTATGTTTCCTAACCATGAACAAAGGGTTGTTATTTGATTAACAAGGTCACATCATTAGAAGAATGATCGATTGACATGACCCATTCCATTAGCTTAGCACACGATCGTTTAGTATGTTGCTACCGCTTTTATCCATGACATATACATGTTCCTATAACTATGAGATTATGCAACTCCGTTTACGGAGGAACACTTTGGTGCTACCAAACGTCACAACGAATCGGGTGATTATAAAGGAGTACTACAGGTGTCTCCAAAGGCGGATGTTGGGTTGGCGTATTTCGCGATTAGGTTTTGTCACTCCGATAGTCGGAGAGGTATCTCTGGCCCTCTCGGTAATACACATCACTTAAGCCTTGCAAGCATTACAACTAATGAGTTAGCTGTGAGATGATGTATTACAGAACGAGTAAAGAGACTTGCCGGTAACGAGATTGAACTAGGTATTGGATACCGACGATCGAATCTCGGGCAAGTAACAAACCGATGACAAAGGGAACAACGTATGTTGTTATGCGGTCTGACCGATAAAGATCTTCGTAGAATATGTAGGAACCAATATGGGCATCCAGGTCCCGCTATTGGTTATTGACCGGAGACGTGTCTCGGTCATGTCTACATTGTTCTCGAACCATAGGGTCCGCACGCTTAAGGTTTCGATGACGGTTATATTATGAGTTTATGTATTTTGATGTACCAAAGGAGTTCGGAGTCCCGGATGTGATCACGGACATGACGAGGAGTCTCGAAATGGTCGAGACATAAAGATTGATATATTGGACGACTATATTCGGACACCGGAAAGGTTCCGGAAGTTTCCGGAGAAAACCGGAGTGCCGGAGGGGTTACCGAACCCCCGGGAAGTTATGGGCCTTAGTGGGCCAAGAGGGGAGAGAGAGGGCCGCACCAGAGGTGGCGCCCCCAGGGGAGTCCGAATAGGACAAGGAGGGGGTGCGGCCCCCTTCCCTCTCCCTCTCCTCTCCTTCCTTCCCCTTCCTCCTTCCTAGTTGGACTAGGAAAGGGAGTCCTACTCCCACTAGGAGGAGGACTCCCCCCCTTGGCGCGCCTCCTAGGGCCGGCCGGCCTCCCCTTGCTCCTTTATATACAAAGGCAGGGGGCAACCTAGAACACACAAGTTGATCCTTGAGATCGTTCCTTAGCCGTGTGCGGTGCCCCCTCCACCATAATCCACCTCGGTCATATCGTGGCGGTGCTTAGGCGAAGCCTGCGTCGATAGAACATCAAGATCGTCACCACGCCGTCGTCTTGACGGAACTCTCCCTCCCCAAGCTCTCTTGGATTGGAGCCCGAGGAGCGTCACCGAGCTGTCGTGTGTCAAGAACTCGGGGCGTCGGAGTAACGGCGCTGGGATCGGTTGGATCGCGAGGAGAACGTCGACTACTTCCTCTACGTTGTAATCGCTTCGCTTGGTCTCACGAGGGCGTGAGACAACACTCTTCCCCTCGTTGCTATGCATCACCATGATCTTGCGTGTGCGTGGGAAAATTTTTGAAATTACTACGTTCCCCAACAAAGGCATCCGAGCCTAGGTTTTATGGTTTGATGTTTTGCACGAGTAGAACACAAGTGAGTTGTGGGCGATACAAGTCATACTACCTACCAGCATGTCATATTTTGGTTCAGCGGTATTGTGAGATGAAGCGGCCCGAACCGACATTACGCGTACGCTTACGCGAGACTGGTTTCACCGTTACGAGCACTCGTGCTTAAAGGTGACCGGCGGGTGTCTGTCTCTCTCACTTTAGTTGAACCGAGTATGGCTACGCCCGGTCCTTGAGAAGGTTAAAACGGAGTCTATTTGGCGAAGTATCGTTGTGGTTTTGATGCGTAGGTGAGATTGGTTCTTGCTTAAGCCCGTAGCAGCCACGTAAAATTTGCAACAACAAAGTAGAGGACGTCTAACTTGTTTTTGCAGGGCATGATGTGATGTGATATGGTCAAGACGTGATGCTATATTTTATTGTATGAGATGATCATGTTTTGTAACCGGTTATCGGCAATCGGCTGGAGCCATATGGTTGTCGCTTTGTTGTATGAAATGCAAGCGCTCTGTAATTGCTTTACTTTATCACTAAGCGGTAGCGATAGTCGAGAAGTAATAGATGGCGTAAACGACAACGATGCTACGATGGAGATCAAGGTGTCGCGCGGTGACGATGGTGATCACGACGGTGCTTGGAGATGGAGATCACAAGCACAAGATGATGATGGCCATATCATATCACTTATATTGATTGCATGTGATGTTTATCCTTTATGCATCTTATCTTGCTTTGATTGACGGTAGCATTTTAAGATGATCTCTCACTAAAATTATCAAGTAGTGTTCTCCCGAGTATGCACCGTTGCCAAAGTTCGTCGTGCCGAGACACCACGTGATGATCGGGTGTGATAAGCTCTCGTCCATCTACAACGGGTGCAAGCCAGTTTTGCACACGAGAATACTCAGTTATACTTGACGAGCCTAGCATATGCAGATATGGCCTCGGAACATGGAGACCGAAAGGTCGGCGTGAATCATATAGTAGATATGATCAACATAAGATGTTCACCATTGAAAACTACTCCATTTCACGTGATGATCGGTTATGGTTTAGTTGATATGGATCACGTGATCACTTAGATGACTAGAGGGATGTCTATCTAAGTGGGAGTTCTTAAGTAATATGATTAATTGAACTTAAATTTATCATGAACTTAGTACTGATAGTATCTTGCTTGTCTATGTTTGTTTGTAGATAGATGGCTCGTCTTTGTTGTTCCGTTGAATTTTAATGCGTTCCTTGAGAAAGCAAAGTTGAAAGATGATGGTAGCAATTACACGGATCGGGTCCGTAACTCGAGGATTATCCTCATTGCTGCACGTAAGAGTTACATCCTGGATGCACCGCTAGGTGCCAGAACTCTTCTTGATGTAACCGACGACGTTAAGAACGTCTGCGAGCAAAGCTGATGACTACTCTATAGTTCAATGTGCCATGCTTTACGGCTTAGAACCGGGACTTCAACGACGTTTTGAGCGTCATGGAGCATATGAGATGTTCCAGAGTTGAAGTTGATATTCCAACAGAATGCCCGATTGAGAGATATGAAGTCTCCAATAAGTTCTATAGCAAGATGGAGGAGAATAGTTCGTCGGTGAGCACATACTCGTAATGTCCGGGTATTACAATCACTTGACTCAACTGGGAGTTAATCTTCCGGATGATTGTGTCATTGATGTAATTCTTCAATCAACGCCACCAAGCTACAAAGGCTTCGTGATGAACTATAATATGCAAGGGTTAGTAAAGACTATACCGAGCTCTTCGCAATGCTAAAGGCTGCGGAGGTAGAAATCAAGAAGGAGCATCAAGTGTTGATGGTCAATAAGACCACTAGTTTCAAGAAGAAAGGCAAAGGGAAGAAGAAGGAACTTCAAAAGAACAGCAAGCAAGTTGTCGCTAGGAGAAGAAACCCAAGTCTGGACCCAAACCTGAAATCGAGTGCTTCTACCGCAAGCGATCGTCATTTGAAGCGGAACTGCCCCAAGTATTTGGCGGATAAGAAGGATGGCAAGGTGAACAAAGGTATATGTGATATACATGTTATTGATGTGTACCTTACTAGAGCTCGCAGATAGCACTGGTATTTGATATTGGTTACATTGCTAATATTTGCAACTCAAAGCAGGACTACGGATTGCTTAACAACGGCAAAGGACGAGGTGACGATCGCGTGGGAAATGGTTCCAAAGTCGATGTGATCGCGGTCGGCACGCTACCTCTACATCTACCTTCGGGATTAGTTTTAGACCTAAATAATTGTTATTTGGTGCTGCGTTGAGCATGAACATTATATCTGGATCTTGTTTGATGCGAGACGGTTATTCATTTAAATCAGAGAATAATGGTTGTTCTATTTATATGAGTAATATCTTTTATGGTCATGCACCCTTGAAGAGTGGTCTATTTTGATGAATCTCGATAGTAGTGATACACATATTCATAATGTTGAAACCAAAAGATGCAGAGTTGATAATGATAGTGCAACTTATTTGTGGCAATCGCCGTTTAGGTCATATCGGTATAAAGCGCATGAAGAAACTCCATCTTGATGGACTTTTGGAGTCACTTGATTATGAATCACTTGGCACTTATGAACCGTGCCTCATGGGCAAGATGACTAAAACTCCGTTCTCGGTACTATGGAGAGAGCAACAAATTTGTTGGAAATCATACATACGATGTATGTGGTCCGATGAATGTTGAGGCTCGTGGCGGATATCGTTATTTTCTCACCTTCACAGATGATTTAAGCGAGATATGGGTATATCTACTTAATGAAACATAAGTCTGAAACATTTGAAAAGTTCAAGGAATTTCAGAGTGAAGTTGAAAATCATCGTAATAAGAAAATTAAATTTCTACGATCGATCGTGGAGGTGAATATTTGAGTTCTGAGTTTGGTCTACATTTGAAACAATGCGGAATAGTTTCGCAACTCACGCCACCCGAACACCACAACGTAATGGTGTGTCCGAACGTCGTGTCGCACTTTACTAGATATGGTGCGATCTATGATGTCTCTTACAGATTTACCGCTATCGTTTTGGGGTTATGCTCTTGAGACGGCCGCATTCACACTGAATAGAACACCGTCAAAATCCGTTGAGACGACACCTTATGAACTATGATTTAGCAAGAAACCAAAGTTGTCGTTTCTCAAAGTTTGGGGATGCGATGCTTATGTGAAAAAGCTTCAACCTGATAAGCTCGAACCCAAATAGGAGAAATGTGTCTTCATAGGATACCCAAAGGAGACAGTTGGGTACACCTTCTATCACAGATCCGAAGGCAAGACATTTGTTGCCAAGAATGGATCCTTTCTAGAGAAGGAGTTTCTCTCGAAAGAAGTGAGTGGGAGGAAAGTAGAACTTGATGAGGTAATTGTACCTTCTCCCTTATTTGAAAGTAGTTTGTCGCAGAAACCGGTTTCTGAGACATCTACACCAAATAGTGAGGAAGTTGATGATGTTGATCATGAAACTTCAGATCAAGTTACTCTGAGAACCTCGTAGATCAACCAGAGTAAGATCCGCACTGTGAGTGGTATGGTAATCCTGTTCGGAAGTCATGCTACTAGATCATGATGAACCTACGAACTATGAAGAAGCGATGGTGAGCCCAGATTCCATAAAATGGCTTGAGGCCATGAAATCGAGATGGGATCCATGTATGAAAACAAAGTATGGACTTTGGTTGACTTGCCCGAGGGTCGGCAAGCAATAGAAAACAAGTGGATCTTCAAGAAGAAGACCGACGCCGACGGTAATGTTATCGTCTACAAAGCTCGACTTGTCGCAAAGGGTTTCGACAAGTTCAAGGGATTGACTACGATGAGACCTTCTCACCCGTGGCGATGCTTAAGTCTGTCCGAATCATGTTAGCAATTGCCGCATTTTATGATTATGAAATTTGGCAAATGGATGTAAAGACTGCATTCTGAATGGATTTACGGAAGAAGAGTTGTATATGATGCAGCGAGAAGGTTTTATCGATCCAAAGGAGCTAACAAAGTGTGCAAGCTCCAGCGATCCATTTATGGACTGGTGCAAGCATCTCGGAGTTGGAATAAACGCTTTGATAGTGTGATCAAAGCATTTGGGTTCATCTGAGACTTTTGGAGAAGCCTGTATTTACAAGAAAGTGAGTGGGAGCTCTGTAGCATTTCTGATATTATATGTAGATGACATATTACTGATCGGAAATGATATAGAATTTCTGGATAGCATAAAGGGATACTTGAATAAGAGTTTTTCAATGAAAGACCTCGGTGAAGCTGCATACATATTGGGCATCAAAATCTATAGAGATAGATCAAGACGCTTAATTGGACTTTCACAAAGCACATACCTTGACAAGATTTTGAAGAAGTTCAAAATGGATCAAGCAAAGAAAGGGTTCTTGCCTGTGTTGCAAGGTGTGAAGTTGAGTAAGACTCAATGCCCGACCACTGCAGAAGATAGAGAGAAAATGAAAGATGTTCCTATGCTTCACCATAGGCTCTATCATGTATGCAATGTTGTGTACCAGACCGATGTGTGCCTTGCTATCAGCTTAGCGGGAGGTACCAAAGTAATCCAGAGTGGATCATCGGACAGCGGTCAAGAACATCTGAAATACCGAAAATGACTAAGGATATGTTTCTCGTATATGGAGGTGACAAAGAGCTCATCGTAAACAGTTACGTTGATGCAAGCTTTGACACCGATCCGGACGATTCTAAATCGCAGACCGGATCGTATTTACACTAAGCGGAGGAGCTGTCGGTTGGTGCAGTTCTAAACAAAGCGTCGTGGCGGGATCTACATGTGAAGCGGAGTACATAGCAGCTTCGAAGCAGCTAATGAAGGAGTGCGGATGAAGGAGTTCATATCCGATCTAGGTGTCATACCTAGTGCATCGGGTCCAATGAAAATCTTCTGTGACAATCTCGAGCAATTGCCTTAGCGAAGGAATCCAGATTTCACAAGAGGACCAAGCACATCAAGAGACGCTTCAATTCCATCCGGATTTAGTCCGGTGGGAGACATAGAGATTTGCAAGATACATACGGATCTGAATGTAGCAGACCCGTTGACTAAGCCTCTTCCACGAGCAAAACATGATCAACACCAAGACTCCATGGGTGTTAGAATCATTACTATGTAATCTAGATTATTGACTCTAGTGCAAGTGGGAGATCAAGGAAATATGCCCTAGAGGCAATAATAAAGTTATTATTTATTTCCTTATTTCATGATAAATGTTTATCATTCATGCTAGAATTGTATTAACCGGAAACATAATACATGTGTGAATGCATAGACAAACAGAGTGTCACTAGTATGCCTCTACTAGACTAGCTTGTTAATCAAAGATGGTTATGTTTCCTAACCATGAACAAAGGGTTGTTATTTGATTAACAAGGTCACATCATTAGAAGAATGATCGATTGACATGACCCATTCCATTAGCTTAGCACACGATCGTTTAGTATGTTGCTACTGCTTTTATCCATGACATATACATGTTCCTATAACTATGAGATTATGCAACTCCGTTTACGGAGGAACACTTTGGTGCTACCAAACGTCACAACGTATCGGGTGATTATAAAGGAGTACTACAGTGTCTCCAAAGGCGATGTTGGGTTGGCGTATTTGAGATTAGGTTTTGTCACTCCGATAGTCGGAGAGGTATCTCTGGCCCTCTCGGTAATACACATCACTTAAGCCTTGCAAGCCTTACAACTAATGAGTTAGCTGTGAGATGATGTATTACGAATCGAGTAAAGAGACTTGCGATGAACGAGATTGAACTAGGTATTGGATACCGACGATCGAATCTCGGGCAAGTAACATACCGATGACAAAGGAACAACGTATGTTGTTATGCGGTCGACCGATAAAGATCTTCATAGAATATGTAGGAACCAATATGGGCATCCAGGTCCCGCTATTGGTTATTGACCGGAGACGTGTCTCGGTCATGTCTACATTGTTCTCGAACCGTAGGGTCCGCACGCTTAAGGTTTCGATGACGGTTATATTATGAGTTTATGTATTTTGATGTACCAAAGGAGTTCGGAGTCCCAGATGTGATCACGGACATGACGAGGAGTCTCGAAATGGTGGAGACATAAAGATTGATATAT
Organism: Aegilops speltoides; assembly: GCA_021437245.1. Classification (NCBI taxonomy): domain Eukaryota; kingdom Viridiplantae; phylum Streptophyta; class Magnoliopsida; order Poales; family Poaceae; genus Aegilops; species Aegilops speltoides. The sequence continues at coordinate 134,110,335 of CM038141.1, forward strand.
TGGACGACTATATTCGGACACCAGAAAGGTTCCTGAAGTTTCGGAGAAAACCGGAGTGCCGGAGGGGTTACCGGAACCCCCCGGGGAAGTTATGGGCCTTAGTGGGCCAAGAGGGGAGAGAGAGGGCCGCACCAGGAGGTGGCGCCCCCCCCCCCAGGGGAGTCCGAATAGGACAAGGAGGGGGGGCGCGGCCCCCCTTTCCCTCTCCCTCTCCCTCTCCTTCCTTCCCCCTTCCTCCTTCCTAGTTGGACTAGGAAAGGGGAGTCCTACTCCCACTAGGAGGAGGACTCCCCCTCCCTTGGCGCGCCTCCTAGGGCGGCCGCCCTCCCCTTGCTCCTTTATATACGGGCAGGGGGCACCCTAAAACACACAAGTTGATCCTTGAGATCGTTCCTTAGCCGTGTCGGTGCCCCCTCCACCATAATCCACCTCGGTCATATCGTGGCGGTGCTTAGGCGAAGCCTGCGTCGATAGAACATCAAGATCGTCACCACGCCGTCGTCTTGACGGAACTCTCCTCCCCAAGCTCTCTTGGATTGGAGCCCGAGGAGCGTCACCGAGCTGTCGTGTGTCAAGAACTCGGGGCGCCGAGTAACGGCGCTGGGATCGGTTGGATTGCGAGGAGAACGTACGACTACTTCCTCTACGTTGTAATCGCTTCCGCTTCGGTCTACGAGGGTACGTAGACAACACTCTTCCCCCTCGTTGCTATGCATCACCATGATCTTGCGTGTGCGTAGGAAATTTTTTGAAATTACTACGTTCCCCAACATGAAAGTGCAACATACTTGTGGCACTGCCGTTTAGTTCATATTGGTGTAAAGCACATGAAGAAACTCCACGCGGATGGACTTTTGGAATGACTTGATTATGAATCATTTGATACTTGCAAACCATGACTCATGGGCAAGATGACCAAAACTCCGTTCTCCGGAACAATGGAGTGAGCTAATGACTTATTGGAAATAATACATACCAATGTATGCGGTCCGACGAGTGTTGAGCCACGCGGCGGGTATCGCTATTTTCTGACCTTCACATATGATTTGAGTAGGTATGGGTATATTTACTTTATGAAACACAAGTATGAAACATTTGAAAAGTTCAAGAATTTCAGAGTAAAGTGGAGAATCATCATAACAAGAAAATAAAGTTTCTATGATCTGATCGCGGAGGCGAATATTTGGGTTGTGAATTTGGCCTTCATTTAAAACAATGTGGAATTGTTTCACAACTCACGCCACCTGGAACATCATAGCGTAATGGTGTGTCCGAACATCATAATTGTGCTTTATTAGATATGGTGTGTTCTATGATGTCTCTTACCGATTTGTCTTTATCATTTTGGGGTTATGCATTAGAGACAGTCGCATTCATGTTAAATTAGGCACCGTCTAAATCCGTTGAAATGACACCGTATGGACTATGGTTTGGCAAGAAACCTAAGCTGTCGTTTCATAAAGTTTGGCGATGCGACGCTTATGTCAGAAGGCTTCAGCCTGATAAGCTCAAACCCAAATCGAAGAATTGCGTCTTCATAGGATACCCTAAGGAAACTATTGGGTACACCTTATACCACAGATCTGAAGGCAAGATCTTTGTTGCCAAGAATGGGTCCTTTCTAGAGGAGGAGTTTCTCTTGAAAGAAGTGAGTGGGAGGAAAGTAGAACTTTGTGAGGTAATTGTACATTCTCTTGAATTGGAAAGTAGCACATCAGAGAAAACTATTCCCGTGATGCCTACACCAACTAGAGAGAAAGGTAATGATGATGATCATGAAACTTCGGATCAAGTTACTACTGAACTTCGTAGGTCGACCAGAACACGTTCTGCACCAGAGTGGTATGGTAATCCTGTCCTAGAAGTCATGTTGTTAGACAACAGCGAACCTACAAACTAAGAAGCTATGATGAGCCCAGATTCCAATAAATGTCTTGAGGCCATGAAATCTGAGATAGGATCCATGTATGAGAACAAAGTATGGACTTTGGTGGGCTTGCCCGATGATCGGCGGGCCATTGAAAATAAATGGATCTTCAAGAAGAAGACAGACGTTGATGGTAATATCACTATCTACAAAGCTCAACTTGTCGCGAACGGTTTTCGACAAGTTCAAGGGGTTGACTACGATGAGACTTTCTCACCCGTAGCAATGCTTAAGTCTGCCCAAATCATGTTAGCAATTGCCGCATTTTATGATTATGAAATTTGGCAAATGGATGTCAAAACTGCATTCCTTATCGGGTTTCTTAAAGAAGAGTTGCATATGATGCAATCAGAAGGTTTTGTCGATCCTAAAGGTGCTAACAAAGTGTGCAAGCTCTAGCGATCCATCTATGGACTGGTGCAAGCATCTCGGAGTTGGAATATAGGCTTTGATGATGTGATCAAAGCATATGGTTTTATACAGACTTATGGTGAAGCCTGTATTAACAAGAAAGTGAGTGGGAGCTCTGTAGCATTTTTTATGTTATATGTGGATGACATATTGTTGATTGGAAATGATATAAAATTTCTGGATAGCATAAAAGGATACTTGAATAAGAATTTTTCAATGAAAGACCTTGGTAAAGCTACTTACATATTGGGCATCAAGATCTATAGGGATAGATCGAGACACTTAATAGGACTTTCACAAAGCATATACCTTGGCAAAGTTTTGAAGAAGTTCAAAAATCGATCAGTCAAAGAAAGAGTTCTTGCCTATGTTGGAAGGTGTGAAGTTGAGTAAGGCTCAAAGTCCGACCACAACAGAATAGAGAGAAAATGAAAGTCATTCACTAGGCCTCAGCCATATGTTCTATAAAGTATGACATGCTGTGTACCAGACCTGTTGTGTGTCTTGCCATGAGTTTGGCAAGGGGGTACAATAGTGTTCCAGGAGTGGATCACTAGACAGCGGTCAAAATTATCCTTAGGTACCTAAAGAGAACTAAGGAAATGTTTCTTGGTTTTGGAGGTGATAAAGAGTTCGTCGTAAAGGGTTACGTTGATGCAAGCTTTGACACCAATCCGGATGACTCTGAGTCTCAATATGGATACGTGTTGAAAGTAGGAGCAATTAGTTAGAGTAGCTCCATGCAGAGCATTTTAGACATAGAAATTTGCAAAATACATATGGATCTGAATATGGCAAGCTCATTGACTAACCCTCTCTCACAAGCAAAACATGATCACACCTTAGTACTCTTTGGGTATTAATCACATGGTGATGTGAACTAGATTATTGACTCTAGTGTTAGTCACATGGCGATGTGAACTATGGGTATTAATCACATGGCGATGTGAACTAGATTATTAACTCTAGTGAAAGTGGGAGACTGATGCAAATATGCCCTAGAGGCAATAATAAAGTTGTTATTATTACTATATTTACTAATTCATGATAAAGGTTTATTATTCATGCTAGAATTGTACTGACCGGAAACTTAAATACATGTGTGAATACATAAACAAATATCGTGTCCCTAGTGAGCCTCTACTAGACTAGCTCGTTGATCAAAGATGGTTAAGGTTTTCTAACCATAGACGTGAGTTGTCATTTGATAACTGGATCACATCATTAGGAGAATGATGTGATGGATGAGGGTGTCCTAGATTATGGGGTCCTCGGGGAGACAGCCTATGTGATATGGGTTGGGCTGATGGGTCGTGAAGATACAAGACAGAAGGCCTTCTCCCGTGTCCGGATGGGACTCTCTTCGCGTGGGTGACAAGCTTGGCGTCCTAATGTGTAGTTTCCTTCCTCCGTAAACCGACTTTGTACAACCCTAGTCCCCTCAAATGTCCATATAAACTAGAGGGTTTAGTCCATAGAGGCAATCACAATCATACAGGCTAGACATCTAGGGTTTAGCCATCACGATCTCGAGGTAGATCAACTCTTGTAACTCATATACTCATCAAAGTCAATCAAGCAGGAAGTAGGGTATTACCTCCATTAAGAGGGCCCGAACCTGGATAAACATCATGTCCCCTGCCTCCTGTTATCTTCGATCCTTAGACGCACAGTTAAGGACCCCCTACCCGAGATTGGTCGGTTTTGACACCGACATTGGTGCTCTCATTGATAGTTCCTCTGTGTCATCGACAGAAGGTTTGATGGCTCGCCTTGTCTTCAAGGGCAGTATCACTTCTGGAGGAGCCCAAGATTTGGAGCAAACACTCCGGCTTGGCAGCTTCCCCATGGGTGCTTGTTCAGCCATTAAGCCAAAAGCAGCCTAGCCCGTCACCAAAAATCATCTCCGCGTCGGCCCTGAATACTCCGCCAAGATGGATCCGGCAGATGTATCGGCGTTAAATGAACTGCTCGATCACATCGCTGCCCTGGGGGTCACAACCGACTATGATCAGATTGGGCTTAAACCCGATCAAAGAGAAATCAAATCTCCACCGATCACCCATCAGGTGGCAATTGTGGAGGAACAAGTTGACAATAAATCTTCTCCTACATTGAGAACAAAGTATGTTCGGATTTCCGAGCTCGGAGAGCCGGACACCCACCTTCGGGAGGACACTTCTTGTCCTCCGAACATAGAATCAGGTGTTCAGCCTAAAAACTCACCGGACGCTCCGGAGCCCGGGCTTGTAACCTCGGAAATTCTTCAGAATCCGGATTTCATAGTGGGTCAGGGTTCAGATTTAAGCCCGCCCACCCACCACAAGCAATATTCCCAAAGCAACTCCGGTCCTTCGGATATATGCGACTTAATGTACGTGTAGCAGCAGCCTCAGGAAACAGTCCACCACTTTTGGGCCAGATTCCTCCTTGTTAAAAACAAGATCAAAGATTGTTGCGACGACGACGCGATCTCAGTATTTTCCAACAATCGTACGGATGAGGGAATCCTCAATGCCCTCAACTGCCATCACGTACTGTACTTTGCAGATTTGGCACACATAGTACAGAAGTACTGCGCAATGGAAAGCGCCTAGAAAACCCAGACAACCCGCGGAGCACTTAATCATCATCATATGGACAATAAAATAAAGCCCTTTACGGGGCATAGAACTGTCCTCGAGGAATGGATCGACAAGCCCTGTCAAATTCACATGACGTCGAACACCGAACCACCGCATAGCCTCCGAGCATGTTGGATACTCCGGCAAGTGGCCAAGAGTGGCGAGGGTATCCTCACCAACAACACCCCAGAGAACTACTCTTCGGAGGATAACATTCTCAAAGTATTCACGGTCTTCAAGACCATTTCATCAAATAATTGGCACAAAAGGGCGCTCCGCGACCTCGCCGAAGTCTGTCAAGTGGCAGCAGTAAATCCTTGGAACAATACGGTGATCACATTCAATCGTGGAGGGCTTTCGGCTCACTAAAGTGCTAATGGACGGCGGCAGCGGACTGAACCTCATCTACGAAGACATGCTCAATAAAATGCAAATGGACAAGAGTCACATTGAGCAAAGTAACACAACCATTCGAGGTACTATCCCCAGTCGGGAAGCAAGATGCTCAGGGAAAATCAAACTCGATATGGTATTCGGCATGCAGGAGAACTATAGGTCCGAAGAGTTACTCTTCCATGTGGCACCTTTCAACAGCGGGTATCACGCCCTGCTGGGGCAAGACACATTCACACGCTTCCAAGCTGTCGCGGCCGATGGGTGGCGCGGCACCTATGGGGCCGGGGCCCCTTCGTGTGTTGATGCGGGCGGAGGCTGCGCGAGAGCGATCGGGCGATGCACGCGGATTTTACCCAGCTTGGACGCGATGGTCGCGTAAAACCCTCTTGCTGCATTGTGTTGTATTTGATCTTGCTCAAGAATGCGAGCAAAGCGGTGGAGTGGTGTGTGAAACCCTCGCGAGTAGCGGTCATGGAACCTCCTCTCGTTGTGCATGGGCCTCCTTTTATAGGGCAAGGGGTCACCGACAGTGTCAGCGTGAGGTAGAGGGGTAAAACGTAAAAGAGGTGGTAGTTGGAGCAGTCTTGGAACAAGGTGCAGCCTCGATGCTTTCTACCTACATTTGTGAGAGGGGACAAGGGCATTAAATGCCGTCGCCGTCCCCAAAAGCTCCCGCCATTGCGTCTTTTCTCCACGGCGGCGGCCACCACCGTGGAGTGCCACCGCATTCTTCATGCAGCCTGACCACCCGCCACGCGTCTCTGGAGAAGGCCGGAGGCGACGTGGGCAAATGAGCTGGAGTGCGGCACGTAGCATAGCTCTCCCGGCAAGCACCTTGCCGGGCCTTGATCTTGCCGGGCCGGGGCTTGTCGGGCTCTGTGACTTGCCGCCCCGGGTCCTCGCCCGGGCTGCGGCGCCGAGGCGTGTCTTCGTGATGTGATCTTGGTCCTCCCGACGAGCTCCTCTCATGGGGATCTGCAGGAGTAATGTAGCCTTGAGCCTGGAATGGCCTTCCCGGCAAGCTCCTCTTGCCGGGGCCTTGAGTTTCTATCTTATATACTTTGTTCTTGAACGGCTTGGTGTGGGGCGGAGATGGTCTCCGGCAAGCATTTGATGGATCTGGTTGCGGGGAGCTGGGGCTGCCCGTGCACAAGTTGGGGTACTTGAGGTACCCCTACCTTAGTACACCGACAGAGCCCCGGCTGGGCCATACAGTGCCGAAGCGCTGTTGGGCCAGCCCAAGACAGTCTGCAGGCGGCGCTGAAGCCTCTGGCGTCGAATCTGCTGCCAAGATCTGTCGTCTCCCCTCCCGCAACGGCACGCGTTGATTGCGGCGTCGTGGGAGGAGTGGGCGCGATGCGCCCTTTAAGGCACCCACCCGTGGCCTGTGCGCGCAGAGCGGGTCGCTTCACTGTCGCTCGGCTCGCTTTTTTGCCACGCTGCCCTCATGCATGGGGGTCGTGGGCGGCGAAGGTGGGAGACCGAGCCGTCACGGGCGGAGAGGCGAGTCGGCCCGCTCCTCCCTCCTTGCTTCTGATTGGTTGGCGGGCGGTTGAGTCCCCACCCCGCCCTTTAAATAGGGCGGAAGGGGTGCTGCACGCCATACTCATCCATTTCTTCTTCGCCCTTCCCGACAAGCTCTTCTTGCGGGGTCTTCTCTCCGGCAAGCCTATCTTGCCGGGGCTCCTGACCTACCTCCCGAACTCCTGAACAGAGAAACAGGAGAGGGATCACGGGCACCTCATCTTCTTAATTTGTAAGCCCTCGGGCGTTAGCTGCATTCAAGAACTTGTAATCCTCTCTATCATGTTTTTCATCCTCCATGGACTTGTACTAAATTGAATGTTTTTAATGAAAAGAGGGGAAAGCTTGCCGGACTGAGTCTTTTACTTGACTGCGTGCCTTGTGTGTTCTTACGCTATCGGGGAGCTTGCCGGGGCGAACACGCTTAGCGATCATGGGACAGCCCGCTGGTGGTGTCACTCCCGGCAAGCAACCTTGTCGGGCGATTCTGACGCCTATCTTGCCGAAAGGAGCTCGGAAGCAAGATAGAGGTGCAGCGGCACACTTGGGTTTGTTGAGCGGACTCGAAACAAACCAAATGCATAATCGGGTCACGACTTCGGTTCCTCCACGCACGAGTTTTTACAAGACACGATCGTTCAAAGACGCATCCGCATCTCCGGTCCATGAGAGGATGCATGATGAGGATGAAAAACTTATCTGAAATCGCAGCCCGGCGACACTAGCTCGCGGAGACGAATCTCGATGCTCGCAGCCCCAGCGAGGCTGGCTCGCGAAGAAGAACCTTGGCATCCGCAGCCCGCGACCACGACTCGCGGGGCCCAGCGCTGGTGCGATCTTTAGTTCCTTCTTGTTGCTGCAATTTTAGCCATGAAAATAGCTGAGGTAGATATGCAATTGCTCAACGCACATGTATGTGTATGTGTATATAAATCTTGGCTAAGCAATGCGATGTCGGGCTTTGTCCTTCAGATGTTTGTACTCTCGCTCTTGGGGAGCTTGCCGGGCGACACGCTTAGTGACCATGGGACAGCCCATTGGTGGCGTCGCCTCCGCAAGCAACCTTGTCGGGCGATTCATGACGCTTAACTTGTCGAGCGTGGCTCGGAAGCAAGATAAAGGTGCTGCAGCACACTTGTGTTTGTTAGCGGACTCGGAAACAAAACAAGCATAAGCCCAGGCCACGACTTGGCTCCTCTTGCGCCCAAGTCTCTCATACGGACGACGTTTCACGGCATGCCTCGCCACGTTATACCCTCGCCCTACACCCTTTGCGTGCTTTCACCCCACGCTTCTAGGTAACTTGCGGTGCTCAACACGCTTGCCGAAAAGCGAACGTCGGCAGCCCGCTTGGCTGGTGTCGCCTCCGACAAGCAACCTTGCAGCGTCGGCGCGACGCACTTAACTTGCCGAGCAGGCTCGAACGAAACGAGGCCTTGGCTGGTCGCGCTTACTCTTAACTCGTTGGCGTGTTGAGCGAAGTAAGGTGCGACCATCCACAAGCGAGCTCCTCAAGCCTGTGTTTCGCGCACAAAGGACGAATCGCGAGGGGTATAACATATAAAAGTATGAAATTAAAAGAGTGCTCGCACGAAGGCTCGGCGACTTAGCTTTTCTTTTTCTTTGCGCTCGCTGGTGGAGCTCAATGGTGTGTCCATGGCGGTGGCGCGCGGCGCCGGGAGGCGCGCTTGCGGGACGAGCACCAAAGCTGTCCTCACCGGGCTTACCGCGCCCGAGGAGGTACGCTTGTCGGGTGGAGCACGAGCCGTCCTTGCCGGACTTAGAGCTCGATAAGCGCGTCTTCGGCGACATCGTAACGCTCAAGGATAGGCGCTTGTCGGGCCGAGGGAGCGGGAGCGAGTGGTGCGAGGGCGGATACACTCGGGTCCCTAATAATGTTAGGGGAGCGAAATCACGCCTCGACCTCTTTCGCTTTGCTCATGCATGGACAGCAGTCCAGGCGTCCCGCGAACCCCTCGCTTGCTCTTGCCCGGTGGCGGATACCACCTTCTCGCGGTATGGCGCCGCTGGGCCGCTATATCTTTGGAGTGGACACGGATCTACGGAGGCCGAGGCGCGTCCTCCGTCCGTCCTGATCCGGTGGCACCGCGAAGCCCTCGCCGTGTCCACCTTCCATCGGCGTCTCCCCGCCGCCGTTAGCTCGGTGGCGGCGTGGAAGGCGGAGATGGGTCTGCGACCCTCAGCTCTCGTCTTGAGGGCCATGAAGCGATTGTCGATGAAGCTCGCCGACGGCCGGAGAGGTTGACGAGGAGGCTTTGGCGCGAACGCCGGATCGAGTTCGCATAACCTCGGCGCCCCTACCGGGCGCGCCGAGATGTCGCGCCGATGGGTGGCGCGGCACCTATGGGGCGGGCCCTTCGTGTGTTGATGCAGGGCGGAGGCTGCGCGGAGAGCGATCGAGCGATGCACGCGGGATTTTACCCGGCTTGGCCGCGATGGTCGCGTAAACCCTCTTGCTGCATTGTGTTGTATTTGATCTTGCTCAAGAATGCGAGCAAAACGGTGGAGTGGTGTGTGAAACCCTCGCGAGAGTAGCGGTCGCGGAACCTCCTCTCGTTGTGCATGGGCCTCCTTTTATAGGGCAAGGGTCACCGACAGTGTCAGCGTGAGGTAGAGGGGTAAAACGTAAAAGAGGTGGTAGTTGGAGCAGTCGGGAACAAAGGCAGCTCTGGTGCTTTCTACCTACTTTTGACAGAGGGGGACAAGGGCATTAAATGCCCGTCGCCGTCGCCCCAAAAGCTCCCGCCATTGCGTCTTTTCTCGCCACGGCGGCGAAGCCACCACCGTGGAGTGCCACCGCATTCTTCATGCAAAGAGACCACCCGCCACGCTGTCTCGAGAAGGCCGGGAGGCGACGTGGGCAAATGAGCCGAGTCGGGCACGTAGCATAGCTCTCCCCGGCAAGCACCTTGCCGGGGCCTTGATCTTGCTGGGCCCGGGGGCTTGTCGGGCTCTGTGACTTGCCGCCCCCCGGGTCCTCGCCGGGGCGCGCGCGGGGCGCCGAGGCGTGTCTTCTGTGATGTGATCTTCTGGTCCTCCCGACGAGCTCCTCTCGCCGGGATCTGCAGGAGTAATGTAGCCTTGAGCTCGAATGGCCTTCCCGCAAGCTCCTCTTGCCGGGCCTTGAGTTTCTATCTTATATACTTTGTTCTTGAACGGCTTGGTGTGGGGCGGAGATGGTCTCCGGCAAGCATTTGATGGATCTGGTTGCGGGGAGCTGGGGCTGCCCGTGCACAAGTTGGGGTACTGAGGTACCCCTACCTTAGTACACCGACACAAGCCGTACCCCATTATGGGTATATGAAGCTCAAAATGACCGGGCCCAATGGAGTTATCACTATCACCAGTGATTCGGACATAGCACTCTGCGCTGAAAACAAAACCGCCTCTATGGCCATCAAGGCTTTATCGGAGGCCCTTGAGGCCGAAGAATTAACCACCCTACATTCCACAGTGGATAGGGACGATGTAATCCTCGATAAGAGACCCAAATCCACTTCCTTCAAGCCAGTAGAGGAAATAGTCAAATTCCAAGTCCACCCGATGGACCCCAAGAAGACAGCTTCCATTGGGGCACAACTCAATCCGACGGTCGACGCCGCATTACGCGCATTCCTGCGTGAGAACTGGGACATCTTTGCCTGGCACCCTTCGGATATGCCAGGTATCCCACAAAGACTGGCCGAGCATAGTCTCAATATACTGAAAGGATACAAACCAGTCAAGCAAACAATGCGCCGATTTTCCGAACCCAAACGACAGGCTGTGGGGGAGGAGCTAGCCAAGCTACTCGAAGCCAGGTTTATTAGAGAGATCAAACATCCGGACTGGCTAGCAAACCTAGTCATGGTACCGAAGAAGGATAAATCCTGGCGCCTGTGTGTCGATTTCAAAGACCTTAATAAAGCCTGCCCTAAGGACCCCTTCCCACTACCTCGCATTGACCAGGTTATTGACATGACCGCGGGACATGATTCACTGTGTTTCCTCGACGCATACTCTAGATACCATCAAATTAAGATGAAAGAATCCAACCAGGCTACAACGGCATTCATCACCCTGTATGGGCCCTTCTTCTTCAACACCATGCCTTTCGGGCTCAAGAACGCCGGCGCAACCTATCAATGCATGATTCAAACATGCCTGGAAAAGCAAATCGGCAAGATTGTGGAGGCATATGTAGATGACGTGGTCATTAAAACCAAGCATGTCGAATCATAGGTCGACGACTTACGCCTTACATTCGACAACCTCCGAGCAAATGACATACGGCTCAATCCGGAAAAATGCGTTTTCGGTGTTCCAGCTGGAAAACTTCTTGGGTTCATTGTCTCAAATAGAGGAATCGAAGCAAACCCAGCCAAAACCCGAGCCCTGTCAGAGTTGGCAACACCAACAGATCTCAAGCAGGTCCAAAAACTAGCTAGATGTCTGGCAGCTTTGAGCCATTTTATCTCCAGACTAGGGGAAAAGGCATTGCCATTGTATCGCCTGCTCTGCCGCACCGACCACTTCGTGTGGATGGACGCCGCCACAACCGGACTGGAAGAAATAAAAACTTTGCTAGCAAGCAACCCAATCCTGGCTGCACCAATGGTCGGTGAACCGATGTTGCTCTACATATCTGCAGCTCACCAGGTGGTGAGTGCGGTGCTTGTTCTTGAACAAGATTAAGAGGGACATAAATTCCCACTTCAAAAACCAGTATATTACGCATCGAGAGTCCTTACACCATGCAAATCCCGATACCCGCATTATCAAAAGATAGCATATGCGGTCTTTATGGCATCCCGCAAGCTGCAGCACTACTTTCATGAGTGCTCGATCATGGTGGCTTCTGAAGTACCACTTAATGATATTATAAACAACCGGGACGCCACCGGACGGACTGCCAAATGGGCCATTGAGCTCTTACCATTTGAAATAACTTACAAGCCATGCCGAGCTATTAAATCTCAGGTGTTGGCTGACTTCATCGCCGAATGGACAGGCCGAACTCCCTAAAGAATACGTCACATATTCCAACTGGGTGATGCACTTCGACGGCTCTAAAATGCTAGCCCGACTTGGGGCTGGCATCATCATGACATCCCCCATAGGAGACACAGTCCATTACGTGCTCCAAATATTGTATACAGACTCTAACAATGCAGCCGAATACGAGGCCCTATTGCACGGTCTCTGGATGGCTGTCTCCATGGACATACAACACCTCGAGGTGTGCGTGGATTCAAACCTCACAATATCCCAAATAAACAAAGAATTGGACGCAAAATATCCAAAGATGGCGGCTTACCACAATGCCGTACTCAAAATATCAGCTCGATTTGAGGAGCTCGAGTTTCATCACGTGGCTCGAGAGAGTAATCAAGCTGCGGACGTCCTTGCACGCATGGGTGCTAAACGCGACCCCGTCCCACCTAACACCTTTGTGGAGAGGCTCTTCAAGCCATCCGTGTTGTGGTAGGACAAGAGCGGCAACACCATTCCGGAGCCGATCATACCCCCAGATTCCGAAGACAGTTCTGATATCATCGGGGGTTCGGGCACCAAAAAAACACCATTGGCCCACGAAATCATGGTTGTAATAGCCCCGTGGACTGAACCTTTCCTCGCCTACCTTACTAGGAATGATCTCCCTGATGATTAGACGGATGCCCATCGTATTGTTCGATGCTCGAAGGCCTACAAAGTTCATGAAGGGGAACTGTACAAGAAAAGTACTACCGGAGTCCTTCAAAGATGTATCTTCGAAGAAGAGGGGCGGCAGCTCCTGGCTGAAATACACGCCGGTCTCGGTGGCCATCACGCCGCAGCTCGAGCCCTTGTAAGTAAGGCCTTCCGTACAGGTTTCTTTTGTCCCACGGCCCGAGCAGATGCACAAGACCTCGTACAGCGCTATGTTGGATGCCAGCTTTTCGCCAATCAAAGCCATATGCCGCCCACTGCCCTATGAACAATCCCCATTACTTGGCCTTTTGCGGTCTGGGGACTAGACATGGTTGGACCCCTTAAAGGGGGAAGCCATAAAAAGAAATATTTACTGGTTATGGTCGAGAAGTTCCCTAAGTGGTTAGAAGCCAAACCAGTCAAAACAACCGAAGGCGGACCGGTTATAGACTTCATATCCGGTGTCGTACATTGTTATGGTGTCCCTCACAGTATTATTACTGACAATGGCTCTAACTTTACGGCTGATGTGGTGAAAACTTGGTGTGCTAATTTGGGCATCAAGCTTGATTACGCCTCCATATATCACCCTCAGACAACCGGTCAGGTCGAACGGGCTAATGGCCTGATAATGAGCGGCATCAAACCCATACTAGTGCGATCTCTGCAAGAATCAGACAAGCACTGGGTCGAGGAACTCGATTCCGTACTCTGGGGGCTACGGACCACGCCCAATCGCACGACCGGATATACACCTTTCTTCATGGTGTACGGCGCGGAGGTAGTCTTGCCTTGCAACATTATTCATGACTCACCTCGAGTGCGCATGTACGAAGAGAGAGAAGCCGAGCTCGATCGGCAGGACGATCTGGACGGCCTGGAGGAGGAGCGCAATGTCACGAAGGCCCATTCCGCATTCTACCAACAGCAGGCTCGGCGATATCAAATCAGGGAAGTACGGGCAAAGACTTATAATGTCTGTGAACTCGTTTTACGCCTACCAGACAAGAAAAAGGACAAGCTCAAGCCCAAATGGGAGGGCCCCTTCATTATAGATGAAGTTCTCACTTGAGGAGCCTATCGCCTTCGCAATGCTTCGGATAATCGCTTGGAACCAAACTCATGGAACGCTGCCTGGCTCCGGAGATTCTACGCCTAAGTTCGCACTTATACTTTTTCCCTCGTCCCTTCTTTTCTTCCTTTTCACCTTTTTCTTCCTTCTCGTTTTTATACGACTTCTCTCTCGTGTTCGGATAAACCGCACACCTGAGGGGCATACATCCTCAAATGTACATACCCCACAATACATGGGGGCTTCTTTTCACAGAAGCTTACTATCATTGTTATTTTTTGAGTGTCAAGCTCACTGGATATATGTGTTGTCTACTCATATATGTCTTGTCTTTGCCATTATATGCACCTTTATGACTTAAATTTTTGCCAAGCTGGGTTGCCTGGCTCCTGTGCTTATGCCATACATTCCCGCTTGTTCGGCTAGGGCATAAAGGGAGCACCTCTGCGATTGTTACAGCCAGGTTATTCGGACGTGTACCTCAGACGGGTGAAGCCGAAAGCTAGCATTCTTAAGGGAATAATTGGTCGGCGGACAAAAGACGAACTGCCCTCCCAACAATATAAGCCCCCAAATTATAGCGTGTATCGTGATTCTTAGCATTATAGCTTCGACATGCACAAAAACGCATGCTGGCCCAAGGAGAGGAATTCTTAACGGAACTATTCTCTCTGGAAGATGTTTCTTAAGATCAAATGTAATATAACATAACTCCCCGAATACAACTTGTATGTTCAAGAAAATATGACCGGACTGCCTGGTTTCTGAACATACTTTGGTGTTTACCGACAGTATAATATCCCGAAACACTCCAAACCTCGGCTTTCAGAGGTCGAAGCAGAAAGTCTACCATGACAATTGTTTTACAGTTCGGCTGGAGATAAGTCTGTTGATAAAAGTACATTGCTACTTCGACCCAAAAACTTCTTCCTCCTCTAGACCATCTAACAGGTTGTCTAGTTTACAATCATGTTGAGAAAACTTAGCGGCTATGTTTACTTGGTCGTACACTAAGCTACAGGAATCTCATGTCCATCTGGTCCCCGAGGTCCGACCGGGCCATATGATTCAGATCAAGTCTGGTGTACCGCATTTTCACCATGGCCCAGGACTCTCGTGCGCCTTCCCGACAGGCTGATATCTTCCATAGCTCAAAACGGTGACAAGCTCCCTTGAATAAATTCACGAGCTCCTCCATACTTCCTGGAGGTGGATCGGATGGCCATAAAGCCTTAGCCATGTTCCTCATTGCTTTCCGAGCTCACTCGTGCACTTTGGATAGCTCTTGTAGGAGGTCGCCTTGAAATCCAGACACTTCTCCCTCTGGACGTCCGGTTAGCACACCTACAGAAACAAACTTGTAAAATTTTCCATCAGGAGACCATGTGAAAGTCAGGTTAAAGAGCATATTGAATATGCTGCCTTTCAGCTTCCTGTTCTCCTTCAAAGCATCCAATAGTTGGGCCCTTAAATCCTTCAGTTCTTTGGCTTGCTTGATATTTGCATCCTGTAGTTTGTTCTTCTCATTAATGGTCAGTGTCAATACACGTTGACGAGCGGCTTCTTGCCCTTCGGCATGTTGTTTGTCCGCTTGAGCAGCCCTTAGCCTCTCCTCCAGTTGATCTGTCGACCCTACCAATGAAATGATGCATATTTAAGAAACATCGTTGTAGGCACGGAATCTTATTCACGGGCTGCTATTGTACTTACCATCAGGTGCCTTCTTGGATTTCTTTAAATTTTCCAGTTTGGCGGTGGCAACAGTTAGCTTAGTTCGGCATTCTTCTAGCTCCTTGGATAATGTGTTATTTTTCTCTTTGATTACTTGAGGATGTAATGACCCTTAAATCAGTTGGGCCAACTGCTTCAAGACTCGGGGGCTGCTGGCATATGATTATTGAATCTGCACAAAAAGTCCTTACCCGCATATCCTTTGAAAGTTGGTGAGTGGCTCCAGCAAGTCCATCCCGAGCAGCTCGGATGTAAGCATCCGCTGAGCTGAAAGTGTTGAATGCCTCTTCGGTGAAATTTGGATCACGCATAGCCGCCCTCCATCGCCAATGATTCATCGCACTCTCCACTTCAGAGTTGGTGACGGAGACATTATCCGAATCCTCTGGGAGATGACAATCCAGCATTGCTCCCACATCCCCTCCAGTCCTTGTGGCAGGGTCCGGGGCCAGATTAGCCTGCGCATGGCCGGCCAGGTCTCTGGATATAGTCCAGCGTACACTCCTCCTGCGATATGGCACAGCAGGAAACGTCATAGTTCGATCTATCCACTGAGTGTGTGTTAAAGAATTATACCTCTTTGACGAAGGAGAGGGCCTGACAGTATCATCATTTTCCTTTCTTTTCAAAGTTGTGCCCTGTGCGAGTGTGGTCTTCTTAGAAGATGCCTTTGCTGTAGTAAGATGGGATGAGCGTCGCCCCTTGGGAGCACGATACAGTGCGGCAGGTGAGTCGCAAGGGGAAAACTCTTTTTGAGAGGGTGTCTCATGTGTACTTACATGGGAGGAGGGGAGAAGGCCGGGGTAATTGGCTATAATGGCTACTTCCGTGCCATCATAGCTCGCCTGATAAAAGACTCCTTCCTTCAATTCTATAAATATATTTGGATCCTCTTCAAATCCGGGATCTAGGTCTCGATTATGGTTCTCCGGCTATGGAGCGGGGTTGTAGATCCCTGCGACGACCTTTCTCCATTTCTATTAAAGGTAGCCGGATTAAATTCGACTAAGCTTAATTAAAGAAAAAGATTTAGTGAGGCCTATGATTGAAAACTTACCCAATCAATGGGGTTATACATGGATGAACCTTCTCAGCATTTAAGGCGAGTGAAGTCTTCCTTCTCCCCTTTGTAAAGATCAGCCAACATGGCAGCCAAGGCGGCAAAATTGTCCGGACCCTTGCGCCCACAGCGTGATTCGTCGTCCTCCCTGTTGTAATGCCACATGGGAAGCCTTCTGAATTGAAGTGGCTGGACGCATTGCATTATTGAAATCGCCATTACCTCAACTATAGACAGTCCAGAGTGGGCGAGTATTCTGATCTTGCTCACTAGCCTCTTAATCTCCGTGTTGTCTTCTTCCTCAAATCTTCGGGGACGCCAATTGGCGTGCTTCTTTAAGGGAGCAGTGGAAAATTCGGGAAGACCTTGCCGGATTGGGTCCGGGAGAACAACATCTTCAATGTAGAACCATTCCGAGGGCCACTCTTCAGATTCCTTCTTCGGAGTGCCGGACAGGTATCCTGGTCCGGCTATGCGCCATACTTCGGCGCCACCCACCTCGAATATGGATCCCTCTTGGGAGCAGGGGACGAGGCAGAAATATTTCCTCCATAACTCGAAATTGGCCTCGCAGCCTAGGAACAGCTCGCAAAGAGCAACGAATCCTGCAATGTGCAGGATGAAGCCCGGCGTGAGATTGTGCAGTTGGAGGCCATAATACTCCAGAAGACCTCTGAGGAAAGGATGAATCGGAAATCCCACGCCTCTCAGCAGGAAAGAAACAAAGCACACCAGTTCCCCTTTAGTAGGATTGGGGAAGTTCTTTGTCAGGATTTCACCGTTGATGGAAGTTAATCCCGCTTGAACGGGGACTAGATCCGAGGGAGGGATATATCCCTGCGTCTGAAGCTTGGTCAACTGGGCATGGGATATTGAGCAGCTCTCACAATCGCCTTTTTTAGGACCGTGGGGGCGCGAGGAAGAATTAGGAGCGCCAGCCTTGTTTTGATGGATTCCTATGGCAAGCTCTAAGGATTTTTGCCTGGTGGGGAATGGTATCTGAGATTCAGTCTCTTTAAATAGACGCCTTCCCTATATGGACAAGGGGTTACTTGCAAAAATTCTTAGACCCTTCATATTTGTTCGACACGTGGAGGTCGAGGTGACGGTGGCATAGAAGCTGAAGGCTATGGTCTTTAATATAAAAGCCGAGCTATACGAAGTACAATGGAGAACCTGCCTTGCAAAGCCGAAGACATGAAGCCGGATATAATGCCGTCATTGAAGGAAAGTTCGGGGGCTACTAAGGGAGTCCTGGATTATGGGGTCCTCAGGGAGCCGGCCTATGTGATATGGGTCGGGCTGATGGGCCGTGAAGATACAAGAAAGGCCTTCTCTCGTGTCCGGATGGGACTCTCCTTCGCGTGGGTGACAAGCTTGGCATCCGGATGTGTAGTTTCCTTCCTCTGTAAACCGACTTTGTACAACCCTAGTCCCCTCCGATGTCCATATAAACCAGAGGGTTTAGTCCGTAGAGGCAATCACAATCATACAGGCTAGCTAGGGTTTAGCCATCACGATCTCGAGGTAGATCAACTCTTGTAACTCATATACTCATCAAAGTCAATCAAGCAGAAAGTAGGGTAGTACCTCCATTAAGAGGGACCAAACCTGGGTAAACATCGTGTCCCCTGCCTCCTGTTACCTTCGATCCTTAGACGCACAGTTCGGGACCCCCTACCCGAGATCGGGCGGTTTTGACACCGACAATGGACAAGACCCAACTGTTAGCATATCATATGGTCGTTCAGTTTATTGCTACTGCTTTCTTAATGTCAAATACATGTTTCTTAGACCATGAGATCATGCAACTCCCGAATTCTGGGGGAATACCTTGTGTGCTATCAAACGTCACAACATAACTAGGTGATCATAAAGATGCTCTACAGGTATCTCTAAAGGTGTCTGTTGAGTTGGCGTGAATCGAGATTGGGATTTGTCACTCCGTATGACGGAGAGGTATCTCTAGGCCCTCTCGGTAATACACATCACAAGAAGCTTGCAAGCAAAGTTACTAAGGAGTTAGTTGCAAGATGATGTATTATGGAACGAGTAAAGAGACTTGCCGGTAACGAGATTGAACTAGGTATAGAGATACCAATGATCGAATCTCGGGCAAGTAACATACCGACAGACAAAGGGAATTACGTATGTTGTCATAAAGGTTCAACTGATAAAAGATCTTCATGGAATATGTAGGAATCAGTATGGGCATCCAGGTCCCACTATTGGTTATTGATCGGAGAGGTGTCTCGGTCATGACTACATAATTCCCGAACCCACGGGGTCGCACGCTTAACGTTCGTTGACGCTAGAGCAGTATTGGGATATATGATGAGTGGTAAAAAAAAGTTGTTTGGAGTCCCGGATGATATCCCGAATGTCATGAGGAGGCTCAGAATGGTTGAGGGGTAAAGGTTTATATATGGGAAGTCATATTTTGGGTTCCGGAAAAAGGTGTAGTTTTTTTGGTATTGTACCGGGAAGCTTCTAGAAGGTTCCGGAGGATTCCGGAGGGGTCTGGAAGTCCACAAGTGGGTCCACCATGAACCAATGGCTAGCATAGGTTGTGGGGAGGCGCCTTGGCCTTATTGGGCTAGGCGCCCCAAGTCCTCAAAAGCCCATGTGGCTAGGGAAGGCAAAAAAGGAAGGAGTCCTAGTAGGAATAGGATTGGATTTGGAGTCCAAGACCACTCCCCCTTAGTTGTGCCCTAGGGCTTGGAGGGGTTGTTTCCCACACCCCTCCACCTATATATAGAGGGGAGAGGGCGCCCCAAGATCACACACCAAGCCCTTGGCGCCCCTCTCTCTCCCGTTACTCCGTCATTCCACCACCTCGTCCCGGAGACGCTTAGCGAAGCACTGTTGGTGCTCCACCACCACCATCACCACCACGCCGTTGTCTTGGTTGTGATCCCATCTACTTCTACTCTCTCGCTTGCTGGATCAAGGAGGAGACGTCATCGAGCGGCACGTGTGCTAAACTCGAAGGTGTTGTCCGTTCAGCACTAGATCGGTTGGATCGTGATCGGATCGCGAAGAGTACGACTACACCAGCCGCGTTGATAAATGCTTCTGCTTAGCGATCTACAAGGGTATGTAGATGCTCTCCCCTCTCGTAGCTATGCATCTCCATAGATAGATCTTGCGTATGCGCAGAAAACTTTTTGTTTTCCATGCAACGTTTCCCAACAGGAGCACCTCATCGGCGTACTGTGCCTAATGAAGAAGAAAATACCTGATCGGAGCATGTATGCCAAGGAAGAATATTAGTGGCCCCAGATCCTTGAGAGCAATGGAGTAATGGAGCATCGTCGAGGATGTCGTGAGAATGATGTCATCAACATAATGTAGTAGATACGCGTCACCATGGTCCTGATGTAGTACGAAGAGAGAGGCGTCGCAGCGCGTCGCATAGAAGCTGAGAGCACAGAGACAGCCTGCAAACTTGGTGAACCAGGCGTGGGGTGCATCTTTCACACGTACAGTGAATTGGTCGAGAGCAACCTTCTTGAGAATAAAGTCAATATCGAGCTCGATATGTTTTTTGCATCGATATAAACCGGTTTTTGTGTGAGGTAGACGACAGAGACGTTGTCACAGTAGACAATCGTGGCATTGGCAACGTCGGAGGGGGCTCATGAAGAAGTTGTCGTAGCCATCACCCAACAGCACTCCGCCACGGCGTGGGCCACAGCGCGGTATTTAGCCTCCGCGCTTGATCGCGAGACCATCAGTTGTCTCTTCGAGGAACAGGAGATTGGTGTGCCATCGAGGACGATGTGATACCTGGAGGTAGAGCGACAGGTGTCGGGGCAACTGGCCCAATCCGCGTCTGTGTAGACGACACGGTCTGATGGTGGAGAGGCTCCATTGTGCGCTCGCAGCTAGCCGAGAGTGTTGTGAATGTAACGCAAGATGCGCTTGGACATTGCCAATGGGGTTGGTGCAGTGCATGGATGTGTAAGAAGACCTACTGCATGGCATAGGTGATGTCGGGTAGTGACAGCATAAGGTACTAAAGGGCGCCTGCAATGCTCCGGTAGAAGGATGCATCGGAGGCAAGAACGCCATCGAAAGCGGAGATCTTGAGTGGCCCTGGATCCTTGAGAGCAATGGAGACGTGGAGCGACGTCGAGGATGTCGTGAGGATAATGTCATCAACATAAAGTATTAGATATGCATCACCATGGTCCTAATGTAGTACGAAGAGAGAGGCGTCAGAGCACGTCGCATGGAAGCCGAGAGCATAGAGGCAGCCTGCAAACTTGGTGAACTAGGCGCAGCATGCATCTTTCACACCGTATAGTGACTTGGTTAACAGACAAACGTCGTCGGGGCAAGCTACATAATAAATTCGGCCAGCCGCTGATAGTAGACATGTTCAGCGAGATCGTCATAAGGGTAGGCGTTCTTCACGTCTAGCTGGTGGACGGGCCATGAGCTTGCTACAGTGAGCTAGAGCACAAGGCAGATTGACGTGGGCTTGACGACTGGCGGACATGTGCCGGTGTAGTCAATCCCAGGGCGCTGAGAGAACCTGCACACCACCCAACAAGCTTTGTAGCGGTTGAGCGAGTCGTCGGGGTGCAGCTTGTAAGGAAACACTCATTTGTCGGAGATGACGTGGGCGTCGCGCGGACGAGGAATGGGGCTTAGTATGTCCTACTCACATGTGTCTGCCGGCGTATATGGTTAGGATGTAGGTTGGCTTAATTGTAATTCTGCTGTAATAATAAAATTAATTACTTTTTCAGCTAATGGCTATTTATTTAAAAAACATATAAAAAGTCCAAAAATGAACTATACAAATTGAGTTGTCCTGCGAGACACTATCGCATGGTCAAACATCGGTTCGGTTAGACTGTCCGTAGTGGGAGTAATTTCAGTAGTAACATAGGGATCAACTCATCAAATTTGCTTATGGGGAGATGATTTAATGAGAGAGAGATGAATTGAGTAATATAGCTAGTTACTCAGAGCATGGTTTATAGTACAGGCAGCTGATGGCTATATGATGTTTCCATGTCATCTATAGCTAACCTTATAGCTGACAAGTACTCCCTCCGTCCGAAAATACTTGTCGGAGAAATGGTTGTATCTAGACATATTTTAGTTTAAGATACATTCATTTTTATCTATTTCTTCAACAAGTATTTTCGGACGGAGGGGTACAATAGTAAGATATGAAGATGTACTACTTTATTAATACATGTACCACTTCCCATTCTCATATAGTGCATAGGAGTACGTGCTGCAGGTGGCTGTTATTCTGTAGTCGGCTTCTCTTCTCTCTCCTCATCTCTCCCCTCCATGTCAGCAGAAAAATAATATTTTAACTCTTGTAACCTGCTTACATAAGCTTATTCTACTTGCTCTCATAGTATGGGTAACATCACACATACCAAGACAAGAAGTGTTATATAACACCACATATATATTAACCCCCAATATAGAGGTAGTAATTTAGACTGGTAACATATGTTACTAGTCTAAGTTGCCCTCCACTGGAAACGGATCCTCTAACATAGAGAATGGAAGTCACGGTGCTACAATGTTAGCCTCGTGTAAAATGAAGAAGGAAAGTTAGGGGCTGTTAGTAGGTAGTTAGCAGGTTGTTTACTGTTGGTATTTGCTGTAGATATAAATAATTAAAATTAATTTTAATTCACTATCAATTTGTTTGTATGTAATTACTATAAATGTATACAGTAGATCATCAATTTGCAAATTAATTGAAACCGTTTTAGCGATGATCATATGGATGGATAGAAAGAAGAAAAGTTAGAGTAGCGTAGCTTCTCTAACTTCCTTCCTCAATGTTAGAGGATCCGGTTACCTTCCCACACCATGCGCACTCAAGCATCTTAGATGCAGAAGCGGGAAAAAAATCTAATTTTGTTGATTATTTTTCTTTTTGCTGATTTTGACAAATTTACTGTGCACGCACGTGTAGATGAAAATTTACTGTGCACGCACGTGTAGATGAAAATTTACTGTACATCCACGTGAAGATGAGCCCGTGTTATGCTATTCCCCGATCTCGGGAATGGCCCTCGATTTCATAGGCTGTACAGGCTCGGTGCCGAATGGCAGTGTTTCAAGCATCAAAGCAAGCTAATACTACAATCACAATCATTATTAACTGAAATATCGCCACGCATCGATTCATGCCAAATTTTTAACCAACATAAAGAAAAATCACAATCAAGTGGATACATGGCAATTCATATTCCTTGGCACGGTTGACACCAGGAGCAGAAGAGTTGATGAACAGCTGCCTTATATAAATATTTTGTGTCATAGTGAGTATAAATACGTTCTGACATAATATTTATACTCTATAAGCAACAAACAAGAGGTAGTACCATCACAAATGGAAAAAAGAGAGAGAAAATCACAATGTACGCTGCAGGTTTCGTAGGCAAGGGTACTACTGTACTAACAAAGGGGCAATAATTTAGATAAAACTCCGTCTTCATCTACAACAACAACAACAAAAATCCCATCTAACCCCCTCCGGTATTTACACGAGGGGGGCAGATACTCTCCGGCGCAGATCAGCAGTTGACGCCACACTGCCCCATAGCGACGGCTTTCTGGGTATCGGATATGAAAGGGTCGATCTTCACCCACAGCAGGGAGAAGATGGAGGCGAGGAGGATGGACCAAACAATGACGATGGTTGGCGTGCGGTTCTGCTTCCCCATGAGACCCTTGAGGAAGGGGTAGAGATGGAGGATCACCCAGATTGAGAAGAAGAGCTTTCCGAAGAGTGGACCCCAGGACTGGTAACCGCTGTTGATGGCATATGATATGCCTGCCACCATGCCCACCAGGTTAATCACAAGGACGGTGGTCGGAGGGATGAGGAGACTCGTCCACTTGAACACATATAGCTCGGCAAAGTCGCCATCCTCGTCGTTTGCCTTCGATGTAACCGTGAAGTTGGTGTCGATCCCGGCCAACACCTTCAGCAGACCCTGGAACACTGCAAAAAGATGCGCAGATGTGCCACCAATAACCCAGAACTGCTCGTTTCTCCACCAGTCCTCGATGCCGACACCACTCCATCGGAGCTCCAATATACCCGTGGCAAAGATGGAGGCAAACATAAGAATAAAGAACATCCCAGCATAGTTACTGATCTGCGTATCAGAAGGGGGAAAAAAGGATATGAGCATCAGAAGTTTTTCTGACACGAAGACAGCTGATGGTAAGGGTTTTAGCTATGCAGAGATTTAACTAAAAGGACAGAGCTCTGCCGAAATATAAACTATGATCAGCCAAAACATTTTTCTCTCGTGGTCATTAACAACATATCAAGTGACCTAATTCAGATAACAATAATGCAAAAGGGTTTCTTGTTACTAACCTCAGGAATGATAAATTTGTTGGTGAGGAGACAGATAGCAGGAAGCACACAATAGGCAATAAGTGGGAGGGATGTTATTGGATAAACAATGGTGTTGATGTAAGCCACCCTCTCCAGAAGTTTCAACCGCCCACCGTAATTGTACCAGATAGGACAATGTCTGCTAAACAGAATTTCAACTGACCCAAGAGCCCATCGGAGAACTTGATTAAGTCGGTCAGAGAGATTGATTGGCGCAGAACCCTTGAAACAAGGCCGTGGTGGCATGCAGTAGATTGATATCCATCCTCTTGCGTGCATTTTAAACCCAGTAAGAATATCTTCAGTAACTGAACCATAGATCCAGCCAATCTGAAACAACATAAAAGAAAATCTCACTTCCAGTTTCATATCTCAGCATAGACTTAGAGAAAAGAATGAGGGAAACTATGACTCTCACACTAACCTCTTTTCCCCATTCGGTTTTGTCCTCATATCCACAGCTGATGACATGGATGGCTTCCTTTAGTAGGGAAGCTGGGTTCGTTGAAGGTGGTATGCCTCCTTGAGTCATAAAGGTGGATGCAGTAAATATAGGAGACTGACCAAATCGTTTCTCCAATCTCTTCTGGGACATAAGCATGGACCTTTCATCCTCATAACCTGATGAGATTCAGAAAGAGTGAGTGATTAGTTGAAGCAAGTCATAGCTCAGAATCTCAAGAACCAAAAGGAAGACTAAATAGAAGAATAATGTTGTAGGGATTCAATATATACAGCGCTTGTTTTCAGATGCCAAGAATAAATGTAAGATAAAAATTGCAAGCACATACCTTCTATACCCTCTTCTATATCGTCCATGTTGAAGATGGGAGCAGAAGACTCGGTTCTCTTCATCATACGGTTTTTGTTATCCATATAGCTCTTGCTCTTTTTCTTTCTGCCACCGCAGCAGCTCTTAACAACAATGTTAGGTTCCAAATCAGCCTCAGTTAATACAGGATCATAGCCATACAAGGCCTGCCTATTGAAACAGCATCCTGTCCCGACATACATTGGACCCTGAATGCCATCTAAACCTTTCATGTTGATCTGCAAAGAGGAAAAGCATGTAAGAGACAAGAAAGTGCTGTCGTCATGATGAAAACAGACAGCACCAGACTTACATCAAAGAAAACTATGTTGCGATTAGCATATCGATCGTGCAAATCAATGCCGTCAAATCTTTGTGGAAATTGGACATAGCAAGTTTTCCTTCCTAGAGCAGGATCCATCATGAAGCACATTGCTTCTCTAAGAGCTTTGCTGCTATTGAAGTAGTGATCACAATCCACATTAAGAAGATAGGCACCATTTGTCAATACAGCAGATACGCGAATCTGCCAACCAGCAAAAGGTATGTAATCGTACAATTAGCAACGAACCAGATAGAATCCAATGCAATGTACACAAGTAAATTTCCAGAAGAGAACACATACCAGTGCATTCATTGCACCAGCCTTCTTGTGATGCTGGAAACCTGGTCTCTTTTCACGAGAGACATACACAAGCCGTGGCAACTCATTACCATCAGTGTCAAGGCCACCACTGTGCCCCAAGAACACCTGAATTCCACAAAAAGTAAGTTTAATACATAAGATTCAAATTAGGTTGACATTATTTTCAAGCGACAGCCGCATTGAAGTAAAAGGTACCTGAATCATGCCAGGATGATCCCTAGGGTTATTCCCAGGCCAAGCGGTGCCATCGGCCATGGTCCACCCCTCTTCAGGCACTTTTTGGGCTTTGGCAACAAGTGCATTGATTCGTATTTTAAATTCTTCATACTCTCTCTGAAACAAAGCATACCCCAAAGTTAATGTCCAAGCAGAATTTGGGGAAAGAGCAATCTAAGCATGTGGTTTGTAGCTTACCTTCATTGCTCGTCTTTCCTTCACAAAAGAAGGCTGGATTTTGTCCTTTAGGTAATCTATTTTTTGCTGAAAGTAAAACTCCGGGGCCCTTGGTTCAATGTTGTGCTTCTTGCAAAACGGAACCCACTTCCTAGCAAATTCTGCAGTTTCTGAGAGCGACTCAAATGTCAACATAGCCGAACCATCATCAGAAACATAGCATGACACTTTGTCGACAGGGTAATCCACAGCAAGAATGGACAGAACAGTATTTGCTGTGATCAGGGGAGGTTCCTTCAGTGGATCCACTGTACTGACAAAGATATCAATGGGACACAGCTGTGATGGCTCTCCCTCCCTATCATACCTGCAACATTAGATTACACACCTCAGGACACAATGTTAATGAAAGATGTCATGGTGCCAAAAATCATGAACAAATGTAGACCCATTTGTCGTAACCTACCTCAATGCAAGCCTGTCAAGGTATGTTTCACGGTTGATTGGATACCATTTTGGAAACTGGTCTAGAAGCCAAGACAAGGCGAACCAAATCTCACAGATAACAGACACTAGCCATAATCCATAAGCATCACGCACTGGATGAGTGACACGATACTGGAAGAAGAAGCACAGGATGATAAGTCGGAGAATGATCACTATCCGGTAAAGATTGAGCTGGTTTGCAGGAATAGGCACTATACGGCTCAGAGGTAGACGTGCATCATCAACCCTGCAAAGACAAAAGTACATATATCTCAGTTTCATTGAGTTATTTCCAATAGAACAACAAAATGCAACAACACTACAGGTAAAGCATAGTCAAGAGAAAAATTATAGATCCTAATCAACTCAGAAACATAAAGTATCAGAATAGTCATTGACTGTAATGGAGAAAGGTTATTTATACATTTGCATATCTTCGCCATTTGAGCCAGTTCCTTCCATGTCTCCTCCTCCTCTTGCATCTGGATATTTATTGGTCACCTGCATCATGTTTTTGTCCTGCTTAACCCTCCAGCTTTCAACTCTTTCCTTCCAGTCAACACTGTTAAGCCCATAGGAGTTCAAGTCTTTCGAAGGGTCCACAATCCTCACAGGAACTGATATCATAGTAGAGAAATGTTAATATTTTCATCAGATGAGCAGACAAATTCTCCAAAAGAAGCTATTTATGATAGATACGAATATACCTGGGACACTTGGATCGACATAGCTTGATGTTGGGCTGCGGATAGAGTGGCGATCAGGGGAAGCATCAGGGATTTCACCGGAGATCTGGAAATGATTTTCAATGTATTAATGCACAAGAGCAAGGGATTCTGAAGAAACAAGCTCAGCTTTCAAGAATGCATGAAAAAACCAAGTGTCTGAATGATAGGTATTTACCTGTTGTCCACTTGTCAGCCGAGGAATACGATGATGAGGTTCATGGCGAGAGGATGAAGACAAATCAATGTCTTCTCCTTGACCCCGCAGCTGCCACTCTGGACCTTTGCCATTCCCTTGCTTATAGTTGAACTCATTGTCCAGGTCATCAACATCTTCTTCCTCCTCATCTCCCGGAACTCGGGGGCTACCTGAATTTTGTCAACAAGTGATGTATACATCAATTAGCATGATTTATAAATAAAAACGTAAGAGTATGAGGTGGATGGTTTTAATTTTATACATCAAGCAACAAGCAGTATACCACGACTTTGGCTCATATTAAAGGAAGCACAAAGCAGACTTCCATATGCAATTCTCATACAGACACGTAACATATCAACATGTTGTATAGAAGCAAACCTTTCAGCCTCTTGTATCTAGTCTTGCACTGAGGACAGCATTTGACCCCATCCTTGCGTTCATACTCATAGCAAGGGCGGCAGACCGGGAAGGCGCACTCATTGCAGGCGACAAAGACATCACCGGTGGCCGAAACGCCAACAGTGTCACCACATATTTGGCAGCCCTGACCACCCGCGCCTTTTACCTCCTTACCCTGCATCAGTAAGATCAAAACAAGGTCAGCACACACCCGTGCGAAATTACACAGCTTGCTAGGAGACACAGCAATCGGGAATAGCATGAATCGCACGATGTTAAGGTAAGGTAGGCTGATCAGTGGATACTGAACATGGTCCCAATATATCGGTGAGGTCTGGAACAGATAATCCCCGTGTCATGAATGGCATGGCATTGAAAGGAACAGTTTGTGGTTGTGGGTGTGGGTGTGTGGGTTGTGGGGGGTACAGATAACCCCGACGCTGAACATCTCCCAATTGCTCCACCGCTCGTAAATTCCTCACATGAACGGGGCCACCATTAACGGACAGGGGAAATGCGGCAAAACTACGAATCCAACGCACGAGCACCCCCATAGATTCATGCGTTATCGGGGGAAATTCGAGCTGTTACACCTAACACCGCAACCTAGAACCACCGACTCGCGTTTCGCACCAGATCCACCGACGCGCGGACACGCGCACCGCATGAACGAGCCGTGACGAACAGAAATGGCGCCGACGAATTAAGGCACTGAGGCAGGCCGGAAGAGAGGGGGAGGCAAACGTACTGGGGCGGGCGTGTCGCCGTCGTGGCGGATCATGACGAACTCATTGCGATTGTGCGACCCCGCGACCATCCCCCGGTTGGCCGCCATCTCCCCGCTCTCCGGCCGCCCTCACACCACACCGGCGGCGGTGACGAAGACGAGAGAAAGAGTGGGGGCGGAAAGGCCGAGCTGCCGCTCTAGATCCGAGAGGAATCGGTGGAGATCGCCACCATTCCCGGATACCCCCGCGCGCGAGCTCTCTCTGAGCGCGCTTCTGCAATGCCGCTGCCGCCGCTGCTGCTGCTCCTCCTCCTCCACTCCTCCTATCTTGCCATGGCAAAGAGAGAAAAAAGTGTCTCCTATTTCAGCTATTCCTGGAAGCCACCTTTGTGTCTGCGACTGTGCACAGCGTGGGAGCGATGGAGTGTAAACAGCGCAGCTGGCTCGGCTCGTGCTCTGCATTAAACTAACCCGTCTGGTAATCCGTTCTTGTCCCAATAATGGCGGTTGAGGCGCCGCTGTCAATGCCCGTCGGTGGCCTCTTTCTTTACTCCTCTGTTTCTGGTCTAACGAAATTTGATTGGGGCTCGGAATCTTCTTCCATCTCGTAGCTCCGTGCATGGAAAAGGATTTGAGATTTGTCGTCACATTTCACCAACATTCATTCATTCATTTTGTGATAGTGGTAGTATATCGTCGGCAAGATGCATGGGAGCTCTAGGGTGCCAAGGCCCTTATATAATACTCCCTCCGTTCCGAAATAATTGTCTTTCTAGCCATCTCAAATGGAATACAACATACGGATGTATGTAGACATGTTGTAGAGCGTAGATTCACTCATTTTACTTCGTATGTAGTCACTTGTTGAAATCTCTAGAAAGACAATTATTTCGGAACGGAGGGAGTACTACAAAATTCTAAAGTTAATACATGTGTAACGAGCTAATAGACTTGTCGCCATTCAAGAAAGATGTGCACCGAATTCTCACAGTGGGAGCTCGAACATTTGAGCTCCGCCCTTTTTGCTTGGCACTCGCTCCATTCTAGTGGGAGCGCAGGCCACTCAGTGGCATCCTTCTAGGTGTCAAGGATACCACCTTTGAGGTAGGAAGCATGGACCCGGGCGAGTTCTTCTGCATGAAGGTCTTTCAGCGGGCTATCAACTTTAAGTGGGAGATCATTGCCGTCTACGGACCTGCGGATCATAGCCGCTCTAAGGCCTTCCTCGCTGAGCTCTGCACGAAGGTCGCAACCGCCCAGCTCCCGGTCGTGGTGGGCGGCGACTTTAACCTCATCCAGTCAGAGGAGGATAAGAGCAATAACTTGATCAACTTCCCCCGGATGCAAATGTTCAATGACTACATCGCGGACATGGGGCTCCGCGAGCTAGATCGAGTTGGTGCCAGGTTTACCTGGACCAATCGCCAAGCAGACCCGACCCGGTCGGTCCTTGACAGGGTCTTCGCATCACCTGAGCGGGACATTCGTTGCCCCCTAGCGTCGCTCCGGACGATTACTCGGATTGGTTCTGATCACGTCCCCCTCCTCCTCTATTCTGAGAACGATCCCCCCCAGGCCCCCCGTTTCTGCTTTGAAACCTTCTAGCTGAACCAGCCCGGGTTTGCCGCTGCGGTGGTCGCACTTTGGCGTGAGGCGCGCGAAGCCCCCCACCAATCACTCTCGGTCGTCGACTCCTGGCATTTTTGTGCTAAGCGGTCGCGGCAATTCATGAAAGGTTGGGGTGCCAACTTGGGCCGAGACATCCGGGAGTGAAAGAAAGCTCTCCTAGAGGGCATCCAGTCCCTTGATCTCCGGGCAGATGCCTCGGGCCTCTCGGCCGAGGAATGGATTCTTAGATACGATTTGGAGGACCAGCTCACGGTTATCTACACGGACGAGGAGGCATACTAGCGCCTGCGGGGTACGCAGAATTAGGTCCTCAAGGGGGATGCCAATACCGCTTATTTCCAGGCCATCGCCAACGGTCGGCGGTGCCGTAACTCCATTCCGCTTCTTTGGGACATCGAGACCCTTCTACAGCAGCCGGAGGCCATTCGGGCCCATGTTGATGGCTTTTACACAGACCTATTCTCTGCCTTCCCTCGGGGAGGGCTCGCCCTTGCCCAGGATATATGGCCGCCTAGCTGCTGTGTCTCGGCTGCGGATAATGTGGCACTGACAGCCCCGTTCTCCGAGGCAAAAAGTGTGGGCGGCCATTAAGGGCATGAACCCGTCCTCGGCACCTGGCCCGGATGGCCTTCCGGTGAAGTTCTTCCTGAACTTCTAGGAGGTCATCAAACCTGAGGTGATGGCCCTTTTTGAGGAGTTTTATGTAGGATCCATTGACCTCTCCAAGCTCAACTTTGGGATAATCACCCTCATCCCCAAAGTAACTGGCGCTTCGGATATCCGCCAATTCCGACTAATCACGGTGATCAATGTCATCTTCCGCATTCTTGCGAAGGGGTACGCCAATAGGGTGATCCCAATTGTTGCCCGGATCACTCACCCTGATCAGTCGGCCTTTATCCAGGGATGTTATATCCTTGACGGAGTGCTGGTGTTTCAGGAAGCACTCCACCAGGTGCACGCCAAACACCTCAAGGCGGCCTTCCTGAAACTCGACTTCCACAAGGCATATGACACGGTTAGTTGGGATTTCTTTTCGGGAATGCTTGCTCCGGAAGGGCTTCGATGACCGATGGGTGACACGCGTGACGCAAATGGTCTCCTCGGGCCGGACCGCGGTCAACATCAACGACAAGATTGGCCCATACTTCCCCACCTTCTATGGGGCGCGGCAGGGCGATCCCTTCTCCCCATTTCTCTTCAACATGGCTGTTGATGTCCTGGCAGCCATCTTAGATAAAGCTAAGGTTGCGGGACATATCAAGGGCATAGTACCGCATCTAGTTGGCGGGAATGGGCTCTCCCTCCTCCAATATGCGGATGACACCATTATCATGGTAGAAGGCTCTGCTAGCAACATCACGAACTTGAAGTTCCTCCTGCTCTGCTTTCAGCAGATGTCTGGTCTCAGGATTAACTTTGATAAGAGTGCGGTGATGGCCTTGGGCTACCCCCAGGAAGAACGCAAGAGCATCGCGGACCGTCTTAGCTATCAGCTTGGGAGCTTCCCCACGACTTATTTGGGGATCCCCATTAGTGACACGCGGCTCACGGTGGCCGAGCTGCGCCCCACGGTGGGTAAGCTCCAATACCGCATCGAGCCTCGGCAGGGGCGGTGGCTTTCTAAAGCAGCTCGGACTGTGCTCATTAACTTGTCCTTATCTAGCCCGCTCCTATTTTATTATGAGCTTCTACGGCCTGCTTGAGACTTGATACGTCTCCGACGTATCTATAATTTTTTATTGTTCCATGCTATTATATTATCTGTTTTGGATGTTTAATAGGCATTTATATGCTATTTTATATTATTTTTGGGACTAACCTATTAACCGAGGGCCCATTGCCAGTTTCTGGGTTTTTTTGCCTATTTTAGAATTTTGCAGAAAAGGAATACCAAACATAGTCCAAACGGAATGAAACCTTCGCGATGATCTTTCTTGGTCCGAAAGCAAACCAGAAGACTTGGAGATGAAGTTGGAGACGCAACAAGGAAGCCACGAGGCAGGAGGGCGCGCCCAGGGGGGTAGGGTGCGTCCCCACCCTCGTGGCTCCCCTGACCTAGTTCCTTCGCCTATATATACTCTTATACCCTGAAAACATCCAGGGGCCACGAAACCACTTTTCCACCACCGCAACCTTCTGTACCCGTGAGATCCCATCTAGGGACCTTTCCGGCGTCCTGTCGGAGGGGGATTCGATCATGGATGGCTTCTACATCAACACCATTACCTCTCTGATGAAGCGTGAGTAGTTTACCACAGACCTTCGGGTCCATAGTTATTAACTAGTTGGCTTCTTTTCTCTCTTTGATTCTTAATACCATGTTCTCCTCGATATTCTTGGAGATCTATTCGATGTAATATTCTTTTGCGGTGTGTTTGCCGAGATCCAATGAATTGTGGATTTATGATCAAGATTATATATGAATATTATTTGGTTCTTCTCTGAATTCTTATATGCATGATTTGATATCTTTGCAAGTCTACTCGAATTATCGGTTTAGTTTGGCCTACTAGATTGATCGTTCTTGCAATGGGAGAAGTGCTTAGCTCTGGGTTCAATCTTGCGGTGTCCTTTCCTAGTGACAGTAGGGGCAGCAAGGCACATATTGTATTGTTGCCATCGAGGATAAAAAGATGGGGTTTTCATCATATTGCTTGAGTTAATTCATCTACATTGTGTCATCTTTCTTAATGCGTTACTCTGTTCTTTATGAACTTAATACTCTAGATGCATGCTGGATAGCGATCGATCTGTGGAGTAATAGTAGTAGATGCATACATGAGTCGGTCTACTTGGCACGGATGTGATGCCTATGTTCATGATCATTGCCTTAGATATCATCATAACTATGCGCTTTTCTATCAATTGCTCGGCAGTAATTTGTTCACCCACCGTAATATTTGCTATCTTGAGAGAAGCCACTAGTGAAACCTATGGCCCCCGGGTCTCTTTTCCATTTTATTGAATCTCGTTTATATCTTGCTAGTTTCTGATCTATTATTTTGCAATCTTTACTTTCCAATCTATAAACCAAAAATACCAAAAATATTTACTTTACCGTTTATCTATCTCTATCAGATCTCACTTTTGTAAGTGACCGTGAAGGGATTGATAACCCCTTTATCTCGTTGGGTGCAAGTTGTTGATTGTTTGTGCAGGTATTCGGTGACTTGTGCATTGTATCCTACTGGATTGATACCTTGGTTCTCAAAACTGAGGGAAATACTTACGCTACTTTGCTGCATCACCCTTTCCTCTTCAAGGGAAAACCAACGCAAGCTCAAGAGGTAGAAAGAAGTATTTCTAGCGCCGTTGCGAGGGAGATCTATGTCAAGTCAAGCCATACCAAGTATCCATCATAAACTCTTCTCCCTTGCCACTAGTAGAAAACCACCAATCAGTCCCGGTTCGTAAGGGCCTTTAGTCCCGGTTCGGGAACCGGGACTAATGGGTCGTTACTAATACCTCAACCCATTAGTCGGTTCAAACACGAACCGGGACCAATGTGCCTCCACGTGGCCTGTCGCCGAGCCCGGTCGAGGGCCTTTGGTCCCGGTTGGTGGCTCAACAGGGACCAAAAGGCATCCGTGTCTGCATTCGATGGCTGGGGTTTTGTTTTTTTTAAATGAGGGGGTTGGGGGTTTTGGGGGTTAATTTAGGTGTTTCAGTATATTGTGTTAGCTAGCTAATTAATAGAGAGAAGTGTCCTCTCTTATGTCCGTGCTTGCTCGACGCTATGTAGTATATATACATAAGTGATCGAGAGAACCATTCATCTGAAGTTAAGTCATGCATACCGAGAGAAGTGATCGATATCGACCTCTCCTTCTCCAGAGATTGGTCGAACAACAAGTTTTATTGGCTACATACATGTACAATCTATATAAGATCTCTTAATTACAAACCACTAGCATTTGAATTGAAGTTCCACATGGTATTCTCGGCTTTCTTGATGGCGTGTTCAAGAAAGAATCCCGCCAATTCCTCTTGAATTGCTTTCATGCGATCTGGTTCTAGGAGTTCATCCGCATCTGCCACGTCTAATTAATTTGAAGAAGGGGTTAATTAATACATATATATGAATGAAACTCAACGAAATGATGGTGTAATAAAATGAAATTGTGAATATTATTGCTTACGCACTTCATATTGTCTTCTAGAGTAGCCCGCTTGTTTTTCAAAGTCGCGTTGTGGATGAACTCGCACACGTAGTATCCACGTAAATCATTTCCTTCCTCCTGCCACAAGCACTTTACGAGAAATAGAGGTCAATCAAACTGATAATGAAGCATTATATAAATGGCATTGATGAAAGTATAGCTATAGAATCAACAGAGAATGCGCGCCAATAGTACTTACTTTCGGTATGTATATCAGCTCCTTGGCGATCCGGAGCTTGTGCGGTGAACTGTTTCCAAACCCCGCAAGACAAAGAAAATATTTGTTATTACTTGAGATATCGAAATGAACAAAAGTTGCCGATATGGTGCGATAATGATCGATTGAACTTACTTGCTTTGAGCATTTCGGTCATGTCCGCATAGGTCTTTGGGATCTTTCCGTCTGCGAGTCTAAGGCGGTTACTAGTCCACGCTCAAGCTTAATCTCGAAGAATATAGTGGAACCTGCACGCATGCATAACTCATCAATTACATTAACCTCGCTCGAGTAATAAGGAAAACCGAATATGCACACGACAAGAACACTCACGGGCCGTGGTAAGGAAAGAGTATGGTATCTTTGTTTTGATTTTGATCAATGATTGTAGCAATTTGTCCTCGGCCTCTTGGTAGCGCTTTTCAACCAGAAAAACATCTATGATATTTGTGTTAATGAACCCAATATCATAGATTTCATTTTTTTGCACTCGGCGATCTTCAATCTGCATAATATATTGAGGATAATTAATTATAAATACATGCAATGAAAGAGCCGAGCTATATATACGACTAATGATGAAATAGTACTTACAGAGCAGTAGCAAAGACCATTAATTTATCGAGGGCCTTTTGATTGAAGAACTCGAAGAACTCCTCAAATGGAATAGACAACAGATCATTTGAAGCGAGGTCGTGCTCCTCTTTAATTTTCGGATACAAAGTGTTCGTCCCCTCAGACTCTCTGCAGGTTTTCATGTACCAACTATGGAATCTTCGCATCATTGTTGTCAGAGACTTTTCATCTTTGACGAGAGGCTTCCCGTACTCGTATCTGAATAAGTCCACCTCCATGAAATCAGGAAGTGCATCGTGTTTATTGCAATATAGTTATTCATTTAAGTAAGAGAATAAACTGTTGTTCTGTTTACATGAATAAAACCTTATATGGTTACACATACAATGAAAATGGTTCATTGGATCTCGATCGTAGTGATACACATATTCATAATATTGAAACCAAAAGATGCAAAGTTAATAATGATAGTGCAACTTATTTGTGGCACTGCCGTTTAGGTCATATTGGTGTAAAGCGCATGAAGAAACTCCATGCTGATGGGATTTTGGAATCACTTGATTATGAATCACTTGATGCTTGCGAACCATGCCTCATGGGCAAAATGACTAAGACACCGTTCTCCGGAACAGTAGAGCGAGCAACTGACTTATTGGAAATAATACATACTAATGTATGCGATCCGATGAGTGTTAAGGCTCGCGGCGGGTATCGTTATTTTCTGACCTTCACAGATGATTTGAGCAGATATGGGTATATCTACTTGATGAAACATAAGTCTGAAATAGTTGAAAGGTTCAAAGAATTTCAGAGTGAAGTGGGAAAATCATCGTAACAAGAAAAATAAAGTTTCTACGATCTGATCACGGAGACAAATATTTGAGTTACGAGTTTGGTCTTCAATTAAAACAATGTGGAATACTTTCACAAATTCATGACACCTGGAACACCACATCATAATGGTGCGTCCGAACGTCATAACCGTACTTTATTGGATATAGTACAATCTATGATGTTGCTTACCGATTTACCAATATCGTTTTGGGATCATGCATTGGAGACAACTGCATTCACGTTAAATAGGGCACCATCTAAATCCGTTGAGACGACACTATATGAACTGTGGTTTAGCAAGAAACCAAAGTTGTCGTTTCTTAAAGTTTGGGGCTGCGATGCTTATGTGAAAAATTTCATCTGATAAGCTCAAACCCAAATCGAGAAGTGCGTCTTCATAGAATACCCAAAGGAAATTGTTGGGTACACCTTCTATCACAGATCCGAAGGCAAAACATTCGTTGCTAATAAATGGATCCTTTCTAGAGAAGGAGTTTCTCTCGAAAGAAGTGAGTGGGAGGAAAGTAGAACTTGATGAGGTAATCTGTACCTATTCCCTTATTGGAAAGTAGTTCATCACGAAAATCATTCTTGTGACTACTACACCAATTAGTGAGGAAGCTAATGATGATGATCATGAAACTTGATTAAGTTACTCTGAACCTCGTGGGTCTTCGAGTGCAGTCCGCACAGAGTGAATGCGGTGATCCTGCTACGGAAGTCGTGTTACTAGACCATGATGAACCTACGAACTATGAGGAAGCGATGATGAGCCCAGATTCCACAAAATGGCTTGAAGCCATGAAATCTGAGATGGGATCCATGTATGAGAACAAAGTATGGACTTTGGTTGACTTTCCGGATGGTCGGCAAGCAATTGAGAATAAATGGATCTTCAAGAAGAAGACCGACGCCGACGGTAATATTCACATCTACAAAGCTCGACTTGTTGCAAAAGGTTTTCGACAAGTTCAAGGGGTTGACTATGATGAGACCTTCTCACCCGTAGCGATGCTTAAGTCTGTCCGAATCATGTTAGCAATTGCCGCACTTTATGATTATGAAATTTGGCAAATGGATGTAAAAACTGCATTCCTGAATGGATTTCTGGAGGAAGAGTTGTATATGATGCAACCAAAAGGTTTTATCAATCCAAAGGGGGCTAACAAAGTGTGCAAGCTCCAGCGATCCATTTATGGACTGGTGCAAGCATCTCGGAGTTGGAATATACGCTTTGATAAGTTGATCAAAGCATATAGTTTTATCTGAGACTTGCGGTGAAGCTTTGTATTTACTAGAAAGTGAGTGGGAGCACTACAAAGCATTTCGATAAGTATATGTGAATGACATATTGTAGATCGGAAATAATGTAGAATTTTACGCAAAGCATAAAGGAGTGTTTGAAAGGAGTTTTTCAAAGAAAGACCTCGGTGAAGCTGCTTACATATTGAGCATCAAGATCTATGGAGATAGATCAAGGCGGCTTGATAAGTTTTTCAATGAGTACATACCTTGACAAGATTTTGAAGTAGTTCAAAATGGAATAGTCAAAGAAAGAGTTCTTGCCTATGTTACAAGGTGTGGAATTGAGTAAGACTCAAAACCCGACCACGGCGAAGATAGAAAGAGAATGAAAGTCATTCCCTATGCCTTGGCCTTAGGTTCTATAAAGAATGCCATCTTGTGTACCGATCTATTGTATACCCTACATCGAGTTTGGCAAGGAGTACAATAGTGATCTAGGAGTAGATCACTGGACAGCGGTCAAAATTATCCTTAGTGGAATAAGGATATGTTTCTCGATTATGGAAGTGAAAAAAGGTTCATCGTAAAAGGGTTACGTCGATGCAAGTTTTGACACCGATCTGGATGACTCTAAGTCTTGATCTAGATACATATTGAAAGTGGGAGCAATTAGCTAGAGTAGCTTCGTGCAAAGCATTGTAGACATAGAAAAATTGCAAAATACATAACGGATCTGAATGTGAAAGACCCGTTGACTAAGACTCTCTCACAAGCAAAACATGATCACACCTTAGTACTCTTTGGGTGTTAATCACATAGCGATGTGAACTAGATTACTGAATCTAGTAAACCCTTTGGGTGTTGGTCACATGGCGATGTGAACTATGGGTGTTAATCACATGATGATGTGAACTATCGATGTTAATCACATAGTGATGTGATCTAGATTATTGACTCTAGTGCAAGTGGGAGACTGAAGGAAATATGCCCTAGAGGCAATAATAAAGTTATTATTTATTTCCTTATATCATGATAAATGTCTATTATTCATGCTAGAATTGTATTCACGGAAACATAATACATGTGTGAATATATAGACAAGCAGTGTCACTAGTATGCCTCTACTTGACTAGCTTGTTAATCAAAGATGGTTATGTTTCCTAACCATGAACAAAGAGTTGTTATTTGATTAGCGGGATCACATCATTAGTTGAATGATCGATTGACATGACCCATTCCGTTAGCTTAGCACCCGATCGTTTAGTATGTTGCTATTGCTTTCTTCATGACTTATACATGTTCCTATGACTATGAGATTATGCAACTCCGTTTACGGAGGAACACTTTGTGTGCTACCAAGCGTCACAACGAATCGGGTGATTATAAAGGTGCTCTACAGGTGTCTCCAAAGGTACTTGTTGGGTTGGCGTATTTGAGATTAGGATTTGTCACTCCAATGTCGGAGAGGTATCTCTGGGCCCTCTCGGTAATGCACATCACTTAAGCCTTGCAAGCATTACAACTAATGAGTTAGTTGCGAGATGATGTATTACGGAACGAGTAAAGAGACTTGCGATAACGAGATTGAACTAGGTATTGGATACCGACGATCGAATCTCGGGCAAGTAACATACCGATGACAAAGGAACAACGTAT
Organism: Aegilops speltoides; assembly: GCA_021437245.1. NCBI lineage: Eukaryota > Viridiplantae > Streptophyta > Magnoliopsida > Poales > Poaceae > Aegilops > Aegilops speltoides. The sequence goes on from CM038141.1 coordinate 134,148,876, forward strand.
GTTGTTATGCGGTTTGACCAATAAAGATCTTCGTAGAATATGTAGGAACCAATATGGGCATCGAGTCCCGCTATTGGTTATTGACGAGAGACATGTCTCGGTCATGTCTACATTATTCTCGAACCGTAGGGTCCGCACGCTTAAGGTTTTGATAGCGGTTATATTATGAGTTTATGTATTTTGATGTACGAAGGTTGTTGAGTCCGGATATGATCACGGACATGACGAGGAGTCTCAAAATGGTCGAGACATAAAGATTGATATATTGGACGAATATATTTGGACACCGGAAAGGTTCCGGAGAAGTTTGGAGCTCCGGAGGTTACTGGAACCCCGGAGGTATATGGGCCTTATTGGGCCCATGTAGGAAGAAGGAGAAGGAACAAGGGAGGCGCGCCCCAAGCCCAATCCGAATGGGGAGGGGCCCCCCTTTCCTTTCTCCTTCCCCTCTTCCTATTACTACTACTAGTACTACTTCCTAATACTAGTACTCTTTCCTTCCCCTCCAAATAAGATAAGGAAAAGGGGAAACCTACTTGGAGTAGGTTTCCCTCCCCATCAGCGCCACCCTTGGGGCCGGCCACCTCCTCCCTCCCTCCTTTATATCACGGGGTGAGGGGCACCCTAGGACACACAAGTTGATCATTGATCGTTCCTTAGCCGTGTGCGGTGCCCCTCCACGATATTACACCTCGATCATATTGTAGCAGTGCTTAGGCGAAGCCTGCGGCGAGAACATCAAGATCGTCACCACGCCGTCGTCTTGTGGAACTCCCCTCGAGCCTCTCTTGGATTGGAGATTGAGGTGCGTCATCGAGCTGTCTGGCGTGTCAAGAACTCGGAGGTGCGGAGTAATGGTGCTTGGATCGGTTGGACCGGGAGGACGTCGACTACTTCCTCTATGTTGCGTCAGCGCTTCGCTTGATCTGCGAGTGCGTAGACAACACTCTTCCCTCGTTGCTATATCATCACCATGATCTTGCGTGTGCGTAGGGAAATTTTTGAAATTACTACGTTCCCCAACAGAGTTCCCCAAAGTTTCTACCGGAGAGTCAAGACAAAAACGTGTGCCAACCCCTACGCATAAGTTCACAAGGTGAACCCCCAAGTTGATCACCAAAACATACATCAAGTAGATCACGTGATATCCCATTGTCACCACAGATAAGCACATGCAAGACATACATCAAGTGTTCTCAAATCCTTAAAGACTCAACCCGATAAGATAACTTCAAAGGGAAAACTCAATCCATGACAAGATAGTAGAGGGGGAGAAACATCATAAGATCAACTATAATAGCAAAGCTCGCGATACATCAAGATCGTGCCGTATCAAGAACACGAGAGAGAGAGAGAGATCAAACGCATAGCTACTGGTACATACCCTCAGCACCGAGGGTGAACTACTCCCTCCTCGTCATGGAGAGCGCCGGGATGATGAAGATGGCCACCGGTGAGGGATCCCCCTCCGACAGGGTGCCGTAACAGGGTCCCGATTGGTTTTTTGGTGGCTACAAAGGCTTGCAGCGGTGGAACTCCTGATCTATTGTGCTCTTCGATGTTTTTAGGGTATATGGATATATATAGGTGAAGGAAGTCGGTCAGGGGAGCCATAAGGGGCCCACAAGGATGGGGGCGCGCCCTGGACCCTCGTGGCCTCCTTGAAGCTTCTGTGACGTCTACCCCAAGTCTCCTGGATTGCTTTCATTCCAAAATAACTCTCCCGAAGGTTTCATTCTGTTTGGACTCCGTTTGATACTCCTTTTCTTCGAAACACTGAAATAGGCAAAAAACACCAATTCGGGCTGGGCCTCCGGTTAGTAGGTTAGTCCCAAAAATGATATGAAAGTGTAAAGTAAAGCCCATACACATCCAAAACAGGTAATATAATAGCATGGAACAATCAAAAATTATAGATACGTTGGAGCGTATCAAGCATCTAAGCTTAATTCTGCTCGTCCTCGGTAGGTAAATGATAATAACAGAATTTTGATGTGGAATGCTACCTAGCATATTTCTCAATGTAATTTTCTTTATTGTGGCATGAATGTTCAGATCCAAATGATTCAAGATAAAAGTTCATATTGATATAAGAATAGTAATACTTCAAGCATACTAACAAAGTAATCATGTCTTCTCAAAATAACATGGCCAAAGAAAGTTATCCCTACAAAATCATATAGTCTAGCTATGCTCTATCTTCATCACACAAAATATTTAAATCATGCACAACCCCGGTTTTAGCCAAGCAATTGTTTCATACTTTAGTATTTCAAACTTTTTCAATCTTCACGCAATACATGAGCGTGAGCCATGGACATAGCACTATATGTGGAATAGAATGGTGGTTGTGGAGAAGACAAAAAATGAGAAGATAGTCTCACATCAACTAGGCGTATCAATGGGCTATGGAGATGGCCATTAATAGATATCAATGTGAGTGAGTAGGGATTGCCATGCAAAAGATGCACTAGAGCTATAAGTGTATGAAAGCTCAACAAAAGAAACTAAGTGGATGTGCATCCAACTTGCTTGCTCACGAAGACCTAGGGCATTTTGAGGAAGCCCATGATTGGAATATACAAGCCAAGTTCTATAATGTAAAATTCCCACTAGTATATGAAAGTGACAACATAGAAGACTCTCTATCATGAAGATCGTGGTGCTACTTGAAGCACAAGTGTGGTAAAAGGATAGTAACATTGTCCCTTCTCTCTTTTTCTCTTATTTTTTTATTTTGGTGGGCTTCTTTGGCCTCCCCCTTTTTTTAAAGTCCGGAGTCTCATCCCGGCTTTTGGGGTAATCATAGTCTCCATCATCCTTTCCTCACTTGGGACAATGCTCTAATAATGAAGATCATCACACTTTTATTTACTTTACAACTCAAGAATTACAACTCAATACTTGGAACAAAATATGACTCTATGTGGATCCCTCCGGCAGTGTAGCAGGATATGCAATGAATCAAGAGTGACATGTATGAAAGAATTATCAAGGTGGCTTTGCCACAAATACGATGTCAACTACATGATCATGCAAAAGCAATATGACAATGATGGAGCGTGTCATAACAAATGGAACGATGGAAAGTTGCATGGCAATATATCTCGGAATGGCTATGGAAATGCCATAATAGGTAGGTATAGTGGCTTTTTTAGGAAGGTATAAGGTGGGTGTATGGTATCGGCAAAAGTTGCGCGATACAAGAGAGGCTAGCAATGGTGGAAGGGTGAGAGTGCGTATAATCCATGGACTCAACATTAGTCATAAAGAACTCATATACTTATTGCAAAAATCTACAAGTAATCAAAACAAAGTACTACACGCATGCTCCTAGGGGAAGGGTTGGTAGGAGTTAACCATCATGCGATCCCGACCTCCACACATAAGGAAGACAATCAATAAATAAATTATGCTCCAACTTCATCACATAATGGTTCACCATACGTGCATGCTACGGGAATCACAAACTTTCAACACAAGTATTCTTCAAATTCATAATTACGCAACTAGCATGACTCTAGTATTACCACCTTTATATCTCAAAACAATTATCAAGCATCAAATTGGTCATAGTATCTAATTCACTTTCTATGATAGTTTTTATTATACCCAACTTGGATGCCCATCATAATAGGACCGATTTTGTAACCATAGAAAATACCATGCTGTTCTAAAAGACTCTCAAAATAATATAAGTGAAGCATGAGAGATCAATAATTTCTACAAAATAAAACCACCGCCATGCTCTAAAAAGATATAAGTGAAGCACTAGAGCAATTATCTAGCTCAAAAGATATAAGTGAAGCACATAGAGTATTCTAATAAATTTCGAATCATGTGTGTCTTTCCCAAAAGGTGTGTACAGTAAGGATGATTGTGGTAAACTAAAAAGCAAAGACTCATATCATTCAAGACGCTCCAAGCAAAACACATATCATGTGGTGAATAAAAATATAGCTCCAAGTAAAGTTACCGGTAGATGAAGACGAAAGAGGGGATGCCTTCCGGGGCATCCCCAAGCTTAGGCTCTTGGTTGTCCTTGAATATTACCTTGGGGTGCCTTGGGCATCCCCAAGCTTAGGCTATTTCCACTCCTTATTCTATAGTCCATCGAATCTTTACCCAAAACTTGAAAACTTCACAACACAAAACTCAAAAGAAAACTCGTAACCTCCGTTAGTATAAGAAAATAAAACCACCACTTAGGTACTGTTGTGAACTCATTCTAAATTCATATTGGTGTAATATCTACTGTATTCCAACTTCTCTATGGTTCATACCCTCCGATACTACTAATAGATTCATCAAGATAAGCAAACAACACAATGAAAACAGAATCTGTCAAAAACAGAACAGTCTGTAGTAATATGTATCATTCGAATACTTCTGTAACTCAAAAAATTCTGAAATAAAATGGTGGACGTGAGAAATTTGTCTGTTAATCATATGCAAAAAGAATGAACCTAAAATAATCTCCAGTAAAAAATGGCATCTAATCTCGTGAGTGCTAAAGTTTCTGTTTTTTTACAGCAAGATCATAAAGACTTCACCCAAGTCTTCCCAAAGGTTCTACTTGGCACAAACACTAATTAAAACATAAAACTGAAGGAAATATGCCCTAGAGGCAACAATAAAGTTATTATTTATTTCCTCATATCATGATAAATGTTTATTATTCATGCTAGAATTGTATTAACCGGAAATGTAATACATGTGTGAATACATAGACAAACATAGTGTCACTAGTATGCCTCTACTTAACTAGCTCGTTAATCAAAGATGGTTAAGTTTCCTAACTATTGACATGAGTTGTTATTTGATTAACGGGATCACATCATTAGGAGAATGATGTGATTGACTTGACCCATTCCGTTAGCTTAACACTTGATCGTTTAGTATGTTGCTATTGCTTTCTTCATGACTTATACATGTTCCTATGACTATGAGATTATGCAATTCCCATTTACCAGAGGAATACTTTGTGTGCTACCAAACGTCACAACATAACTGGGTGATTATAAAGGTGCTCTACAGGTGTCTCCGAAGGTACTTGTTGAGTTGGCGTATTTTGAGATTAGGATTTGTCACTTTGATTGTCGGAGAGGTATCTCTGGGCCCTCTCGGTAATGCACATCGCTATAAGCCTTGCAAGCAATGTGACTAATGAGTTAGTTGCGGGATGATGCATTACATAACGAGTAAAGAGACTTGCCGATAACAAGATTGAACTAGGTATTGAGATACTGACGATCGAATCTCGGGCAAGTAACATACTGATGACAAAGGGAACAACGTATGTTGTTATGCGGTTTGACTGATAAAGATCTTTGTAGAATATGTGGGAGCCAATATGAGCATCCAGGTTCCGCTATTAGTTATTGATAGGAGACGTGTCTCGGTCATGTCAACATAGTTCTCGAACCCATAGGGTCCGCACGCTTAAAGTTTGGTGACGATCGGTATTATGAGTTTTTGTGTTTTGATGTACCGAAGGTAGTTCGGAGTCCCGGTATGATCATGGACATGACGAGGAGTCTCGAAAATGGTCGAGACATAAAGATCGATATATTGGACGACTATGTTTGGACACCGAAAGTGTTTCGGGAGGTTTCAGACATTTACTGGAATACTGGGGGGTTACCGGAACCCCCCGGGGAGTATATTGGGCCTAATGGGCCTTAGTGGGAGAAGAGGAGGGGCGGCCAGGGCAGCCGCACGCCCCTCCCACTCTAGTACGAATTGGGCAAGGAGGGGGCGGGGCCCCCCTTTTTTCCTTCTCCTCCTCTCTCCCTTCCTTCCCTTCTCCTACTCCAACAAGGAAAGGAGAAGTCCTACTCTCGGTGGGAGTAGGACTCCCCCCTTGGCGCGCCCTCCTTGTCCGGCCGCCTCCCCGCCCATGCTCCTTTATATACAGGGGCAGGGGGCACCTCTTGACACACAAGTTGATCAGTTGATCTCTCCCAGCCGTGTGCGGTGCCCCCCTCCACCATATTCCACCTCGGTTATATCGTAGCAGTGCTTAGGCGAAGCCCTTCGTCGGTAGCAACATCATCACAGTCATCATGCCGTCGTGCTGATGAAACTCTCCCGTGAAGCTCTGCTAGATCGGAGTTTGCAGGACGTCATCGAGCTGAACGTGTGCTGAACTCGGAGGTGCCGTACGTTCGGTACTTGGATCAGTCGGATCGTGAAGATGTACGAATACATCAACTGCGTTGTGCTAACGCTTACGCTTTCGGTCTACGAGGGTACGTGGACAACACTCTCCCCTCTCGTTGCTATGCATCACCATGATCTTGCGTGTGCGTAGGATTTTTTTTTGAAATTACTACGTTCCCCAACAGTGGCTTTCGAGCCAGCTTTATGCGTAGATTATATATGCACGAGTAGAACACAAGTGAGTTGTGGGCGATACAAGTCATACTGCTTGCCAGTATGTTATACTTTGGTTCGGCGGTATTGTTGGATGAAGCGGCCCAGACCGACATTACGCGTACACTTACGCGAGATTGGTTCTACCAACGTGCTTTGCACATAGGTGGCTGGCGGGTGTCAGTTTCTTCAACTTTAGTTGAACCAAGTGTGGCTACGCCCGGTCCTTGAGAAGGTTAAAACAACACTAACTTGACGAAATATCGTTGTGCTTTTGATGCGTAGGTAAGAACGATTCTTGCTCAGCCCGTAGCAGCCACGTAAAACTTGCAACAACAAAGTAGAGGGCATCTAACTTGTTTTTGCAGGGCATGTTGTGATGTGATATGGTCAAGACATGATGCTAAATTTTATTGTATGAGATGATTATGTTTTGTAACGGAGTTATCGGCAACTGGCAGGAGCCATATGGTTGTCGCTTTATTGTATGCAATGCAATCGCCCTATAATTGCTTTACTTTATCACTAAGCGGTAGCGAAAGTCGTAGAAGCAATAGTTGGCGAGACGACAACGATGCTACGATGGAGATCAAGGTGTCGCGCTGGTGACGATGGTGATCATGACGGTGCTTCGGAGATGGAGATCATAAGCGCAAGATGATGATGGCCATATCATATCACTTATATTAATTGCATGTGATGTTTATCCTTTATGCATCTTATTTTGCTTTGATTGACAGTAGCATTATAAGATGATCTCTCACTAAATTTCAAGATAAAAGTGTTCTCTCTGAGTATGCACCATTGCCAAATTTCGTCTTGCCGAGACACCACGTGATGATCGGGTGTGATAAGCTCTACGTTCATCTACAACGGGTGCAAGCCAGTTTTGCACACGCAGAATACTCGAGTTAAACTTGACGAGCCTAGCATATGCAGATATGGCCTCGAAACACTGAGACCGAAAGGTCGAGCGTGAATCATATAGTAGATATGATCAACATAGTTATGTTCAACATTGAAAACTACTCCATTTCATGTGATGATCGGTTATGGTTTAGTTGATTTGGATCACGTGATCACTTAGATGATTAGAGAGATATCTATCTAAGTGGGAGTTCTTAAGTAATATGATTAACTGAACTTAAATTTATCATGAACTTAGTACCTGATAGTATTTTGCTTGTCTATGTTATTGTAGATAGATGGCCCGTGCTGTTGTTCCGTTGAATTTTAATGCGTTCCTTGAGAAAGCAAAGTTGAAAGATGATGGTAGCAATTACATGGACTGGGTCCGTAACTTGAGAGATTATCCTCATTCTTGCCTGAAGAATTACGTCCTGGAAGCACCGCTGGGTGCGAACTGCTGCAGATCTGGCTGCAGACGTTGTGAACATTTGGCAGAGCAAAGTTGATGACTACTCAATAGTTCAGTGTGCCATGCTTTACGGCTTAGAACCGGGACTTCAACGACGTTTTGAACGTCATGGAGCATATGAGATGTTCCAGGAGTTGAGGTTAATATTTCAAGCAAATACCCAGATTGAGAGAGTCTCCAATAAGTTCTGCAGCTGTAAGATGGAGGAGAATAGTTCTGTCAGTGAACATATACTCAAAATGTCTGGGTTTAACAATCACTTGATTCAACTGGGAGTTAGTCTTCCGGATGATAGTGTCATTGATAGAATTCTTCAATCACTGCCACCAAGCTACAAGAGCTTCGTGATGAACTATAATATGCAAGGGATGAATAAGACAATTCGTGAGCTCTTCGCAATGCTAAAGGCTGCAGACGTAGAAATCAAGAAGGATCATCAAGTGTTGATGGTCAACAAGACCACCAGTTTCAAGAAAAAGGGTAAAGGGAAGAAGAAGGTGAACTTCAAGAAGAACGGCAAACAAGTTGCTGCTCAAGAGAAGAAACCCAAGTCTGGACCTAAGCACGAGACTTAGTGCTTCTCTGCAAGTAGACCGGTCCTTTAAGCGGAACTGCCCCAAGTATTTGGCGGATAAGAAGGATGGCAAGGTGAACAAAGGTATATGTGATATACATGTTATTGATGTGTACCTTACCAGAGCTCGTAGTAGCACCTGGGTATTTGATATTGGTTCCGTTGCTAATATTTGCAACTCGAAACAGGGACTACGGATTAAGCGAAGACTGGCTAAGGACGAGGTGTCGATGCGCGTGGGAAATGGTTCCAAAGTCGATGTGATCGCCGTCGGCACGCTACATCTACATCTACCTTCAGGATTAGTTTTAGACCTAAATAATTGTTATTTGGTGCCAGCGTTGAGCATGAACATTATATGTAGATCTTGTTTGATGCGAGACGGTTATTCATTTAAATCTGAGAATAATGGTTGTTCTATTTATATGAGTAATATCTTTTATGGTCATGCACCCTTGAAGAGTGGTCTATTTTTGTTGAATCTCAATATTAGTGATACACATATTCATAATGTTGAAGCCAAAAGATGCAGAGTTGATAATGATAGTGCAACTTATCTGTGGCACTGCCGTTTGGGTCATATTGGTGTAAAGCGCATGAAGAAACTCCATACTGATGGACTTTTGGAATCACTTGATTATGAATCACTTGGTACTTGCAAACCATGCCTTATGGGCAAGATGACTAAAACGCCGTTCTTTGGAACAATGGAGCGAGCAACAGATTTATTGGAAATCATACATCTTGATGTATGTGGTCCAATGAATATTGAGGCTCATGGCGAATATCGTTATTTTCTCACCTTCACAAATGATTTGAGCAGATATGGGTATATCTACTAAATGAAACATAAGTCCGAAACATTTGAAAAGTTCAAAGAATTTCAGAGTGAAGTGGAAAATCATCATAACAAGAAAATAAAGTTTCGCGATCGATCGTGGAGGAGAATATTTGAGTTCTGAGTTTGGTCTACATTTGAAACAATGCGAATAGTTTCACAACTCATGCCACGCGGAACACCACAACGTAATGGTGTGTTCGAACTCGTGTCGTGCTTTACTAGATATGTTGCGATCTATGATGTCTCTTCTTGATTTACGCTATCATTTTGGGGTTATGCTTTAGAGGCGGCTGCATTCACGTTAAATAGGGCACCATCGAAATCCGTTGAGGCGACACCTTATGAGCTGTGGTTTGGCAACAAACCAAAGTTGTCGTTCTTAAAGTTTGGTGCTGAGATGTTTATGTGAAAAAGCTTCTACCTGATAAGCTCGAACCCAAATTGGAGAAATGTGTCTTCATAGGATACCCAAAGGAAACTGTTTGGTACACCTTCTATCACAGATCCGAAGGCAAAACATTCGTTGCTAAATTGGATCCTTTCTAGAGAAGGAGTTTCTCTCGAAAGAAGTGAGTGGGAGGAAAGTAGAACTTGATGAGGTAACTGTACCTGCTCCCTTATTGGAAAGTAGTTCATCACAGAAACTGGTTCTTGTGACACCTACACCAATTAGTGAGGAAGCTAATGATATTGATCATGAAACTTGAGATCAAGTTACTACCGAACCTCGTAGGTCAACCAGAGTAAGATCCGCACTAGAGTAGTACGGTAATCCTATTCTGGAGGTCATGTTACTTGACCATGGTGAACCTATGAACTATGAGGAAGCGATGATGGGCCCAGATTCATAAAATGGCTTGAGGCCATGAAATCGAGAAGGATCCATGTATGAGAACAAAGTGTGGACTTTGGTTGACTTGCCGATGATTGGCAAGCCATCGAGAATAAATGGATCTTCATGAAGAAGAGTGGCGATGGTAATATTCATCGTCTACAAAGCTCGACTTGTTGCGAAAGGTTTTCGACAAGTTCAAGGGGTTGACTACGACGAGACATTCTCACCCGTAGCGATGCTTAAGTCTGTCTGAATCATGTTAGCAATTGCCACATTTTATGATTATGAAATTTGGCAAATGGATGTCAAAACTGCATTGCTGAATGGATTTCTGGAAGAAGAGTTGTATATGATGCAACCAGAAGGTTTTGTCGATCCGGAAGGTGCTAACAAAGTGTGCAAGCTCCAGCGATCCATTTATGGACGGGTGCAAGCTTCTCAGAGTTGGAATAAACGCTTTGATAGTGTGATCAAAGCATATGGTTTTATACACACTTTTGGAGAAGCCTGTATTTACAAGAAAGTGAGTGGGAGCTCTGTAGCATTTCTAATATTATATGTGGATGACATATTGTTGATTGGAAATGATATAGAATTTCTGGATAGCATAAAAGGATACTTGAAAGAAAGTTTTTCAATGAAAGACCTCGGTGAAGCTGCTTATATATTGGGCATCAAGATCTATAGTGATAGATCAAGACATCAAGTGTTGATGGTCAACAAGACCACCAGTTTCAAGAAAAAGGGTAAAGGGAAGAAGAAGGTGAACTTCAAGAAGAACGGCAAACAAGTTGTCGCTCAAGAGAAGAAACCCAAGTCTGGACCTAAGCACGAGACTTAGTGCTTCTCTTGCAAGTAGACCGTCATCGGGCGGAACTGCCCCAAGTATTTGGCGGATAAGAAGGATGGCAAGGTGAACAAAGGTATATGTGATATACATGTTATTGATGTGTACCTTACCAGAGCTCGTAGTAGCACCTGGGTATTTGATATTGGTTCCGTTGCTAATATTTGCAACTCGAAACAGGGACTACGGATTAAGCGAAGACTGGCTAAGGACGAGGTGTCGATGCGCGTGGGAAATGGTTCCAAAGTCGATGTGATCGCCGTCGGCACGCTACATCTACATCTACCTTCAGGATTAGTTTTAGACCTAAATAATTGTTATTTGGTGCCAGCGTTGAGCATGAACATTATATGTAGATCTTGTTTGATGCGAGACGGTTATTCATTTAAATCTGAGAATAATGGTTGTTCTATTTATATGAGTAATATCTTTTATGGTCATGCACCCTTGAAGAGTGGTCTATTTTTGTTGAATCTCAATATTAGTGATACACATATTCATAATGTTGAAGCCAAAAGATGCAGAGTTGATAATGATAGTGCAACTTATCTGTGGCACTGCCGTTTGGGTCATATTGGTGTAAAGCGCATGAAGAAACTCCATACTGATGGACTTTTGGAATCACTTGATTATGAATCACTTGGTACTTGCAAACCATGCCTTATGGGCAAGATGACTAAAACGCCGTTCTTTGGAACAATGGAGCGAGCAACAGATTTATTGGAAATCATACATACTGATGTATGTGGTCCAATGAATATTGAGGCTCGCGGCGGGTATCGTTATTTTCTCACCTTCACAAATGATTTGAGCAGATATGGGTATATCTACTAAATGAAACATAAGTCTGAAACATTTGAAAAGTTCAAAGAATTTCAGAGTGAAGTGGAAAATCATCATAACAAGAAAATAAAGTTTCTGCGATCTGATCGTGGAGGAGAATATTTGAGTTACGAGTTTGGTCTACATTTGAAACAATGCAGAATAGTTTCACAACTCATGCCACGCGGAACACCACAACGTAATGGTGTGTTCGAACTCGTAATCGTACTTTACTAGATATGTTGCGATCTATGATGTCTCTTACTGATTTACCGCTATCATTTTGGGGTTATGCTTTAGAGACGGCTGCATTCACGTTAAATAGGGCACCATCGAAATCCGTTGAGACGACACCTTATGAACTGTGGTTTGGCAACAAACCAAAGTTGTCGTTTCTTAAAGTTTGGTGCTGAGATGTTTATGTGAAAAAGCTTCTACCTGATAAGCTCGAACCCAAATTGGAGAAATGTGTCTTCATAGGATACCCAAAGGAAACTGTTTGGTACACCTTCTATCACAGATCCGAAGGCAAAACATTCGTTGCTAAATTGGATCCTTTCTAGAGAAGGAGTTTCTCTCGAAAGAAGTGAGTGGGAGGAAAGTAGAACTTGATGAGGTAACTGTACCTGCTCCCTTATTGGAAAGTAGTTCATCACAGAAACTGGTTCTTGTGACACCTACACCAATTAGTGAGGAAGCTAATGATATTGATCATGAAACTTCAGATCAAGTTACTACCGAACCTCGTAGGTCAACCAGAGTAAGATCCGCACTAGAGTAGTACGGTAATCCTATTCTGGAGGTCATGTTACTTGACCATGGTGAACCTATGAACTATGAGGAAGCGATGATGGGCCCAGATTCCGCAAAATGGCTTGAGGCCATGAAATCTGAGAAGGGATCCATGTATGAGAACAAAGTGTGGACTTTGGTTGACTTGCCCGATGATTGGCAAGCCATCGAGAATAAATGGATCTTCATGAAGAAGAGTGACGCTGATGGTAATGTTACTGTCTACAAAGCTCGACTTGTTGCGAAAGGTTTTCGACAAGTTCAAGGGGTTGACTACGACGAGACATTCTCACCCGTAGCGATGCTTAAGTCTGTCTGAATCATGTTAGCAATTGCCACATTTTATGATTATGAAATTTGGCAAATGGATGTCAAAACTGCATTGCTGAATGGATTTCTGGAAGAAGAGTTGTATATGATGCAACCAGAAGGTTTTGTCGATCCGGAAGGTGCTAACAAAGTGTGCAAGCTCCAATGATCCATTTATGGACGGTGCAAGCTTCTCGAGTTGGAATAAGCGCTTTGATAGTGTGATCAAAGCATATGGTTTTATACACACTTTTGGAGAAGCCTGTATTTACAAGAAAGTGAGTGGGAGCTCTGTAGCATTTCTAATATTATATGTGGATGACATATTGTTGATTGGAAATGATATAGAATTTCTGGATAGCATAAAAGGATACTTGAAAGAAAGTTTTTCAATGAAAGACCTCGGTGAAGCTGCTTATATATTGGGCATCAAGATCTATAGTGATAGATCAAGACGCTTAATTGGACTTTCACAAAGCACATACCTTGATAAAGTTTTGAAGAAGTTCAAAATGGATCAAGCAAAGAAAGGGTTCATGCCTGTATTACAAGGTGTGACGTTGAGTCAGACTCAATGCCCGACCACTGCAGAAGATAGAGAGAAAATGAAAGATGTTCCCTATGCTTCAGCCATAGGCTCTATCATGTATGCAATGCTGTGTACTCGACCTGATGTGTGCCTTGCTATTAGTTTAGCAGGGAGGTACCGAAGTAATCCAGGAGTGGATCACTGGACAGCAGTCAAGAACATCCTGAAATACCTGAAAAGGACTAAGGATATGTTTCTCGTTTATGGAGGTGACAAAGAGCTAGTCGTAAATGGTTACATCGATGCAAGCTTTAACACTGATCCGGACGATTCTAAATCGCAAACTGGATACGTGTTTATATTGAACGATGGAGCTATCAGTTGGTGAAGTTCTAAACAAAGTGTCGTGGTGGGATCTACGTGTGAAGCGGAGTACATAGCTGCTTCGAAAGCAGCAAATGAATGAGTCTGGATGAAGGAGTTCATATCCGATCTAGGTGTCATACCTAGTGCATCAGGTCCAATGAAAATCTTTTGTGACAATACTGGTGCAATTGCCTTGGTAAAGGAATCCAGATTTCACAAGAGAACCAAGTACATCAAGAGACGCTTCAATTCCATCCGGGATCAAGTCCAGGTGGGAGACATAGAGATTTGCAAGATACATACGGATTTGAATGTTGCAGGCCCGTTGACTAAGCCTCTTCCACGAGCAAAACATGATCAACACCAAGACTCCATGGGTGTTAGAATCATTATTGTGTAATCTAGATTATTGACTCTAGTGCAAGTGGGAGACTGAAGGAAATATGCCCTAGAGGCAATAATAAAGTTATTATTTATTTCCTCATATCATGATACATGTTTATTATTCATGGTAGAATTGTATTAACCGGAAACATAGTACATGTGTGAATACATAGACAAACATAGTGTCACTAGTATGCCTCTACTTGACTAGCTCGTTAATCAAAGATGGTTAAGTTTCCTAACTATTGACATGAGTTGTCATTTTATTAACGGTATCACATCATTAGGAGAATGATGTGATTGACTTGACCCATTCCGTTAGCTTAGCACTTGATCATTTAGTATGTTGCTATTGCTTTCTTCATGACTTATACATGTTCCAGTGACTTTGAGATTATGCAACTCCCGTTTACTGGAGGAACACTTTGTGTGCTACCAAACATTACAATGTAACTGGGTGATTATAAAGGTGCTCTACAGGTGTCTCCGAAGGTACTTGTTGTGTTGGCATATTTCGAGATTAGGATTTGTCACTTTGATTGTCGGAGAGGTATCTCTGGGCCCTCTCGGTAATGCACATCGCTATAAGCCTTGCAAGCAATGTGACTAATGAGTTAGTTGCGGGATGATGCATTACATAACGAGTAAAGAGACTTGCCGGTAACGAGATTGAACTAGGTATTGAGATACTGACGATCGAATCTCGGGCAAGTAACATACTGATGACAAAGGGAACAACATTTATGAGTTTTGACTGATAAAGATCTTCGTAGAATATGTGGGAGCCAATATGAGCATCCAGGTTTCGCTATTGGTTATTGACAGGAGACGTGTATCGGTCCTGTCTACATAGTTCTCGAACCCGTAGGCTCCGCATGCTTAAAGTTTGGTGACGATCGGTATTATGAGTTTTTGTGTTTTGATGTACCGAAGGTAGTTCGGAGTCCCGGATATGATCACGGACATGACGAGGAGTCTCAAAATGGTCGAGACATAAAGATCAATATATTGGATGACTATGTTCGGACACCGAAAGTGTTTCGGGAGGTTTCAGACATTTACCGGAGCACCGGGGGGTTTCCGGAACCCCCCGGGGAGTATATTGGTCCTAATGGGCCTTAGTGGGAGAATAGGAGGGGCGACAGGGCAGCCGCGTGCCCCCTCCCCCTCTAGTCCGAATTGGGCAAGGAGGGGGGCGGCTGTCGGTGTCAAAACCGGCGGATCTCTGGTAGGGGGTCCTGATCTGTGCGTCTAAGGCTAATGGTAACAGGAGGCAGGGGACACGATGTTTTACCCAGCTTCGGGCCCTCTCGATGGAGGTAAAACCCTACTTCCTGCTTGATTGATCTTGATGATATAAGTATTTCAAGAGTTGATCTACCACAAGATTGTAGAGGCTAAACCCTAGAAGCTAGCCTATGATGATTATGATTGTCCCTCTATGGACTAAACCCTCCGGTTTATATAGGCACCAGAGGGGGCTAGGGTTTACACAGAGTCGGTTACAAAGAAGGAGATCTAATATCCGGATCGCCAAGCTTGTCTTCCACGCAAAGGAGAGTCCCATCCGGACACGGGATGAAGTCTTGAGTCTTGTATCTTCATGGTCCAATAGTCCGGCCAAAGTATATAGTCTGGCTGTCCGGATACCCCCTAATCCAGGACTCCCTCAGTAGCCCCTGAACCAGGCTTCAATGATGATGAGTCTGGTGTGTAGATTCTCTTGGCATTGCAAGGCGGGTTCCATCTCCGAATACTCCAAAGCAGATTAAGGATTGTGTCCTGCTCTGTGAGATAATTTCCGCACACCACCGTAGCAAGCATAACACTGCACAAATCTGATCTGCTGACAACAATTTTTTTAACGGTGTGCCCTTACGCCATGGCCTGGTCCAGCACGGACCAGTTTTTCTCAGCCTGCCTCGATACGCGTTGCGAGGCGGTTTCATTGGCACGCCTCATCAAAACAGAGATCGTGTTCCTCTTATGGCCGGATCTTCCATCAATACGGGCGCGTGCAACCCCACGATGCCTATTGGTATGACTCCATGTTTTTAGGTAAGTCTCAAGCGGTTACACTGAGGACGCTTGATATTCACCCCCTTTATAGAGGGGTCGAGGCCTATCCCTCTTTTCTACCACGCTCGCGCCTTTTCGCATCTCGAGTTCTAACACTCGAAGCCCAAGATCAAGCACTTCGGATCTTCAATCATGTCCGGATCCAACCTTCGAGGCCAGTGGGTGGCCTCCTCTGTCATAGAGGAGGACATTGCAAAGCTTAGGGAGGTCAGATATCTGACCGCCGACATCAAGCATAGGCTTCCTGCTCCAGGGCAGGTCATCCCTACTCCCGAGCCCAACGAGAGCGTCGTATTTGTTTCTCACTTCCTCCACGGCTTAGGCTTCACCCTTGATCCCTTTGTGAGAGGGCTCATGTTCTATTACGGGCTAGATTTTCATGATCTAGCTCCGGACACCATCCCTCACATCTCATCGTTCATCGTTGTGTGCGAAGCCTTCCTCCATATCACCCCGCACTTCGGCTTATGGCTCAAGACCTTCAATGTGAAGTCGAAGATGATTGAGGGGCGACACGCAGAGTGAGGAGGTGCTGCAATAAGCAGGAACGCCGACGCCCCATGGCCAGAGGGCTTCTTCCTGAAGGTGTCCGATCTATGGCAGCGGAGGTGGTTTTACGTCACGGCTCCCAGAGGCACAAAGTGGGTGGCTGCCCCCGACTTTTGTTCGGGCCCTCCGCCTCAACTAGCGTCATGGGCCAATGTAGGACGGGATTGGGGGCCTGCTAATGATGTACCAACATTGCAGAGCCGCATCCGGGAGCTTCTTGAGAGGGACATTAGCCTTGTCAGCGTAATTCAGGTAATGCTAGTCCGAAGGATGTTGCCGTGCAAACGCCGGCCTCTCCGGATGTGGGAGTTCAATCCGGAAGGTCCGCGGAATATTCTGCACTTCTTCGGCATGACGCTCGAAGGGATGTGTAAGTTATTCTTTGGATCACAAGTAAAGTGTCCGGACACCACCGAGGATGCGGGCCTGAGCTGCAACCGCCCAGATACCCGAGTAAGTAACCCAGAAACCGAACACTTCGTTTATATTTATCATAACATTATTCTGAAAACCCTCTGCGACCAGGAATGGCTCAGCTAGGCGAAGAGAATTAGGTGTCCGACGCCACTTCCCGAAGGCTCGCCTAGTCCCGCCATAGCCAAGATGCTTGGTCGTGTGCTAAGTCAAGTGCCCTCGGGGAAAGACGAAGGGAAGAACAGAGAAGCAGAACTTCACACATTGCGCATCCAAACCGGGGGAATTGCTACCTCCACGAAGGAGGATAGTCGGAGAGGGGAATCTAAGGTCTCCTCCCCTCAAGGGAAGAAGAGGTCCGCCTCCGAAGACTTGGAGACGGAGGTGCCCAGACAAGGGAAGAAAACCTCACCAGGGGGCCCTGCCCCGAAGGGCGTCCTCACCGCACCATGCCCGCAAACGGGCCAGCCCTTAGTCGAGCTGTAAGTTAATCGTAAATACAAACCTACTGCTTCCTCCTCCGAGAACAATAACCAGGATCCATTATTTGCAGTCTGGCTAGCAGCTCTTCTCGACAGAGTTCGTCTTCGAGGGATCTCCTTCCGGAGATGATGGATAGTGAAACCCCACCAACCTCTTCGCCTCATGGGGCGGGCGACCCCGAGGTGTCGTCACGGAGGAGTCCAGATTTGCCGAGGCCAGAGGCTAGTACTTCGGCCGCCCTAAGCCCGGAGCGTTTGGCTCTCACGGGGGGCGATAAGAAAGGTCCGGCACAGTTCGGCGACCGGCCGGACACGCTGACGGGCCTTTTGGAGCGAGCTGCTCTCTCGGAGGATCACCGTTCATTAATGAGCACGGTGCTTGGGAAGATTTCATCTGCCACAAGCGGGCTGAATGAAGCTTTTACGAGCCTGCTCAGAGGCTTTGAGGTATGTAATGAAATACGTAATTTTTTATTATGTCACACGCGCTAGGTGTGCTCCATATGGATAGTAGCCCCTGAGACTCTGGTTGCCCGCCCTAGGCGGCAAACGGAGGATCACATTGTTGAGGAATGATCGCATCGTATTTATGCGCAGGTGGCTAAGGATCCGGCAGCCGACCGGTCCGTTGAAGTCGCCGAACTGAGGAGGCAGATTGGAGTTATGGATGCCGATATCAGACTTGTGAACAAGCGGCTTGACGAGTCACAAAGTATGTGCTCTTCTTTCCTTATTTTTATAGGAAATATTAAGAAGAGCATAATGTTAATGTAATGGGTTAATTATCCTTTTGCCCTTAGTGGTGTCCATCTGCTCAGTTTTGCCCTCAGATGCAAATTGTGCTCAGTTTTGCCCCTAGTCCATGCGCACTGACTCGTTCTGTGAACTTTGGCATCTCCGTCAGGTCAACGTTTTGACTTGGCCCTTACAGGTGGGACCAGGCGGCAGAGGCAGCCAATTTTATTTAGACCGTTGCACGCGTGGCTTGCGGGACCCAGCAGCGAGCCGTTGAGCATAGAGCTGTTGTGGGTGTGGTATATTAGCGGGCGACAGCGGCGGTGACCACGGCGACAGAGAGCACGGCGCTGACCACGGCGAGAGAGCGAGAGCATGACGGCGGTGGGAAGCTAGCTGTGGAGGGTGTGACGGTGGGAAGCTAGCTGTGGAGAGATTTCGTTCGGCTCCGAGCTCCATGTCTTCCGCAAGCTCCCGCGCCACCTCGGGGATGCAGAGCCGGGTGCGTGTGGAGATGCCTGTCTTCGTCTGTCCGCGGTGCCGGGCGAGCGTTGATCGGAGGGTTTCTCACACACCGAGGAACCACAATCGTCCGTTCTACGTGTGCAGCAAGAATGGGGTAAGAATCGATGCAATTGCACCATTTTCGTGGTCGGGATCTTTCAGCAATCGGTTGATCTGTTCCGTTCATGCAGGTGACATGCTTCTTTCTTTGGGTCGATGCTCTGGCCAAGACTCTGATAAATGAACTGCAAGAAGAGCATGACGAATGGTTGCACATGCTGCCCCAAACCGCAGTGGCTGCAGCACAAGCTCCGGAAGAAGAGATGGAGGGCGAAGCACGCACTGATAGAGAGCTAGCTGTTGAGCTTAGGATGTTGAAGAAGAAGGTTAGTAAGCTTGAAGATCAAGCACTACCAATACCCATTTGCAAATATTTTTGGGCATTTGTAGGTATGGTAATCACACTGGTTGTAATGTTGAAAATGTATGGAAAGGCATGAATTATGGAGGAATTTGTAATCTTGAAATTGTATGAGAAATTAACCTAGTTTAAATGTTGGTCAAAGTTGTTTAAATGTTGAAAAAAAAGAGAAGAAGTGACCAACATTTAAATATGTTGAAAAAAGGAGAAGAAATGAAGAATTCAGAAACTTTTGATCAATGAAATGCAGCTAATGAATTATTCCAGAGCCAAACAATTAAGGTTAGAAATTTTTTGGAGCTGTTAAATATTTAATAACAATTTAAGTAATCCAATTCAAATACACCATGATTTAAATCAAAGACCAAAATGTCATGGAAAATGTGCCTCAGCTCTGGTAGATGTTTACAGCTAGTGCCAAAATAAATGAACATTTTTTAAGGGCATTACATTGAGTAGAAACTAATTTGTCTAAAAAATGAAGGGTGGAAAATGCACAAAAAATTGGTGCGGCTGGGGACTCAAACCCAAGACCGTGTGGGTTTGTGGTGTTTAGGGCTGCGTTGGTAACCGCTAGGACAGATGGCAAGAGTTTGACATGGGTAGGGAAGCAATGTATACATAGTGAGACTGTGAAATTTGTCAAAAAAATGAAGGGTGGAAAATGCACAAAAAATTGGTGCGGCTGGGGACTCGAACCCAAGACCGCGTGGGTTTGTGGTGTTTAGGGCTGCGCTGGTAACCACTAGGACAGATGGCAAGAGATTGACATGGGTAGGGAAGAAATGTATACATAGTGAGACTGTGAAATTTGTCAAAAAAAAATGTGAGACCGTGAATGTTTGCACACGCGTGAGAGTGGTTTTCCTTTGTTTTGCACTGAAATTTTGGAGGGTTGGAAGGTTGAAAACGTATGTTTGCACTGCCACGTGGTTTTGGTTAGAGTGGCACTTGGTTTAGTGTTAGAGTGGCACTTGGTTTAGGATTTAAACGGAATAAATTTGCATGTTAGTTCATGACTTATTTTTTTGAATAAAACGGAGGGCTTCTCACCCCCTCTTTTGAATGACAACCACAAGTTCTCGAGCTTCATGACTTGGTTTAGGGAAGAAATTATATGCTTGGGCACGGACATTTTTTAACACACATAATAAACCCTACTAAATAACTTAGATATGATGCAACACAAGTACCATTACAATAATAAGTTCACGGACAGTTCGCGGACACATGACGAAACATGACACGACACGACATAGAAAAGCAACAAATATAAAACGAAACAATCTTCATCTTGATCTCCTCCTTCCACTTTGGCACATACTCCTTCAACACCGTCTTCATCTTCACACCTCCTCCTCGCGTAAATGCGTAGGGAAGGGAGTGCATCCCGCTGGAGTGGGGAAGATGTTCTCGTGAGTTGGTGTAGATGTTGTAGACGGCGAAGAAGATGGCCTCGCAGCCGCACTCAAAAGACTTGGCCGAGGAGCTCAGGCAGGCCAAGCGGGTTGGTGAAGGTGACCGTGAGCAGTAGGAGGATGCCGCCATGTCACGAACCTCGTTGAGGGTGAACATCCTCGGCGAGCCCCGTGGGAGGTGGGCATAGCCGGCTCTGAGGAAGGCGCGGGTGAGTTCGACGGAACCCCTCCACCTTGAAAAAGCCCATACACGGAGCTCCCTCTCCACAAGCACGCCCGGTGGGTAGCACTGCTCCGGCACGACAGGCGGACGGCTGAAGGTCGGCCCGTTGAACTGCATGGTCTCGCTTGGGGAGGGCTCGGTCGATTGGGTGTTTGAAGTTGGAGAGAATGGATCAGATCTGGCTTATGGGTGGGAGAGGAAGATAGGCACCCCATTTATAGGCCTGTGGGTGGGAGAGGAAGAGAGAAAGGGTGAGAATGGTGCGTGTGAAAATCCGAACGCGTGTGTGTATCCGTTACGCTTTGCACTCTTAAATTTTTGCACAAAAACGATGCATGCATGGGGCGCGTGCGTGCATTTGAATCACTGCATAGCTCTTTGACCGGACGGTGCATCTGACTCGTTGAACCACCTAGCTGGCCTCGCTAGCCTAGCGCGCCTAGCATGCCTCGCTCGCCTCGCTCGCATGCATGCACGTCGCAGCCTCCCGTGCATGCAAACCCACGTCGCAGCCTATGCACATCGCCGCCTCCCATGCATGCATGCAAGGCCTGGAAAGGCTGAGACGGGCTATTTACTGCGGTCTCAGGCCTAGACAATGAGATGGCCCAACAGTCCATCCAAATACCCGATATTTGTTTTTAAAAAAGAATCTCCCAGCCAATCACATTGCATCTCGCGGATCGCCCCCTCCTCCCCACAGATTCCTTCTAGAAGGGTTAGATCGATGGCCCTTGTTCAGCGCTAGGGTTAGATGAATGGTCCTGGTTTAGCGCTAGGGTTAGCGGGGTTTGGGAGGGGTTTGGAGCAGTCAAAGCTATGTTTGACCAGATTTCAAATGAGCATAATAAATTAAATAAAAATCAGAAAAGTAAAAAGCCTGCACACATAGTCTTCTTATGTCATATACTAACGATTTAAGTTGATAAACAAGGTTTACATACATTTAAATGATAAGTTCATGTGTATTGTATGATATCTCGAGTATCTCAAACTCTTTTGTATGAAGTGAAGAGAAGTGTTTTGGGGAAATAAACATGAAAATTTCAAAAAACTCACCACAGCTTCATTTTAGAGTGACTAAGAAGGATCGAGGCTTAGTTTTTCATTTTGATGTTTTACACTTATTTAAATCTTGGTCAAAGTTAAGTTTGACCAGAATTCAAATGAGCAAAACAAATTTAAAAAAATAAAAAAAATGGAAAAACCAACGCACATAGTCCGTATATATAGAATATATGTTTAGGAAAGTTATTTGGCTGATTTAGACAAGGTCGAAAAAAACCTTGCTTAGAGATGAGGCCGTTTACCCTACCTTTTGACCCTCATTTTAGCACATTTTTCATGAAAATTTCAAAAACCTCACCACAGCTTCATTTAGGATTGACTAAGAAGGATCCAGGCTTAGTTCTTCATTTTGATGTTTTAGACTTGTTTAAATCTTGGTCTAATTTAGGTTTGACCAGAATTCAAATGAGCAAAACAAAATTCAAAAAAATCAAAAAAGGGAAAAACCATGTGCTCATTCAAACATCATCCAACAGATTTAACCATCATGTCAAACATAGTTCTAACATCATCCAATAGAAATACAACATTATTCATAATGTTTCATAATTATTCACATATAGCGTTCGGGCTTCTGTCTGTTCCTTGAGCTTCTTGCCATCACTTTGCTCCTTGTGCACCTTGTGCTCATTGCTTCTTCTCTTCTCCTCTTGGTTGTTGGTACCTTGTGCGTCTTCTTCAAACCTATCATAGAGCTGTTCAAAACATAAAGGGTAATGAGATCATGTCAAGTGACCCATAAATGTATAGTAGTATTTGACCCTTGCAAGATTTACATACCTAGCAGAACTCACAACAACAGAAGGTTGGTCACCATTTAGAGCCTCACTTGGATCATCATTTGGAGCCTCACTTGGATCACCAAGATCATCATTTGGAGCCTCACTTGGATCACCATGATCATCATTTGGAGCCTCACTTGGATCACCATGATCATCATTTGGAGCCTCACTTGGATCACCATGATCACTATTTGGAGCCTCACTTGGATCACCATGATCACTATTTGGAGCCTCACTTGGATCATCGTCAAAATCATGCGGCTGTTGACCATCATCATTTCGAACCTCGTCAAAATCCTCATCTGATGCAACCGGCTGCTGTCCATCATTTTCATCGAAGCCTTCATTGAAACTCTCTCCGAACGCTTGATCTAGTGTGTTATCACAATACTCACCGAAATGACCAGACCCACCACATCTTGTGCACTTACGCTTCCTCACTCCAAGTCCAGCTCCTTCACTGCGAGGTCTGATTCGACTATTCCTTGGTCTACCTGCTGCTCTCTTTAGAACTGGAGCGCAAAGCTTGAATCCAGGGTCCACCATGTCCCATTGTTGTTTTCCCTCCATAGCAGGCAAGGCATAAGCATATGTGGCTTTGAACCTTGCAACAGAGTAGTAATCATGCACATACTGCTGAATGTTCCCTGCTGGACCAGGGAGAGAAGTGATGAGAAACAAGGCATGAATGCATGGCAACCCAGTTATCTGTCATTGCCTACAACTGCAAGTTCTAGCTTCTAAATCCACCGGATATCTCCATTCCCTCTTCTCTTTATCCAAATATGATATCTCTGCTGTGGTACCCGAGCAAAGAGTCATGTTCATTTCAAGCTCGTTGTTTTACGCATCACTCATTCATCACGGCGGGGATGATAATGTAGCCCATGAATTTTGCCTCGGCTATTCCTGCATGATAATGAAATTTCTGCATGTATTCTATCCTTATCCTATCCAGCAAATCCACCACATAATGACCCTTTAGTTTCCGGATCGTTGAGTTGAAAGACTCTGCTAGATTATTGTGCACATAGTCAACTTTCCTCAGTTCACTGAATTGGCTTCTGGCCCATAACTTGGAGTGGTGTGTTTCCAAGTATTCTTTCACTTTGGGATTCATGTATAACTGCCTCAAGTGGTAGTTGTGCTTCTTCACACTGCAAGTCAAAGATGTTGGCCATAAATTGTCGGTATACACCTTTCCTTTGAATTTCTTCATGAAATTTGCAGCAAGGTGACGCATGCATTCCCTATGCTCTACTCCAGGGAACACATTGTCCACGGCCACTTCTAAACCTTTGCAGGCATCTGTATGAATGACCAACCCATTGGGATGTGCCATAGCCCGGCGCAGATTATGCAAAAACCAAGTCCAGCTCTCCTCAGACTCTGTCTCCAGCACACCGTAGGCAACTGGAAATACAAAACTGTGTGCATCAACTGCACAAGCAGCTACTAACTGTCCTTTAAACCTCCCTGTGAGAAAAGTGGCATCAATAGCCAAATAAGACCTGCAACCTGCCAAAAAACCCCGGCGACAAGCCTTAAAGCAGACAAAAACCCTCCTAAAGCATTCCTTGGTCTTTGTCACTCCCCTGAATGTGTACTCCACGGTGTGGTGATCAATATCTACAATACTACCTGGGCTTGTCCTCTCCACTTCACCTTTGAATGAATACAACAATTGAAAACTTTCCTGCCAGTTACCATAAATAGAATCCATAGCTTGTTGTTTACCATTGAACAACCTCATGTATGGTAAATCTATCTTGAATTTATCTTTGATGTTCTTCTGCAATTCCTTTGGACCCACTTGCTGGTTTTCTTTCACCCACTTCTTTACTTCTTCTGCCACCCATCTTGACTTGGCTCTACTGATTGTATCCTTCCTAAGGGTTGATTCCTGGCATGTGTGCTTAAAAGGGTTCACTTTGACCTGAACATCAGTGATATTTCGCATTTTAGATGCGAGCAACCTCCATGGACAACCCTCAGTCGGATAGTGCACTCTATAACGTACTTGATCGCTCTTGTCAACTTTAAAAGTACGTTCTACCTTGATGCAGTATGTCACAAGTGCATTTCTACACTCATTCATGGATGCAAAAACTGTACCTTCTTCCAAATTAGGGTTCAAAGGGTCCCATTCAACAGCTGCAAGGTCTTCGTCCTCACCCACCGCGTCATCATCCACACGGACCGCATTGTGAGCCTCATCTTGGTTATCGGCCGAGGTGCCGTCGTAAATTCCGAATAACATCAGAATATAGCTTCTCTTCATCAACCCCGGAATTGTAGTCATCATGCTCACTTCAAGGGGGACCCTACTGCTGTTGCCCACACTTGTCAAGCCACCACGTCGCCATGCACCAACTGAACTGTTCTGGCTAGAGATGCCATTACGACGACTTGGTTCTCCCCGAGATGTTGCACCCGTCATCCTAGGTCCAAATGCCTGCTCAAGCACATCAACTTGCAGCCTCACATGAAAATTATCTTTCTCTTTATGCCTAACAAACATGGTAGCTAGCTCTTCATCATTACTAACTGTCACCCATTTATTTTCCCCATCATAGTATTTGTATACCACTTCATCAAGCAAAACCCAAGAATATTGGCTACAAATTACCTCCCCAAATTGTCTGAAACTCCAATTACTAGCCATTGGCAACCGATAATCAAAACCTCCTTGGTATTTCTTCTGATCCTTTGCATCGAACGTGTACCGGTCCCTTCAATGTGTATCAAAAAGCAAACCGCAACTCCATCCTAACCGGCGAAAAACAGATACACAATCAGCACACTAATTGGGCAAACCTACTCGAATCGAGTGTTCAAATGCACAACTAAAGCTCAATCTAAACAGGAGGAGAGACTTACCCCTCGGGAACCCAGTCGTGGACGCGGCGGATCTCCGACCCGATGCCTGCCTCGCCAGGTACTCCAGGGTCACCGCTGCTCTCCATTTCGCCCTAGGGTTCTTCCTCCTAGTTCAAATAGCTCCAGCAGACCCCACCTTTGAGCGCTCCGGCCGGGCGCACGGAAGGAGGCCGCGCCGCGGGTCGAGCAGGTGGCGGGCGCCCCACCCATGGCATCGCAGGAAGGTGGCGGGCGTCGCAGGCAGCCGTGGAGCGTAGGCGCAGAAAGGTAGTGGTGGAGTAGGCATGTAGCTGGTGGCGGGGCAGGTCCTGGCCGCGGCGCAAGTGCCGCCGGCGGTGCAGGTCAGCCGGCCTGCGGGGAAGCGGATGGGCAGAGTGAGCTACGAATGATTTGGGGATTTAGTTGCACGGGCCTACATGTCAGCTCCGGACCCACGTCCACGCGGTCCCACGTGTAAGCTCTAGACCCACAACTTAACGCTGGCGGACGGAATGGACTCAAATATGGCCGTTTGGCCTCATCATAGTAGCTGTGCATGGACTAGGGGCAAAACTGAGCATAATTTGCATCTGAGGGCAAAACTGAGCACAGAGACACCACTGAGGGCAAAAGGATAATTAACCCTAATGTAATATGCTTGGGCTGTAGGCGGAGCTGCTGCCATAGAGGCCCTGAGGGTGGAACTCGCCCTAGCCAAGGGACAAGCCCGGGCTAGCAATGCGGCTGCCCTAAAGGCGGCCGAAGAGTTGAGAGCCGAACAGGCTTCTCATCGCCGAAGCGAAGGAAAAATAGCCGAGATGGCCGTGGAGCTGAAAAACTCCGCGGACCGGTATGATCTCCTTGAAAAAGAGAGTTAGGCTAATTCGGCTGACTTGAAGAAGGCCCTTGATGCGGCCAAGGAGACGCGTTCCGAAATTAGGGATGCGCGGGAGGAGCTTCGATAGGCCAGAGAAATCGTGGCTGGAAACCCCTACTTATTGTGGATGAAGTTCTTAGATCCGAAGTAAGCTCCTCTGGATCGACGCTGGAGCCCTGTAGACGCGTATGCGGATCTGGCGAAGAGTACGGCTATTTCGGCCAAGTTTTTCGAGGATCAAAAAGATAATGCAGTGAAAAGCTGTTCTGGTCGCAATTCAGTGCTCCGACGCGCCCGTTGCCATTGAGTGAGAGGATGGCTGCTGTGGCCGAGCTCCATAGGTTGTCTGGTCTTGCAATGAGGTCTGTAATTGACCATCTATGGCCAAAGGGGCCGAAGTCGGACAATTATTTTGGTTTAGTGCAACAATTTCTTGGTGCCGTATCGCGAATCGATGCCATGAAAAGGTCGGCGTGCATAGAGGGTGCACGGATGGCTCTTGCCCATGTTAAAGCATATTGGACAGATATGGAGGCCACCATCATTGCGACCCAGAATGCGGTGGGAAGCCAGGATCCAGCCGAGCACTACTTGGAGCAGGTAACAGAAGGTGCTCGTTTAATAGAGGCTCAGTGCCCGAAGAATGTCATGTTCGAGTGACAAATCGTTTCATTGTAAAAACGATTTTATTTTAATTATGGAGGCTATGTTTATACTTTTCGCCCGAAAGTGTTATTGTGCCTCCTGTGCGGCTGTTTGATGTATGTATGTAATCTAAAAGTTAGCAGTCGTTGGCTTCAGCCCCCACACATACAATGCGGGGGTGTTCGCGAGAATATGCGTAATCACACTTGATCCAACGTCTTGGTCCATTAAGGAGGTGATCGCACGTCGAACTAGGCAACCAGACTATATAGCTTTAACACTTTCACTTAGCCATAGGAGTTTGACGGTGGGGCTACTATGTAGCCCCTGGTACCTTTGCGTGCATCCGAATACGGGCTCGTGTGTACATGACCGGGAAAAGGTCCTTCATTAATGCGGAGGAATCCTAAAGATTCTGATGAGTCCTCGAGTGGTTGACCAGTCTCTCGCTATATCATGACTGTCAGTTTTTGGCTCTCTCTACTGAGGTGCTCATCCTGAATAACCAGGGCACAATCACAGTAGTGTTCTTTTGGCCGCCTTAGCCGATAAGAACGAAACGTAAGGCGGCAAACCCAGGAGCCAGGCAAACCCAACATTTGACCAAAGACATGATTCAGAACTGATGTATATAAGGCCAAACTCATGACGCCGAACACTCCCGAAGGTATTCGGACTTTAGAACATATACTGGGCTGAAGAACACCCTTTATTATGAACCCTGTATTTCCAGGTACGTGCATTAGTCTGTCGTGGAGAAATGCCAATAACGGTACTATCCCCTAGGGGTGTAGTACCCATGGGATGTGTAAGCAACAAGAGACAATAAAGAAGGTTTACACAGGGGCTTAATCTAAAGAGAAACCTTTGAGCGGGGCCTTGTTGCACGTCTGCGCCTTTGTCTCCGTTGTGCTGTGTCCTGGGAGGGTATCGCACGAATGATGTCTGTAAAAAGGAAAACTCATGTAGAAGAGTATGACATAAGCGTGCGAAGAGTTGACTATTATCAATGGATAGTAGAAGTGTAAGGCATTGGCCTGTTAATAAGGTCAAGCCAAGGTGGGCTTTATTGAATATTTGAAGCCCCTGGTGTCCTCTATGGGATTACATTTATAGCGCCCAGCTCAGGTTTATCTGGGCTGCTGGACTCGTCTAACCGTGTCCGTGGTCTTAACAACCGATCACGCGTTCTGATATTAGAGGCCGCTTAGTGTCCGGCTGCTAGAACCGTCACATACTCTTCCGCGCATAAGGAACACTCTGTATTTTCGTTAACGATGATGACGCCACATGGACCGGGAATCTTGAGTTTAAGGTAGGCGTAGTGCGGTACTGCGTTGAAGCGGGCGAAGGCCATTCTCCCGAGCAATGCATGATAACCACTTTGGAGGGGGGCGATGGTGAAGAGTAGTTATTTGCTTCTGAAGTTGTCTGGGGAACCTAGTACGAGGGAGCCCCTGCAGCGCGCTTCAATGCCTGGTATCACCCCTTCAAAGGTGGTGTTACTTTGGCTGATTCTGGATGGGTCTATCCCCATCCTGCGGACAGTGTCCTGGTATATTAGATTGAGACTACTGCCGCCATCCATGAGATCGCGAGTGAGATGGTATCCGTTGATCATTGGGTCGAGCACCAAGACAGCTGATCCTCCATGTCGCATACTAGTCGGTAGTCCCTGTGATCAAAGGTGATCGGGCGGGCCGACCAGTGGTTAAGTTTGGGGGCGACGGGCTCTATAGCGTATGCGTCTCTAAGCGCGTTTGCGCCTTCTCTTTGGTGTGTGAGCCGCATGGATCATGTTTACTGTTTTTACCTCTGGTGGGAATTTTTTCTATCCCCTAGTGTTCGGCTAGCGAGGCTCATCCTCGTCTTCACTTGGTGTTTCCCCTCCCTTGTGTTCGGCATTTAATTTGCCGGCCTGCTTAAAGACCAAGCATTCTCTGTGAGTGTGGTTCGCAGGTTTTTCGGGGGTGCCATGAATGTGGCATAGTCTGTCCAGGACTTTGTTCAGGCCGGACGGTCCCTCTTTGCTGCCTTTAAATGGCTTCTTTTGTTGACCGGGTCGAGAGCCCCTAAATCCGGCGTTGACCGTTGTGTTGTCCGAACTTTCTTCCTTGTTTCGACATTTGTTTTTATTGCGTCGTGGCTTCCCGTCGCCATCCCTGATTTCGGATGTGCCTGGGTCGCTGGTGTCTCTACGGGCCAACCAACTATCTTCACCCGCGCAAAAGCGGGTCATAAGGCTTGTTAAGGCTTCCATTGTCCTCGACTTTTCTTGGTCGAGGTGTCTGGCGAGCCACTCATCCCGAATACCGTGCTTGAAGGCCGCTAGGGCTTCGGCATCCGGACAATCAACAATTTGATTCTTCTTAGTGAGGAATCTATTCGAAAGCTTGCGGGCGGACTCTCTGGGCTGTTGAATTATGTGACTTAAATCGTCAGCGTCCGGAGGTCGGACATAGGTTCCTTGAAAATTGGCCCTGAAAGCATCCTCAAGTTCCTCCCAACTTTCGATTGAGTTTTCGGGGAGGCTTTTCAACCAGTGCTGAGCTGGTCCCTTCAACTTGAGGGGAAGCAGCCGAGGCTCCCACGAGATAGGAGAGTGCACCCCCCTGTAGGGCGCGCCCCCTGTCTTGTGGGCCCCTCGGGTGGCCACCGACGTACTTCTTCCTCCTATATATACCTACGTACCCCAAAACATCCAGGAGAAGGATGAAACACAATTTCCACCACCGTAACCTTCTGTATCCGCGAGATCCCATCTTGGAGCCTTCGCCGATGTTCTGCCGGAGGCGGAATCGACCACGGAGGGCCTCTACATCAACATCCTTGCCTCTCCGATGAATTGTGAGTAGTTTACCATAGATCTACGGGTCCATAGTTATTAGCTAGATGGCTTCTTCTCTCTTTTTGGATCTCAATACAATGATCTCCCCCTCTCTTGTGGAGATCTATTCGATGTAAACTCTTTTTTCGGTGTGTTTGTCGAGATCCGATGAATTGTGGGTTTATGATCAAGTTTATCTATGAATAATATTTGGATCTTCTCTGAATTCTTTTATGTATGATTGAGTTATGTTTGCAAGTCTCTTTGAATTATCAGTTTGGTTTGGCCTACTAGATTGATCTTTCTTGCCATGGGAGAAGTGCTTAGCTTTGGGTTCAATCTTGCGGGTCCTTACCCGAAAGGATGTAAAGGGTTGCAAGGCACGTATTGTATTGTTGCCATCGAGGATAACAAGATGGGGTTTATATCATATTGCTTGAGTTTATCCCTCTACATCATGTCATCTTGCTTAATGTGTTACTCGTTCTTATGAACTTAATACTCTAGATGCAGGCAGAGTCGATCGATGTGTGGAGTAATAGTAGTAGATGCAGGTGGAGTCGGTCTACTTGTTATGGACGTGATGCCTATATACATGATCATGCCTAGATAATCTCATAATTATTCGCTTTTCTATCAATTACTCGACAAGATTTTGTTCACCCACCGTAATACTTATGCTATCTTGATGAAGCCACTAGTGAAACCTATGGCCCCGGTCTATCTCTTATCATATTTGCTTTCAATCTACTTTTATTTGCATCTTTACTTTTTGCATCTATATTATAAAATACCAAAAATATATTTATCTTATCTTACTATCTTTATTAGATCTCACTTTCGCAAGTGGCCTTGAAGGGATTGACAACCCCTTTATTGCGTTGGTTGCGAGTTCTTTGTTTGTTTGTGTAGGTGCGTGGGACTTTTGAGGAGCCTCCTACTGGATTGATACCTTGGTTCCCAAAAACTGAGGGAAATACTTACGCTACTATTGCTGCATCACCCTCTCCTCTTCGAGGAAAACCAGCGCAAGCTCAAGACGTATCAAGAAGGATTTCTGGCGCCGTTGCCGGGGAGGTCTTCGCTCAAGTCAAGACATACCAAGTACCCATCACAAACCCATCTCCTTTGCATTTACATTATTTGCCATTTGCCTCTCGTTTTCCTCTCCCCCACTTCACCCTTGTCGTTATCACTAGTCCTCCTATCCTTATTCTCACTCCCGAACAAGAAATTCTCAATTTTAAGCAAAGGGAGGGATAAAATTTAAAAGATGCCTGTCATAGAATTTGCAATGCTCAATGTAAATCTTCTAGAAAGCTTTCCACTTCCGTTCTTCTCCGCAATTTTTATGTAGGCACTACTTCTTGGAATAGATGTGTTCTTGATATTGCTACCGGAGGTGATTTCTTAAGTAGCCATACGTTTGATGCTTATAATGCTATGTTAGATTTGTTTGGCCCACCACCTCTTTTGGTCAATGGAATCGTTCTAACTTTAGAACACATTATGCAACGGCTTGAGATTATTGAAAATAAGATTGCCACTATTGAGTTGATTGAAAATTTGGATAAAAATATTCATAATCACATTACCCAATTTGGATCTAGGGTTGGAGTTACTTTGAAAAATCTTAAAGAAAAAGAACCTATAGTTAATGAGAAAATAGATCTAGACTCTGCTAGAATCGGTAAACTTGAGGATATCATGACAAACTTAGGTTCCGCATTTCCCCCCATGAAAAACACTCCAAAAACCCCTATTAAAACTGCCAAGTTTATTTATGTTCCTAAAAATAAGGGTGAATCTTCAAGTAAGGGAGACGCGGATCTCAAATCCATAAGTGTTCATCCCAATTGTCTCTGTATTGTTAAGGAACCTTTTGCTACCAATGAATTTCTTGAATTTTTGCCTAAAGGTTCAGCTATTGCTAAAAAGGGAGAAATCCCTAGAGATCACAAGCGTGCTACTTATGAATTTAGTGTCAAAGATGGCACTGGTTAGATCTATCTTCGCTTTTATGCCTAGCTAGGGGCGTTAAATGATAACGCTAGTTGGGAGGCAACCCAATTTTCTTTATTTTTTGTTTTTGCTCCTGTTTAGTAATAAATTTTGCATCTACCTTCTGTTTAGATGTGTTTTAATCTTTTAATTAGTGTTTGTGCCAAGTAGAACCTATAGGATAACCTATGATGATAGTTGATTTGATTCTGCTGAAAAACAGAAACTTTGCACGCAGGAATATAATTTTGTTAAATCACAGGAACGTGATTTTGCGTTGATTCTTTTTTATGCTGATCAATAAACAAATTTTCCAGGACTTCCTATTTTGGTAGGATTTTTAGAGTTCCATAAGTTTTCGTTAGTTACAGATTGCTACAGACTGTTCTATTTTTGACAGATTCTGTTTTTCGTGTGTTGTTTGCTTATTTTGATGCATCTATGGCTAGTAAAATAGTTTATAAACCATAGAGAAGTTGGAATACAGTAGGTTTAACACCAAAATAAATAAGGAATGAGTTCATTACACTACCTTATGTGGTGGTTTTGTTTTCTTTCACTAACGGAGCTTATAAGATTTCCTGTTGAGTTTTGTGTTGTGAAGTTTTCAAGTTTTGGGTAAAGCTTTTATGGACTATGGAATAAAGGGTGGCAAGAGCCTAAGCTTGGGGATGCCCATGGCACCCCAAGATATTCAAAGATAGCCAAAAGCCTAAGCTTGGGGATGCCCCGGGAAGGCATCCCCTCTTTCGTCTTCGTTCATTGGTAACTTTACTTGGAGGTATATTTTTATTCGCCACATGATATGTGTTTTGCTTGGAGCGTCGTGTATTATATTAGTTTTTGATTTTTAGTTTACCACAATCATACTTGCTGTACACACCTTTTGGGACAAGCCTATTTGATTAGAATTTGCTAGAATACTCTATTGATTCACTTATATCTTTTGAGCTTGATAGTTTTTGCTCTAGTGCTTCACTTATATCTTTTAGAGCACGCTGGTGTCTTAATTTGAAGAAATTTCTAGTCTCTCATGCTTCACTTATATTATTTTGAGAGTCTTTTAGAACAGCATGGTATTTGCTATGGTCATAAAGTTGGTCCTAGAATGATGAGCATCCAAGTTGGTTATAATAAAAACTATCATAGAAAGTGAATTGGATGCTATGATCAATTTGATGCTTGATAATTGTTTTGAGATATGGAGGTAGTGATATTAAAGTTATGCTAGTTGGGTGATTATGAACTTAAAGAATGCTTGTGTTGAACTTTGTGATTCCCGTAGCATGCACGTATGGTGAACCGCTTTGTGATGAAGTTGGAGCGCAATTTTATTTATTGAGTGCCTTCCTTATGAGTAGCGGTCGGGGACGAGCGATGGTCTTTTCCTACCAATCTATCCCCCTAGGAGCATGCACGTAGTGCTTTGGTTTTTGATAACTTCTAAATTTTTGCAATAAGTGCATGAGTTCTTTTGACTAATGTTGAGTCCATGGATTATACACACCCTTTCACCCTTCCATCATTGCTAGCCTCTCTTGTACCATGCAACTTTCGCCGGTACCATACACCCACCGTTTACCTTCCTCAAAACAGCCACCATACCTACCTATTATGGCATTTCCATAGCCATTCCGAGATATATTGCCATGCAACTTTCCACTGTTCCGTTCATATGAGACACATTACTTTTGTCATATTGCTCTTTGCATGATCATGTAGTTGACATTGTATTTGTGGCAAGGCCACCTTCATAATTTTCATACATGTCACTCTTGATTCATTGCATATCCCGGTACACTGCCGGAGGCATTCATATAGATTCATACCTTGTTCTAGCTTTGAGGGTTAAATCCATAAAAGTGTGATGATCTTCATTATTAGAGCATTGTCCTAGTGAGGAAAGGATGATGAAGACTATGATTCCCCCACAAGTCGGGATGAGACTTCGGACTTTGCAAAAAAAAAAGAAAAAAAAAGAGAAAGGCCAAAAAGAAAAAAAGGGGCCAAAGAAAAAAGAGGGAAAAAAAGAAAAGAAAAAAAAGAGAGAAAAAGAGAGAAGGGACAATGCTACTATCTCTTTTTCCACACTTGTGCTTCAAAGTAGCACCATGATCTTCATGATAGAGAGTCTCATATGTTGTCACTTTCTTATACTAGTGGGAATTTTTCATTATAGAACTTGGCTTGTATATTCCAATGATGGGCTTCCTCAAAAATGCCCTAGGTCTTGTGAGCAAGCGAGTTGGATGCACACCCACTTAGTTTCTTTTGTTGAGCTTTCATATATTTATAGCTCTCGTGCATCTGTTGCATGGCAATCCCTACTCACTCACATTGATATCTATTAATGGGCATCTCCATAGCCGTTGATCGCCTAGTTGATGTGAGACTATCTTCTCCTTTTGTCTTCTCCACAACCACCATTCTATTCCACATATAGTGCTATGTCCATGGCTCACGCTCATGTATTGCGTGAAAGTTGAAAGAGTTTGAGATTATTAAAGTATGAAACAATTGCTTGGCTTGCCATCGGGGTTGTGCATGATTAAATACTTTGTGTGATGAAGATAGAGCAACAGCCAGACTATATGATTTTGTAGGGATAACTTTCTTTGGCCATGTTATTTTGAGAAGACATGATTACTTTGATTAGTATGCTTGAAGTGTTACTATTTCTTTTATAAATATGAACTTTTATTTTGTATCATTTGGATCTAAACATTCATGCCACAATAAAGAGAATTACATTGAGAATTATGCTAGGTAGCATTCCACATCAAAAATTTCTTTTTTTATCATTTACATACTCGAGGACAAGCAGGAATTAAGCTTGGGGATGCTTGATACGTCTCCAACGTATCTATAATTTTTGATTGTTCCATTCTATTATATTACCCCTTTTGGATGTTTATGGGCTTTATTTTACACATTTATATCATTTTTGGGACTAACCTACTAACCGGAGGCCCAGCCCGTATTGCTGTTTTTTTTGCCTATTTCAGTATTTCGAAGAAAAGGAATATCAAACGGAGTCCAAACGGAATGAAACCTTCGGGAGCGTGATTTTTGGAACGAACGTGATCCAGTGGACTTGGAGTGCAAGTCAAGAAGCAGCCGAGGCTCCCACGAGATTGGAGGGCGCCCCCCTCCCCCGTAGGTTTATGATCAAGTTTATCTATGAATAATATCTGAATCTTCTCTGAAGTCTTTTATGTATGATTGAGTTATCTTTGCAAGTCTGTTTGAATTATCAGTTTGGTTTGGCCTACTAGATTGATCTTTCTTGCCATGGGAGAAGTGCTTAGCTTTGGGTTCAATCTTGCGGTGTCCTTACCCAGTGACAGAAAGGGTTGCAAGGCACGTATTGTATTGTTGCCATTGAGGATAACAAGATGGGGTTTATATCATATTGCTTGAGTTTATCCCTCTACATCATGTCATCTTGCTTAATGCGTTACTCTGTTCTTATGAACTTAATACTCTAGATGCATGGAGGAGTCGGTCGATGTGTGGAGTAATAGTAGTAGATGCAGGCAGGAGTCGGTCTACTTGTTATGGACGTGATGCCTATATACATGATCATGCCTAGATAATCTAATAATTATTCACTTTTCTATCAATTGCTCGATAGTAATTTGTTCACCCACCGTAATACTTATGCTATCTTGAGAGAAGCCACTAGTGAAACCTATGGCCCCCGGGTCTATCTCTTATCATATTTGCTTTCAATCTACTTTTATTTGCATCATTACTTTTTGCATCTATATTATAAAATACCAAAAATATATTTATCTTATCTTACTATCTTTATTAGATCTCACTTTCGCAAGTGGCCTTGAAGGGATTGACAACCCCTTTATTGCGTTGGTTGCGAGTTCTTTGTTTGTTTGTGTAGGTGCGTGGGACTTTTGAGGAGCCTCCTACTGGATTGATACCTTGGTTCTCAAAAACTGAGGGAAATACTTACGCTACTATTGCTGCATCACCCTCTCCTCTTCGAGGAAAACCAACGCAAGCTCAAGACGTAGCAATGGCCGACCGAATTGGCCCCCAGTGCGAAGCCGCCGAACACGAAGATCTATCCGGGGAGAAAAGTCTCACCCTGGACCGTGTTGTTGTTGATGATTGAAGGAGCCATCGAGCCTTGCAGCAACGACACAGAGGAACTCTCAATGAAATCACCAATGTCGGTGTCAAAACCGGCGGATCTCGGTAGGGGGTCCCGATCTGTGTGTCTAAGGCTAATGGTAATAGGAGGCAAGGGACACGATGTTTTACCCAGGTTTGGGCCCTCTCGATGGATGTAAAACCCTACTTCCTGCTTGATTGATCTTGCTGATATGAGTATTACAAGAGTTGATCTACACGAGATCGTAGAGGCTAAACCCTAGAAGCTAGCCTATGATGATTATGATTGTCCCTCTATGGACTAAACCCTCCGGTTTATATAGGCACCGGAGGGGGCTAGGGTTTACACAGAGTTGGTTACAAAGAAGGAGATCTAATATCCGGATCGCCAAGCTTGTCTTCCACGCAAAGGAGAGTCCCATCCGGACACGGGATGAAGTCTTGAGTCTTGTATCTTCATGGTCCATCAGTCTGGCCAAAGTATATAGTCCGATTGTCCGGATACCCCCTAATCCAAGAGTCCCTCAGCGGCGCCCCCTTTTTCCTTCTCCTCCTCTCTCCCTTCCTTCCCTTCTCCTACTCCAACCACCTCCCTTCCTTACTTCCCCGGTGGGAGTAGGACTCCGCCCTTGGCGTGCCCTCCTTGGCCAACCGCCTCTCCCCCCTTGCTCCTTTATATACGGGGGCAGGGGGCACCTCTAGACACACAAGGTTATCAGTTGATCTCTCCCAGCCGTGTGTGGTGCCCCCCTCCACCATATTCCACCTCGGTTATATCGTAGCGGTGCTTAGGCAAAGCCCTGCGTCGGTAGCAACATCATCACCGTCATCACGCCGTCGTGCTGACGAAACTCTCCCGTGAAGCTCTGCTGGATCGGAGTTCGCGGGATGTCATCGAGCTGAACGTGTGCTAAACTCGGAGGTGCCGTACGTTCGGTACTTGGATTGGTCGGATCGTGAAGACGTACGACTACATCAACCGTGTTGTGCTAACGCTTCTGCTTTCGGTCTATGAGGGTAAGTGGACAACACTCTCCCCTCTCGTTGCTATGCATCACCAGGATCTTGCGTGTGCGTAGGATTTTTTTTTTGAAATTACTACATTCCCCAACAAAAACCACATCTATACAGAGGCTAGATGAATTATTTATTACTAAACAGGAGCAAAAAGCAAAGAACAAAAGTAAAAGTGGGTTGCCTCCCAACAAGCGCTAACGTTTAATGCCCCTAGCTAGGCATGATGATTTCAATGATGCTCACGTAAAAGATAAGAATTGAAACATAAAGAGAGCATCATGAAGAATATGACTAGCACATTTAAGTCATGACCTCTCCAAATCCACTTTCATAATTATCACAATAAGATTCAACATCCTGCAAAATAGTGGGATCATTACTTCCTA
The DNA here is from genome assembly GCA_021437245.1 of Aegilops speltoides. Taxonomy (NCBI): domain Eukaryota; kingdom Viridiplantae; phylum Streptophyta; class Magnoliopsida; order Poales; family Poaceae; genus Aegilops; species Aegilops speltoides. The sequence goes on from CM038141.1 coordinate 134,186,346, forward strand.
AAGTTCACACTCTTCCAAACCCACTTTCATCAACATAACCATCATAAATAGGAGGCATGCTATCATCATAATAAATTTGCTCATCAAAACTTGGGAGGCTAAAAATATCATCTTCATTAAACGTAGCATCCCCAAGCTTGGGACAAACATCAATTGCAGCAAATATATTCTCAAACATGTCATTCTCATCAAACATAGCATCCCCAAGCTTGGGCCTTTTCATATCATAAGCATAATCACTCTCATCATTAATAGTACGGATAGCACCAATAGTATAGCAATTATCATCATCACAATGAGTAATAGTAGCGACATCATTTGAGAGGGAGACCTTTCTACCCTTGCTTCTCCGTCTTTTCTTTTTCTTCTTCACATCATGTGCGGGTTTAACCCACTTTTTTGAGCTCCTTATTAATGAGATTGGTCGAATAGAAAGCTCCTCCTCGCTATCAGATTCATCATAAGAAATAATAGGAGGATATTGGGAAGTCTCTTCCCTTTAATTAGTATTCTCTTCATCTTCTATTTGATTTCTTTTCTTTATGTAATTGGCAATATAAGGATTTTCAATGCAATTCACCGCACATTACATAAAAATTTCTTCTAGATCAAAATCAAGAACTTTATCAGGGACAAATTCTGGAAGATCCTTAGTTATACGTTTCATTTCTTCATAACCCACAAGCAAACTAAGTTCATTATGATGTGCAAGGGAAATCAAGTCATCACAATTTTTGGACAAGATACGATCATGAAACAATTTGCATTGGGGATTTAAATGATCACCTTCATTGCAAAGTTCACAAGTATGGGAAAGAAATTTTAAATTTTTAGCACAAACATCTAGCCTTTCTTGCAACCATATGGTTTCTAAATACTTATGCCTTTTGCAAAATCTATCTTCCCTATTTGGTGTGTACTTGCAAACTCTATGCACTCCACAAGAATTGACATGCTTATAAGAGACATTTTCATCATGACTAGTGCAATCATCATTAGTACCATAGATATTCAAAGAGTTCATACTAACAACATTACAATCATGCTCCTCATTGAAAGTTTTAGTGCCAAATTTTTTTATCGACTTCTTCTTCTAGCACTTGAGCACAATTTTCCTTCCCGTCATTCTCACAAAAGATATTAAAAAGATGAAGCATATGAGGCAAACTCAATTCCATTTTTTGTAGTTTCATTTTATAAACTAAACTAGTGATAAAACAAGAAACTAACAGATTCGATTGCAAGATCTAAAGATATACCTTCAAGCACTCACCTCCCCGGCAACGGCGCCAGAAAAGAGCTTGATGTGTACTATGCAACCTTCTCCTTGTAGACGTTGTTGGGCCTCCAAGTGCAGAGGTTTGTAGGGCAGTAGCAAATTTCCCTCAAGTGGATGATCTAAGGTTTATCAATCCGTGGGAGGCGTAGGATGAAGATGGTCTCTCTCAAACAACCCTGCAACCAAATAACAAAGAGTCTCTTGTGTCCCCAACACACCCAATACAATGGTAAATTGTATAGGTGCACTAGTTCGGCGAAGATATGGTGATACGAGTGCAATATGGATGGTAGATATAGGTTTTTGTAATCTGAAAATATAAAAACAGCAAGGTAACAAGTGGTAAAAGGGAGCGTAAATGGTATTGCAATGATAGGAAACAAGGCCTAGGGTTCATACTTTCACTAGTGCAAGTTCTCTCAACAATAATAACATAATTAGATCATATAACTATCCCTCAACATGCAACAAAGAGTCCCTCCAAAGTCACTAATAGCAGAGAACAAACGAAGAGATTATGGTAGGGTACGAAACCACCTCAAAGCTATTCTTTCTGATCGATCTATTCAAGAGTCTATAGTAAAATAACACGAAGCTATCTTTCCATTCAATCTATCCTAGAGTTTGTACTAGAATACACCTTAAGATACAAATCAACCAAAACCCTAATGTCACCTAGATACTCCAATGTCCCTCAAGTATCTGTGGGTATGATTATACGATATGCATTGCACAATCCCAGATTCATCTATTCAAACCAACACAAAGTACTTCAAAGAGTGCCCCAAAGTGTGCCGGAACAGGGTCCTGATTGGTTTTTGGTGGCTACAGAGGCTTGCGGCGGTGGAACTCCCGATCTATTATGCTCTTCGATGTTTTTAGGGTATATGGATATTTATAGGTGAAGGAAGTCAGTCATGGGAGCCACGAGGGGCCCACCAGGGTGGGGGCGCATCCTGGACCCTCGTGGCCTCCTCGAAGCTTCCCTGACGTCTACTCCAAGTCTCCTGGATTGCTTCCATTCCAAAATAACTCTCCCGAAGGTTTCATTCCGTTTGGACTCCGTTTGATATTCCTTTTCTTCGAAACACTGAAATAGGCAAAAAACAGCAATTCGGGTTGGGCCTCTGGTTAGTAGGTTAGTCCCAAAAATGATATAAAAGTGTAAAGTAAAGCCCATAAACATCCAAAACAGGCAATATGATAGCATGGAACAATCAAAAATTATAGATATGTTGGAGACGTACCAAGCATCCCCAAGCTTAATTCCTGCTCGTCCTTGAGTAGGTAAATGATAAAAACTGAATTTTTGATGTGGAATGCTACCTAGCATATTTCTCAATGTAATTTTCTTTATTGTGGCATGAATGTTCAGATCCAAATGATTCAAGATAAAAGTTCATATTGACATAAGAATAGTAATACTTCAAGCATACTAACAAAGTAATCATGTCTTCTCAAAATAACATGGCCAAAGAAAGTTATCCCTACAAAATCATATAGTATGGCTATGCTCTATCTTCATCACACAAAATATTTAAATCATGCACAACCCCGGTTTTAGCCAAGCAATTGTTTCATACTTTAGTATTTTCAAACTTTTTCAATCCTCATGCAATACATGAGCGTGAGCCATGGACATAGCACTATATGTGGAATAGAATGGTGGTTGTGGAGAAGACAAAAAAGGAGAAGATAGTCTCACATCAACTAGGCGTATCAACGGGCTATGGAGATGCCCATTAATAGATATCAATGTGAGTGAGTAGGGATTGCCATGCAACGGATGCACTAGAGCTATAAATATATAAAAGCTCAACAAAAGAAACTAAGTGGATGTGCATCCAACTTGCTTGCTCACGAAGATCTAGGGCATTTTGAGGAAGCCCATCATTGGTATATACAAGCCAAGTTCTATAATGTAAAATTCCCACTAGTATATGAAAGTGACAACATAGAAGACTCTCTATCATGAAGATCATGGTGCTACTTGAAGCACAAGTGTGGTAAAAGGATAGTAACATTTTCCCTTCTCTCTTTTTCTCTCATTTTTTATTCTCGTGGGCTTCTGTGGCCTCCCCTTTTTTTAAAGTCTGGAGTCTCATCCCGACTTGTGGGGGAATGATAGTCTCCATCATCCTTTCCTCACTTGGGACAAAGCTCTAATAATGAAGATCATCACCCTTTTATTTACTTTACAACTCAAGAATTACAACTCAATACTTAGAACCAATATGACTCTATGTGGATCCCTCCGGTGGTGTACCGGGATATGTAATGAATCAAGAGTGACATGTATGAAAGAATTATCAAGGTGGCTTTGCCACGATGTCAACTACATGATCATGCAAAAGCAATATGAAAATGATGGAGCGTGTCATAATAAATGGAATGATGTAAAGTTGCATGGCAATATATCTCAGAATGGCTATGGAAATGCCATAATAGGTAGGTATGGTGGCTGTTTTGAGGCAGGTATAAGGTGGGTGTATGGTACCGGCGAAAGTTGCACAGTACAAGAGAGGCTAGCAATGGTGGAAGGGTGACAGTGCTTATAATCCATGGACTCAACATTAGTCATAAAGAACTCATATACTTATTGCAAAAATCTACAAGTAATCAAAACAAAGTACTACACGCATGCTCCTAGGGGAAGGTTTGGTAGGATTTAACCATTGCGCGATCCCGACCTCCACACATAAGGAACACAATCAATAAATAAATCATGCTCCAACTTCATCACATAACGGTTCACCATACGTGCATGCTACGGGAATCACAAACTTTCAACACAAGTATTCTTCAAATTCATAATTACACAACTAGCATGACTCTAATATGACCACCTTTATATCTCAAAACAATTATCAAGCATCAAATTGATCATAGCATCCAATTCACTTTCTATGATAGTTTTTATTATACCCAACTTGGATGCCATCATAATAGGACCAATTTTGTAACCATAGAAAATACCATGCTTTTCTAAAAGACTCTCAAAATAATATAAGTGAAGCATGAGAGATCAATAATTTTGACAAAATAAAACCACCGCCGTGCTCTAAAAATATATAAGTGAAGCACTAGAGCAATTATCTAGCTCAAAAGATATACGTGAAGCACATAGAGTATTCTAATAAATTCCGAATCATGTGTGTCTCTCCCAAAAGGTGTGTACAACATGGATGATTGTGGTAAACTAAAAAGCAAAGACTCATATCATACAAGACGCTCCAAGCAAAACACATATCATGTGGTGAATAAAAATATAGCTCCAAGTAAAGTTATCGATAGACGAAGACGAAAGAGGGGATGATTTCCGGGGCATCCCCAAGCTTAGGCTCTTGGTTGTCCTTGAATATTACCTTGGGGTGCCTTGGGCATCCCCAAGCTTAGGCTCTTTCCACTCCTTATTCCATAGTCCATCAAAACTTTACCCAAAACTTGAAAACTTCACAACACAAAACTCAACAGAAAACTCGTAACCTCCGTTAGTATAAGAAAATAAAACCACCACTTAGGTACTGTTGTGAACTCATTCTAAATTCATATTGGTGTAATATCTACTGTATTCCAACTTCTCTATAGTTCATACCCTCTGATACTACTCATAGATTCATCAAAATAAGCAAACAACACAATGAAAACAGAATCTGTCAAAAACAGAACAGTCTGTAGTAATCTGTATCATTAGAGTACTTCTATAACTCCAAAAATTCTGAAATAATATGGTGGACGTGAGGAATTTGTCTATTAATCATCTTCAAAAAGAATCAACCTAAAATCACTCTCCAGTAAAACATGGCAGCTAATCTTGTGAGCGCTAAAGTTTCTGTTTTTTTACAGCAAGATCATAAAGACTTCACCCAAGTCTTCTCAAAGGTTCTACTTGGCACAAACACTAGTTAAAACATAAAACTGAAGGAAATATGCCCTAGAGGCGATAATAAAGTTATTATTTATTTCCTCATATCATGATAAATGTTTATTATTCATGCTAGAATTGTATTAACCAGAAACGTAATACATGTGTGAATACATAGACAAACATAGTGTTACTAGTATGCCTCTACTTGACTAGCTCGTTAATCAAAGATGGTTAAGTTTCCTAACTATTGACATGAGTTGTCATTTAATTACCAGGATGACATCATTAGGAGAATGATGTGACTGACTTGAGCCATTCCGTTAGCTTAGCACTTGATCGTTTAGTATGTTGCTATTGCTTTCTTCATGACTTATACATGTTCCTATGACTATGAGATTATGCAACTCCTGATTACTGGAGGAACACTTTGTGTGCTACCAAACGTCACAACATAACTGGGTGATTATAAAGGTGCTCTACAGGTGTCTCTGAAGGTACTTGTTGAGTTGGCGTGTTTCGAGATTATGATTTGTCACTTCAATTGTCAAAGAGGTATCTCTGGGCCCTATCGGTAATACACATCACTATAAGCCTTGCAAGCAATGTGACTAATGAGTTAGTTGCGGGATGACACATTACATAACAAGTAGAGAGACTTGCTGATAACGAGATTTAACTAGGTATTGAGATACCGACGATCTAATCTCGGGCAAGTAACATACCGATGACAAAGGGAACAACATATGTTGTTATGCGGTTTGACCGATAAAGATCTTCATAGAATATGTGGGAGCCAATATGAGCATCCAGGTTCCGCTATTGGTTATTGATAGGAGACGTGTCTCGGTCATGTCTACATAGTTCTCGAACCCGTAGGGTCCGCACGCTTAAAGTTTGGTGACGATCGGTATTATGAGTTTTTGTGTTTTGATGTACTGAAGGTAGTTCGGAGTCCCAGATATGATCACGGACATGACGAGGAGTCTCTTAATGGTCGAGACGTAAAGATCAATATATTGGATGACTATTTTCGGACACCAGAAGTGTTTTGGGAGGTTTCGGACATTTACCGGAATACCGGGGTGTTACGGGAACCCCCCGGGGAGTATATTGGGCCTAATGGGCCTTAGTGAGAGAAGAGGAGGGGCGGCAAGGGCAGCTGCACGCCCCCTCCCCCTCTAGTTTGAATTGGGCAAGGAGGGGGGGGGGGGCGGTGGCCCCCTTTTTCCTTCTCCTCCTCTCTCCCTTCTTTCCCTTCTCCTACTCCAGCAAGGAAAGGAGGAGTCCTACTCCCAGTGGGAGTAGGACTCCCCCCTTGGCGCGCCCTCCTTGGCCGGCCGCCTCTCCCCCCTTGCTCCTTTATATACGGGGGCAGGGGGGCACCTCTAGACACACAAGTTGATCAGTTGATCTCTCCCAACCGTGTGCGATGGCCCCGTCCACCATTTTCCACCTCGGTTATATCATAGTTGTGCTTAGGCAAGCCCTGCATCGGTAGAAACATCATCACCGTCATCACAACGTCATGCTGATGAAACTCTCCGGTGAAGCTCTACTGGATCGGAGTTCGCGGGACGTCATCGAGCTAAACATGTGCTGAACTCGGAGGTTCCGTACGTTCGGTACTTGGATCGGTCGGATCGTGAAGACGTACGACTACATCAACTGTGTTGTGCTAACGCTTCCGCTTTCGGTCTACGAGGGTACGTGACAACACTCTCCCCTCTCGTTGCTATGCATCACCATGATCTTGCATGTGCATAGGATTTTTTTTCTGAAATTACTACGTTCCCTAGCAGTGGCATCTGGGCCTGGTTTATGCGTAGATGTTATATGCACGAGTAGAACACAAGTGAGTTGTGGGCGATACAAGTCATACTGCTTACCAGCATGTCATACTTTGGTTCGGCGGTATTGTTGGATGAAGCCGCCTGGACTGACATTACACGTACGCTTACGTGAGACTGGTTCTACCAACGTGCTTTGCTCATAGGTGGCTGGCGGGTGTCAGTTTCTCCAACTTTTGTTGAACCAAGTGTGGCTACGCCCGGTCCTTGAGAAGGTTAAAACAACACTAACTTGACTAAATATCGTTGTGGTTTTGATGCGCAGGTAAGAACGGTTCTTGCTCAGCCTGTAGCAACCACGTAAAACATGCAACAACAAAGTAGAGGACGTCTAACTTGTTTTTGCAGGGCATGTTGTGATGTGATGTGGTCAAGACATGATGCTAAATTTTATTGTATGAGATGATCATGTTTTGTAATAGAGTTATTGGCAACTGGCAGGAGCCATATGGTTGTCTCTTTATTGTATGCAATGCAATCGCCCTATAATTGCTTTACTTTATCACTAAGCGGTAGCGATAGTCGTAGAAGCAATAGTTGGCGAGACGACAACGATGCTACGATGGGGATCAAGGTGTCGCGCTGGTGACAATGATGACCATGACGGTGCTTCGGAGACGGCGATCACAAGCACAAGATGATGATGGCCATATCATATCACTTATATTGATTGCATGTGATGCTTATCCTTTATGTATCTTATTTTGCTTTGATTGACGGTAGCATTATAAGATGATCTCTCACTAAATTTCAAGATAAAAGTGTTCTCTCTGAGTATGCACCACTGCCAAAGTTCGTCGTGCCGAGACACCACGTGATGATCGGGTGTGATAAGCTCTACGTTCATCTACAACGGGTGCAAGCCAGTTTTGTTGGGGAACGTAGTAATTTCAAAAAATTTCCTACGCGCATGCAAGATCATGGTGATGATATAGCAACGAGAGGGGAGAGTGTTCGTCCACGTACCCTCGTAGACCGTAAGCGGAAGCGTTATGACAACGCGGTTGATGTAGTCGACGCCTTCACGATCCGACCGATCCAAGCACCGAACGTCGGCACCTCCGAGTTCTGCACACGCTCAGCTCGATGACGATCTCCGCCTCCGATCCAGCCGAGCTCCGAGATGAGTTCCACAAGTCGACGGGCGGCGTGGTGACGATGATGATGTTCTACGCGCGCAGGCTTCGCCTAAACTCATGACGATATGACCGAGGTGGAATATGGTGGAAGGGGGCACCGCACACGGCTAAGGAACGATCCGTAGATCAACTTGTGTGTCTATGGGGTGCCCCTGCCCCCGTATATAAAGGAGGGAGGGAGGAGGAGGCCGGCCCTAGGAGGGGCGCGCCATGGGGAGTCCTACTCCCACCGGGAGTAGGATTCCCCCTTTCCTAGTCCAACTAGGGGTCCTTCCATGTAGTAGGAGTAGGAGACTAGGAAGGGGAAGAGAGAAGGGAAGGAAGGAGGGGTGCGGCCCCTCCCCCTAGTCCAATTCGGACTAGGCCTTGGGGGGCGCGCCTGCCCTAGGCAGCCCTCTCTCTTTCCGCAGGCCCAATAAGGCCCAATACTTCTCCCGGCGAATTCCGTAACTCTCCCAGATCGAAAAATACCCGAATCACTCGGAACCTTTCCGAACTCCGAATATAGTCGTCCAATATATCGATCTTTACGTCTCGACCATTTCGAGACTCCTCATCATGTCCCCGGTCTCATCCGGGACTCCGACCTCCTTCGGTACATCAAAACTCATAAACTCATAATATAACTGTCATCGAAACCTTAAGCGTGCGGACCCTACGGGTTCGAGAACTATGTAGACATGACCTAGAACTATTCTCGGTCAATAACCAATAGCGGACCTGGATGCCCATATTGGCTCCTACATATTCTACGAAGATCTTTATCGGTCGAACCGCATAACAACATACGTTGTTCCTTTGTCATCGGTATGTTACTTGCCCGAGATTTGATCGTCGGTATCCAATACCTAGTTCAATCTCGCACGCAAGTCTCTTTACTCGTTCAGTAATACATCATCTCATAACTAACTCATTAGTTACATGCTTGCAAGGCTTAGGTGATGAGTATTACCGAGAGGGCCCAGAGATACCTCTCCGACAATCGGAGTGACAAATCCTAATCTCGAATTATGCCAACCCAACATGTACCTTCTAAACACCTGAGAGCACCTTTATAATCACCCAGCACGTTGTGACGTTGGGTAGCACACAAAGTGTTCTTCCGTAAACGGAGTTGCACAATCTCATAGTTGCGTGAACTTTGTATAAGTCATGAAGAAAGCAATAGCAACATACTAAACGATCAAGTGCTAAGCTAACGGAATGGGTCAAGTCAATCACATCATTCTCCTAATGATGTGATCCCGTTAATCAAATGACAACTCTTTTGTCCATGGCTAGGAAACATAACCATCTCGATAAACGAGCTAGTCAAGTAGAGGCATACTAGTGACACTATGTTTGTCTATGTATTCACACATGTATTATGTTTCCGTTAATACAATTCTAGCATGAATAATAAACATTTATCATGAAATAAGGAAATAAATAATAACTTTATTATTGCCTCTAGGGCATATTACCTTCAGCCTCCCACTTGCACTAGAGTCAATAATCTAGTTCACATCGCCATGTGATTTAACACCAATATTCATATCTCATATGATTAACACCCATAGTTCACATTATCATGTGACCAACATCCAAAGGGTTTACTAGAGTCAATAATCTAGTTCACATCGCTATGTGATTAACACCCAAAGAGTACTAAGGTGTGATCATGTTTTGCTCATGAGAGAAGCTTAGTCAACGGGTCTGTGACATTGAGCCGTATGTATTTTGCAAATATTTTATGTCCACAATGCTCGCACGGAGCTACTCTAGCTAATTGCTCCCACTTTGAATATGTATCCGGTTGAGACTTAGAGTCATCGGATCGGTGTAAAAGTTTGCACCGATGTAACTTTTACAACAAACTCTTTTATCACCTCCATAATCGAGAAACATCTCCTTAGTCCTTACTAAGGATATTCTTGACCAATGTCCATGATCTACTCCTAGATCACTATTGTACTCTCTTGCCAAATTCAGAGCAAGGTATACAATAGGTCCGTACATAGCATAGCATACTTTATAGAACCTATGACCGAGGCATATGGAATGACTTTTCATTCTCTTTCTATTTTCTCATTGTGGTCGGATTTGAGTCTTACTCAATTTCATACCTTTGTAACATAGGCAAGAACTCTTTCTTTGACTGCTCCATTTTGAACTATTTCAAAATCTTGCCAAGTTATGTACTCATTGAAAATCCTATCAAGCGCCTTGATCTATCTCAATAGATCTTGATGCTCAATATGTAAGTAGCTTTTCTTGAGGTCTTTTCCTTTTAAAGAACTCCTTTAAAACACTCTTTTATGCTTTGCGAGAAAAATTCTACATCATTTCGATCAACAATATGTCACTCACATATACTAATCGAAAGGCAGTAGTGCTCCCACTCACTTTATTGTAAATACAGCTTCATCGTAAGTCCATATAAAACTATATGCTTTGATCAACTTATCAAAGCATATATTCCAACTCCGAGATGCTTGCACCAGTCCATAGATGGATCATTTGGAGCTTGCATATTTTGTTAGCACCTTTAGGATTGACAAAACCTTCGGTTGCATCATATACAACTCTTCTTTAATAAATCCATTAAGGAATGCAGTTTTGACATCCATTTGCCGATTTCATAAAATGTGGCAATTGCTAACATGATTCGACAGAGTTAAGCATCGATACGAGTGAGAAAATCTCATCATATTCAACACCTTGAACTTGTTGAAAACCTTTCGCAACAAGTCGAGCTTGGTAGATAGTAATACTACTATCGTTGTCCGTCTTCCTCTTGAAGATCCATTTATTTAACATGGCTTGCGATCATCGAGCAAGTCAATCAAAGTCCATACTTTGTTCTCATACATGGATCATATCTCAGATTTTATGGCCTCGAGCCATTTTGCGGAATCTGGGCTCATCATCGCTTCCTCATAGTTCGTAGGTTCATCATGGTCTAGTAACATGACTTCCAGAACATGATTACTACACCACTCTAGTGCGGATCTCACTCTGGAAGTCCTATGAGGTTCTGTAGTAACTTGATCTGAAGTTTCATGATCAATATCATTAGCTTCCTCACTAATTGGTGTATTTGTCACAGGAACTGATTTCTGTGATGAACTAGTTTCCAACAAGGGAACATGTACAGTTACCTCATCAAGTTCTACTTTCCTCCCACTCACTTCTTTTGAGAGAAACTCCTTCTCTAGAAAGGATCCATTTTTAGCAATGAATATCTTGCCTTCAGATCTGTGATAGAAGGTGTACCCAATAGTTTCCTTTGGGTATTCTATGAAGACGCACTTCTCTGATTTGGGTTTGAGCTTATCAGGATGAAACTTTTTCACATAAGCATCGTAGCCCCAAACTTTAAGAAACGACAGCTTTGGTTTTACTGCTAAACCATAGTTCATACGGTGTCGTCTCAACGGATTTAGATGGTGCCCTATTTCAAGTGAATGCAGCTGTCTCTAATGCATAACCCCAAAACGATAGTGGTAAACCGATAAGGGACATCATAGATCGCACCATATCTTATAAAATACGATTACGACGTTCGGACACACCATAATGTTGTAGTGTTCCAGGTGGCGTGAACTGTGAAACTATTCCACATTTGTTTTATATGAAGGCCAAACTCAGAACTCAAATATTCTCCTCCACGATCGATCGCGAAACTTTATTTTCTTGTTACGATGATTTTCCACTTCACTCTGAAATTCTTTGAACCTTTCAACTATTTCAGACTTATGTTTCATCAAGTAGATATACCCATATCTGCTTAAATCATCTGTGAAGGTCAGAAAATAACGATACTCGCCTCGAGCCTTAATACTCATTGGTCTGCATACATTAGTATGTATTATTTCCAACAAGTTTGTTGCTCGTTCCATTGTTCCGAAGAACGGAGTTTTAGTCATCTTGCCCAAAAGGCACGGTTCACAAGCATCAAATGATTCATAACCAAGTGATTCTGAAAATCCATCTTTATGGAGTTTCTTCATGTGCTTTACACCGATATGACCCAAACGGCAGTGCCACAAATAAGTTGCACTATCATTATTAACTTTGCATCTTTTGGCATCAATAGTATGAATATGTGTATCACTATGATCGAGATCCAAAAAACTATTTTTCATTGGGTGTATAACCATCGAAGGTCTTATTCATGTAAACAGAATAACAATTATTCTTTAACTTCAAATGAATAACCATATTGCAATAAACATGATCAAATCATATTCATGCTCAACGCAAATGCTAAATAACATTTATTTAGGTTTAACACTAATCTCGAAAATATAGGGAGTGTGCGATGATGATCATATCAATCTTGGAACTATTTCCAACACACATCATCACTTCACCCTTAACTAGTCTTTGTTTATTCCGCAACTCCCGTTTCGAGTTACTAATCTTAGCAACTGAACTAGTATCAAATACTTAGGGGCTACTATAAACACTAGTAAGGCACACATCAATAATTTGTATATCAAATATACCCTTGTTCACTTTGCCATCCTACTTATCCACCAAATATTCAGGGCATTTCCGCTTCCAAAGACCATTTCCTTTGCGATTATAAGCACTCGGTTTGAGGCTATGGTCCAGCTTTGGGCTTCTTCGCAGGAGTGACAACTTGCTTGTCTTTCCACTTGAAGTTCCCTTTCTTTCCCTTTGCCCTTCTCTTGAAACTAGTGGTCTTGTCAATCATCAACACTTGATGGTCTTTTCTTGATTTCTACCTTCGTTGATTTCAACATCATGAAGAGCTCGGGAATCGTTTTCGTCATCCCTTGCATACTATAGTTTACACGAAGTTCTAGTAACTTAGTGATGGTGACTAGAGAATTATGTCAATCACTATCTTATCTGGAAGATTAACTCCCACTTGATTCAAGCGATTGAAGTACCCAGACAATCTGAGCACATGCTCACTAGTTGAGCGATTCTCCTCCATCTTTTACCTATAGAACTTGTTGGAGACTTCATATCTCTCAACTCGGGTATTTGCTTGAAATATTAACTTCAACTCCTGGAACATCTTATATGGTCCATGACGCTCAAAACGCCTTTGAAGTCCCGATTCTAAGCCGTTAAGCATGGTGCACTAAACTATCAAGTAGTCATCATATTGAGCTAGCTAAACGCTCATAACGCCCGCATCCGCTCTGTAATAGGTCTGCACCTAGCGGTGCATCAGGGACATAATTCTTCTGTGCAGCAATGAGGATAAACCTCATGTCACGGTTCTAATCCGCATCATTGCTACTAACACACAGTTTTCTCTAGGAACATATCAAAATAAACATATGAAAGCAACAACGCGAGCTATTGATCTACAACATAATTTGCAAAATACTACTAGGACTAAGTTCATGATAAATTAAAGTTCAATTAATCATATTACTTAAGAACTCCCACTTAGATAGACATCCCTCTAATCCTCTAAGTGATCACGTGATCCAAATCAACTAAACCATGTCCGATCATCACGTGAGATGGAGTAGTTTCAATGGTGAACATCGCTATGTTGATCATATCTACTATATGATTCACGCTCGACCTTTCGGTCTCCGTGTTCCGAGGCCATATCTCAGATATGCTAGGCTCGTCAAGTATAACCTGAGTATTCCGCACGTGCAACTGTTTTGCACCCGTTGTATTTGAACGTAGAGCCTATCACACCCGATCATCACGTGGTGTCTCAGCACGAAGAACTTTCGCAAAAGGTGCATACTCAGGGAGAACACTTCTTGATAATTAGTGAGAGATCATCTTAAAATGCTACCGTCAAACAAAACATAATAAGATGTATAACAGATAAACATCATATGCAATCAAAATATGTGACATGATATGGCCATGATCATCTTGCGCCTTTGATCTCCATCTCCAAAGTACTGTCATGATCTCTATCGTCACCGGCACGACACCATGATCTTCATCATCTTGATCTATATCAATGTGTCATCACATGGTCGTCTCACCAACTATTGCTCTTGCAACTATTGCTATCGCATAGCGATAAAGTAAAGCAATTATTTGACACTTGTATCTTATGCAACAAAGAGACAACCATAGAGCTTCTGCCAGTTGTCGATAACTTCAACAAAACATGATCATCTCATACAACAACTTATATCTCATCACGTTTTGACCATATCACATCACAACATGCCCTGCAAAAACAAGTTAGACGTCCTCTACTTTGTTGTTGCAAGTTTTACGTGGCTGCTACGGGCTTTAGCAAGAACCAATCTCACCTACACATCAAAACCACAACGATAGTTTGTCAAATAGACTCTGTTTTAACCTTCGCAAGGACCGGGCGTAGCCACACTCGGTTCAACTAAAGTTGGAGAAACCGAACACCGCCACCACCATGTGCAAAGCACGCCGGTAGAACCAGTCTCGCGTAAGCGTCGCGTAATGTCGGTCCGGCCGCTTCATCCAACAATACCGCTGAACCAAAGTATGACATGCGGTAGGCGGATGACTTATATCGTCCACAACTCACTTGTGTTCTACTCGTGCATATAACATCAACGCATAAAACCTAGGCTCGATACCATCATTGGGGAACGAGTAATTTCAAAAATTTCCTCGCACATGCAAGATCATGGTGATGATATAGCAACGAGAGGGAGAGTGTTCGTCCACGCACTCGTGAGACCGTAAGCGAAGCGTTATGACAACGCTGTTGATGTAGTCGACGCCTTCACGATCCGACCGATCCAAGCACCGAACGACGGCACCTCCGAGTTCTCGCACACGCTCAGCTCGATGACGATCTCCGGCCTCCGATCCAGCCGAGCTCCGGAGATGAGTTCCACAAGACGACGGTGTGGTGACGATGATGATGTTTTACAGCGCAGGCTTCGCCTAAACTCCGCGACGATATGACCGAGGTGGAATATGGTGGAAGGGCACCGCACACGGCTAAGGAACGATCCGTAGATCAACTTGTGTGTCTATGGGGTGCCCCGCCTCGTATATAAAGGAGGGAGGGAGGAGGAGGCCGGCCCTAGGAGGGGCGCCATGGGGAGTCCTACTCCCACCGGGAGTAGGATTCCCTTTCCTAGTCCAACTAGGGGTCCTTCCATGTAGTAGGAGTAGGAGACTAGGAAGGGAAGAGAGAAGGAAGGAAGGAGGGGTGCGGCCTCCCCTAGTCCACCCGGACTAGGCCTTGGGCGCGCGCCTGCCCTAGGCAGCCCTCTCTCTTTCCCAGGGCCCAATAAGGCCCAATACTTCTCCCGCGAATTCCGTAACTCTCCCAGACTCAAAAATACCGAATCACTGGAACCTTTCCGAACTCCGAATATAGTCGTCCAATATATCGATCTTTACGTCTCGACCATTTCGAGACTCCTCATCATGTCCCCGGTCTCATCCGGGACTCCGACCTCCTTCGGTACATCAAAACTCATAAACTCATAATATAACTGTCATCGAAACCTTAAGCGTGCGGACCCTACGGGTTCGAGAACTATGTAGACATGACCTAGAACTATTCTCGGTCAATAACCAATAGCGGGACCTGGATGCCCATATTGGCTCCTACATATTCTACGAAGATCTTTATCGGTCAGACCGCATAACAACATACGTTGTTCCCTTTGTCATCGGTATGTTACTTGCCCGAGATTTGATCGTCGGTATCCAATACCTAGTTCAATCTCGTTACCGGCAAGTCTCTTTACTCGTTCCGTAATACATCATCTCATAACTAACTCATTAGTTACATGCTTGCAAGGCTTAGGTGATGAGTATTACCGAGAGGGCCCAGAGATACCTCTCCGACAATCGGAGTGACAAATCCTAATCTCAATTATGCCAACCCAACATGTACCTTCGGAAACACCAGAGAGCACCTTTATAATCACCCGATTCGTTGTGCGTTGACGTAGCACACAAAGTGTTCTTCCGTAAACGGAGTTGCACAATCTCATAGTTGCGGGAACTTTGTATAAGTCATGAAGAAAGCAATAGCAACATACTAAACGATCAAGTGCTAAGCTAACGGAATGGGTCAAGTCAATCACATCATTCTCCTAATGATGTGATCCCGTTAATCAAATGACAACTCTTTTGTCCATGGCTAGGAAACATAACCATCTCTGATAAACGAGCTAGTCAAGTAGAGGCATACTAGTGACACTATGTTTGTCTATGTATTCACACATGTATTATGTTTCCGGTTAATACAATTCTAGCATGAATAATAAACATTTATTATTGCCTCTAGGGCATATTACCTTCAAGTTTTGCACATGCAGAATACTCGGGTTAAACTTGACGAGCCTAGCATATGCAGATATGGCCTAGGAACACTAAGACAGAAAGGTCGAGCATGAATCATATAGTAGATATGATCAACATAGTTATGTTCACCATTGAAAACTACTCCATTTCACGTGATGATCGGTTATGGTTTAGTTGATTCGGATCACGTGATCACTTAGATGATTAGAGAGATATCTATCTAAGTGGGAGTTCTTAAGTAATATGATTAATTGAACTTCAATTTAACATGAACTTGGTACCTGATAGTATTTTTCTTGTCTATGTTATTGTAGATAGATGGCCCATGCTGTTGTTCTGTTGAATTTTAATGCGTTCCTTGAGAAAGCAAAGTTGAAAGATGATGGTAGCAATTACACGGACTGGGTCCGTAACTTGTGGATTATCCTCTTTGCTGCATAGAAGAATTACGTCCTGGAAGCACCGCCGGGTGCCTGGCATGCTGCAGATGCAACTGCAGACGTTGTGAACGTTTGGCAGAGCAAAGCTAATGACTACTCGATAGTTCAGCGTGCCATGCTTTACGGCTTAGAACCGGGACTTCAACGACATTTTGAACGTCATGGAGCATATGAGATGTTCCAGGAGTTGAAGTTAATATTTCAAGCAAATGCCCAGATTGAGAGATATGAAGTCTCCAATAAGTTCTACAATTGTAAGATGGAGGAGAATAGTTCACAAGTGAACATATACTCAAAATGTCCGGGTATAACAATCACTTGATTCAACCGGGAGTTAATCTTCCGGATGATAGTGTCATTGATGTAATTCTTCAATCATCGCCACCAAGCTACAAGAGCTTCGTGATGAACTATAATATGCAAGGGATGAATAAGACAATTCCCGAGCTCTTCGCAATGCTAAAGGCTGCGGAGGTAGAAATCAAGAAGGGGCATAAAGTGTTGATGGTCAACAAGACCACCAGTTTCAAGAAAAAGGGTAAAGAGAAGAAGAAGGGGAACTTCAAGAAGAATGGCAAACAAGTTGCTGCTCAAGAGAAGAAACCCAAGTCCGGACCGAAGCTCGAGATCGAAAGTGCTTTACTACAAGCAGATCGGTCATCGGAGGCGGAACTGCCCCAAGTATTTGGCGGATAAGAAGGATGGCAAGGTGAACAAATGTATATGTGATATACATGTTATTGATGTGTACCTTACCAGAGCTCGTAGTAGCACCTGGGTGTTTGATACTGGTTCTGTTGCTAATATTTGCAACTCGAAACAAGGACTATGGATTCAGCAAAGAATGGCTAAGGTCGAGGTGACGATGCGCGTGGGAAATGGTTCCAAAGTCGATGTGATCGCCGTCGGCATGCTACCTCTACATCTACCTTCGGGATTAGTTTTAGACCTAAATAATTGTTATTTGGTGCCAGCGTTGAGCATTAACATTATATCTGGATCTTGTTTGATGCGAGACGGTTATTCATTTAAATCTAAGAATAATGGTTGTTCTATTTATATGAGTAATATCTTTTATGGTCATGCACCTTGAAGAGTGGTCTATTTTTGTTGAATCTCGATAGTAGTGATACACATATTCATAATGTTGAAGCCAAAAGATGCAGAGTTGATAATGATAGTGCAACTTATTTGTGGCACTACCGTTTGGGTCATATTGGTGTAAAGCGCATGAAGAAACTCCATACTGATGGACTTTTGGAATCACTTGATTATGAATCACTTGGTACTTGCAAACCATGTGTCGGTGTCAAAACCGGCGGATCTCGGGTAGGGGGTCCCGAACTGTGCGTCTAGGCGGATGGTAATAGGAGACAATGGACACGATGTTTTTACCCAGGTTCGGGCCCTCTCGATGGAGGTAAAACCCTACTCCTGCTTGATTAATATTGATGATATGGGTAGTACAAGAGTGGATCTACCACGAGATCAAGGAGGCTAAACCCTAGAAGCTAGCCTATGGTATGATTGTTGTAATGGTTGTTCATCCTACGGACTAAAACCCTCTGGTTTATATAGACACCGGAGAGGGCTTAGGGTTACACAGAGTCGGTTACAATGGTAGGAGATCTACATATCCGTATCGCCAAGCTTGCCTTCCACGCCAAGGAAAGTCCCATACGGACACGAGACGAAGTCTTCAATCTTGTATCTTCATAGTCTTGGAGTCCGGCCGGTGATGATAGTCCGGCTATCCGGACACCCCCTAGTCTAGGACTCCCTCAGTAGCCCCTGAACCAGGCTTCAATGATGATGAGTCCGGCGCGCATATTGTTCCGCATTGCAAGGCGGGTTCCTCCTCCGAATTAATCACAGAAGATTGTGAACACCAAGATAGTGTCCGGCTCTGCAAAATAAATTCCACATTCCACCGTAGAGAGAATAATATGCACACAAGTTCAATCTGCTGACGTATTTTGTGGCGTGACGTCACACCACTACCAAGCCTTTACTTAAATCGTTTTTGTTGTACCACCTCAGCGCGTTTAGCGAAGCGGTTTCCTTGGCACGTCTTGTCGAAGCAGAGATCATGTTCCCCTTTATTCCGGGATTCCCATCAATACGGACGTGGGTAACCCAACCGCGCCCGTTGCCACGCCCCCTCTATGGAAGGCGAGTCCCAAACGGTCACGGGGACGGCTCTTGGTATTCTCCCTCTTTATAATGGGACCAAGGCTCGTTTCTTTTCTTCAATCCTCAATCGAATCTGCCCCTCGCCCCGAGTTCCAACACCCAGAGCCCCAGATTCGAGCGCCTCGGACCTTCAACGATGTCCGGATCCGACCTACAGGGCCGATGGATGCCCTCCTCCATCACGGAAGAGGACGTGCAGAAGCTGAGAGAAGCCAAGTACTTGACCTATGAGATTTCGCATAGGCTGCCTGCCCAAGGGCAAGTCATTCCCACGCCCGAGCCCGGCGAAAGCGTGGTGTTTGTGTCCCACCTCCGTCGGGGTTTAGGCTTCCCGATGGATCCTTTTGTGAGAGGGATCATGTTTTACTATGGGTTGGATTTCCATGACTTGGCTCCGGAGTCCATCCTCCACATCTCGTCATTCATTGTCGTCTGCGAGGCCTTCCTCCGCACTACCCCCACTTCGGTTTGTGGCTCAAAACCTTTAACGTGGAGCCGAAGATGATCGAGGGGCGCCAAGCAGAGTGCGGCGGGGAGGTTGTAAACAGGAGGGTCGATGCTCCATGGCCCGAGGGCTCCTTCCAAGAGGAGCTCGGCTTGTGGCAACAGGAGTGGTTTTATATTACCGCTCCTAGGGGCAGCAGGCAGAAGCCGCCGCCCATCTTCCGCTCGGGACCTCCACGACGACTGACGTCATGGGTCAACCAACGGCTCAACTGGGGGCCGTCAAAGGACGTGCCCCTATTGCAGGGCCGGATTCGAGACCTCCAAGCGAGGGAGATCGATCTGGTCGTGGTGATGCAGGTCATGCTGATTAGGCGTCTCCTGCCCTGCAAACGCCGTCCTCTCCGGCTGTGGGAATTTAATCCGGAGGGACCACGAATTCTCCAACACTTCATGGGTATGACACCCGTGGAGATGTACAAATTGTTCTTTGGATCACAAGAGGTGCGTCCGGAATTGACCGAGGATGCCAGCCTAAGCTGCAATCGCCCGGATACACAAGTAAGTAGCTCTGTGTCCGGACATACCGTTTGTTTGCATTTCTATGATTCACCTTTTAACTAATTGTCCTCTAAACAGGAGTGGATAGCGCAAGCAAAACTGATACGGTGTCCGGCCCCCCTCCCAGAGACCGCGCCGGATCCCATGCTAGTCAGGATGCTGGAGGTTGCGCCTTCGGAGGAAGGCAAAGGGGAAAACAAAGGAACTACCGCCTCTACCAAGGAGGCTTTTGAGAAAGGGGGGATCGAGAATCCCTCCTTCCAGGGGGAGAAGAGGACCGCTTTTGAAAACTCGGAGGTCAAGGCCTCGAAGCGGGGGAAGAGATCTTCACTAGAGGGTCCTGCGTCCGGGGAGGCCCCGGCCGCACTACCTCCCCTAAGGAATCAGCCCTCCAGCGAGCCGTAAGTAGAAAAAGGGGAGTTTTGTAATAAGGGACATCCCTATTTGTGCTTCTGAGGATAACCTAAGTTTTTACCTTGCAGTTCGGATCTCCGTCCTTCTCAGATGAGCTCGTCTTTGGGGGACCTTCGTCCGGAGATGATGGAGAGCGAGACGCCTCCATCCGCCGCACCGTCAGGTGGAGCGGACGACCCTAAGGTGTCATCATGGAGGGTATCCCCAAGTCCGGCAGGGCCGAAGAGTTCAGCGCCAACTGGTGTACGGCCGGGGGAGCTAAAGGATCTGCTTGAGAGGGCGTCTATCTCAGAAGATCACCATACATTGATGAGTGTGGTGATTGGAAGAATTTCATCCGCCGAAGGCGGGTTGCATGATGCCGTCAGAAGCTTGCTGGCGGGGTTTGAGGTACGTGAAAATGACATGCCTTTTGACAGTTGTACACTTAAAGTGCGCCCTGTATAGATAGTAACCCCTGAGACTCGGTAGATTGTCGAGAGTGAAAGCGTGCCGAGGATCAAAATCGCAAGTATTGATTTTCGCCTTTCCTATGCAGGTGGCGGATAGTCCGATGGCCATCCGGACTGATGGAGTTGCCGAACTAAAGCGGCAACTCGACGTTGCAGATGCGGACATTGCGCTGGTCAATAAGCGACTTGACGAGTTCGCAAGGTAGGTTTTTTCTCCGTGGTCACCTAGTAAGGGAGCCGAAGCCCACTCCTTACAACATGTGTGCTCAATGCAGATGGTGCCGCTGCTGTGGAGAGCCTTCGGGAAGAACTTGCTCGAGTCAAGGAGCAGGCCAGAAGGAGTGATGCGGCTGCCTCGAAGGCGGCCGAAGAGCTAGAAGCCGAAAGGGCTGCTCACTGCCAAAGCAGGGAGGAGATGGCCAAAATGGCCGTGAAGCTAAAAGATATTACCGACCGCTATGAGGTTCTTGAAAAAGAGCGTCGAGCGGAGCAAGAAAGCCTGAAGAAGGCCACCGCCGACGCCAAGGATGCCCGTTCTGCAATGAGGGCTATAAAGGAGGAGCTGTGCGAGGCCGGAGATATTGCGGCTGGCAAGCATTTTCTGCTGCGCAGAAGGTTTACAGATCCGAAGTATGCTCAGCTTGGCCAGCTGTGGGGTCCAGAGGATCCTTATATGGATTTAGCGGCGAGTGCGGCAGATGTCGTTGTGCACTTCCGAAGTCAGAAGGATCACGAGACGGAAGAGCTGTTTTGGTCTCAATTCCACAGTCCGGAGCGTTCACTTCCGCTGACCGATCGGTTGGCTGAGTGGGCTGAGCTGAATAGACTGTCCGGACTTGCCATGACGGATATCGTGGCTCATGTCTGGCCAGATAGGCCCAAGCCGAAAAGTTATTTTGGCTTATTGCAGCAATTCCTTGGGGCGGTGCCGCATATCAAGGCGATGAAGCGGTCGGCCTGCATAGAGGGTGCCCGGATGGCCCTCGCCCGTGTGAAGACATACTGGACAGAGATGGATGCCACCGCTGTTGCAACTCAGGGTTCGGACAAGAGCCGGTTACCCGCTGAGCACTATTTTGGGGAAGTTCTGCGTGGTGCTCGTGTAATAGAGTCGCAGTGCTCAAAGAATGTCATGTTCAAATGATCTTTATCTTTTGTAAAACGATATTTATAATATAAGCGCTTTTTATACTTGTGCGTTCAAGTATTAAGATATCTCCTGTGCGGCGGTTAATGTATACTTGTGTATAACCTGAAAGATGGCAGTCTTCGGCTTCAGCCCCCACGCACATGGTGCGGGGGTGTTTGCAAAAAATAGCACATTTTCACACTTAATCCAACATCTTGGTCCTGTGAAGGAGGTGGTAGCGTAGCAAATGAGGCAACCGGACTATAATGCTTTATCACTTTCACTTAGCCATAGGAGTTCCAGGGTGCGGCTACGATATAGCCCCTAGGGGCACCACGCTCACCGAATTCGGGGCGCGTATGTGCCTGACCGGGAAACGGTCCTTCGTCAAAGCGGAGGAATTCTAAACATTCCGGTAGTCGATCGAGTGGTTGACCAGTCTCTCGTCAGATCATGACAATCGGTTTCGCTTTCATCGAGGTGCTCGCCCGGCGAACCGGCACAATCGCAGAGTTCTCCGGTGCCGTGTTAGCCGATGATACGGAACGAAGGCAAGAAAACACGTGAGCCGGCAAACCCAACATTTGACCAAAGACATGATTCGGAACTGATGCATATAAGGCCTAACTCGAGACGCCGAACACTCCCTGTGTTCGGTCTTTGTGATGACGGGCAGATCATTGCCCTAAACCCCTAGTGTCCAGGTACACGCGAGATCCTCTAACGCGGCCAATGCCAAAATGTCAGCCTCCTCTCTGGTTATGATGAAAAACCAAGGGATGTATAGCAACAAGAGACAGTAAAAAAGGTTTACGTAGGGTCTTAATCTAAAAAGAATCCTTGCAACGGGTCCCTACTGCACGTCTGCGCCTGTGTCTCCGTTGTGCTGTGTCCTGGACGGGTGTGACACGCTGTTCATCTGTAAAAGAGAGGAACTTAGTTTGAAAAGGAATCGTGTGAAAAATGTATTAAAAACGGAATATGAATGAATGAATAAAGCTGAGCTTTTATTAGCTCTTTATTGCTCATCCGCACAGCCCCTTATGAAGGGGTGTGCGGCTAGGGAGCCCCTAGTTTATTTATGCCGGACTCGTCTAGCCGTGTCCGGGGTCTTGAACGACCTTTTAATGAGATTATGCCGCATGGACCAGGCATTTTAAGTGTAAGAGACGCGTAGTGCGGTATTGCGTTAAAGCGGACAAAAGCTTCACGTCCCAACAATGCTTGATGGCTACTTTTAAATGGGGCGACATGGAAGATTAGCTTTTCGCGACAGAAGTTGTCGGGTGATCCGAACACAACTTCTAGTAGTAAGGAGCCCGTGCACCTAGCGTAAGGGCCTGGCGTCACTCCTTTGAAGGAAGTGTGGCTATGGTGAATTTTAGTAGGGTCTACCCCCAACTTGCGGATTGTGTCCGGATATAGCAGGTTTAAATCGCTGCCGCCATCCATCAGGACTTGTGTAAATTATAGTCCTTCGATTATAGGATCCAATATCAGAGCAGTCCATCCTACATTTCGAATACTTCTGGAATAGTCCAGGTGGTCGAAAGTAATTGGTTTTAACATCCAATCTCGGTGTTCCGCTGGGGTGGACCGTGCGACACGTGCTTTAGCGGGTGCCGCACTATTGTTCCGTATTATCACATGAAGTGAATTTACTGTCTTGACTTCTTGTGGAAAAGTCTTTTGTTTTCCGGCGCTCTGCTGGTGGGGTTCGTCGTCGTCCTCACTTGGCGCGTCGAGCCCCTTGTGTTCGGCGTTGAGTCGGCCAGACTGTTTGAAGACCCAACAATCTCGGTGGGTGTGGTTTGCAGGCTTCCCAGGGGTACTGTGGATTTGACATATCCGATCCAGAATTTTGTTTAGGTTGGATAGCTCGTCACTGTTGTCCTTAAGAGACAGTGTTTTATTGTTCGGCCGCGATCTTTTGAATCCGGCGTTGACCACCATATTCTTTGGGCTTTTTTCTTTATTTCGGCGCTGGTCCTTTCTGCGCCGTGATTTTCCGTTTCCATCTCTGATCTCGGATGTACTCGGGTTGCTGGTGCTGCATCTTGCTAGCCAGCTGTCTTCCCCCGCACAAAAGCGGGTCATGAGGCTTGTTAGCGCGGCCATTGTTCTCGGCTTCTCTTGGCCGAGGTGTCTGGCGAGCCATTCGTCTCAGACGTTATGTTTAAAAGCTGCTAAGGCTTCGGCGTCCGGACAGTCAACTATTTGGTTCTTTTTGGTAAGGAACCTGTTCCAGAATTCTTGCTACCGACTCTCCGGCTCTTGGGTTATGTGACTTAAATCGTCAGATCCGTGGGCGGACATAAGTCCCCTGAAAATTTGCTCTAAACGTCCTCGAGCTCTTCCCAACTTCCAATGGTATTTTCGGGAGGCTTTTGAGCAAATGCCGAGCTGGCCCTTTGAGCTTGAGGGTAGATATTTTATGGCGTGAGATCGTCTCTCTAGCCATGTGTATGTGCAGGATGTAATCCTCAATCCGCACTCGGGTCATTGTTCCGTCAGATGCCTCTATGTTTACGGGTTTGAACCTGCTGAAATTATGATCCAAAGACCTCATCGGTGAAACATAGTGGGTGTGCGGCGCCCAGATTTAGGTGTGCCGTTATCTTCAACACGCTGGCGTCTTTGTGTTGCTTCCCGGGGCCCTCTTCTTTGGCCCATAAATGGACCTGACCGGGCCATCCGTTTTGCGAGGATATTTATGTGTGTCATGTGCTGGCTTATGTGTGGTGCCGCTTGTCGCTTTTGGCCTGTCATCTGGTCGTCTATCCGGCCAGGTGGCCTCCTCGTCGAATTCGGGCAGCAGCTTGCGCTTCGGGTAGCTCTTTGTTTGGTGGTTGTTGCCATATTTGTCCGTGGTCTTGAGTACTTTGCTCCATCTCATTCTGAGTATGTCTTCCGCTGTTTGGAGCTTCCGTTTCTCCTTCTTCAAACTTCTTGCAGTGGCGACAAGCCTTTTCTGAAGTTTCTTATGCTCCGGTGGTGTGTCCGGCGTCAAATCGTCTGGACTGTTGTTTTCGCCGGGGATGGATTGATTATCGGATTCATCCTGTTCAGATGGTTGCTTGGTTGCATATTCGTCGCCCACTAGTTTGCCCTGCTCTATTGCTGGGTCATTAGGAGTGCTGTTGTTGTCGAGGCGGGACTTAGGGCGGCGCCTGCGTCGCCGTTTTGGTTGTTTTTTGGCGGAATTATCCTTTGCCGTGTCCCGCTGTTCCTCGTTATCGCTTCCTTTTGGGTGTCCACCATATATACATCATGAGTTGAGGTGGCCTTCCAGTTCTTGGTAGGCGCTGGTTCTTGGTCGTCTCCGGCATCGTCGTCCATACCGTCGATGTCTTCGGAGTCGTAGTCTAGCATGTCGGTTAGATCGTCGACAGTGGCTACAAAGTGGGTGGTGGGTGGGCGTTGAATTTCTTCGTCGTCCGCATCCCAGCTGCCCTGACCGCAGTCCGGCCAGGGTTCTCCTGATAACGAGAGATACTTTAGCGAGTTTGAGATGTCGCCAAAGGGTGAGTGCTGAAAGATGTCCGCAGCGGTGAACTCCATGATCGGCGCCCAATCGGATTCGATTGGCAGGGGCGCAGGAGGTTCGGAGTCCGGCAAGGAGTCCGCACCTCGAGTCACGAAGCTTTGCAAGGGACAAGGTCGATGTTCGCCCATCGCCGTAGAGATTGCAGCCCCGAGGTGGTGTCCGACACTGTCCTCGATCTGCGCAATCGGCTCGAACTATGGGTCAAAGCGACTCATGTGCGGCCTCTGTGGTACCGTCCGGTGGCGAGCTAAATCGTGCCCATCGTGATAAAGCGGGCGCTTCGGTAGGGCTCGAATCCATCGAAGATCAAGTCTCCGCGATGTCGGCCGTGAAGTTTAAGCTTCAAACCTGACTGGCGGCGGGGCATAGCTTTTGATCTGCTGCGGATGGCTGCGAATTAGCCCGAGCGAAGCGCCCGAACACGAAGATCTGTCCGGGAGAAAAGTCTCACCGACTGCGTTGTTGTTGATTGAAGAAGCCATCAAGCCTATTGGTGACGGCACAGAGGAACTCTCAATGAAAGCACCAATGTCGGTGTCAAAACCGGCGGATCTCGGGTAGGGGGTCCCGAACTGTGCGTCTAGGCGGATGGTAACATGAGACAAGGGACACGATGTTTTTACCCAGGTTTGGGCCCTCTCGATGGAGGTAAAACCCTACTCCTGCTTGATTAATATTGATGATATGGGTAGTACAAGAGTGGATCTACCACGAGATCAAGGAGGCTAAACCCTAGAAGCTAGCCTATGGTATGATTGTTGTAATGGTTGTTCGTCCTACGGACTAAAACCCTCTGCTTTATATAGACACCGGAGAGGGCTAGGGTTACACAGAGTTGGTTACAATGGTAGGAGATCTACATATCCGTATCACCAAGCTTGCCTTCCACGCCAAGGAAAGTCCCATCCGGACACGGGACGAAGTCTTCAATCTTGTATCTTCATAGTCTTGGAGTCCGGCCGATGATGATAGTCCGGCTATCCGGACACCCCCTAGTCCAGGACTCCCTCACCATGCCTTATGGGCAAGATGACTAAAACACCGTTCTTCGGAACAATGGAGCGAGCAACAGATTTATTGGAAATCATACATACTGATGTATGTGGTTCAATGAATATTGAGGCTCGCAGCGGGTATCGTTATTTTCTCACCTTCACAGATGATTTGAGCAGATATGGGTATATCTACTAAATGAAACATAAGTCCAAAACATTTGAAAAGTTCAAAGAATTTCAGAGTGAAGTGGAAAATCATCATAACAAGAAAATAAAGTTTCTACGATCTAGTCGTGGAGGAGAATATTTGAGTCACGAGTTTGGTCTCCATTTGAAACAATGCGGAATATTTTCACAACTCACGCCACCCAGAACACCACAACGTGGTGTACCCGAACGTCGTAATCGTACTTTTCAAGATATGGTGCAATCTATGATGTCTCTTACTGATTTACCACTATCATTTTGGTGTTATGCTTTAGAGACAGTTGCATTCACGTTAAATAGGGCACCATCAAAATCCATTGAAACGACACCTTATGAACTGTGGTTTGACAAGAAACCAAAGTTGTCGTTTCTTAAAGTTTGGGGCTGAGATGCTTATGTGAAAAAGCATCAACCTGCTAAGCTCGAAGCCAACTCGGAGAAATGTTTCTTCATAGGATACCCAAAGGAAACTGTTTGGTACACCTTCTATCACAGATCCGAAGGAAAAACATTCGTTGCTAAAAATGGATCCTTTCTAGAGAAGGAGTTTCTCTCGAAAGAAGTGAGTGGGAGGAAAGTAGAACTTGATGAGGTACCTGTACCTGCTCCCTTATTGGAAAGTAGTTCATCACAGAAACTGGTTCCTGTGACACTTACACCAATTTGTGAGGAAGCTAATGATATTGATCATGAAACTTCAGATCAAGTTACTACCGAACCTCGTAGGTCAACCAGAGTAAGATCCGCACCAGAGTAGTACGGTAATCCTATTCTGGAGGTCATGTTACTTGACCATGGTGAACCTACGAACTATGAGGAAGCGATGATGAGCCCAGATTCCACAAAATGGCTTGAGGCCATGAAATCTGAGATGGGATCCATGTATGAGAACAAAGTGTGGACTTTGGTTGACTTGCCCGATGATCGGCAAGCCATCGAGAATAAATGGATCTTCAAGAAGAAGAGTGACGCTGCTGGTAATGTTACTGTCTACAAAGCTCGACTTGTTGTGAAAGGTTTTTGACAAGTTCAAGGGGTTGACTACGATGAGACTTTCTCACCCGTAGCGATGCTTAAGTCTGTCCGAATCATATTAGCAATTGCCGCATTTTATGATTATGAAATTTGGCAAATGGATGTCAAAACTACATTCCTGAATGGATTTCTGGAAGAAGAGTTGTATATGATGCAACCAGAAGGTTTTGTCGATCCGAAAGGTGCTAACAAAGTGTGCAAGCTCCAGCGATCCATTTACGGACTGGTGCAAGCTTCTCGGAGTTGGAATAAACGCTTTGATAGTGTGATCAAAGCATATGGTTTTATACAGACTTTTGGAGAAGCCTCAGATTTACAAGAAAGTGAGTGGGAGCTCAGAGCATTTCTAATATTATATGTGGATGACATATTGTTAATTGGAAATGATATAGAGTTTCTGGATAGCATAAAAGGATACTTGAATAAAAGTTTTTCAATGAAAGACCTCGGTGAAGCTGCTTATATATTGGGCATCAAGATCTATAGAGATATATCAAGACGCTTAATTGGACTTTCACAAAGCACATACCTTGATAAAGTTTTGAAGAAGTTCAAAATAGATCAAACAAAGAAAGGGTTCTTGCCTATATTACAAGGTGTATAGTTGAGTCAGACTCAATGCCCAACCACTGCAGAAGATAGAGAGAAAATGAAAGATGTTCCCTATGCTTCAACCATAGGCTCTATCATGTATGCAATGCTGTGTACCAGACCTGATGTGTGCCTTGCTATTAGTTTAGCAAGGAGGTACGAAAGTAATCCAGGAGTGGATCACTGGACAGCGGTCAAGAACATCCTGAAATACCTGAAAAGGACTAAGGATATGTTTCTCGTTTATGGAGGTGACAAAGAGCTAGTCGTAAATGGTTACGTCGATGCAAGCTTTCACACTGATCCGGACGATTCTAAATCACAAACCGGATATGTGTTTATATTGAACGGTGGAGCTGTCAGTTGGTGCAGTTCTAAACAAAGTGTCGTGGCGGGATCTACGTGTGAAGTGGAGTACATAGCTGCTTCGGAAGCAGCAAATGAAGGAGTCTGGATGAAGGAGTTCATATCCGATCTAGGTGTCATACCTAGTGCATCGAGTCCATTGGAAATCTTTTGTGACAATACTGGTTCGATTGCCTTGGCAAAGGAATCCATATTTCACAAGAGAACCAAGCACATCAAGAGACGCTTCAATTCCATCCGAGATCAAGTCCAGGTGGGAGACATAGAGATTTGCAAGATACATACGGATCTGAATGTTGCAGACCCATTGACTAAGCCTCTTCCACAAGCAAAACATGATTAGCACCAAGGCTCCATGGGTGTTAGAATCATTACTGTGTAATCTAGATTGTTGACTCTAGTGCAAGTGGGAGACTGAAGGAAATATGCCCTAGAGGCAATAATAAAGTTATTATTTATTTCCTCATATCATGATAAATGTTTATTATTCATGCTAGTTGTATTAACCGGAAACATAATACATGTGTGAATGCATAGACAAACATAGTGTCACTAGTATGCCTCTACTTGACTAGCTCGTTAATCAAATATGGTTAAGTTTCCTAACTATTGACATGCGTTGTCATTTGATTAACAGGATCACATCATTAGGAGAATGATGTGATTGACTAGACCCATTCCGTTAGCTTAGCACTTGATCATTTAGTATGTTGCTATTCCTTTCTTCATGACTTATACATGTTCCTATGACTATGAGATTATGCAACTCCCATTTATTGGAGGAACACTCTGTGTGCTACCAACCGTCACAACATAATTAGGTGATTATAAAGGTGCTCTACAGGTGTCTCCGAAGGTACTTGTTGAGTTGGCGTATTTCGAGATTAGGATTTGTCACTTCGATTATCGGAGAGGTATCTCTGGGCCCTCTCGGTAATGCACATCACTATAAGCCTTGCAAGCAATGTGATAATGAGTTAGTTGCGGGATGATGCATTACATAACAAGTAAAGAGCCGGTAACGAGATTGAACTAGGTATTGAGATACCTACGATCGAATCTCGGGCAAGTAACATACCGATGGCAAAGGGAACAACATATGTTGTTATGCGGTTTGACCGACAAAGATCTTCGTAGAATATGTGGGAGCCAATATGAGCATCCAGGTTCCGCTATTGGTTATTGATAGGAGATGTGTCTCGGTCATGTCTACATAGTTCTCGAACCCATAGGGTCCGCACGCTTAAAGTTTGGTGACGATTGGTATTATGAGTTTTTGTGTTTTGATGTACCGAAGGTAGTTCGGAGTCCCGGATATGATCACGGACATGACGAGGAGTCTCGAAATGTTCGAAACGTAAAGATTGATATATTGGATGACTATGTTTGGACACCGGAAGTGTTTCTGGAGGTTTCAGACATTTACCGGAGTACCGGGGGGTTACCGGAACCCCCCAGGGAGTATATTGGGCCTAATGGGCGTTAGTGGGAGAAGAGGAGGGGCGGCCAGGGCAGCCGCACCCCCCTTTTTCCTTCTCCTCCTCTCTCCCTTCCTTCCCTTCTCCTACTCCAACAAGGAAAGGAGGAGTCCTACTCCCGGTGGGAGTAGGACTCCCCCCTTAGCGCGCCCTCCTTGACCGGCCGCCTCTCCCCCCTTGCTCCTTCATATACGGGGGCAGGGGGCACTGTCGGTGTTAAAACTGGTGGATCTCGGGTAGGGGGTCCCGAACTGTGCGTCTAGGGCTAATGGTAACAGGAGATAGGGGACGCGATGTTTTACCCAGGTTCGGGCCCTCTCGATGGAGGTAATACCCTACTTCCTGCTTGATTGATCTTGGTGATATGAGTATTACAAGAGTTGATCTACCATGAGATCGTAGAGGCTAAACCCTAGAAGCTAGCCTATGATTATGATTGTTGTTGTCCTACGGACTAAACCCTCCGGTTTATATAGACACTAGAGGGGGCTAGTGTTACACAGAGTCGGTTACAGAGAAGGAAATCTACACATCCTATTTGCCAAGCTTGCCTTCCATGCAAAGGAGAGTCCCATCCGGACATAGGACAAAGTCTTCAATCTTGTATCTTCATAGTCCGGCTGTCTGAGGACCCCTTAATCCCAGACTCCCTCAGTAGTCCCTGAACCAGGCTTCAATGACGACGAGTCCGGCACGCAGATTGTCTTCGGCATTGCAAGGCGTTCCCTCTCCGAATACTCCATAGAAGATTTTGAACACAAGAATCATGTCCGGCTCTACAAAACAAATTCCACATACCTCCGTAGAGAGCACAATATCACACAAATCTAATATGCTGACAACTTTTCATAGCGTGACATCACGCTATGGCCCAGTCATTATTCAAACCGTTTTTCTCCACCAGCCACTACATGCGCTGCTAGGCGGTTTTATTTGCACGTCTTGTCGAAGCAGAGATCGTGTTCCCCTTATCATAGGATTCTCATCAATACAGGTGTAGGTAACCCAACCGTGTTTGTTTAATATGACTCCTTGATTTTAGGCAAGTCCCAAACGGTGACGCGGGGGACACTTGATATTCGTCCTCTTTATAAGGGGGCCAAGGCCTGTCCTTTTCTTCCCACGCTCGATCCTGCCCCTGCCGCACCTCAAGTTCCAACACCCAAGGCTGAAGCTAGGCACTTCGAACCTTCAACCATGTCCGGATCCAACCATCAAGGCCGGTGGATGGCCTCCTCTGTCACAGAGGAGGACATCAAGAAGCTTAGGGAGGCCAAGTATCTCACCGCCAAAATCCCGCACAGGCTGCCTGCTCAAGGAAGGTCATCCCCACTCCCAAACCCAATGAGAGTATTGTATTTATTTCCCACTTCCTCCGAGGGCTAGGTTTTAGTCTTGATCCCTTCGTGAGAGGGCTCGTGTTCTATTACGGGCTAGATTTCCACGATCTAGCTCCGGACTCCATCCTTCACATCTCGTTGTTTATCGTCGTGTGTGAAGCCTTCCTCCGCATCACCCCCCACTTCGGCTTATGGCTCAAGACTTTCAATGTGAGGCCGAAGGTGATCGACGGGCATCACCCGGAGTGCGGAGGCGCTATAATAAGCAAAGGCGCCGATGCCCCATGGCCAAAGGGTTCCTTCACAGAAACTTCCGACTTATGGCAACGGGAGTGGTTTTACAACACAGCTCCCCGAGGTACAAACCGGGCGGCCGCTCCACCATTCCGCTCGGGCCCTCTGCTGCAGCTGGCGTCATGGGTCAACAAGGGGCTGGACTGGGGGCCAGTTAATGAAATGCTGACACTGCAAAGCCGCATCCGAGACCTTCTTAAGAAGGATGTCACTCTTGTCAAGATAATGCAAGTAATGCTGGTTCATCGGGTCCTGCCCTGCCAACGTCGACCTCTCCGTATGTGGGAGTTCAACCCGGAAGGACCGCGAACCGTTCAACAATTCTTCAGCATGACGCTCAAAGAGATGTATGGGTCGTTCTTCGGATCACGAATAAAGTGTTCGGATACCACCAAGGACGTGGGTTTCAAATGCAACCGTCCGGATACCCAAGTAAGTAATTCCGCTACCAAACACACCATCCTTTATGTTTCTTATAACATCATTATAAAAAATTGCTCTCCGCCAGGACTGGGTAAGGAAAGCGGAGGGGATTAAGTGTTCGGCCCCTCTTCCCGAAGGCTTGCCAGATCCTCTATTGATCAGGCTGCTTGAGTGCGCACTGTATCAGGTGCCATCAGGAGGAGATGAGGGGTGGAATAGAGAAGCCACCGATGGGCTTCATACTTTATACATCCAAATCGGGGGAGTAAGTGCCTCCGTGAAGGAGGATAAACGGGGAGGTGAATCTGAAATCCCCTCGCCTCACGGTAAGAAAAGGACTGCCTCTGAAGACTTGGAAATGGAAGTTTCCAAACGAGGGAAGAAACCCTCGCCAGGCCCCTCGCCCAGTATATGCCCTTACCTCACAAATACCATTAAGGGGCCAGCCCTCAACCGAGCTGTAAGTGAAAAAAGGTACTTTGGTAAATATATCATGTTTTGTCTCTAAGAATAATAACCGAGACATATTTGTTGCAGTCCAGCTCGTAGCCTTTCTCCATAGAGTCCGTCTTCGGGGGATCTTCTTCCGGAGATGATGGAGAGTGAAACGCCTCCTCCTGCCTCCCCGCCACATGGGGCGGATGACACCGAGGTGTCGTCACAGAGGATTTCTCCTGATCCGCCAAGGCCAGAAGTGGACACTTCGGCTGCCCAAAGTCCGGAATATCTGGCTCCCAAGGAGAGCTTCAGCAAGAGTCCGGGATTGTCCAAAGACACAGCCGCATACACCGATGGGTCTTCCGAGCGAAGCGGCCATCTCAGAGACACATCGTGCCTTAATGGGTACGGTGGTTGAGAGGATTTCATCCGCTAAAAGTGGTTTGAATGAAGCTTTTACGAGTCTGCTGAGAGGCTTTGAGGTACGCAAAAAATAATATATGTATTTTTGACTGTACCGCACATGCTAGTTGTGCTCTGTATAGATAGTAGCCCCTGAGACTCTGGTTGCCATCCAAAGGTGGCAAACAAAGGATCATAATCTCTAGTAATAATCGCACTGCTTTATGTGCAGGCGGCTGAGGGTCCGGCGGTTGACCGGAATGCTGATTTTGCTGAACTAAAGCGGCATCTTGACGTGGCCAATGCCGACATCGGGCTTGTTAACAAGCGGCTTGACGAGGCCCAGGGTATGTATGTTCAACTTGTCAGCAAATGTTTTAACAGGAGCATGATGCTAGTATCTATAATATGCTGTGACTGCAGATGGAGCTGTTGCCGTAGAGACCCTTCGGGCGGAGCTTGCCTGAGCCAAGGAGCAAGCCCTAATAAGTGATGCGGCCGCTCTGAAGGCGGTCAAAGAGTTAAGAGCCGAACAGGCTGCACATCAACAAAGCGAAGAGAAGATAGCCTAGATGGCTATTGTGCTGAAAGATGCCGCCGACCGCCATGAGCTCCTTGAGAAGGAAAACCAAGAGAAAGCGGCTGA
The DNA here is from genome assembly GCA_021437245.1 of Aegilops speltoides. NCBI lineage: Eukaryota > Viridiplantae > Streptophyta > Magnoliopsida > Poales > Poaceae > Aegilops > Aegilops speltoides. The sequence continues at coordinate 134,220,127 of CM038141.1, forward strand.
CCTAAAGAAGGCCCTGGAGGCAGCCAAGGAAACCCGCTCTGAAATGAAAGGGATAAGGGAGGAGCTTCGTGAAGCCGGAGATATCATGGCTGGGAGGCCCTATTTGTTGCGAATGAAGTTTGGAGATCTGAAGTATGCCCCTCTGGATCAGTTGTGGAGCACTGCGGACGCGTATGCGGACCTGGCAAAGAGTGTTGTTGATGCGACCGAATTTTACAAAGATCAGAAAGACCATAAGGTGGAAAGGTTATTCTGGTCGCAGTTCAGTGCCCCGACGCATCTGCTGCCATTGAATGAAAGGATGGCCGCATGGGCCGAGCTCCATAGGTTGTCCGGGCTTGCTATGAGGTCTGTCGTGGATCATCTTTGGCCACTGGGACCAAGGACGGACAGTTCTTTAGGATTAGTGTAACAATTCCTTGGTGCTGTGTCGCATATTGATGCTGTGAAGAGGTCGGCGTGCATAGAGGGTGCACGGATGGCTCTTTCCCGTGTAAAAACATACTGGGCGGGGATGAAAACCACCGCTATTGCAACCCGGGGTCCAGTGGGAGGCCAGGACCCGTCCGAGCACTATTTTGAAGATGTCTTAGAAGGCGCCCGTTTAATAGAGGCTCAGTGCTCGAAGAGTGTCATGTTCGAGTGACATGTATCTCAATTGTAAAAACAATGCTATTGCGATTATAAAGGCTGTGTTTATACTTTTGCCCGAAAGTATTATAGTGCCTCATGTGCAGCCGTTTATGTATGTATATAACCTGAAAGTTTGCAGTCGTCGGCTTCAGCCCCCACACATATAATGCGGGGGTGTTCGAGAAAATGCGTAGTCACACTTGATCCAACATTTTGGTCCGTTAAGGAGGTGGTAGTGTGCCGAACCAAGCAATCAGACTATATAGCTTTAACACTTTCACTTAGCCATAGGAGTTTGACGATGGAGCTACTATATAGCCCCTGGTACTTCCGCGTTCATCTGAATATGGTGCGCATACGTACATGACCGGGAAACCGGTCCTTCGTTAATGCGGAGGAATCTCGAAGATTCCGTTGAGCCATCGAGTGGTTGACCAGTCTCATGGCCGTATCATGATAGTCGGTTTTGCTTTCATCGAGGTTCTCATCCGATGTCCTGTGGCACACCGCAGAGTTCTCCGGTGCCTCCTTAGCCGATAGAGCGGAACGTAAGGTAGCAAAACACGGGAGCCGGGCAAACCCAACATTTGACCAAAGACATGATTCAGAGCTGATGCATATAAGGCCAAACTTGCGACATCGAACAGTCCCTAAGGTATTCGGACTTTGCAACATATACTGGGCTGAATAACACCCTTTATAATAAGCCCTGAGTTTCCAGATATGTGCATTAGTCTGGTGTGACAAAAATGCCAACAACGCCAGTATCCCTTCTGGTTGTGTTAAGTGTCCGGAGGGGAAGAGGCAACAAGAGACATTAAAAAGGTTTACATAGGGTCTTAATCTAAAGAGAAACCTTTGAGCGGGGCCCTTCTGCACGTCTGCACCTTTATCTCCGTTGTGTCGTATCCTGGAAGGGCGTAGCACGATGATCATCTATAAAAAGGTAAAAACCCAGGTGAAAGACTTCGTGCGAAGAATTGGTTAATCTGAATGAACCATGGAAATGCGATATGTTATTGTATTAAATAGGGTCGAGCCAAACTATGGGCTTCTTTTTTCTTGTGAGCAGCCCCTAGCACCACTTATGGGGATATCCCCAGCTCAGGTTTATCTGGGCTGTTACATCTGGTGGAGGGCCGAAATCGTCTAACCGTGTCCGCGGTCTTGATGACCGACCATTATTCTGGTTGGAGGGGACGCTCAGTGTTCAGCTGCTAGAGCCACCACATATTCTTCCGCACGTAAGGAACGCTTTGTATTACCGCTAACTGTGATGACGCCACGTGGACCAAGCATTTTAAGTTTAAGATAGGCATAATGCGGTACTGCATTAAAACGAGCGAAGGCCGTTCTTCCGAGTAGTGCGTGATAGCCGCTTCGGAATGGAGCAATGTCGAAGATTAGTTCTTCGCTTCTGAAGTTGTCGGGAGAACTGAATACAACCTCTAGTATTAGAGAGCCCGTACAGCGGGCCTCGATGCCCAGTATCACTCCTTTAAAGGTAGTATTCCTTTGGCTGATTCTTGACGGGTCTATCCCCATTTCGCAGACAGTGTCCTGATATATCAGGTTTAGACTACTACCGCCATCCATAAGGACTCGGGTGAGATGGTATCCATCAATTATTGGGTCGAGCACCAAGGCAGCCAATCCTCCGTGTTGGATACTAGTCAGATGATCCCTGCGATCAAAGGTGATCAGGCAGGCCAGCCAGGGGTTGAATTTGGAGGCGACGGGCTCCATAGCGCATATGTCTCAAAATGCGCGTTTGCGCCTTCTCTTTGGAATGGAGTTGCGTAAATCAATTTCAATGTTTTGACTTCTGGTGGGAATTTTTTCTCTCCCCTAGTGTTCGGCTGGCGAGGCTCATCCTCGCCTTCACTTGGCGTCTCCCTCCCCTTGTGTTCGGCATTTAGCTCGCCGGCCTGCTTGAAAACCCAGCACTCTCTATGGGTGTGATTTGCAGGTTTTTCGGGGGTGCCATGAATCTGACATAATTTGTCTAGAATCTTATTTAGGCGGGACGGTCCCTCTCTGCTGCCTTTAATGGCTTCCTCCATTGACCGGGTCGGGAGCCCCTGAATCCGGCATTGACCATCGTGTTATCTGGGTTGTCTTCATTGTTTTGACGCTTATTTTTATTGCATCGTGGCTTCCCGTTGCGATCCCTGACTTCGGATGTACCTGGGTCGTTGGTGCCGCTATGGGCCAGCCAACTGTCTTCGCCCGTGCAGAAGCGGGTCATGAGGCTTGTTAAGGCTTCCATTGTCCTCGGCTTTTCCTGGCCAAAAGATGTCTGGCGAGCCATTCGTCCTGGATACTGTGCTTGAAAGCCGCTAAGGCTTCGGCATCCGCGTAGTCGATGATTTGATTCTTCTTAGTAAGAAATTTGTTCCAAAGTTTTCGGGCTGACTCTTCGGGCTGTTGAATTATGTGACTCAAGTCGTCTGCATTCGGAGGTCGGACATAGGTCCCTTGAAAATTTGCCCTAAAGGCATCCTCAAGTTCTTCCCAACTTCCAATTGAGTTTTCAGGGAGGCTTTTCAACCAGTGCCGAGCTGGTCCTTTCAACTTGAGGGGTAGGTATTTAATGGCGTGGAGATCATCTCCGCGGGCCATGTGGATGTGAAGGATAAAGTCCTCAATCCAGACCCCAAGGTCTGTTGTTCCGTCATATGCCTCTATATTCACGGGTTTAAATCCTTCCGGAAATTCATGGTCCAGCACCTCATCGGTGAAGCATAGGGTGTGTGCGGCACCCCTATATTTGGACGTGTCGTGGCATGCTATCGATGGTTGTTGTGTTCGGTGCTGATTCCTAGCTGGTATTCGATCAGTGTGATCGTCTTGGTAGCTCTGATCCTGTGCTGAAGCGCGCTTCCTAGATCCATAGATGGACCTGGCCATACCGGACTTTTTGTCCAGGAGCTCACGTAAATCGTGTGCTGACTTGTGTGTGGCATCATTACCCGTGCTGTCACGACCATGGGGTGGTCGGTCTGGCTGATCGGCCGTTTTTGGCTGAATGGGCTCTATGGCCTCGCCATCGAATTCGGACAGCAGCTTGCGCTTTGGATAGCTGTTTGTGTGGCGATCGCCACCGTATTTCTCTTGAGTGTCCAGCACCTTGTTCCATCTGCGATTGAGCATATCCTGCGCGGCCTTAAGCCTTTGCTTCTGCTTCTTTAAGCTCCTCGCGGTGGAGATAAGCCTTCTGTGGAGGTTTTCTTGTTCCAAGTGTCTTTCTGGGATGATGAGTGCGTCATCGTCCGAACTATTCTCCTCTCCGAAGACAGGTTGATGAATTTTACCCTCAAGATCGGCGTCATCTGACATCGGCTCTGGACTATGTTCATTGTCCCCTGGCTCATCCTGCTCCATCGCTGGGTCCGTGGGGTCGGCGTTCCTTTGGTGTTGACCGAGGTATTATTCTTTCTTGCACCGTTGTCGCTGTTTTTACCGTGGCGGGATTTAGAGCGGCGCCTATGGCGTCGCTTTGGCGGCTTATCGAGGGGATTATCCTTCGTTGCATCATCAACATCTCCTTCTTCTGGCGTGTCCACCATATATATATATATATATATCATATGATGAGGTGGCAGTCCAGCGCCCAGTGGACGGTGGTTCCTGTTCTTCTCCTGCATCACCGTAAATACCATTGACGTCTTCAGAGTCGAAATTGAGCGTGTCGGTTAAGTCATTGACAGTGGCTCTGAAGTGGGTCGTGGGTGGGGAATGAATTTCTTCGTCGTCCGCTTCCCACTCGAGCCGGACATAGTTCGGCCAACAATCTCCCGATAAGGAAAGAGACCTTAATGAGTTTAGCACATCACCCAAGGGTGAGTGCTAAAAAATATCCGCGGAGGTGAACTCCATGACCGGTGCCCAATAAGATTCGATAGGCATGGACGTACGCGGTTCGGATCCTTTAGCCGGAGATGAGTCCGGGGGTCCGATAACCTCATCCTCATAAGAGGTGGGATCAGTGTTTGGCTCCAACGTCGATAAGTGTATGGCCTCCGTGGCGAGGTCCGTCCACCCGTCCTCGGAAGGCGCGATCTGCTCCGGTTTGATTCCCGGGGCCGCCGTAGGTGCGATCTCCCGAACACGGTCTGATGGCAGATCTAAGTCATGCTCATCACGACTGTCTGGCGTACCTGACATGGGCTCGAATCCGTCGAAGATCAAGTCTCTGTGGATGTCGGCAGTATAGTTCAAGCTTCCAAACCTCGACCGATGGCGGGCGAGCTATTCTTCGCTCGGTGGCTGCGAGTTGGCCCGCAGTACGAAGCCGCCGAATACGAAGATCTGTCTGGGAAGGAAAACCTTCCCATGGACCGCGTCATTGAAGATGATTGAAGGATCCATCAAGCCTTGCCGCGACGACACAGTGGAACTCTCAATGAAAGCACCAATGTCGGTGTCAAAACCGGCGGATCTTAGGTAGGGGGTCCCGAACTGTGCGTCTAAGGCTAATGGTAACAGGAGACAGGGGACACGATGTTTTACCCAGGTTCGGGCCCTCTCGATGGAGGTAATACCCTACTTCCTGCTTTATTGATCTTGGTGATATGAGTATTACAAGAGTTGATCTACCACGAGATCGTAGAGGCTAAACCCTAGAAGCTATCCTATAATTATGATTGTTGTTGTCCTACGGACTAAACCCTCCGGTTTATATAGACACCGGAGGGGGCTAGGGTTACACAGAGTCGGTTACAGAGAAGGAAATCTACACATCCGAATTGCCAAGCTTGCCTTCCACGCAAAGGAGAGTCCCATCCAGGCACGGGACAAAGTCTTCAATCTTGTATCTTCATAGTCCGGCTGTCCGAGGAGCCCTTAATCCCGGACTCCCTCAGGCACCTCTAGACACACAAGTTGATCAGTTGATCTCTCCCAGCCATGTGCAGTGCCCCCCTCCACCATATTCCACCTCGGTTATATCATAACGGTGCTTAGGCGAAGCCCTGCGCCAGTAGAAACATCATCACCGTCATCACGTCGTCGTGCTGACGAAACTCTCCCGTGAAGCTCTGCTGGATCGGAGTTCGCGGGACGTCATCGAGCTGAACGTGTGCTGAACTCGGAGGTGCCATACGTTTGGTACTTGGATCGGTCGGATCGTGAAGACGTACGACTACATCAACCGCGTTGTGCTAACGCTTCCGCTTTCGGTCTACGAGGGTACCTGGACAAAACTCTCCCCTCTCGTTGCTATGCATCACCATGATCTTGCGTGTGCGTAAGATTTTTTTTGAAATTACTATGTTCCCCAACAAAAACCACATCTAAATAGAGGCTAGATGAATTATTTATTACTAAACAGGAGCAAAAAGCAAAGAACAAAAGTAAAAGTGGGTTGCCTCCCAGCAAGCACTAACATTTAATGCCCCTAGCCAGGCATGATGATTTCAATGATGCTCACATAAAAGATAAGTATTGAAACATAACGAGAGCATCATGAAGAATATGACTAGCACATTTAAGTCTAACCCACTTCCTATGCATAGGGATTTTGTGGGCAAACAAGTTATGTGAACAATAATCAACTAGCATAGGAAGGCAAAACAAGCATAACTTTGAAACTTTAAGCACATAGAGAGGAAACTTGATATCATTGCAACTCCTACAAGCATATATTCCTCCCTCATAATAATTTTCAATAGCATCATGAATGAATTCAACAATATAACCAGCACATAAAGCATTCTTTTCATGATCTACAAGCATAGAAATTTTATTACTCTCCACATAAACAAAATTCTTATCATTCGGAATGGTGAGAGTAACACAAGAGACTCGAATACTATAAATTGTTTCCATATTAAAAGAGTAATGTTCAGAAAAAGGGTAATCATAATCATGACAAGTTTTATAAATATAATCATCACTACTTTTTATAGCATAAGTTTCATCACAATAATCATCATAAGTAGCAACTTCGTTCTCATCATAATCAATTGAAACCTCTTCCAAAATAGTGGATTCATCACTAAATAAAGTCATGACCTCTCCAAATCCACTTTCATAATTATCACAATAAGATTCAACATCCTCCAAAATAGTGGGATCATTACTTCCTAAAGTTGATACTCTTCCAAACCCACTTTCATCAACATAACCATCATAAGAGACATGCTATCATCATAATAAATTTGCTCATCGAAACTTGGGAGGCTAAAAATATCATCTTCATTAAACGTAGCATCCCCAAGCTTGGGACAAACATCAATTGTAGCAAATATATTCTCAAACATCTCATTCTCATCAAACATAGCATCCCCAAGCTTGGGCCTATTCATATCATAAGCATAATCACTCTCATCATTAATAGTATGGATAGCACCAATAGTATAGCAATTATCATCATCACAATGAGTAATAGGAGCAACATCATTTGAGAGGGAGACCTTTCTACCCTTGCTTCTCCGTCTTTTCTTTTTCTTCTTCACATCATGTGCGGGTTTAACCACTCTTTTGAGCTCCTTATTAATGAGATTGGTCGAATAGAAAGCTCCTCCTCGTTATCAGATTCATCATAAGAAATAATAGGAGGATATTGGGAAGTCTCTTCCCTTTAATTAGTATTCTCTTCATCTTCTATTTTTTTCTTTTCTTTATGTAATTGGCAATATAAGGATTTTCATTACAATTCACCGCATAATACATAAAATTAATCAAGGACAAATTCTGGAAGATCCTTAGTTATACGTTTCATTTCTTCATAACCCACAAGCAAACTAAGTTCATTATGATGTGCAAGGGAAATCAAGTCATCACAATTTTTGGACACGATACGATCATGAAACAATTTGCATTGGGGATTTAAATGATCACCTTCATTGCAAAGTTCGCAAGGATGGCAAAGAAATTTTAAATTTTTAGCACAAACATCTAGCCTTTCTTGCAACCATATGGTTTCTAAATACTTATGCCTTTTGCAAAATCTATCTTCCCTATTTGGTGTGTACATGCAAACGCTATGCACTCCACAAGAATTGACATGCTTATAAGAGACATTTTCATCATGACTAGTGAAATCATCATTAGTACCATGGATATTCAAAGAGTTCATACTAACAACATTACAATCATGCTCCTCATTCAAAGTTTTAGTGCCAAATTTTTTTATAGACTTCTTCTTCTAGCACTTGAGCACAATTTTCCTTCCCATCATTCTCACGAAAGATATTAAAAAGATGAAGCTTATGAGGCAAACTCAATTCCATTTTTTTGTACTTTCGTTTTATAAACTAAACTATTGTTAAAACAAGAAACTAACAGATTCGATTGCAAGATCTAAAGATATATCTTCAAGCACTCACCTCCCCGGCAACGGCGCCAGAAAAGAGCTTGATGTCTACTATGCAACCTTCTCCTTGTAGGCGTTGTTGGGCCTCCAAGTGCAGAGGTTTGTAGGGCAGTAGCAAATTTCCCTCAAGTGGATGACCTAAGGTTTATCAATCCGTGGGAGGCGTAGGATGAAGATGGTCTCTCTCAAACAACCCTGCAACCAAATAACAAAGAGTCTCTTGTGTCCCCAACACACCCAATACAATGGTAAATTGTATAGGTGCACTAGTTCGGCGAAGAGATGGTGATACAAGTGCATATGGATGGTAGATATAGGTTTTTGTAACCTGAAAAATATAAAACAGCAAGGTAAAAGTGGTAAAAGTGAGCGTAAACGGTATTGCAATGCTAGGAAACAAGGCCTAGGGTTCATACTTTCACTAGTGCAAGTTCTCTCAACAATAATAACATTATTAGATCATATAACTATCCCTCAACATGAAACAAAGAGTCCCTCCAAAGTCACTAATAGCGGAGAACAAATGAAGAGATTATGGTAGGGTACGAAACCACCTCAAAGCTATTCTTTCTGATCGATCTATTCAAGAGTCCCTATTAAAATAACACGAAGCTATTCTTTTCGTTCAATCTATCCTAGAGTTCGTACTAGAATACACCTTAAGATACAAATGAACCAAAACCCTAATGTCACCTAGATACTCCAATGTCACCTAAAGTATCTGTGGGTATGATTATACGATATGCATCACACAATCTCAGATTCATCTATTCAAACCAACACAAACTACTTCAAAGAGTGCCCCAAAGTTTCTACCGGAGAGTCAAGACAAAAACGTGTGCCAACCCCTATGCATAAGTTCACAAGGTGAACCCGCAAGTTGATCACCAAAACATACATCAAGTAGATCACGTGATATCCCATTGTCACCACAGATAAGCACATGCAAGCCATACATCAAGTGTTCTCAAATCCTTAAAGACTCAACCCGATAAGATAACTTCAAAGGGAAAACTCAGTCCATTACAAGATAGTAGAGGGGGAGAAACATCATAAGATCCAACTATAATAGCAAAGCTTGCGATACATCAAGATCGTGCCATATCAAGAACACGAGAGAGAGAGAGAGAGAGAGAGAGAGAGAGAGAGAGAGAGAGAGAGAGAGATCAAACACATAGCTACTGGTACATACCCTTAGCCCCGTGGGTGAACTACTCCCTCCTCGTCATGGAGAGTGCCGAGATGATGAAGATGGCCACCGGTGAGGGATCCCCCTCCGGCAGGGTGCCGGAACAGGGTCCCGATTGTTTTTTGGTGGCTACAGAGGCTTGCAACGGTGGAACTCCTGATCTATTGTGCTCTTCGATATTTTTAGGGTATATGGGTATATATAGGTGAAGGAAGTCATTCAGGGGAGCCACGAGGGGCCCACAAGGGTGGGGGCGCACCCGGGGGGAAGGGCGCGCCCTGGACCCTCGTGGCCTCCTTGAAGCTTCCCTGACGTCTACTCCAAGTCTCCTTGATTGCTTCCGCTCCAAAAATAACTCTCCTGAAGGTTTCATTCCGTTTGGACTCTGTTTGATATTCCTTTTATTCGAAACACTGAAATAGGCAAAAAACAACAATTCGCACTGGGCCTCCGGTTAGTAGGTTAGTCCCAAAAATGATATAAAAGTGTAAACTAAAGCCCATAAACATCCAAAACAGGTAATATTAATAGCATGGAACAATAAAAAATTATAGATACGTTGGAGACGTATCATGCACGCCTCTACATCGACCAGTATGTACATACACGTTCGCAAACAGAATGACAACGCTATGTACGCTTCGACCAGGTGGGTCCCGACTGTCAGGCACTTCCTTGCGTGCGAAGATGTAGCTGGTGGGTCCCAGCAGTTAGGGGGCGAATCGTTTTTTTTCCTGGACGCACTTCCTTGCATGCGAAGATGTAGCTGGTGGGTCCCAGCAGTCAGGGAGAAAAGTTTTTTCACGAATTACAATGGCCCGTCCGGTGGGTCCCAGCTGTCAGGTGGAGGAATCATTATTTTTTGCCTAATAAGGAGGCATTTCCTTGCTGCGGCCATGGACCCAGCTGTCAGCCTCTCCACGTAAAGTGCTCTTCCGATGGAAGTCGTTCCTTGATCACGTTGACCACTCCGCGCCGAGAGCACCAGGGCGGTGGACAACGGCAAGGTCTAGGAAGGGGACACAGAGCCGAGGAAGACGCGACATTGGATGCCCATGCGGAGAGCAGTACGAGGGTTCACTAGTTCGGCTTCGGTGTGAGGCTGTTGTCGCCGCAGAATAACAGGGGGTGTGGGTGAGTGGAGGGATGGCCTGGCCAGCGGTGGGAGTAGTAGGGAGCGGTGAGGACTCCACGGCAGCAGGCTGGAGCAGGCGGCACGACCAGCGCTGCTTTGGGTGGCTGGAGCAAGAAGACCAAAGGTTGAAGAAGCAATACGGCCATTGGATGGACATCATACGGTCACTACAGCTAGAATCGTTTATATTGACTAAGTTAAGCCCTTGGTACGCGTCAACTTAGTAGGCCCACAAGTCAGCCTCCCACTATGCTGGGTCCCAGCTAGCATGGGGAGTATTCATTTTTTTGTGCGTAATAAGGAGGCACTTCCTTGCGTGCGAAGATATAGCTGGTGGGTCCGACCTGTCAGCGGGGGGAACATTTTTTTTTGTGAAATACAGAGGCCCTTCCGGTGGGTCCTAGATGTCAGTTGGAGGAATCATTATTTTGCGCGTAATAAGGAGGCATTTCCTTGTGTGTGACCGTGGACCCAGCTGTCAGCCTCTCCACGTACAGTCCACGTGCGATGGAAGTCGTTCCTTGACCATGTTCACCAGCCGTGCCGAGAGCACCAGGGCGGTGGATGATGGCGAGGCCTAGGAAGGGGATGCGGAGCCGGGGAAGACGCGGCAGTGGATGCCGATGCGGAGAGGAGTACAAGGATTCACTAGTTCGGCTTTGGTGTGAGGATGTCATCGCCGCAGAATAACAGGGGGTGTGGGTGAGTGGAGGGATGGCCTGGCCAGCGATGGGAATAGTAGGGGGCGGTGAGGCCTCTGCGGCAAAGACACCCGCCACGGAGGCAGGAGCAGGCGGCACGATCGGTGCTGCTTTGGGCGTCTAGAGCAAGAAGACCAGAGGTTGAAGAAGCACGACGGCCGTTGGATGGACATCGTATGATCACTACAACTAGAATCGTTTATATTGACTAAGTTGACAAAGCTCTTGGTACGCGTCAACTTAGTAGGCCCACAGGTCAGCCTTCGAAATGGTGCGCCCCAGATGTCGGGGGGAGGAATCATTTTTTGGGCGGCCGAAGCTAGAATATTCGAGATTGAAGAAGAAGCACGGCATCCGTTGGATAGACATCCAACGACCACTGCTGCTAGAACCGTGTGTTTGACTATAAGTTGACAAAGCCTTGCATACGCGTTAACTTCTTTTTTTAGGGGATGCGTCAACTTAGTAGGCCCACAAGTGTGTGGCAGAGAACTTATAGCCCATTTGCGATTTGTAAGAATGTAAAACCCATTTTTGAATTCTAGTGGAATTTACTACTGCCTATTTACAGTTTGTTAAAAGTACAACCCATTTTCTAGCTAGGATAGAGATTAATAATTTCAACCAACCGTTCAAGACAGAATTCAATTAAATTTCCCACATTTTGATGGGATCCGAAATATTTTTATCCCGAAATTTCTAGTTAGATTAAATATAAATTTGTATTACATAAAAATCCAATGAAACATTACGCGCACAACAATTAAAAATTAAGATTTTCAAAATCCAAAAATAATATTTTATAAACTAATTACGTGTTTGGTGCATTTTTTTATAGTTACTGCCCAGTTTTTATAATTACATCCCATTTATTATTCTTAAAGCTCATTTTCCTGTTAAGCCTAATGCATCCCTCCTAGGAAAGATTTGCAACCCAGCGGGGCGGAGAATAACAAGTTGACCTTGCCTGGGTATTCCTCAAAAAAACGTATAGCTGGGCTAGCCATTTTCATCTTGGAAATATTAATATTTGGAATGGATATCTGGCCTGGGCAAGACGGGCCACAGCCCGCCTAGTTAATATCCTGCTCTTCTCTAAACAACAACGAAAACATCGCTCAAGAAAAACTCTGCAGTGCTCACGCCTCAAAAACACAAATACTACTCGAGCTGCTTGGTCCCACCTGTTTGCCGCACCTTGTGCAATTCTCTCGTTTATATTGGCTACATAGGTTGACAATGGTGTGGACCATGATGTCAGGAATTCAGGAGGAAGCAAAAAATATATATATATAGTTGTACATAATAAGGAGGCACTTGCGTACGTACGGCTATGGCCCTAGTGGGTCCCTACTATCATCCAGTCAAAATAAAGTCATCTCCTGAATCCTCATGTTCGTTGACCATGTTAACAATGCTCGGCGCCACGGCGAGCGCAACAACTCGAAGGACGACGGAGAGGGCCTCGCGGGCCCTACTGATGGTCCGATACAGCGCTCGCTGCTCATTCAGGAAGCCAGGATCATCAGACACCTATGAGCACCTTCCAGAGACTGAGACGGCATGAACCGGTAAGGCCACGCTTGGGAGCTCTGGTTTATTTCACACCTATATTAAGATACAAGTGCAATTTACTCGTCATCGGAAACAACGCGTAAAATACAGGCGTAATGAAACCGAGGGCCCGAGGTCTGTAAGTAAAACCAGCGGGTTACACGTGTAATTTGAGAGACCAGTGTATATTTTACTAGTCAAAATCGACCAACCAAGCGCTTCGCCCGAGACCGTCTGCTTTTATTTACATGCGTCAGTTTTATAAGCGGTTTTGGTTGGAAAATGACGATCCAATCACGGCGTAAGATGATGAGTTGGTCGGAAGATCATATGGTTTCACGTTTAACCTACCCGACTTGTCGTATAGGCTATGAATGAAACATAAGACGATGAACTTCTTAAGCACGGAAACAACAGAAGAGGGTGATCTTCTTAACGAGCAAATCTCTGGCATTAGATCGACATGCAAAACAACACGAAGCATTATTCTCAGGAGGCATGGTGAACAGCTTGTGATGCCGCATGCCACAACATTCCAAGCTCAACTTTGCAATCAAACACAAGGCCTGGCATTACATAGACAATATTCAGAACAAACTCTTAAAATACCTTACATAAGTCAACATTCATGTGACTATGCATCTCAGCAGAGTAACTATTTACTTCTAAACTGAACATAGGAACAGGAAAAAACGATTGATGCTGCTCACAGCAAAGGGTGTCCCACTCAAAAATATCAAATGCATGTCTTCTGGCTAACATCAATGAGCAAATTTTGACAAGGTTTTCCAATTCCAGTATATTAAACTAATGTGTTCTTGCTAACATCAATGATTAAACTTTGACAAGCTTTTCCCATTCAAAATATGTAATGCCTATGATCGTGGAGTCCTGTCATGGCTTCTTGTACTTGTTTGGGCACTTTTTGCCAAGTGCACTCCATGTGTTGTAGAGTTGCCTATGCTCTCTGCGGACTAGTCATGTCACCAGCGTCTACTAATACTTTGTAAAGCTTCTCGGTCATTCCTTCTGTAATGTAGCACAAACAGTGACTACTTCTTTCTGCAAAGTGGAATGACCAACTGGACCCAGTAATGCAGCAGTTTGCCTTGGACACATTGGCTCCTTTTGTGCAATTCAACTAAAATCAAAGTCAGAATAAAACCAAGCTTTAATTTTGATATCCCTGTAAGCAACAATAGGTATAAGGGAAACAATTACTGAGAAATAACGGTTGATGACTTGTACTCCTAGAAGAAAAACGTCTACTGATCTACCTTATCTTAATGGGAAACAAAGCAGGAGAGTAGCAAATCTCCATTAGTGTGATTCATTCATATTGACCGAGACATTATCTTAATAATGCCTTGTTTCAACATGTATAAAGAACGATAAAGCAGAAAAATACCATTCCTAAAAGAATGCGACTGATTCATTTTAACAGAGACATTATCTTAACAATACCTTGGTTAAACATGTAGAAAGAACTACGAAGCAGGATAGTACCATTCCTAAAACAATGCGACTGATTCGTTTTAACAGTGGCAAAAAAGGAATCAATTACTGGCCAATAAAGGAGGATGAAACATGCGTCCACAAAGATGGTAATCCCGCCAATCCCTAACAAATGTTACAGTTTTGAACTAAGATTCAATAGTTAATTAATTCCGAGAGTGGCATTGCTTAATTTTACCAGCAACATTAGATTAACAAAAAGCATAAACAGTTCCAGGGGAGAGTGGGTGCAACAACAGCATGTGCTTCCATCTACTTATAAAGGGGGTGATGGAGAGTTTTGTTGTAACAAAGAAACAACCATCATGTCTGGGTTGGAACAATTTTTGCTCACTTAATGGTAAAAGACAATAGTTCAATAGCTTCAATTCAACATTTATCCAAAATAGTACCAATACAAGTAGCACAACATCTCAAAGCACACTGCAGTATCATGTGGATGAAAGTTGGTACTAACCTTTCTTGACCAAGATTTGAAACAGCTCGTGAGGAGGACTTGAAAGAAATCCCAACACATATATAAAATCTCAATCTCCTTTTGTGCAGTTCCACCAAAATTAAGCAAAGTTGCCGGTGTGACATTCAAGTTGAACTGCACAAAACACTCATAAAACATAAGTGTTTCACGTAGCGAAGCAAAATGTCGCAATAGCAACAAGTTGAATAGATATCCCTATTTTAACAGAGGCAAAAAGGAATCTGGCAAATAAAGGAGGATGAAACATGCGGCCACAAAAATGGTAATTCCGCCGATCCCTAACAAGTGTTGCAGTTTTGAACTAAGATTCAGTAGTTAATTTTGCGAGTGGCATTGCTTAATTTTACCAGCGGCATTAGATTAACAAAAAGCATAAACAGTTCCAGGGGAGAGTGGGCGCAATAACACCATGTGCTTCCATCTACTTATAAAGGGGGTGATGCAGAGTTTTGTGTAAGAAAGCAACAAGCATCATGTCTGGGTTGGAACAATTTTTGCTCACTTAATGGTAAAAGACGGCAACTCAATAGCTTTAATTCAACATTTATCCAAAACAGTACCAAAACAAGTAGCACAACATCTCAAAGCACACTGCACCATCATGTGGATGAGACCAAGATTTGAAACAACTCGCCAGGAAGACTGGAAACAAATCTCGATCTCCTTTTGTGCAGTTCTACCAAAATTAAGCAAAGTCATCGGTGTGACATTCAAGTTGAACTGCACAAAACACTCTTAAAACATAAGTGTTTCGCGTAGCGAAGCAAAATATCGCAATAGCAACAAGTTGAATAGATATCCCTGTTTTAACAGAGGCAAAAAAGGAATCAATTACTGGCAAATAAAGGTGGATGAAACATGCAGCCACAAAAATGGTAATTCCGCCAATCCCTAACAAGTATTGCAGTTTTGAATGAAGATTCAGTAGTTAATTCTGCGAGTGGCATTGCTTAATTTTACCAGCGGCATTAGATTAACAAAAAGCATAAACAGTTCCAGGGGAGAGTGGGCGCAATAACACCATGTGCTTCCATCTACTTATAAAGGGGGTGATGCAGAGTTTTGTGTAAGAAAGCAACAAGCATCATGTCTGGGTTGGAATAATTTTTGCTCACTTAATGGTAAAAGACGGCAGTTCAATAGCTTTAACTCAACATTTATCCAAAACAATACCAAAACAAGTAGCACAACATCCCAAAGCACACTGCACCATCATGTGGATGAGACCAAGATTGGAAATAACTCGCCAGGAAGGCTGGAAACAAATCTCGATCTCCTTCTGTGCAGTTCCACCAAAATTAAGCAAAGTCGTCGGTGCGACATTCAAGTTGAACTGCACAAAACACTCTTAAAACATAAGTGTTTCGCATAGTGAAGCAAAATGTCGCAATAACAACAATTTGAATAGATACCCCTATTTTAACAGAGGCAAAAATGAAACAATTACTTGATGATAAAGGAGGATGAAACAAACGGCGACAAAAAGAAGCATCTAACTTATCTTGATGGAAAACAAAGTAGGATAGTAGCATTTCTAAAACGGTTGCATTGATTCATATTAACAGAGACATTCTCTTAGAACAACATTCATTAAAAAATGAAATTTTACTTTTAACAGTGGCATTGCTTCAATTTTCCAGCGGCATTCTTAGATTAACAACGACAAAATAGTTGTATGGGACATGGGACATGGGACATGCCCGCACCATGTGCGTCCACACGTATAAATGGGTGATGCAGAGTATCTAACCAAGCAGCATATCTGCGTTGGTCCCATATTTGTTCTCTTTGAACCTTTTTCCTATGTGAGGGCAGTAAATCTAGTCCTACACAAACTACCCGACCCCCCAGTTTCGGGTTACCCCCCTTTTCCCTTTTTGACCAACAAAGCGGCTGGATAGCCAGTCTATACTACTTTTCCTCCCTCCTTTCCTCATTGAACCACGTCCTAGATTCATGCTCCACCCACCACACCCTTCTTTCCTCTTTGAACCAAGACCTAGATTCGACTACATAATCCAAAAAGATCCGCATGCAGCTAGAGCAATGACGGTTTCAAAGAAACTTATACCTTAGGGTCGCCGGGATGTGGCAAGGCGTGCAGCGGGAGGCTGGATCTGCCCACACTATGTACGACAATGAGGAAGAAGGGGTCGGTGGGCCTCCTGCACAGGCGCTGGGTGAAAGAGAACAACGCAGCCGACTGTGGATTGCCTCCCTCGCCGAAGGCAATAGAGTGAACGCTGCACCTCCTCCCCTTCCCGGTGCGACGGGATTCAGACGCCTCCTTCACCAGCTGTGAGGGGGGAGAGAGAGACAAGAGTCCAACGCAGTCTTCTTTAGATCTGGTGAAGAGGGTGAGAGACTGTGAATATAGCAAACCCTAGCAAAGGAATGTTGAGCCTCCAACGTGTATATATATGTAGTGCGGCGAGAGTATGGGGAGTGCAAACCCTAGCAAACAAGTGCTGAGGCTCCAGCTTATATATATACTGTAGTACGGACTGAGCTCCGGTGCCTTAACTGCACCTGCTTTTGGCTGTATGGTAGGTGGGCCAGCCCCATTTTCGGCCCACCTGTCATAAACCCAAAGGCAGGTGCACTAAGTGAATGAAGATGCGTCCATATAGTACTCGTGTATATGACTAATATATAGTGGAGTGGTTTTCTTATTCTCTCCATAACAATCGTTTTAAATTGTGTAAGTACGAAACGAAACTCTTTATTTAACATACCAATGAAGAAAACGAATACTCCCTCTGTTCCTAAATATTTGTCTTTCTAGAGATTTCAACAAATGACTACATACGGAGCAAAATGAGTGAATCTACACTGTAAAATATGTCTATATACATCCGTATGTGGTAGTCCGTTTCAAACCTCTTGAAAGACAAATATTTAGGAACGGAGGGAGTACTTCCGATGAACTAACAATCCACGCGTCCTGGTCGAACTTCCTGTCCTTCACGTGCGGTACACTACCCTCCCATAAGTGAACAACCACACATGCGCCAAATTATCGGAAACGTGTGAGAGTGTGTACAGATAAAGAATTTTAATTTCAATTATCGGAAAGGTTTGAGAGTATGTACAGTTTGCCCTCTAATAATTAAGGTTTGTTGTGTTCGGCCTAAACTTGGTCAAACTTTACAAAGTTTGACTTCAGTCAAATCTAATATGTGGAGTAAATAAAAATGGAGGGCTACTACGTCCATCCGGGTTTTTAGTCCATGCCATTTTTTAATCAAAGTTAATAGTGGACAAATAAAATTATAGGGGAGTTGGAGACAAAGTTGTGAGAAGGCTTAGAAATCAATACAAAACTTATGCTCTTAGTACCAACGTCGATCCTTCTTCGAGGAAACAATTGGTTCATAGCCAATTGTGTGATAAAATTGCACCAACATGAAAGACGACTGCGTCTCCAACGCAACCAAGGTGAACTGATGAAGGATATCATCTTTGTGGGTAACAAGCAAAGATCACTGATGGAAGATAGCTTGTTTTTCATTGAAAATCGACCAGCTTCACCAGCCGAAGCAACCATGAGGCGCAACCATGAGCATTGATAGGTCATCGTGGTGATGCATCATCCATTTGGCATCAAGTTTGGGTGAGGCACCTATGAAGTTCGACAATCCTCACTGTGGTCTGTTTCTTCTCAGTAATCAAGCTCGAGGAAGGAAGAACCACGTGGCAGAGGACAGTGAGGCGGAACAACAATGGCCATCCAATTTTGTGCAGTTCCACTAAAATTGAGGACGACATGCCCGGGTATGGAGATACACATCGCTGTTTCCAAAAATGTAATAATGGATATAGTGTTGTTACTTTGTTTTGGCAGTGGACAAGATTAACAACGACATCTCAATTGTCACTAAGAATTAATGAAAAGTACACCAACAAACAGAAGCATCATGATTATCTTGATGGGAACTAAACCAGGATACTCAAGAAAAAAAGCATTTCTTCATTTAACCAGTGATAGTATTAGATTAGCAGCAGCAATAGGAGCATATGGACAATGACCGCACAACCACCGTGTACTTTTTGTCGAAACAACATGTATACCTCCAACGAGGCATAAATCAGGACAACATTTCGAGTGGCATTTCCTCTATAATAGTAGGTGATGTTGGACCAGCCGACGAACCCTAGGTACTATAAATGGGGAGCTGGGGAGTAGTCGCATAGAAGAAAACCCGCATGCAGTGACCTGGGGAGCTGGAACAGTACAAGAAGTTATACCTCAGGTGGGCGAGATGTCGCTTAGGCGGGCGGGCGGGATCTGCCCACACGACGGCGGCAAACAAGGGCGCGGAGGACCTTCGTCCGCGCCAGCGCCTACTCCGAGAGGACGGTGCGCATCGGCTTCCTCCATCACCAACGGCGGCAACGTCAATGCTGCACCTCCTCACCTCTCGCAGCGGACGGGATTCGGCCGGATCTGTGACCATCGGTGAGGAGAGAGATAGAGTGGACAGTGTCATCTTGTTTTGATATGGAGAGGGTGAGAGAGCGAGACGCGAGAAACTCTACCAAACAAGGGGCTATAATGGAGTAAAAAATCTCTCCATAGTAGTGGTTTTAAATAGAATACGCGCGTTCCCGAAAAAAAGAAACGAAAACTGGCGGACAATCTTTTAACGTACCAAGAAAGAAAACTCGATCAAAGACACGCCCACTTCCAGGTCGCGAGAGTCATCGCACACACACACACATAGACATAGACATGCATATCCGTGTTTACGTATAATTCCATTTCCATCTCCATATCCAATCATATTTGTCCAACTGGCACATTATTTACGTTGTTAATTATATACGCAGCAATATTAACGTACATCATCTCTTGTTTGCGGGCGTCCGGACCGCTGCCACGACCGCTCTTGAACAACCCGAACCCTCTTCAGCACCCGCGCGTGCTTCCCGCCCGAAACGGTCAGTGCCGCATTCATGCCCGGCCAGAGCGGACGTGACCTCTCACTGGCGCCGACATTGAAGCAGCGCGCCGGCCGAGAGAGCATCACCCGCTCCGCTTCCTGATGCATGCAACTGCTCCGCGTTCAAAGGTCGCAATAGCCAACCACAACATGCATGTAAAAAGTTCTTGGGAGTCTGTGCTACAGCTAGCTGTCCTCCCCCAACTTGTCAATCTCTTCCAGTAGTGCTAGTACTCCATGGCGTGATCCATTGACAAGCAGGCGAGAAAGTTATCGTATACTCGGTTTGCGGTGAGTGGCATGCCGAGCGACCATGTGGGGTCGAGCCGTGGAGAGGGTGATACACGAACGCGACATACGTGATTTAAATGTTTGCTCGATGGCGCGATCCAACAAAATGAAACGTTGGTTTCTCTCCGTTTCCATTTTTTCATCGGTAAAAACGGAAACTTTCCACTCCATTTTCATTCCTACTCCAAGGTTGCCCCATTACAACATTCCATCAAATACAAAGGAAAACTAACACGCATGCTGATGTATCTCAATGATTCACAGATCATAGCCAATATTTACTTCACAACTAAAGACAAAAGTTGTGAGAGCGTGTACGAAAGGAAAACTACTTATGGGGTCACTACAACTTAAACCCTAAACCCTAAACAAGATTTAATTTCCTAGCGAGGTAGAACCTGTCGAAGGAAAGACGGCTGACACCCTCGGATCATACAATGCTTTTGTGCAGTTCCACTAAAATCGAGCTGAGCATCCCTGATGGCAAAGATATTGAAGAAGTGTGATTAGAATAATAGTACTGGCACTATCATGAGACATAAACTCATCACAAGTAGAAGCAGGTAGAAGTAGAGAAAGATCGACATGGAGATTGAGCTACGTGGGGAGCTGCGGCAGTGGAGCAAGCCGGCTCCAAAAGGAAGATGTACTACCTGGGATGTCGGGCTGTATCTAGAATGGCGGTTGGGACACGTCATCGGCCCATACCGCGGCGACCCCTGATTGGGATGCACCGACTGTGGGTTTTCTCCCTCGCCGATGTCGACCGCGTCTATGCAGAACATTGTTCCCTTCCCCCAGCTGCGGGATCAGGCCAGATATGTGACCAGCGGTGTGGCCATCGTCGTTCTATGCTTGTGAAGAGAGCAAGCCAAGCAAGTATGCTTGTAGCTCAGGCTCCTGCTAGTGTATATATAGTGGTTTTCTTTTTCTCTCCATATCAACCATTTTATATTGCGTACGTGTCATTGAAGAGTGAAATGATGGTTGCTTCTTCTGACTTACTGTGTGATTTGACTGCTCCTTAGTGGCCCCTACACGTACTCCCCCTATGTGTATGACCGTTCCTGAGTCTCACCTGTACTTATCTCTATTTTCTTGCATGACACGTAGACAGGATGCGCATAGAGGAATTTTATTACTGCACATTGTTACATAGTACTAGTACTGTGCTACTAGTCCCTACTCCCTCCTTCCGGTTTACTACTGGTACTCCCTCCGTCCTGGCTTATTGGTCCCCTTTGTACTCAATTCATGGGCTCGTTTTCCTCAAGAAAATTGTCTTTACCAACGTATTAATATCAGGAATGCATGCGTGAACTACGAATGATTAAACCTTGCATGCAACATTTTGACAAAGCATTGACTTATGAACATGTGAATGTAAGGGACTACAATCTCGTGCATGCATGCAACAGTACACATGGACCCGAAAATGCGCGCGGCACCCTAATGCATTCATGTCCGAGCACACAACGAAACACACACGGTCACGCTCAAGTGCTCAACCTACACGTGCATGCACACACATACTCAGCCGAGGTGAGCTAGTGATCGTATAAACACCGGAAAATGTATATATTGAGTGCAATGAGCATATTATGAAGTCCACTGATCATACTTTTACAAATATACAGTGACATACAGTGTATTTATCTTGTTTGAAATTAAGCCATATTAACCGGAGAGGAGGCAGTATGGACTAGCATTACTTTGTTGTGTCCCGTCAACTTGCCGAACGAGAAGTTGCTTGCAGGACGGGAGAAGCTTGCGCGCGATGCTCGCAGGACAAGGAGAAACTTTTGACTAATGCAAGCTCTCCCTCGCTCAGGCAGTGGACGTGCAAAAGTTACTTCGGTGTCAGATTGCCAGAAGCATACACTATACTAGTACTATTATTGTTTGACTTCCCGAAGAGGCAAACAACCAAGCGCAAAGTTTACTAGTACTAGTACTAATACTATAGTCTATAGAGGTATGTACTATACAACTAGGAACCGGATGGAGGAGTGTCTTCACTCTTATTATATTTTTAAAATGTGATAAAGCAATCTTCAACACATTTGGTTCTCTTCGAGGGTTCTCGCATGTGATAATGGAAGTTGATTGCATGGAACACTCGCCACAATTCTCGCTTAATTATGGCTCGTATCCTATTACAAATAGGAGTGCTCAGTAATATTTCCTCTTTTTTTTGTTATTCAGCATGTAAACAGGTCAGCAAACCTTGCGGCGCATCTTTGTACAAACCGTGCTTGCTGCACTTTGAATGTGGCCGAGAGCTGGCTTGATGAAACACCTCACTTTCTACTTCTTTTTTTGCGGGGTACCTCGCTTCCTAGTGACCAGTGTCTTGGCTGATCGTCCTAAGAATGCTTATATGTGAATAAAGCTCTCTCATTTACCCGCAAAAAAGATTAAGCCATATTAACCGGAAAGGAGGGAGTATGGACTAGCACTACTTTTTGGTGTGTCCCATCAACTCGCAGAACGAAGAGAAGCTTGCAGGACAAGGTGAAGCTCGCTTATGCCTTTTGACTAATGCAACCTACCCTCGCCCAGGTGGTGGACATGCATCAGTTCATTCGGTGTCAGATTGCCAGAGGCATACACTGTAGTACCCAACATGCGGAGTACCATCATTGTTCGACTTCACGAAGAGGCGAAGAGCCAAGCACAAGGTTTAGTAGTACGAGTAGTACTACTACTAGAACCGCATAGTGGAGCGTATGTACTCTTATTTTTTTAATCTCTGATAAAGTAAACATTTATTCGGGAGAAGGGTGGAAAACGGCAGCCCAATAGTGTAGTATTAAAAAACATCGAACATGTAATGATGATATCGATCAACCATGCTTGAATATATCTTGGCCTCCGGATTCGATGCACCAGGTGTCCGCCAGTTATTCGTCGTCATTGCCATGTCATTCGCTCGCGTGTTGCATTTTATCATGTCATCATGTGCATTTCATTTTGCATACGTGTTTGTCTCATGCATCCGAGCATTTTCCCTGTTGCCCGTTTTGCAATCCGGCACTCCTATGTCCTCCGGCGTTCCCCTTTTGTCTCTCGTTGTGAGCGGGTATTAAACTTTCTCGGAATGGCCCGAGGTTTGCCAAGAGGCCTTGGTATAGCACCGATAGACCGCCTGTCAAGTTTCGTGCCATTTGGAGGTCGTTTGATACTCCAACAGTTAACCGGGTAACCGCAAAGCCTCTTTTGTTTGCAGCCCAACACCCCTTCCAAAGTGGCCCAAAACCCAGCAAACTCCCCTCCATGCTCTCGGTCGTTCGATCACGATCGCGTGGCCGAAAACCGCTCCTCATTTGGACTCTCCTAGCTCCCCCTACCTATAACTGACCTCCCAAAATTTTCTGGATCATTTTCCCCGAAACCCTAGCCCGCTCCTCTCCGCCCGAACATGTCGCGTCGCGCGGACATGTCCGCGCCGCCACAGCAGCGAATCCACCGCCGCCACATGTCGCTCCGGCGTCGGCGCCGCCGAAACCGCCCTGCGCCCCTCGCCTCCGCTTCGCCGCCGCCGCTCGTCGCCCACGCCGACCATCGCGCCCTCGCCGCCGCCGCCCGACCGCCGCCTCAGCCCGGCAGCGCCTCCCAAGCGCCTCCGCGCCCGCCGCCCGGTCGGATCCGGCGGATCCGGTCCTGGGCCACCTCCCCGCGCCTCCCCGGCCACCTCCGGCCACTTCTTCGGCGGAATCTCCGGCGCCTCGAAGTCCGTGCCCGATCTGGGCCACGAGGTTGACTTTCCCCCCCTCTCAAAAACGCCCAAGTCCCGAATATTTTTACATTATCATGCCATGTTCATCATGCTGTATCTCTGCATCCGTAGCTCCGTTTCGTGCGTGTAATATGTCAAATTGTTTGTATGGACGAGTACTTCATTTCATTCCATTGCCTCATTTTCATTTGAGGTCATCTTGGTGCCCGAAATGCTATTGGAAGAGTGCATGTTGATGTTAACCTGCTGAAACTGTTATAACTTGCTCATTTATCATTTTTGCCATGATTGATGTGTGCATCCTATGAGGTTGAGCTCTACATGTGTTTTGATCTATGCCATGCCATCTTTCCAGAGGTTCTATTCATGTATTTTTGTGATTTGTGTGCTGAGTGCATCGAGCTTGTTAAGTAGGGCACTTGCTGTTGCTGTTTTCCTGACAGATTCTGTTATATTTTGTTGCTATGTAAACATGCTTCTACTAATCATTCTATGCATAATCTGGAGATCTTCTATAAACATGTTTTGATCTACATGTCATGCTCTATCCATTCATGCCCTTGTTTGCAATTATAGCCTGCTGGAACATGTTATTATCTTGCTCTAAAGTTGCTTCATAATGTTGCTGTCAGCCTGTTAACATAAAGTTCAGTTGTTTCCATGTGTTTTCCTAGTGATCCATGCACCCTATGAACTTTATCTTGCCATGCTTAACTTCACAAACATGTCTTCTTACTGTTGGTTGCCTTTACATGCCATGTATTGCTCTGTGGTGAGTGGTTCAAGCTCACCAACATGCCTACTTATTGTTGTTTCTGCCATGTTTGAATCTGTAATATAACTTGCCATGTTTACATGGGTGCCATCATATTTTCTATGCCTTTTTGGCTCATGGTCAGTAAGGGACTATTGATCTATGCAATTAATAGATTCATGCCATGCCTTTGTTTTCCATGATATGTTCCTGTAACATGTTGCTTACTTTCTCTAAACATTGCAACCTGATGTTATTCCTGCTAAAGTCTGAAACTGTTATTATTTGCAATATCTCCATGTCTTTTTGAGCATGTGCTAGTTGTTTCTGGAGATAGATCGGTGTTCATGTTTTGTTAAGCTTTACCTGTACTTCATGCCCATGCCTTTTGTTATTATGTTGGGGTGTTGTAGCATATTGTTTTGATGCTCGCAAGATGCCTAGTTGCTGTTATGGACAGATTGTTGTTATGCCTTGTATAGTGCGTATGTGTTGCACCGTTGCTCCGTTTTGAGTGCGCTCTATATGAAACTTGCTTGTTTTTGCATGTAGTTTCATATTATCATGTTGCATCCTTGTTTTGAGGTGTTTGCTTGATGTTTGTATGCATTTAGCATCAATGCCATGTTTAACTTGTTTTGCTCATATCTTCTAGGTCGTAGCTCCGAATCTAATGAACTTTATATGTAACTTGACTAGAATTTCGTGTAGATCATCTTGGTGCATCTTAACTTGCTGTTTAACAACTTGAACATAATGTTTATTGAGTTCTGGACCAATTTCGAAATTTGCATATGAGGACTTACCGGAATTGTTATATGTTGTTCCCGGCCTCATTTAAACTTGCCTTGATGTGTTATTGTTTGCATCCTCCCTTGCCATGAGTAGCTTCATGTAGCTTTGTCATGCATCATGCTTGTTGTGCATCTTGTCTTCTTCATGTGTGGTGTGTTTACCATGTTGTGTGCTTCTTCTCGATAGTTCCCGTTTCGTTGCGATCGTGAGAATTCGTTCGTCTACACTTGGTTCGTCTTCGTGGCTTCATCTTCTTCATGGACTCGTTCTTCTTCCTAGCGGGATTTCAGGCAAGATGACCGCTACCCTGGATCGCACTACTATCATTGCTATGCTAGTTGCTCGTTCTATCACTATGATGTGTTACCTATCACTTGTTCCTCAAGCCTCCCGAATTGCCATGAACCTCTAACCTTTGACACCCTTCCTAGCAAACCGTTGTTTGGCTATGTTACCGCTTTGCTCAGCCCCTCTTATAGCATTGCTAGTTGCAGGTGAAGTTGAAGATTTCTCCATGGTGGACAGGGTTTATGTTGGGATATCACAATATCTCTTATATTATTAATGCATCTATATATTTGGTAAAGGGTGGAAGGCTCGGCCTTATGCCTAGTGTTTTGTTCCACTCTTGCTGCCCTAGTTTCTGTCATACCGGTATTATGTTCCCGGATTTTGCGTTCCTTACGCGGTCGGGTGATTTATAGGACCCCCCCCTGACAGTTCGCTTTGAATAAAACTCCTCCAGCAAGGCCCAACCTTGGTTTTACCATTTGCCTCACCACCACCTACCTTTCCCTTGGGAGTAACTAACCCAAGGGTCATCTTTATTTTAGCCCCCCCGGGCCAATGCTTGTCTAAGTGTTGGTCCAAACTAGAGCACCGTGCGGGACCATTCCTTGGCAACTTGGATTCGCTTGGTACAGACGCTTAGCTTATCCGGTTGTTGCCACGAGAACGAGATATGTGCAGCTCCTATCGGGATGTCGGCGATCGGGCGGTCTTGCTGGTCTTGTTTTACCATTGTCGAAATGTCTTGTAAACCGATTCCGAGATCGATCGGGTCTTCCGGGAGAAGGTCTATTCCTTCGTTGATCGCGAGAGCTTGTCATGGGCTAAGTTGGGACACCCCTGCAGGGTATAAACTTTCGAGAGCCGTGCCCGCAGTTATGTGGCAGATGGGAATTTGTTAATGTCCAGTTGTTGATAACTTGACACCAGATCCGAATTAAAATGCATCAATCGCGTGTGTAGCCGTGATGGTCTCTTTTCGGCAATGTCCGGGAAGTGAACACGGTTTCTGGGTTATGTTTGACGTAAGTAGGTGTTCAGGATCACCTCTTGATCATTGCTAGCTTCACGACCGTTCCTTTGCTCTCTTCTCGCTCTTATTTGCGTATGTTAGCCACCATATCTTGCTTAGCCGCTGCTGCAACCTCACCACTTTACCCCTTCCTTTCCCATTAAGCTTTGCTAGTCTTGATACCCATGTTAATGGGATTGATGAGTCCTCGTGGCTCACAGATTACTACAACAACAGTTGCAGGTACAGGTTGTGCGATGATCTTGACGCGAGAGCGCTGTTTGCTTCTTTTGGAGTTCTTCTTCCTTCTTCTTCGATCGGGGATAGGTTCGTGTCGGCAGCCCGGGCTAGCAGTGGTGGATGTCGTTTGAGTTTCTGTTTGTGTTCCATCAGTAGTCGGATGTTGCTCTCTTGTATGATGATGTTGTATTTGTGTGGCATTGTATGCCTTATGTATGTATCCCCATCTATTATGTAATGTTGATGTAATGATATCCACCTTGCAAAAGCGTTCCAATATGCGGGTCTATCCTTGGTGGGACCTTCGAGTTCCTTTTGGATAGGGTCACATATTGGGCGTGACAAGTTGGTATCAAAGCCTCAACCGACCCTAGGAGCCCCCTTGATTGATCATGTAGTTTGGCCGTTGTTGAGTCTAGAAGAATTTTTTTTCGGAGTTTAGTTATATTGGAGAGTAGGAATTCTTTTACTCCTCAGCCCCTTCGTCGCTCTGGTGAGGAATCTTGACGTAGGTGTTTTGAATTACTTCTCTTCCCTTTCAAATTTTCTTTAGGTTCACGCAGTTGGTTTTCCGATCGTTGTTCCTCAGCTCTTTTTATCCGGTGCATTTCTCGTCAAGTTGACTAGAGTCTCTTCGTCTTTGAGTTCAATCCTCAGTTGTTTTCTTTTCCCTCCCGCCCACCCTTCTTCCTCTCGGTACCGGAGTCTGTAATCGAGCATCCATCCTACTCGTGCGAAGTCTTTGCTTTCTCTCCTAAATGATTTCAACCGGTGTTTTCTCTTCAAGATATTCGTCGGTTCCCCTTCAAAGTTGCCTTTGTTTTCCCGCCCTCCCACCCTTTTTCTTCCGGAGTCTGTCTCTCTCTCTCGACCATCTATTTCATTCGTGCGGAGCCTCTTCAGTCTTCCCTCAATCATTTCAACGGGTGAATTCTCGTCTCGTTCGTCATTCTTCATCTCTTTTCTTTCCGGTGGATGCAATTCAAGTTTTTCGGGTTGATCACATTCTTTTCCTTGGATCAAGTGTTTTCCCTGCTCGTTCGCCTCTCCCAGTTTATCCTTCCGGAGTGTTCAAGATATTTCAGGAGATTCGTCTGTGTTCCAATTAATTCGAATTTGTCACCTCATTCAAATATTTCAATTGTTCCGGTGCATCATCTATCTTTTCATCATCCCTTTCGAACGGTGTTTTTCTATTAGTGGGCCCTAACCCACAGGTCTTTTCCCAGGATCTTACCTGACTCTTTGGTTTCCCCGGAGCTATTCTCAAATTCTTTCAAGTGTGACGTAAGAATGAATTCCATCAGTCACATGCCTTTTCCAAGATCAATTTCAAATCATTTCATCGTCGGCTCAACCTCTTTGCTTTTCTTTCTCCCGGAGTACCTCAGTAATTTTGGTGGTGTTTATCGTCGCCATTTGCAGACCGAAGAAGAGTTTTTCCTCTAAATTTTGTCCATTCTCCCGGAGATTCGCAGTGCTAGCTCGATGTTATCCTATCAAATTGTTTCAAGTCATGCAAATTCTTTTCATCCATCCGGAGCATTTCAGGAGTTGCTTTCTCTCTCGATCATCCGGTGGCCATCTTTTCGGAAGATTTCTTCATTCTAAGTTTTTTCAGATTCGTTCTCTATTTATCCCGGTGCTTCGTTCAAGTGTTCTTTA
The DNA here is from genome assembly GCA_021437245.1 of Aegilops speltoides. Lineage (NCBI taxonomy): Eukaryota > Viridiplantae > Streptophyta > Magnoliopsida > Poales > Poaceae > Aegilops > Aegilops speltoides. The sequence continues at coordinate 134,248,377 of CM038141.1, forward strand.
ATCAGCTCTTGATCTCTTTGTTCTTTTGCATCTAAATTCCTTCGAGCATATTGGTTCTTCTGATTCTTTCCGGTGATTAAGTCTCTTTCATCAGTCATTTTCGAATTCTCATGGTGGTTCTTTTACATTCTTTTCCTTGTTTATCATATTAATCCATTCGTTCGTTTCAATACTACCGGCGGTTCATGAAGACCTTCTCAAGTTTGCGCTATATCCCTCTTAATCCTTTCTACGAGAATAAGTAATATGTAAATCCATTGCTTGTCATCAATTTAATTTGATGAAGGATAAGCATACAATAAATCTTATTCTTATTTCATCCAAGTGATTAATCCTTTTCCTTCAGAGTTTATTCTTCATGAATAAATTCTAGTTCCAAGTGTTTTCATCTTTTCTTTTCCGGAGTTCAAATTTCCTCGGCCATCTCGTCGGTACATCCATCGGAATCATCTCAAGGCTCATCTTATTCTTTCATCCTTCATTCTATCTCATCTTCCTTTGTCACCGGAGTTCTTCATGATTTATTTCATTCTTCAAGAGTTCATCAAGATTTTGTTGGTGGAGTTCAAGTATCTTTTCTTCTTGCATCTCGAAGTGCAATTAATTCTCCGTATTCTTTTGAAGTGGAGTTTTGCATTTCTTCGTTCTTCTCAGCTATCCAATCATTTCTGCTTGTGGCTGGTTATCACCTTATGATCTTGGGATGTTACCTATAAGACCACAACAAGCTTATTCTTTTTGGGTTGATTTTCTCAACAACTCCGTTTAAATCTTTTCTTCTGAAGTTGCTTTCTATTTCATTTGTGGCACAAGTTGTCATTTTCTTCTCCGTTCTTTTCATTCAACTCTTTCAATTCTTTCCAGAGGTTTTGTGTCATGTCTTCATCAAGTATCATTCCATCCTCTCAAGCTCGTGCTCTATTCTCCCATGTTTCAGCCGGAGTGCTGCCTAAATCCTTTCAGTCTTATTCATTTCTTTTCTCATTCTAACCACTCCAGTTAGAACGAGTGATTTCTTAGTCTATCTGATTCCGTGAGTTTTCGATTCTCGTCATTCTCGTCGTTCCTCTCTTCTTCTCGGGTGCTCTCGATCCTTTGCTTTTTCTCTTGAGTTCTTGTTTCACCTCATCCATTTTCCCTTCCGTCTCGGTCCTAAGATCTCGGGACGAAATCTCTTGTTAGTGGAGGAGTGTGGTAACACCCCGGATTCGATGCGCCAGGTGTCCGCCAGTTATTCGTCGTTGTTGCCATGTCATTCGCTCGTGTGTTGCATTTTATCATGTCATCATGTGCATTTCATTTTGCATACGTGTTTGTCTCATGCATCCGAGCATTTTCCCGTTGCCTGCTTTTGCAATCCGCACTCCTATGTCCTCCAAATGCCCCTTTGTCTCTCGTTGTAAGCGGGTATTAAACTTTCTCGGAATGGCCCGAGGATTGCCAAGCGGCCTTGGTATAGCACCGATAGACCGCCTGTCAAGTTTCGTGCCATTTGGAGGTCGTTTGATACTCCAACGGTTAACCGGGTAACCGCAAAGCCTCTTTGATTGCAGCCCAACACCCTTCCAAAGTGGCCCAAAACCCAGCAAACTCCCTCCATGCTCTCGATGCGTTCGATCACGATCGCGTGGCAAAAACCGCTCCTCATTTGGACTCTCCTAGCCCCCTACCTATAAATCTAGACCTCGAAATTTTTCTTTGATCATTTTCCCAAAACCCTAGCCCGCTCCTCTCCTCCGCCGGACATGTCCGCGTCACGCGGGACATGTCCGTCGCGCCGACATGTCCGCGCCGCCGCCAGCAGCGAATCCACCGCCGCCACGTGTCGCTCGGCGCCCGCCGCCGCCCAGCCAGCTGGGCCCGGGAAGGAGGCCCGCCAACCTGCCGCCGCCGCTTCGCCCGCCAGCGCCCGCCGTCGTGCCAGCAGCCGCGCGCCGCCTCGATCGCCGCCCGCCGCCTCGATCCAAGCCTGCCAGTTCCGCCTCGCCGAGGTCGCCATCGCGCCCGCCAGCTTTTCGCCCTGCCGCAGCCATCTGCGCACGCCGCAGAAGCCGCCTCCGCCGCCCGCCGTCGGCGCCTGGCCGCCCTAGCCCCCTCGCTCTTTGCTTCGCCGCCGCCGGTCGCTCGTCGCCATCCGCCGCCAGCGCCCCCGCCGCGTCGCCCTTACGCCGCCTCAAAGACTGACCCGCGCCTCAAGCGCCTCCGCCGCCGCCGGCGGATCCGGCGGATCCGGTCCGGGGCCACCTCCCCGCGCCTCCCCGGCCATGTCCGGCCACTTCTCCGCGGAATCTCCGGCGCCTCGAAGTCCGTGCCCGATCTGGGCCACGAGGTTGACTTTCCCCCCCTGAAAAACGCCCGTCCCGAATATTTTTACATTATCATGCCATGTTCATCATGTCGTATCTCTGCATCGGTAGCTCCGTTTCGTGCGTGTAATATGTCAAATTGTTCGTCTCGACGAGTACTTTATTTCATTCCATTGCATAATTTTCATTTGAGCTCATCTTGGTGCCCGAAATGCTGTTGGAAGAGTACATGTTGATGTTAACCTGCTGAAACTGTTATAACTTGCTCATTTATCATTTTTGCCATGATTGATGTGTGCATCCTATGATGTTGAGCTCTACATGTGTTTTGACCTATGACATGCCTTCTTTCCAGAGGTGCTATCCATGTATTTTTGTGATTTTTGTGCTGAGTGCATCGAGCTTGTTAAGTAGGGCACTTGCTGTTGCTGTTTTCCTGACAGATTCTGTTATATTTTGTTGCTATGTAAACATGCTTCTACTAATCAATCTATGCATAATCTGGAGATCTTCTATAAACATGTTATGATCTACATGTCATGCTCTATCCATTCATGCCCTTGGTTGCAATTGTAGCCTGCTGGAACATGTTATTATCTTGCTCTAAAGTTGCTTCATAATGTTGTTGTCAGCCTGTTAACATAAAGTTTAGTTGTTTCCATGTGTTTTCCTAGTGATCCATGCACCCTATGAACTTTATCTTGCCATGCTTAACTTCACAAACATGTCTTCTTACTGTTGGTTGCCTTTACATGCCATGTATTGCTCTGTGGTGAGTGGTTCAAGCTCACCAACATGCCTACTTATTGTTGTTTCTGCCATGTTTGAATCTGTAATATAACTTGCCATGTTTACATGGGTGCCATCATATTTTCTATGCCTTTTTGGCTCATGGTCAGTAAGGTACTTTTGATCTATGCAATTAGTAGACTCATGCCATGCCTTTGTTTGCCATGATATAATCCTGTAACATGTTGGTTACTTGCTCTAAACCATGCAACCTGATGTTATTCCTGCTAAAGTCTGAAACTGTTATTATTTGCAATATCACCATGTCTTTTTGAGCATGTTATAGTTGTTTCTGGAGATAGCTCAGTGTTCATGTTTTGTTATGCTTTACCTGTACTTCATGCCCATGCCTTTTGTTATTATGTTGGGGTGCTGTAGCATATTGTTTTGATGCTTGCAAGATGCCTAGTTGCTGTTATGGACAGATTGTTGTTATGCCTTGTATAGTGCGTATGTGTTGCACCGTTGCTCCGTTTTGAGTGTGCTCTATATGAAACTTGCTTGTTTTTGCATGTAGTTTCATATTATCATGTTGCATCGTTGTTTTGAGGTGTTTGCTTGATGTTTGTATGCATTTAGCATCAATGCCATGTTTAACTTGTTTTGCTCATATCTTCTAGGCCGTAGCTCCGAATCTAATGAACTTTATATGTAACTTGACTAGAATTTCGTGTAGATCATCTTGGTGCATCTTAACTTGCTGTTTAACAACTTGAACATAATGTTTATTCAGTTCTGGACCAATTTCGAAATTTGCATATGAGGACTTACCGGAATTGTTATATGTTGTTCCCAGCCTCATTTAAACTTGCCTTGATATGTTGTTCTTGTTTGCATCCTCCCTTGCCATGAGTAGCTTCATGTAGCTTTGTCATGCATTATGCTTGTTGTGCATCTTGTCTTCTTCATGTGTGGTGTGTTTACCATGTTGTGTGCTTCTTCTCGATAGTTCCGCTTGCTTGATCGTGAGGATTCGTTCGTCTACGCTTGGTTTGTCTTCGTGGCTTCATCTTCTTCATGGACTCGTTCTTCTTCCTAGCGGGATTTCAGGCAAGATGACCGCTACCCTGGATCTCACTACTATCATTGCTATGCTAGTTGCTCATTCTATCGCTATGCTGTGTTACCTATCACTTGTTCCTCAAGCCTCCCAAATTGCCATGAACCTCTAACCTTTGACACCCTTCCTAGCAAACCATTGTTTGGCTATGTTACCGCTTTGCTCAGCCCCTCTTATAGCGTTGCTAGTTGCAGGTGAAGTTGAAGATTTCTCCATGGTGGACAGGGTTTATGTTGGGATATCACAATATCTCTTATATTATTAATGCATCTATATATTTGGTAAAGGGTGGAAGGCTCGGCCTTATGCCCGTGTTTTGTTCCACTCTTGCCGCCCTAGTTTCCGTCATACCGGTATTATGTTCCCGGATTTTGCGTTCCTTACGCGGTCGGGTGATTTATGGGACCCCCCTGACAGTTCGCTTTGAATAAAACTCCTCCAGCAAGGCCCAACCTTGGTTTTACCATTTGCCTCACCAGCACCTACCTTTCCCTTCGGAGTAATTAACCAAAGGGTCATCTTTATTTTAGCCCCCCCCCCCCCCGAGCCAATGCTTGTCTAAGTGTTGGTCCAAACTAGAGCACCGTGCGGGACCATTCCTTGGCAACTTGGATTCGTTGGTACATGTACGCTTAGCTTATCCGGTGTTGCCCTGAGAACGAGATATGTGCAGCTCCTATCGGGATGTCGGCGCATCGGGCGGTCTTGCTGGTCTTGTTTTACCATTGTCGAAATGTCTTGTAAACCGATTCCGAGATCGATCGGGTCTTCCCGGAGAAGGTCTATTCCTTCGTTGATCGCGAGAGCTTGTCATGGGCTAAGTTGGGACACCCCGCAGGGTATAAACTTTCGAGAGCCGTGCCCGCGGTTATGTGGCAGATGGGAATTTGTTAATGTCCGGTTGTAGATAACTTGACACCAGATCCGAATTAAAATGCATCAACCGCGTGTGTAGCCATGATGGTCTCTTTTCGGCGGTGTCCGGGAAGTGAACACGGTTTCTGGGTTATGTTTGACGTAAGTAGGTGTTCAGGATCACCTCTTGATCATTGCTAGCTTCACGACCGTTCCTTTGCTCTCTTCTCGCTCTTATTTGCGTATGTTAGCCACCATATCTTGCTTAGCCACTGTTGTAACCTCAACACTTTACCCCTTCCTTTCCCATTAAGCTTTGCTAGTCTTGATACCCATGGTAATGGAATTACTGAGTCCTCGTGGCTCATAGATTACTACAACAACAGTTGCAGGTACAGGTTGTGTGATGATCTTGACGCGAGAGCGTTGTTTGCTTCTTTTGGAGTTCTTCTTCTGCTTCTTCTTCGATCAGGGGATAGGTTCCAGGTCGGCAGCCTGGGCTAGCAGGGTGGATGTCGTTTGAATTTCTGTTTGTGTTCCATCCGTAGTCGGATGTTGCTCTCTTGTATGATGATGTTGTATTCGTGTGGCATTGTATGCCTTATGTGTGTATCCCCATCTATTATGTAATGTTGATGTAATGATATCCACCTTGCAAAAGCGTTCCAATATGCGGGTCTATCCTTGGTGGGACCTTCGAGTTCCTTTTGAATAGGGTCGCATATTGGGCGTGACATCCGTGCGAGCTCGTCTGTGTGTTCTCGCTCCTCGTCTCTCGCAAGGAACGGCGGGTTGGCCATTTTGCCGTCAATTGAGATTGGTTTGCTCACACTCCGGTCCTACATGTCAATGATATGCCAAGAGGAGGTGCGTTGACCGACTGGCCATACACGTACTTGGTTTTGCACCTTCATACTACTCCTCCCTCCATCACAGTTTACAGGGCGCGCTTCATTATGATGCATTTCTCTCAATGCATTTCCACCACCAGAGAGACTTTAGACACGTTTGGTTTAATGCTCAATTAATTAGGGCGTGGTAACTGCAATGAAGTCCCCAATTTTCTCTCGATGTATACTACGGAGTGGAGTAAGTGCGTGCATGTGTGTACCCAAGGTGGAAGCACTGCATGCATGTGTGTACGTATTATTTCCTCTAGTAATAGACGCCGTGCTATGACTACCAATGTTATTTTTCAGGCCGATGGCTAGTCGCCTTGGTCCCATAGATTTTTTCTCTTTCTGAAGCGCGCTCTATAAACAGTGACGGATGGAGTAGTATGAGCGGATTCAAAAAAGAGAGTATTGATGGTTGCTTCTTTCGAGCAACTCATAGTGGGAAAGGTGGGGCTTATGATTTGACTGCTCATTACTCACTATTAATGTGGCGCAACGACCGGGCTGAGTCTCCCATGCGGTTGTGCACTACTCTCTCGGTTCTTAAATGTACTCCGGAGTATTTGTCTTTCTAGAGATTTCAATGAGTGACTACTCAAATATTTGTCTTTTTAGAGATTCAAAAGGACTACTACATACGGATGTATATAGACATATTTTAGAGTGTAGATTCACTCATTTTGCTCCGTATGTAGTCACTTGTTGAAATCTTTAGAAAGACAAATATTTAGGAACGGAGAGAGTACACATACGAAGCAAAATGAGTGAATCTACACTCTAAAATATGCCCATTTGAAATTTGTAAAAAGATAAATATTTAGGAACAAAGGAGTATAATTTTGTGCCACATGGACCCGGATGCTGAAGAGGCTTCTGGCAATGCTATCAAGCTTCCAGCATTTGTTTACATAATTGATGTACTATACAAATAATTTTCCAGCGACATGAAACTGTACAATGGTGTGAGCTTTCAGCTTTTGTTTTGTGTGTCTTGCCATCGATGCTCTTTCGGAAACAATAAAAAAACTAACTTCCTTGCTAATGCATCTCAATTATTAGCATATCAGAGCTAATATTTATATCACAATTGAAGACAAAGTTGTGAGAAGGTATTAAATTAAAATTGAACCATGCTTTCATTGGCAGCAACGTCCCCCCAGCTCTGTCTAAATCAACAAGGCATGTTGGGAAAAAAGTAGTTGTCTGGAGCATGCAACATTCCGATCATTTTGTGCAGTTCCACTAAAATAGAGGTGAGCGTCCCTGTTCCTAAGATATTAAGTGTGATTACGATAATAGAGGATTGCTGATGAAACAATAAACACATAAATAGAAGCCGGTCACCTTTGCAGTCTCTCTTAAGACTAACTAGTTGGAGAAGATTGGGCTCGGAGTTGGATGAGGAGGATAGAGCAAAACCAATCTCCCTTTGTGAAGTCGCACTGAAATTTAGAGACGTTGCCCGTGTGACATTTTAGTACAACTGCACAAAACACTCTTAAGAAAAAAGTGATTTGTGCAGTTCACCAAAAGGTCGCAATAGCAACGAGGTGAAATGGATAGCCCTATTTGCAAAAAAGAGGTAGAAAGGAAACAATTACTGGCCAATAACAGTTGATGACACATGCGATGACAAAAAAGAAGTATATTCCTTGTCCTGAGGGAAGATAACAACACGGTTGTGTTTGTCTAAAACGGTGTGAGGACGAGATTGCAATATGGAAAGTACGCCGGACGAGCTACGTTTTGGGCAAAGAACTATGGAAGATCCACATGCAGCGACATGGGAAGACGGGCAGTGGAGCAAGGCCGGAGGGGATACTTGGAGGTCATCGGGATGTAACTAGGTGAGTGGCGGCGGGTGGAATCTGCCCATTCTACAGCAGCGAGCAGGTGGTGTAGGCCCTACCGCGCCGGAGCTTGGTCAGATAGAACAGTGTGTACCGCAGATATGGACGTGAGGCCTCGGTGCCATCAAACGGAGAAACGATGCACATCCTCCCTTTACACCGGCGGACGGGATGCGGCCGGATCAGTGACCAACTGTGTGTGAGAGAGAGGCCACCGCAGCCTTGTGTGAGATACTCTGAAGAGAGACAAACCTAGGCAGGCAGGCTCCATTGTATATAGTGGAGCGGAATACCTTTTTCTCCATAAAAATCATTTTAGCTGTGTATGTGCCATTGAGTGATATAACTTTATTTAAAAATAAAGCGCCAACACATCAAGTCGAACTTTGTTTCGTCCACGCGTGGTACATGACCTCCGTAGGTAAAAAACCGCTACACGCGTTCAAATTAGCACGTGGGCTGCCATTTCGTACAGAAATGAGCTTGAAAGTGCGTTATATCGACTAGAGGGGGGGGGGGTGAATAGGCGATTTTTATGAATTCTTCACTGAGGAATTTGCTGGTGAGAAAATTCCTTAGCGAAGAACTACTTGCAGCGGAATAAGTACTCAGAAGTAAGCATAACAGAATACAAGCATGGTCATCATGATGAAATGAAGACTAGCACAGAGTACAGAAAGCGTAATCACAGGATAACACAAGATGAAGACAAACAGATCAAGAAATTGAACCGAGGAAATTGAGAAAGTCTTCATCAAAGTCTTCAAACACATATATGAATCAAACACTCAACACAAGAATGAGGAAATGAAAGGGTTGAGGAAATAGAACCGATTAGGTTGGTGAAGACAATGATTTGGTAGACCAGTTCCAACTGCTGTCTCGGTTGTACGTCTGTTGGAGCGGCTGAGTATTTAAACTCGAGGACACACAGCCTCGGACACCCGATCGCTGAGCACGCAGCTAAGGACACCCAGATCCTCATCAGATTCTCCTTGAACTAAGGTCACACAGACCTCGTCCAATCACTCATGGTAAGTCTTGAGCGACTTCCAAACCTTCACAGACTTGGTCACTCGGCGATCCACAATTCCTCTTGATGTTCTAGACCATGACGCCTAACCGTCTGGAAGAAGCACAGTCTTCAAAGGTAACAAGCGTCGGATCCACGCAGATCAATTTCTTCAAAGATGCTCAATCACTTTGGGTTTGTAGGGTTTGGTTTTGGGTTTTCCTCACTTGATGATTTCCGCCAAAGTCCTCGGAGGATGGGTTGCTCTCAAATGACAAGTGTCAAGTTCTCTCGGAGCAGCCAACCAGCTAGTGGTTGTAGGGGCGGCTATTTATAGCCTAGGAGCAGCCCGACATGATAAGACATAAATGCCCTTCAATGATATGACCGTTAGGTGGATAAGATATTTTGGGACAGGTGGCGCGAGACGGCAATGGTCGGAATTTGACTCTCAAATTCCTCGTGGCTATCATGTTCCTCACTCAGTAGGCAATTCAGACATGGCGAATTCCTAACTCCTCGATCAGAACAAATTCATCGTGACTGAAGAACTTCATCTCACATCAAGAAAGTGACTGAACTGTATGAGATTTCCAAAGGCTTCACTCGAAGGGATTGGTAGGTGTAGGCTTTTGAGTTGACCATCACATGGAAATTTTTCCTTAGTATTTCCTCGACCCCCTTTAATAGTACGGTGTTTCCTATAACTCAAGAAAGAGAACATGAAACTACGAAAACAGAAGTCTTCACGCTTCATGTTCCACAAATGAATACCAAGTCTTCAAGGTCACACCAATTTCTTCACTTTCAAAGTCTTCAGAATATCAAAGTCTTCAGTCGAAGAACTTCATTTTTAGGGGTCGACTTTCTCTATAAATATCAAACTCCTCATAGACTTATAGACCTGTGTACACTCACAAACGCATTAGTCCCTTAACCTATAAGTCTTCAATACACCAAAATCACTAAGGGGCACTAGATGCACTTACAATCTCCCCCTTTTTGGTGATTGATGACAATATAGGTTAAGTTTTCAACGGGGATAAACATATGAAGTGTAAATACTGAAATTGAGGAATTTGATTGCAAGATATAGAAGAACTCCCCCTGAAGATGTGCATAGTGAGGAATTTGCGTTTGAGGCAATGCACATTTAAAGAGTTGAATCATGGAGATCTCCCCCTATATGTTGTAATTCATACACGCATTTGATATATAATATGAAGAATTTGAAATGCATGATGAAATATGGTGCCTAATGAAATTCAGCATGCGTGCAATAATATTAACGAGGAATAAGCATGCCGAATAAAGCATCAAAAGTTTCAGAGCATAGTGCAACAAAAGTATCAACAAGACTATCGGGTTTAAGATTACAACTCGATCCAAATAAAAGTTTCAGAAGAACGAGAGTTGTAACTTAAAAAAATGCCCTTAATATAGACCCGCTTGAAGACTAACTCAGATTTCTCCCCCTTTGTCATCAAATGACCAAAAGGATTGAAACTGAGGACTAACGCCCCTGAAGAATTTCAAGTCGATGGAGGAGCGCCAGCATTGTCGGGGTTGTTTGTTGTAGCAGGGCCTGCCGCAGTGTCGTCCAAATCTTCATACTCATCGGTGTCACGCGATGAAGAATAAGAGCTGGCCACCAAGGAGGAACTTTGACCCTCTTGAATTTCTTCGGAGGAGGTGCGCACACCAAAATCTTCCTTGAGACCCATAGTCTTCAGTTCTTCAACGCTATAGACATGAGTGAGGACAGCCCAAAGCGGTTGAAGGTTTCATGAAGGTAGTATTGGTTCTTCTTCACCGCATTGTGTGTTGAGGTCATATTGTGAAGAAGTGCACCAAACCGACGCTTTACCCATTTGTGATTGCGATCAACCTTCCGATGAAGATCGAGGAGTAACTCACCCGGTGTCTTGGGCTTGAGGATTTTGCTTGGTGAGGTATTTGTGGCGAGTCATGTGTGGCAAAGTCGCCATTGGTAGACTAAGATGCAGCCAGCGAAATTGACCATCCAATGGACGAATGCCTTCATCGATCACAAGCAATGCCTTGCCTTTATCATCACCGATGAAACCGTCCGCTTGAGGACTTCAATGGGAGGCAAGTAGCTACCGTGGTTCAGAGTGTCAGCTTTGTAATTCAGTGAAGATCTTGCCCTGATGAATCTCATAATCCTAGGAGCATAGGTATTCAGCTCGAATGGTGACATATCAATATTGGCCAGAGTCCTCATGAAGAAATTATGGAAGTTGACGGGAACGCCATGAATGATGTTGAAAAGCATATTCTTCATGATGCCAACGACTTCTTCATCATTTGAGTCATGGCCATTGATAGGACTCATTGTCTTCGTCAGAATGCGATAGACAGTCCGAGGCACATAGAGTAATTCCTTGACGAGGAATTTGGTTCGTGGGGCCTGCCCAGGCTTCAAGGGCTTGATGAGCACTTGCATATAGTGATTTGTCAGTTCAGGGTCACTGTAGGTGCAACGTGCACTGTCATGGGGAGGATCGAGAGGAAGGACACGAAGCAATTCAGTTGCCGGTGCCTTGTAGTGAGTGTTTTCAGTCATCCAATCCAACACCCACGAGTTGACATCTTCAGTGTCTCCAGTGATATGCAGTGTCGCGTAGAACTGAAGAATGAGTTCTTCATTCCAATCGCAAATGTCTGTGCAGAAATTTCGTAATCCTGCATCATGAAGAACACTGAGGACAGGCTCGAAGCATGGCAGAGATTCCATGTCCACGTGAGGAATATGTTCATGATCGAAGATTTTGTCTTTGTCAAACAACACTGAGGAATAGAAGTTGGCTTGACTAGCAGTCCAGAAATGCCTCTTCCTTATGCGAGCAGAGTCATAGGGGTTGTAATCTGTGAAGAATACATGCTCGGAAAAGAAGTCTTCAGCCTTGAACTTCTATTTGCTTGAGAATGGATTCTTCGGCTTTGGCAGAGGGGTGTTAGTGAGTTGCATTACCACCTCAGGAATCGCGAGCTCAGTTCTTCAGCCGAGGAATTTCTGGTTCCTCTTCTTGTGCAACCTGAGTATCGCAGAGATGAGGGTTCTTCAAAGACTAGCGGCTGGAATTTCTTCATGCACAGAGGGAGTGGGATGAGTTTCTTAAGAGCCCAGTTGAACTGTTGGTGCAGGGGACTGAGGAATCTGTTGGATAGGGGTGAAGAGAGGAGTATTGGGATGCTGACTTTCCCAAAAGTCATCATTCATCACAGGTGTGGTGCATCCTATATCCACATCTTCATCTTCAATTTCTCAACACCAGCCTCTTCACCGTGAACCGAGGCATAGGTGAGAAATGATCGGCGTTGAAGGGATTGCATCCACTTCAATTTCTTCATCAATCTGCTCTGACGAAGCAGCAGAATGATTTTCTTCATCAGATCCGTTTGAGATCACATAGTCTTCTCCAAAAGGAACAAGGTCCTTTGATGGCATGGAGGAAATTGGAACAACATCAATTGGATTTTCGAGTGAGCTGGTCATTGGCTTCATCTTCTTCGCAGCCTAAGAATTTGACGCAGCTGATGCCTTCCTTTTCTTCACTGCATCTCGCTCTGCAGCCTTGGTCTTCTTCACATCAGAGGCAGATGGAAGAATTGGAGTTGGTGTAGGCGCGGGAGGAGCTGAGGAATCTGGTTGATTTTCTTCAGCGAATCGATGCATGCTTGCCTTGATCTCTTCAGCTTTCTTGAGCGCACCACTAGTGGATGCCCCGCAATTTCTTCAGCGGATGGAATGGAGTCATCAGCCTGAACTAGCATTTTCTTCAAAGAGGCTGAAAGTCATCAGCGTGCTGGCATGTTCTTCAAAGAGGCTGAGCAGAGTCTGCAGCTGAGGGTTTTCTTGTTGCGTTGGGGCTGCAACATTTGTGAATTTCTTCGTCAGTTGATTTAATCTCACTTTAGCTCCTTGCCAATCAGCATAGTAGGCATCAAAGTCTTTGCTGAGGGCTTGAATTTCAGACTGAGCCTTGAGAAGTTCCTCAGGTGTCATTCTGACAACATTTTTCTTCAGGAGCTTCTCCTTTCTGTATTGAGCTTTCTTGATCTCTCTTGTCTTTTCAAACTTCCATTTCTCTTGAGTGATGAAATGGGTCAGCATGTGACTTTGACCAGGAGTCAGATGAAAATCAGGCATTGGGGTGTTTGGATCCTTGTGCCAGAGGTCAATGTAGTCGAGGATCTTCCTCGGATCCAAAAGTAGTGGCACATATGTGACTTTGGCTCTAGCGGCCTTCACCTGTCTGTCTCTGATGATTTCTGCAAGTTCATCATCAGAAGGCACATGGAATGCGACCTGTTTCTTCTTTGGACTTGGCCGAGGACCGCGTCCAGCTGTTGCTTTAGTCTTCAACAGTGTGGGGCCTGATGAGGAAATTGGTGCAGCTGAGGAACTTGCTGAGACACTAGAGGCAATCGAGAAACCAGCAGTCCTTTGACATGTAGCCAGATGCACAGGAGCTGAGGACTTGGAAGGAGCTGTTGAGGATTTTGGTGGAGCAATGGCAGGAGGAATTTGCCGTGAGGGCATTGCCGAGGAACTTGGCCGTGAGGGCGCTTGTTGGTGAAGCACTTGGCTTACGAGCAGGCTTCTTTGGCATAGATTTCTCGGCTGACCGAGGCCTCGCTTCAGCAGCAGCGGCGTAATCCTCATTGAATTTCTTCACTGCCTCCTTGGCTTGTCTTGCCAATTTAGCTTGGCGCTTAGCCCATTCTTCAGGAAAGTCCTCACCGCGCTTGATGCTGGTGGGATCAGCTACTTGGCCAGGTGCCAATGGAGCTCTTGGGCATGGAGGATTTAAAGCAAATTTCTTCATGTACTTTGGAGTAACATATCTGTACTCCCTCCATTCTCTTGCCCATCTTCTTTCAATCCTCTGAATGTGCACCTTACGCTGATTTTTGTTTTCTTTGCCGAAATTGGCTTCATCAGGTGTGCAATAGTCCTTATAAATGTCATTCGGGATCTCGAAAGCAGTCATGACCTCAGGCTTCTTTCCTCCTTTCTGCGGTTTCTTACCTTCAACCATATTCTTCAGATGAGGAATTTGAACAATTGAACACTCTGAAGAAGTATGCATTTTTTCTTCGAGGAACGCTGCAAATGAGTTAAGTTGATGAGAACCTAGTGATTCAGCAGCAGACATGAGTACCTGTGAACAGAGTGTAGGTGCGAGGAATTTTGGAGAGGTCATATGCATTCTCAGAAGGTTTTTCGAAAAGAACAAGTTTTGAGGAATTTGACCAGATGAACCTTGAGGAATTTCACTAAGCGTTCTCGTCTTAGGTTCCAGAGTTGTATAGATCGAAGATCCACACAATTAGGGAATCTTGAAGAAAATGATTGCTTAGAGAAATAGTTCAAGATCATATGATGTGTGAGGTGTTCATATGTGTGAAGATTTGAAGAATAAACACCTTTGAAGATTTTCAGGAAAGTTTGAGAATCAAAGTGAGTAATAAAAGTAACTTTTAATTACCCGAAGTGAAGAACACGATTTAACCGAGAAGAACAGATGTGAAGTTCGTCAGGTTAGATCTCCCACGCCCTAACTTGGCAGAGGAAGACAGCTACGGAGGCGGCGGAGTGAAGATTTCCGCGGTCGGCGTGAGTACGATGGCGACGGGTCGAGGCAGCGAAGCTCTTCCTCACCGGCGACGATGGAGTAGCCGCGGAGCTAGGGTTTGAGGAGCTCGAGCGAGAGAGAAGCGATCGAGCGGAGTAAATGAAGTGAGAAGGGGAGAGGGGTATTTATAGACACGGTGAAAAACTGTTCGCCCGAAGATTTTGGACGAACGTGCCCCTGCCCCTTCTCCTTCTCGCGACATGTGTCACCCACGTACTGTTTAGTTGAGATCGTGTACGATCGTGGGTGAATAGAATAATGCATCATGGGATGCGGAACGGTTTGAGCGGCAAAACTGAAAATCTGGATAAGATTTGTTTTAAAGTTTCGTTCGCAATTTCTTCAGCTGACAAGGACACAGTGAAGATTTTAAACGAGTTTCAAATAGAACGCACATGAAGAATTTGTGAATAGATTGGGTTGAGTATAGCATAGAAGAGGGAAGGGTGTGATCACATTCACTTAGAAGAAAAAGCAACTTGAAGAAATAGCTATAAGTGAATGCTGTAGAGGACATAAACTCATATATATATATATATATATATATATATATATATATATATATATATATATATATATATATATATATATATATATATATATAGCCATTGAAGAAAAACGACGAAATAAAGGAAGATTTTGCAAAGTTGAAGAATTTGAAAATCAAGAACTTCAAAACGAGGAAAAACTCAAATTGAAGATTTTCAACTTTTGTGGTGGCATGACCCACCAGATAAGAATGATGATTTCGGACACGCTGCATAATTGTCGAGGGTTCTCGAGAATCAAATTCTTCATTAATTTCTTCACACTTAGAGTGTTATTCTTCATTGATTGAAGAAAACGCTTCTTCATGTGTTGCACATCTAAGTCATCAATTTTGCTTAAGTGTTAGGTGTGTGTCCTTTTCAAAGAACATTCAAGATTCTAAGATATTTAGCTCACACCGCAACTTGCTAAATCTCTTCTCATCCAAGGGCTTAGTGAAGATATCAGCTAGCTGTTCTTCAGTCTTCACGTGCTCGATGGAGATGTCGCCCTTCAACACATGATCACGAAGAAAATGATGACGAATCTGAATGTGCTTTGTCTTCGAGTGCTGAACTGGGTTGTGAGCAATCTTGATGGCACTCTCATTGTCGCAGAGGAGAGGCACATTCTTCACATTGACGCCATAGTCCTTGAGGGTTTGCTTCATCCAAAGCAGTTGAGCATGCAAGAGCCAGCAGCAATGTATTCAGCTTCCGCAGTAGATAGTGATATGCAGTTCTGTTTCGTCGAGGACCAACAGACCAAAGATCTTCCGAGGAAATGACAAGTGCCAGAAGTTGACTTGCGGTCCACACGATCACCAGAGTCAGAATATCCAATGAGATCAAAAGCAGAGCCCTTGGGGTACCATAATCCTAGTGTTGGTGTGTGAGCTAGATATCGAAGAATATGCTTCACAGCCTTATGGTGTGATTCCTTCGGTGTAGCTTGAAATCGGGCACACATGCAAACACTAAGCATTATATCTGGCCTAGATGCACATAAGTACAATAAAGAACCAATCATGGAGCGGTATACCTTGTGATCAAAGTCAATACCATTTTCATTAGTGCATAGATGGCCATTTGTGGGCATAGGAATTTTGACGCATTTGCAATCTTGCATGCCGAATTTCCTCAGTACATCTTTGAGGTATTTCTCCTGAGATATGAATATGCCATTGCGCTGTTGACAAATTTGAAGACCTAAGAAGAATTTCAACTCTCCCATCATAGACATTTGATATTCTTTGCTCATCATATAGGCAAATTCATCACTATAACATTGGTCAGTACAGCCAAAGATAATATCATCAACGTATATTTGGCACACAAACAGTTCACCATCATAAGATTTAGTAAAGAGAGTAGGGTCGAGTGAACCGGGTGTGAAGCCATTCTTCACGAAGAATTCCTTCAATGTATCATACCACGCCCGAGGGGCTTGCTTGAGGCCATAGAGGGCCTTATTAAGTCTGAAGACTTTGTCAGGATTCTTTGGATCTTCAAAACCTGGGGGTTGAGCAACATATACTTCTTCCTCAAGCTTACCATTGAGGAATGCACTTTTCACATCCATTTGATATAAGATGATATCATGATGGTTAGCATAAGCAAGTAATATCACGAATAGCCTCAAGTCTAGCAACAGTGCAAAAGTTTCATCGAAATCAATTCCTTCAACCTGTGTGTAGCCTTGAGCTACCAACGTGCCTTATTCCTCACCACAAGGCCATTTTCATCTTGCTTGTTGCGGTAGATCCACTTTGTGCCAATGATATTATGCTTGCGAGGATCTGGACGTTTGACCAGTTCCTAGACATTGTTGAGCTCGAACTGATGTAGTTCTTCTTGCATAGCCTGAATCCACTCCGGCTACAAAAATGCTTCATCTACCTTAGTGGGCTCTGTGATAGAGACAAAAGCATAGTGCCCACAAAAGTTAGATAAATGTGAAGCTTTTGAGCGTGTGAGAGGACCTGGTGCTCTAATGTCATCGATGATTGTCGGAGTAATGGGCCACGGGTAGGCCGACCCGGGACCCAGGATCTTTTAAGAAGACGGGGCGAGCCGCGCCCCTCTGACCGCATCCTAGCTGGCGACCTTCGGGGAGGCCGAGTCCCAGCTAGCGACCTTTAGAGAAGCCGAGTCCCAGACGGCGACTCTGGGGCAGGCCGACTCTGAGCTTGCGACCTTCGGGGGCCGACTGTGGGAGTCGGCCCGCGACCTTTCTCGAAGACCGATGCGGGGTACGGCCCCGACGTAGCCGTCCCCTCTGCCCCACGAGGGGTGGGCATGGCTCTGATGGCCGTCAGATTGGAAGATCTCTGGTGAGGCGTGCATTGTTGCCATGCCTCCTCGACCTCGGCCCAAGGTCGCGAGGCATTGTGCCTGACGACTACTGTCTGCTCAGACGATCCCGGATCACCCCCCCCGCTGGGAGAGTAGAAACGGCGGCAGGCGCTGGTCGGCCGGCGGAGTCGGCCTTCCTGGAGTCGGCCGCCTCCTCGTCTGGGCCCCACGAGCCATAAACCAGATTGGACGGGGAGTGGCGACAATGATCGCCCGACAGACGGTGGCACTGTTCCCACGACCCCATGACCAAGCTCATGCGTCACCGAGGAGTCTTTGCAAGAGTTACGCATGTCCATGGACCCACCAATCAGCAGCCCCTGCCGGGCGAAGGACAAGAAGCGTGAGAGGCAGACGGCTGGGGGCCACGCCCAGTCAGATTACACTTGTACCCCCGGGGGGTAGGCCTATATAAACCCCCCGGGGCACCCATGCAAAGGGTTCGGCCTTGGATAGGTTTTAGACACATAGCAAGAAGGGGAGAGAGCTAGCCTTGCTCCCTCCTGCCTCCCGAAACAGCTCAAGGAGCACCCTTGTATTATCATCCATAGTGATCATGCGGAGACCTCGCAGAGCAGCAGTAGGGGTGTTATCTCCCCGGAGAGCCCCGAAGCTGGGTAAGATCCGCCGGTGTGCATGCTTGCGCCTCATCCCGTTTCCAGGCACCGGCGACGTTCTACTCGCCCCCACCATGATAAGCCATCCGTTGGCATATGTCACATCCAACCCCCGACATTTGGCGCCCACCGTGGGGCGAGGTGCACCGTTATCCAGAGATCTGTTCTGGACGGGAACTCTCTTCCTCCCCGGCGGCGCAGCTACTGCTCGCCAGATGGAGTTCATCGACACGCTGCGCCGCGCGCGAAGCCGCTGGCCAGGCGACCTCGCCGAACTCATCGGCGAGGTGCACATCTCCGACGAGCCTGCACCGAGTGCAGACGCGGGTGGCCCCGAGAACCTTCTCGCGGGCCTCCTCGACCAACTCCACGTCGCCGGCGAGCCCGCCGTAGATTTGGAGTCCGTGGGCTCCTCCGACCCGATGTTGGTCGACTCGACGCCAGACGCTCGATATCTTCCCCACCAACGTGGTGGTCTCGACGAGCCGCTTGCGTCGAGGAGAGTGACGAAGCGCCGTTCGGAAGTGCTCGCCATCGCCACGGCGAGCACTTCGCGAAGACGCCAGACCCGCTACTGCGGCCCTCAAGACCGACCGCGCCCATTCGAGAGGACGCGACGCCGAGACGCTAGAAGAACGCCGCCTTCATCATCGAAGCGCCAAGAAGTTGGCAAGCATGAGACGCTTGTCGAAGCATACCAGCGAGGTGGATCGCGGCGTAGGCGGCTCGCGCCGCTCGACCGCCGAGCGAGCCGTGCAGGTGCGGTCGAGCGCTGCGCAGCCATCGCCGACTTGCTCGGGGCGAAACGCCCCGTGTACGCCACCCCTGCGGAGAACATCCGCGCCGCCCAAGTGGCGACCGACGAACTGAAGAACTTCGAAGGCGAAGAGCGCCGTGTGATGACGGAGCGAGTCCAGCAGCTCCTCGATGCGGTTGCAGCGCAAAACACGGCAGGCGGCCGCGCAGACGCGCTGCAGCAGCCGAACGACAACTTACCCCCTCGCCGAGATCAAGGCGCGACTTCCCGGACGCCGACTGGCGGAGTCCGCGGAAGGAAAGAGAAGGAGCCGGCTGCCAGTCACAGCCGGACTCGCATCACCATCGAGCGCGACCAAGACGGCCGCCCTAGAGCAGTGGAACGGCGAGATGATTATCTGCCTCCCCCACCCCGAAGAGAGCGGCGAGTTTCTCCGCCGCCTGTTGAGCATCCGACTCTCGGAGATCGCCTTGGCCGCCGAGAGGGAGTCGGAGAGAATGACGCCCGCCATCGGATCGACCGACTTCACAGATCCCTGGCGTTAGAAGAAGAAGATAAGTTGGGTCCACCTTGCTTCGGGCCCCGCATCAGAGACGAGCCCTTCCCCAAAGGGTTCACGCTCCCCCGAGACACGCCCAAGTACACCGGCTCCGTGAAGCCGGAAGACTGGTTGATAGACTACTCCACAGCCGTCAACATAGCAAACGGCAACAAGCGAGTCGTCGTGAAGTATGTTCCCCTCATGCTCCAGGGCACGGCCCGGACATGGCTGAATAGCCTGAAGCCCCGCAGCATCAATAGCTGGGTCGACTTCACTGAAGCCTTCATTCGTAACTTCACCAGCACGTACAAGCGACCTCCCAAGCCGCGCCAGCTCTCCTTGTGCGTGCAAGGCCCTGAAGAATCAACACGCGACTACCTCACTCGCTGGGGCGAACTTCGAAACTCCTGCGAGGGCGTGCACGAGGTGCAGGCCATCGAGTACTTCACGGCCGGGTGCCGAGAGGGCACCCTCCTCAAGCACAAGCTCCTCTGCGACGAGCCCGAAACCCTCGACGAGCTGCTAGTCATAGCAGACAAATACGCCACGGCCGACTCTTCTATGAAGACGGAGATTCAAGTCAACGCGGCTGGCAAGGTGATTCCCCAGGCCCCCAGAACCCCGGCCGGAGATGCCAGCCGGCGACAGCAGCAGAACGACAACAAGCACAAGGCCCCTCAGCCGACTTCCAACAGTCGGCAGGTCGTAGCGGTAGAGGATCAGCAATGGAGGGCAGCCTCGGCCAAGCGGCGTATACGGCAAGTCCAACTGGTTGCCGGCCTTCTCCTATGAGCAGACTTTGGATGGACCTTGCAAGTTCCACAGCGGCGCGAAGCCGTCAAACCACACCACAAGAAAGTGCCACTGGCTCGCCAGGATCGCCAAGGGAGACAGCCTTGCCCCTCCGCCGCCTGCAGGGCCGCCGCCTCCGCCACCGCCCCAGCAGCCGGTGGCTCGACCAGTCGGCGCGGTCCAAGACGAGTTCCCGAAAGAGCACGGAGCCTATGTAGTGTTCACCAGCATGGCAGATGACCGGCGCAGCAGGCGCCAACAACAGCAAGAAGTCAACACAGTAGCAGCTGATGCCCCAGAGTTCATGCATTGGTCCAAGAAGCCTATCAGCTGGAGTCGGGCGGATCATCCGGAAGTGATGCCGAGTCCGGGCTCCTACGCCCTGGTCCTAGGCGCGACCTTGGCCACTGATAGGCGGGCCGCCCGTTTCTCGGGGTCTGATAGATGGAGGCAGCAAGATAAACATCCTGCATAAGGACACGATGGAGAAGCTTGGAATCGAGGCGAAGGCAGGCTGCGAGCAGCCGCCGACAAGATTCCATGGAATTGTACCCGCCTCTCCTGCTCACCAATCGGCAAGATTCGATAGGCGTCCTCTTCGGAGACAAAGATCACTTCCGCCGAGAGCGATCTGGTTGAGGTGGTAGACTTGAGAGCCTGTACCATGCCCCCTTGGCCGGCCTGCCTTGGCCAAGTTCATGGCGGTTCCCCCACGCTTACCTCAAGATGAAGATGCCGAGTTCAAGGGATCCCGACCATTGCGGCGACTACAAGAAGTCGTCCGCTGCTTGTGATCGAGAGCGGTCACCTGGCGAGTCTTTAGTGATCGCGGCGAGCGGCTCCTTGACCGTGTCGTGGCGATGGCTGGGAAGCAGCTGGAGATGTCGCCTGACCCCAAGGAGTCGGAAGCAGAAGGATCATTCAAGCCGGCTAAAGAAACCAAGAAGATACCCTTGGACTCGGAGCACCCAGAGAAGTACGCTGTCATAGGCACATGCCTTGACAGCAAATAGGAAGGCGAGCTCATCGATTTCCTCCGTGAGAATCGGGACATCTTTGCATGGTCCCCCAAGGACATGCCGGGTGTACCGACGGAATTCGCCGAGCACAAGCTACACGTCAGGCCGGATGCGAAGCCCGTCAGGCAGCCCTTACGCCGCCTGTCAGAAGAAAAGAGAAGGGTCGTGGGAGAAGAGATAGCCCGGCTCCTAGCAGCCGGATTCATCATGGAAGTGTTTTTCCCGGAGTGGTTAGCAAACCCAGTACTGGTATTGAAAACGAATAAGCAGTGGCGGATGTGCATAGACTACACCAGCCTCAATAAAGCCTGCCCGAAGGACCCATTTGCTCTGCCAAGGATCGATCAGGTGATAGACTCCACAGCCGGATGCGAGCTGTTGAGTTTCCTAGACGCATATTCAGGATATCACCAGATCAAGCTGAATCCAGCAGACAGACTGAAGACCGCATTCATCACGCCATTTGGAGCCTTCTGCTACCTGACAATGACATTCAGCTTGAGGAATGCCGGCGCCACCTTTTAGCGTTGCATGCAGAAGTGCCTCCTTAAGCAACTCGGCAGAAACGCCCACGTTTATGTGGATGATGTGGTGGTGAAGACGGAAAAGCGCGGGACGCTACTGGAAGACCTCAAAGAGACCTTTGAAAATCTGCGCCGATTCCAGATCAAGCTCAACCCTAAGAAGTGCGTGTTCGGAGTCCCAGCCGGCCAGCTCCTCGGCTTCTTGGTCTCCGAATGCGGCATAGAGTGCAATCCCGTGAAGATCAAGGCCATTGAGAGAATGGAGGTACCCAGCCGACTGTTGGATGTGCAGAAGTTCACCGGCTGCTTGGCATCAATCAGCCGATTCATCAGTCCGCTGGGCGAGAAAGCTCTGCCTTTGTATCAACTGATGAAGAAGACTACCTTTTTCGAGTGGAACCACAAGGCAGATGAGGCATTTCTCCAACTAAAGAAGATGCTGGCGACTCCCCCTGTGTTGGCGGCTCCGACTCCCAAAGAGCCTATGCTTTTGTACATCGCCGCCACCAGCCGGGTTGTCACCTGATCATTGTAGTCGGCGCAAGGAGGAAGGCAAATGCGTTCCGGTCCGAAGACCGTGTATTACTGGCGAGTCTCACGACCTCCAAGCGAAACTACCCTCGCATCGGAAGATGTGCTACGGCGTGCATTTTGCCGCCAAGAAGCTGAAGCCCTACTTTCAAGAGCATCCAATCATGGTGGTTTGCACCGCTCCGCTCGCCGAGATCATCGGAAGCCGAGACGCCTCCGGCCGAGTGGCCAAGTGGGCTATCGATCTAGCTCCTTACACCATCTACTACCAACCTCGCACCGCCATCAAGTCGCAGGCGCTGGCCGACTTCCTCGTCGACTGGGCCGAGACTCAATACACCAGCGCCCGACTCTACTCATTGGCGGCTGCACTTCGACGGCTCCAAGATGCGCACCGGCCTTGGAGCCGGCGTCGTCCTCACCTCCCCCAAGGGCGACAAGCTCAAGTATGTGCTGCAAATTCACTTCGCCGCCTCCAACAACGTCGCCGAATATGAAGCGCTCGTTCACGGGCTCCGGCTTGCCAAAGAACTCGGCATTCGCCGGATCTTGTGCTACAGCGACTCCGACTTGGTGGTTCAGCAATCATCCGGCGACTGGGACGCCAAAGACGCAAACATGGCAAGCTACCGCTTCCTGGTGCAGCAACTCAGCGGATATTTCGAGGGGTGCGAATGTTGGGGAACGTAGCAAAAATTCAAAATTTTCCTACGTGTCACCAAGATCTATCTATGGAGAAACCAGCAACGAGGGGAAGGAGAGTGCATCTACATACCCTTGTAGATCGCTAAGCGGAAGCGTTCAAGAGAACGGGGTTGAAGGAGTCGTACTCGTCGTGATCCAAATCACCGGAGATCCTAGTGCCGAACGGACGGCACCTCCGCGTTCAACACACGTACAGCCCGGTGACGTCTCCCACGCCTTGATCCAGCAAGGAGAGAGGGAGAGGTTGAGGAAGACTCCATCCAGCAGCAGCACAACGGCGTGGTGGTGATGGAGGAGTGTGGTAGTCCAGCAGGGCTTCGCCAAGCACCACGAGATCTGAGGAGAAGGGAGAGAGGTATGGCTGCGCCAACAGGAGGAGAAACTCATGTGTCGGGCTGCTCCTATGCCTCCAATATATATAGGGGGAGAGGGGGCTGCGCCCCCACCTAGGTTTCCACCCTAGGGGGTGGCGGCCAGCCCTAGATCCCATCTAGGGGGGCGGCCAAGGGGTGGAGAGGGGGAAACTTGCCCGCCAAGCAAGGTGGGGCGCCCCCTCCCCAAACCCTAGGCGCCTTGGGCCTTGGTGGGGGGCGCACCAGCCCACCTGGGGCTGGTTCCCTCCCACACTTGGCCCATGCAGCCCTCTGGGGCCGGTGGCCCCACTTGGTGGACCCCCGGACCCTCCCGGTGGTCCCGGTACGTTACCGATAAAACCCGAAACTTTTCCGGTGACCAAAACAGGACTTCCCATATATAAATCTTTACCTCCGGACCATTCCGGAACTCCTCGTGACGTCCGGGATCTCATCCGGGACTCCGAACAACATTTGGTAACCACATACAAGCTTCCTTTATAACCCTAGCGTCATCGAACCTTAAGTGTGTAGACCCTACGGGTTCGGGAGACATGTAGACATGACCGAGACGTTCTCCGGTCCATAACCAATAGCGGGATCTGGATACCCATGTTGGCTCCCACATGTTCCACGATGATCTCATCGGATGAACCACGATGTCAAGGACTCATTCGATCCCGTATACAATTCCCTTTGTCTAACAGTATTGTACTTGCCCGAGATTCGATCGTCGGTATACCGATACCTTGTTCAATCTCGTTACGGCAAGTCTCTTTACTCGTTCCATAACACATCATCCGTGATCAACCCCTTGGTCACATTGTGCACATTATGATGATGTCCTACCGAGTGGGCCCAGAGATACCTCTCCGTTTGCGGAGTGACAAATCCGATCTCGATCCGTGTCAACCCAACAGACACTTTCGGAGATACCAGTAGTGCACCTTTATAGTCACCCGATTCGTTGTGACGTTTGATACACCCAAAGCACTCCTACGGTATCCGGGAGTTACATGATCTCATGGTCTAAGGAAGAGATACTTGACATTGGAAAAGCTCTAGCAAACGAACTACACGATCTTTGTGCTATGCTTAGGATTGGGTCTTGTCCATCACATCATTCTCCTAATGATGTGATCCCGTTATCAACGACATCCAATGTCCATAGTCAGAAACCATGACTATCTGTTGATCACAACGAGCTAGTCAACTAGAGGCTCACTAGGGACATATTGTGGTCTATGTATTCACACGTGTATTACGATTTCCGGATAATACTGCTTATAGCATGAATAAAAGACAATTATCATGAACAAGGAAATATAATAATACTTTTATTATTGCCTCTAGGGCATATTTCCAACAGTCTCCCACTTGCACTAGAGTCAATAATCTAGTTCACATCGCCATGTGATTAACATTGACAGTCACATCGCCATGTGACCAACATCCAAAGAGTTTACTAGTGTCATTAAACTAGTTCACATCATCATGTGATTAAGACTCAATGAGTTCGGGGTTTGATCATGTTTTGCTTGTGAGAGAGGTTTTAGTCAACGGGTCGCAACATTCGGATCCGTATGTACTTCATAAATCTCTAGGTCATATTGTAAATGCTGCTTCCACGCTCCACTTGGAGCTATTCCAAATGGTTGCTCCACTATACGTATCCGGTTTGCTACTCGAGTTACTCGGATAGGTGTTAAAGCTTGCATCGGCGTAACCCTTTACGCCAACTCTTTATCACCTCCATAATCGAGAAACATGTCCTTATTTACTCCAAGGACAATTTTGATCGTCATCCAATGATCCATTCTGGATCATTCTTGTACCCTGACTAACTCATGGCAAGGCACACTTCCTCGCGGTACACAAAGATAGCATACTATAGAGCCTAAGTCTGAAGTATAGGGATGACCTTCGTCCTTTCTCTCTTTACGCCATGGTCGAGCTTTTAAGTCTTAACTTCATACCTTACATCTCAGGCAAGAACTCCTTCTTTGACTGATCCATCTTGAACACCTTCAAGATCATGTCAAGGTACGTGCTCATTTGAAAGTACTATTAAGCATTTTGATCTATCTTATAGATCTTGATGCTTATTGTTCAAGTAGCTTAATCCAGGTTTTCTATTGAAAAACACCTTTCAAATAACCCTATATGCTTTCCATCATTTCTGATCAACAATATGTCAAGAACATATACTCATCAGAAATTCTATAGTGCTCCCACTCACTTCTTTGGAAATATAAGTTTCTCATAAACTTTTGTATAAACCCAAAATCTTTGATCATCTCATCAAAACGTACATTCCAACTCCGAGATGCTTACTCCAGTCCTTAGAAGGATCATTTGGAGCTAGCATACCTTTTAGCATCCTTAGGATCGACAAAAACTTTCGGATTGTATCACATACAACCTTTCCTTACGAAGACTGGTAAGGAAACTTGTTTTGACATCCATCTGCCAGATTTCATAAATGCAGCTAATGCTAACATGATTCCGACGGACTCAAGCATCGCTACGAATGAGAAAATCTCATTGTAGTCAACTCCTTGAACTTGTGAAAAACTCTTCGCCACAAGTCGAGCTTCATAGACGGTGACATTACCATACACGTCCGTCTTCTTCTTAAAGATCCATTTATCTCAATGGCTTGCCGATCATCGGATAAGTCCACCAAAGTCCATGCTTTGTTCTGATACATGGATCCTATCTCGGATTTCATGGCTTCTAACCATTTGTCGGAATTTGGGCCCACCATCGCTTCTCCATAGCTCGTAGGTTCATTGTTGTCTAGCAACATGACCTTCAAGACAGGATTACTGTACCACTCTGAAGCAGTACGCATCCTTGTCACCCTACGAGGTACGGTAGTGACTTGATCCGAAGTTTCATGATCACTATCATAAGCTTCTACTTCAATTGGTGTAGGTGCCACAGAACAACTTCCTGCATACTGCTACACACTAGTTGTAGTGATGGTTCAATAACCATATCAAGTCTCCACCATCCTCCCACTCAACTTTTCGAGACAAACTTTTCCTCGAGAAAGGACCCGATTCAAGAAACAATCCCTATTGCTTTCGGATCTGAATTAGGAGGTATACCCAACTGTTTTGGGTGTCCTATGAAGATGCATTTTATCCGCTTTGGGTTCGAGCTTATCAACTCGAAACTTTTTCACATAAGCGCCGCAGCCCCAAACCTTTAAGAAATGACAGCTTAGGTTTCTCTAAACCATAGTTCATACGGTGTCATCTCAACGGAATTACGTGGTGCCCTATTTAAAGTGAATGTGGTTGTCTCTAATGCCTAACCCATAAGCGATAGTGGTAATTCGATAAGAGACATCATGGTACGCACCATATCCAATAGGGTGCAACTATGATGTTCGGACACACCATCAAACTATGGTGTTCCAGGCGGTATTAATTGTGAAACAATTTCCACAATGTCTTAATTGTGTGCCAAAGCTCAGAACTTAGATACTCATCTCTATGATCATATCATAGACATTTCATCCTCTTGTCACGATGATCTTCAACTTCACTTTGAAATTACTTGAACCATTCAATAATTCAGACTTGTGTTTCATCAAGTAAATATACTCTACATCTACTCGAATCATCTGTGAAGTAAGAACATAACGATATTCATCAGATGCCTCAAAGACTCATTGGACTGCACACATCAAAATGTGTTACTTCCAACAAGTTGCTATCTTGTTCCATTTTATCAAAAAGCGAGGCTTTTAGTCATCTTGCCCATGTGGTATGATTTGCATATCTCAAGTGATTCAAAATCAAGTGAGTCCAAACAATCCATCTGCATGGAGTTTCTTCATGCGTATACACCAATAGACATGGTTCGCATGTCTCAAACTTTTCAAAACGAGTGAGTCCAAAGATCCATCAACATGGAGCTTCTTCATGCGTTTTACACCAATATGACTTACATGGCAGTGCCACAAGTAAGTGGTACTATCATTACTATCTTATATCTTTTGGCATGAAAATGTGTATCACTACGATCGAGATTCAATAAACCATTCCTTTAGGTGCAAGACCATTGAAGGTATTATTCAAATAAATAGAGTAACCATTATTCTCCTTAAATGAATAACCGTATTGCGATAGACATAATCCAATCATGTCTATGCTCAACGCAAACACCAAATCTCGATGGTAGAGGGAGCGTGCGATGCTTGATCACATCAACCTTGGAAACACTTCCAACATATATCGTCAGCTCACCTTTAGCTAGTCTCCGTTTATTCCGTAGCTTTTATTTCGAGTTACTAACACTTAGCAACCGAACCGGTATCTACTACCCTGGTGCTACTAGGAGTACTAGTAGAGTACACATTAACATAATGTATATCCAATATACTTCTATCGACCTTGCCAGCCTTCTCATCTACCAATTATTTAGGGTAATTCCGCTCCAGTGGTTGTTCCCCTTATTACAAAAGCACTTTGTCTCGGGCTTGGGTTCAACCTTGGGTTTCTTCACTAGAGTAGCAGCAGCTGATTTGCCATTTCATGAAGTATCCTTTCTTGTCCTTGCCCTTCTTGAAACTAGTGGTTTCACCAACCATCAAAATTTGATGCTCCTTCTTGATTTCTACTTTAGCGGTGTCAAACATCGCGAATACCTCAAGG
The DNA here is from genome assembly GCA_021437245.1 of Aegilops speltoides. Lineage (NCBI taxonomy): Eukaryota > Viridiplantae > Streptophyta > Magnoliopsida > Poales > Poaceae > Aegilops > Aegilops speltoides. The sequence goes on from CM038141.1 coordinate 134,276,196, forward strand.
ATCATCATATCTATCCCTGATATGTTATAGCTCATCACGAAGCTCTAGCAGCTTGGTGGCAATGACTTTGGAGAAACATCACTATCTCATCTGGAAGATCAACTCCCACTCGATTCAAGTGATTGTTGCACTCAGACAATCTGAGCACAAGCTCAACGATTGAGCTTTTCTCCCTTAGTTTGCAGGCTAAGAAAATTGTCGGAGGTCTTATACCTCTTGACGTGGGCACGAGCCTGAAATCCCAATTTCAGCCCTCGAAAACATCTCATATGTTCCGCGATGTTTCGAAAACGTCTTTGGTGCCTCAACTCTAAACCTTTTAACTGAACTATCACGTAGTTATCAAAACGTGTATGTCCGATGTTCGCAACATCCACAAACAACGTTTGGGGTTCAGCACACTGAGCGGTGCATTAAGGACATAAGCTTTCTCTTCGTCCGCATAATCGCCATCGTCAACTTTCAACTATATTTTCTCTAGGAACATATCTAAACAGTGGAACTAAAGCGCGAGATTACGACATAATTTGCAAAGATCTTTTGACTATGTTCAGGATAATTAAGTTCATCTTATGAACTCCCACTCAGATAGACATCCCTCTACTCATCTAAGTGATTACATGATCTGAGTCAACTAGGCCGTGTCCGATCATCACGTGAGACGAACTAGTCATCATCGGTGAACATCTTCATGTTGATCGTATCTACTATACGACTCATGCTCGACCTTTCGGTCTCTGTGTTCCGAGGCCATGTCTGTACATGCTAGGCTCGTCAAGTTAACCCAAAGTGTTTCGCGTGTGTAAATCTGTCTTACACCCGTTGTATGTGAACGTAAGAATTCATCACACCCGATCATCACGTGGTGCCTAGAAGCGATGAACTTTAGCAACGGTGCACAGTTAGGGGAGAACACTTCTTGAAATTTTTTGTAAGGGATCATCTTATTTACTACCGTCGTTCTAAGTAAACAAGATGCATAAACATGATAAACATCACATGCAATCAAATAGTGACATGATATGGCCAATATCATTTTGCTCCTTTTGATCTCCATCTTCGGGGCTCCATGATCATTATCGTCACCAGCATGACACCATGATCTCCATCATCATGATCTCCATCATCGTGTCTTCATGAAGTTGTCTCGCCAACTTATTACTTCTACTACTATGGCTACCGGTTAGCAATAAAGTAAAGTAATTACATGGCGTTGTTCAATGACACGCAGATCATACAATAAATTAAGACAACTCCTATGGCTCCTGCCGGTTGTCATACTCATCGACATGCAAGTCGTGATTCCTATTACAAGAACATGATCAATCTCATACATCACATATCATTCATCACATTCTTCTTGGCCATATCACATCACATAGCATACCCTGCAAAAACAAGTTAGACGTCCTCTAATTGTTGTTTGCATGTTTTACGTGGCTGCTATGGGTTTCTAGCAAGAATGTTTCTTACCTACGCAAAACCACAATGTGATATGCCAATTGCTATTTACCCTTCATAAGGACCCTTTTCATCGAATCCGTTCCGACTAAAGTGGGAGACGGCACCGCTAGCCACTTTATGCACCAAGTGCATGTCAATCGGTGGAACTCGTCTCACGTAAGAGTACGTGTAAGGTCGGTCCGGCCGCTTCATCCCACAATACCGTCGAAACAAGATTGAACTATTAACGGTAAGCATATTGAACAAAATCAACGCCCACAACTACTTTGTGTTCTACTCGTGCAAAGAATCTACGCAATAGACCTAGCTCATGATGCCACTGTTGGGGAACGTAGCAGAAATTCAAAATTTTCCTACGTGTCACCAAGATCTATCTATGGAGAAACCAGCAACGAGGGGAAGGAGAGTGCATCTACATACCCTTGTAGATCGCTAAGCAGAAGCGTTCAAGAGAACGGGGTTGAAGCGATCGTGACTCGTCGTGATCCAAATCACCGGAGATCCTAGTGCCGAACGGACGGCACCTCCGCGTTCAACACACGTACAGCCCGGTGACGTCTCCCACGCCTTGATCCAGCAAGGAGAGAGGGAGAGGTTGAGGAAGACTCCATCCAGCAGCAGCACAATGGCGTGGTGGTGATGGAGGAGTGTGGTAGTCCAGCAGGGCTTCGCCAAGCACCGCGAGATCTGAGGAGAAGGGAGAGAGGTATGGCTGCGCCAACAGGAGGAGAAACCCATGTGTTGGGCTGCTCCTATGCCTCCAATATATATAGGGGGAGAGGGGGCTGCGCCCCCACCTAGGTTTCCACCCTAGGGGGCGGCGGCCAGCCCTAGATCCCATCTAGGGGGGCGGCCAAGGGGTGGAGAGGGGGAAACTTGCCCCCCAAGCAAGGTGGGGCGCCCCCTCCCCAAACCCTAGGCACCTTGGGCCTTGGTGGGGGGGCGCACCAGCCCACCTGGGGCTGGTTCCCTCCCACACTTGGCCCATGCAGCCCTCTAGGGACGGTGGCCCCACTTGGTGGACCCCCGGGACCCTCCCGGTGGTCCCGGTACGTTACCGATAAAACCCGAAACTTTTCCGGTGACCAAAACAGGACTTCCCATATATAAATCTTTACCTCCGGACCATTCTGGAACTCCTCGTGACGTCCGGGATCTCATCCGGGACTCCGAACAACATTCGGTAACCACATACAAGCTTCCTTTATAACCCTAGCGTCATCGAACCTTAAGTGTGTAGACCCTACGGGTTCGGGAGACATGTAGACATGACCGAGACGTTCTCCGGTCAATAACCAACAGCGGGATCTGGATACCCATGTTGGATCCCACATGTTCCACGATGATCTCATCAGATGAACCACGATGTCAAGGACTCATTCGATCTCGTATACAATTCCCTTTGTCTAATGGTATTGTACTTGCCCGAGATTCGATCGTCGGTATACCGATACCTTGTTCAATCTCGTTACCGGCAAGTCTCTTTACTCGTTCCATAACACATCATCCCGTGATCAACCCCTTGGTCACATTGTGCACATTATGATGATGTCCTACCGAGTGGGCCCAGAGATACCTCTCCGTTTGCACGGAGTGACAAATCCCAGTCTCGATCCGTGTCAACCCAATGACACTTTCGGAGATACCTGTAGTGCACCTTTATAGTCACCCGCCACGTTGTGACGCTTGATACACCCAAAGCACTCCTACGGTATCCGGAGTTACACGATCTCATGGTCTAAGGAAGAGATACTTGACATTGGAAAAGCTCTAGCAAACGAACTACACGATCTTTGTGCTATGCTTAGGATTGGGTCTTGTCCATCACATCATTCTCCTAATGATGTGATCCCGTTATCAACGACATCCAATGTCCATAGCCAGGAAACCATGACTATCTGTTGATCACAACGAGCTAGTCAACTAGAGGCTCACCAGGGACATATTGTGGTCTATGTATTCACACGTGTATTACGATTTCCGGATAATACAGTTATAGCATGAATAAAAGACAATTATCATGAACAAGGAAATATAATAATGCTTTTATTATTGCCTCTAGGGCATATTTCCAACAGCGAATTCCTTCACGTGCCAAGAAACGACAACGATCAAGCAGACGCCTTGGCACGAGTCGGCTCCACTCGCCAGGCAATACCTTCCGGCGTCGCCCTTCAGCGCCTCCTCAAGCCGTCTATCAAGCCTTCACCAGAATCTGACTCCATCTTCGTGCCGGCTCCACCAGCAATAGTCTGATCCGACTCCAAGGCCCCGGCAGGCGACCTCAAGAAAGCCACACTTGAAACAAGCCCGGGGACTGCGCCAGTCGGTCCGGGGACTTCCGAGCCCGGCCCGAGGACTGCGCCAGTCGGCCCGGGGACTTCCAAGCTCGGCCCGGGGACTGCGCCAGTCAGACCGGGAGCTGCCACAGCTAGCCCAGAGATTCCCTCGATCCAACAAGCAGCGGCAGACTCCAACCCTCCGCCTCCCAGCCCAGCCACCCTTGTCCAAATCGCTGTGGTAGCAGTTGAAGAGATAGCAGCACCGTCATGGGCTCAGCCCATCCTCAAGTTCCTAGTGAACAAGGAATTACCAGCAGAAGAGACCCTGGCTCGGCAAGTGCAACGCCGAGCAGCAGCCTACACTATAGTCAACAGAGAGTTAGTCGGGCGCAGCGTCACTGGTGTCCACCAACGTGAGTCGTCGAAGCAAGGCCAAGCGATCCTCGAGACATCCATCGTATGCGTACGGCCACCATGCGACCGAGGCGCCAGGCCAAAGCCTTTCGGCACGGTTTCTTTTGGCCGACTACCCTGGAAGAAGCTAAGGAGCTAGTCAAAAAATGCAAAGGGTGCCAGGTGTTCCGCTCCAACCCCCTTCAGCCGGCTTCCGCGCTGAAGACCATCCCCATTGCTTGGCCCTTCGCAGTGTGGGGCTTGGACATGGTGGGACCTTTCAAGACGGCCCGAGGTGGCCTAACTCACTTGCTTGTCGCGGTGGACAAGTTCACCAAGTGGGTGGAAGCAAAGCCCATCAAGAAATTAAACGGGCCTACAGCAGTGACCTTCATTGCCGACATCACAGTACGGTATGCCATACCGCACAACATCATCACAGACAACGGCACCAACTTTGCCAAGGGCGCCCTGGCTCGTTTCTACGCGACGCAGGGCATCCGACTGGACTTAGCGTCCGTTGCCCATCCGCAGTCAAATGGCCAAGTGGAACGAACCAACGGCCTCATCTTGTCCGGCATCAAGCCTCGATTGGTCGAACCACTCGAGCGCTCGGCCGGCTGTTGGGTCGAAGAGCTGCCCGCCGTCCTCTGGAGCCTGCGCACAACCCCAAACAAGTCAACCGGCTTCACGCCTTTCTTCCTCGTCTACGGTGCTGAAGCCGTCATCCCGACGGATATACAGTTCGACTCTCCGCGAGTCTCCATGTACACCGAAGAGGAGGCTGAAGAGGCACGCCAAGACGGCGTCGATCTGCTGGAAGAGGGTCGACTATTGGCACTCGATCGGTCCGCATCTACCAGCAGAGTCTCGCGCCGATACTACAATCGCAAGGTCAAGCCAAGATCGTTCCAAGAGGGCGACCTTGTGCTCGCTGATTCGTAGAAACAGCCGCCAAGCACAAGTTGTCGGCGCCTTTGGGAAGGTCCCTTCATCATCGCAAGGTGCTGAGGCACGACGCCTACTATTTGATCGACGCCGAAGCCCGAGCACGCAAGAGGGACGACTCCGCAAAGAAACAGGCGCCCGTGGAACGCGAATCTTCTTCGAAGATTTTACAGTTGATGCAGTATGTATCGCGCTACCCTCTTTTGTATTAAAGTATTAAGACCTTAGCCCCCCTGGGACGAGCTCGGGGACTGCCTTTTTGATTATCTGTATGATATGGATTACACTTCCGAATATGCTTTTCCCTTTTTATCATGCCGTCTGGCACCGGGTCCGACTAGTCGGCCCGGGGACTCGCCGTCTTGCGATATGAAATGCTCCCTGAAGTCAGACAAGTAATGTGCTGCGCTCAAAGCCGTCTCCTGCCAAAGCTGCAGCTTGCATAGCGACTGTCAGTAAGTAGGGGACAGGAAAGAACAAGCGCACACATGAAAAACGGCTAAGGACTTAAGAGCTACGCATAGCCCAAGCCGGCTACCAGCCTCCCTTATCGAGCCGACTCATGAGCAATCATTCGCCGTCTCAATTTTCATCAAGGATAGCCGACTCTCGATAGTCGGCCTGTCGGTTTCTAGCCAACTTGCTAAGATATTCTAAACGACTAAGTACTTGCCTCCCTAAAGTAGCTGAGCACTTGACCCGGCGGCAGTCCGCAGAGCGGCTGCCCAAAGGCAAGGCGGCAACTGAAGGAAGGCAGAAAAGGAAAAAGTCTAAAGAACAAAAGCAAGGAAAGGCGGAAATTCGATAAATATTTACATAAGGCCCTTGGCCGAATACACCCCGTGGGTGGAATTGTTCGAATCTGACAAGTTTTTTAAAAAAGAACAACAAAGACAGATAAACAGAAGCGCTCTAGGGGGCGGCCTCCGGAGCCGGAGGGTCGGAGGTGACGGCGGTGTCGGATGCCGGGGCAGTCGGTTGGGCGATCTCAGCTTGGTCGCCTCCGGCGATGGTCGCTTTATCCTTGTGCGGCTCGTTGCTGGAGGCGCGATCGGGCTGAGGCTGACCGCCTGCCTCGTCCTCCGGCGCCTCCTCCTCCTCGCTTCCGTCCTCCGACTCGTCCTCCTCCTCAGCGCTAGAGCCGATCACCTCCGCCGAGTCCTCCTCGTACTCCGGGTGCATCCCGAACCACTCCGGCGGCACCTCCTCGCCGCCTTCAGTCCGCTCGGGCACGAAGACACTGGTGTCTGTGTACTCGGCGATGGCCGCCAAGGCCAACAAGGGCGCCTTCCACGGCCTCCAGCTCGGCCTGGGCCTCTGACCGGAACGCGGCCAGACGGTCCAGGTCCAGCCCTGGATACCACCCTTTGACGAACTCCAAGGCTCGGCGTGCTCCGGCCCGAGACGAGGAGCCCCTCCAAGCCTCAAAGCGACCAGCGGCGACCTCCAGCCAGTCGGCCGTCCGGCTGGCGGTGCGAAGAGTCGGCACCTCCGGCCACAGGGCGGCAACCACTTGGGCGCCGGCGCGTTGAAGACGGCGCAGCAGGCGATGAGCAGGACGAAGACGAACCCCGATGCTTAGAAGCTGCTCGTCGATGGTTCGGGGGGCGTTGGCGGCAATCACTTCGCCCTTCGCCCTTCGCTCCTCGCGAGCCGCCTCGATGGCCAGAGGAACGGCCTGCGAGTGGACGGGAAAGAAGTCTGCCAAGACAGAACGAAAGACAGTCAGAAAACCCAAAATCAGCCCAACACAAAGTCGGAAGACCAAAGAAAAGAAAAAAGAATTACCATCGACGATGTCCTCGAGCTCGTGGTAGCCGGAGGTCAGCATCGCCTCCCGGTCGGTCCAGGCGGAGCGCTCGACCTCGAACTCGGCTATGAGGGCATCCTCCCGCGACTTGGCGTCTTCTTGCGCCTTCCGGAGCAGTTCTTTCTGCTCGGCCAGCTGCGTCGCCAGCAGGTCGCGCTCTTGGACGAGCTTGTCGCACTCCTCCTCCTTGGCGCGGCGGGCGGTGTTGGCCTCGCCCAGCTGCTCCTGGAGGGCGGCGTTGGCGCCTGAAGTTCGAAGGAAAAAGACAAGAACGTCATCAGTAAGGAAGGTCGCCGGGGAGATCCGGCCCGACTGCTCAGCAGTCGGCCCGAATCTCGGGGACTACAGCCCGCGGGCGCGCCAGCGCGCCCCCGCGGAGAAGAAAGAAGGAAGGTCGCCGGAGAGATCTGGCCCGACTGCCAGCAATGGCCGAATCTCGGGACTACAGCCAGCTGGTGCGCCAGCGCTGCCCTTGAAGAAGGAAGAATTGGCTCACCTCGGCTTTCCGTCAGATCGGCGGTCCGCTTCTCAGCTCTTCAACATTACGGTTGAAGGCGGTATGCGCGAGATTGTGGTATTCCTGCAAAACCGCAAAGCAAAGTTAGCCTTCTGAGCTCACTGAAGGAGTTCGAGCCGCCGCTCACAGCAGCCGACCCGAACTCGGGATTAAACCCGATGGAGTGCCATGGCCACGCACCACGAAGAAGACAGAAACTAAAAAAAAGAGGAAAAACGAAACATACCCAGACGGAGGTCCGCAGGGCCAGATGCTTTTGGTGTAGAGTTGGAGGGCGTCGCCCTCTTTGCACAGCTTCGACTAGCTCGCAGCGCCGGATTCCCGAGCTCGCGGCGCTGAGCTCGTCCTCTCAAGACGGCGGCGTGCCGGCGCGGCGACCTGAAGAAGCAGTTGCGCATCGGCGTCGTCTGCAGTCGGAGGATCCTGCAGGTCCACCGGCTGCTTGCCATGCGGCCTTGTAGACGAAGGCGGCGGAGGCGGTGCGTGAGTATCCGAGCCGGAGACGTCGCCGCCCTCCTCCGCGAGAGGGTTCGCGGTGCCGACCTCCCCGGTCTGCCCCGTGAACTCGAGGGCCGGCGGCGCCAACGACAGCGGGGGGACAAGCATCACCGATCGGCGACGCGCGACCTCCTCGGCATGCCGCTTCGCCGCGGCCGCAGTCTTAGCCTACTCCAGACGCCGCTGGGCGTTGGCGGCCGCCTTCTCGGCCTCCGCCTTCTCTAGGCGGTCGGCCTCCTCCTCCTCGCGCTTCTCTCGTGCGTTCCGTGCCGTCGCCTCCCGAAGGTCGGCGGCGGGATCAATCCGCCGTGTGTTGGCAGACGTCTCCACCGACCCCATGACAGAGGGGACGGCGGCTCTCTCAAGGGAGAGGGGAGCTCTGGAGAAGATTGGAGGGAGAATCAGGAAAGACTCAAATGAGATCCAACAAAGAAATGACAGAGTAAGAAGACTCACGAGGAAACTAGCGGCGGCCTTCTCACTTCCTTCCGGAAGCGGTTGGCCTTCGCAGCAGCCTCCTCCCGGTTGGTCGTGGCGGCGGCTCCCTTGAACTTCTTCGACTTGCTGCCGGGCACACTCGGCCCGGCGTGACGCCTCTTCGCGCCCGGCTTGGCTGGAGGGGCCGGCTTTTCATTTGGCGGCGCGGGGCGACTTCAGCGACGGCGTCATCCTCGGGCCGGCGAAGGTCGCCGACGGCCTAAGGCCGCTGCCCGCTCTCCGCCGCCTTGGCGTCGGCCTCAGCAGCGCCTGCCCCAAGTCGGGGTCGTCGACGTCGCTGGCCTCGCGATCTGGGGCGTGGTCGCGAGGCTCTCTTAATGGCGCCGCCGCGGGCGCCGTGAGAGGGTTCTGCTCAGAAGATGCCAACAAAGATCAGAGCTCGAGGTCAGACGCAACTAAGATCGAGCTGCAGACGGATGCGACTTACCATTGGAGGGGGGTTGTCGCGCGAGTACGGCTCCTTGCCGAACTGCCACTCCTCCGTGAACCTGCAGTGGGCGATGTGGTTCACCAAGTTCGCCACCTCCCCACGCGGCATGTCCCTGGTGCATAGCCGGCTCGGATCGTGGCGGCCGCTCATCTGGCAGATGAGGTGAGGCCGGCCTTGGAGTGGAAGAACCCAGCGCGCCACGAAGGCGGCCAGAAGATCGGAGGCGACGAGCCCCTCCGACTGCAGCATGACTCGGAGCCGCGCCACGGCGCCGTTTCCGGAGGTCGAAAGTGACTTGGATCGATGGGACCAACTGGCCAGCCGGCCAGTCAGCGACTCGGGGTCGAAAGGCGGCAGATTGACCCAGTCGCCATCGGTGGAGATGTTCTTCATGTAGAAGTAGGACTTCTACCACATCTTCACCGACTTCACCAGCGGGATGGGCGGAAAAGGATTATCGGCCGTCGAGCGCCGCACCGCGATGTAGGTGCCGCACTGAGCCGGCGTCTTGCGGCGGCTGAAAGCCGAAGTTTTGAAGAGAAGAACTCCCCCCACAGCTCGAGGGTGGGTAGAATGCCGATGTAGCCTTCGCACAGAGTGGCGAAGGCGGTGAGAAGCACCACCTCGTTGGGGGTGAGGTGGTGCGGCTGCAGCTTGTGGAACTCGAGAAACGAGCGGAAGAATCCGCTCGCCGGAAGCCCCAGCCCGCGCATAAGATGCGAACGGAAGATAACCCGCTCGCCCTCCGCCGGCGCGGGCCGGATCTCTCCCGCCGGCGCGGGCCGGATCTCTCCCGCCGGCGTGGGACGGGCGTGCACCAGGTCCGCGCTGGGGAGGCGGCGAGTACGGCGAAGGAACTCGATGTCCTCCGCCTCCACGTCCGAGCCGTCCCACTCGCCGGAGCGCGAGGTGGGGGCGCGGCGGAAGAAGAACTCATCGCCGGCGAGGAAGAACGCCTTGGCTCGCGGCGGAGAAGAATGCCGTGGTTCGCGGCGAAGGAAGGAGAAAGGCGGGAGAGCGGGGGAGAGAGTGCGCGTGCAGTGCCGCCTGCTCCCCCCCGCCTACTTATAGCCCTACGGGCTGAGAAGCCGAGTGGGCGGCGTGGGGATTAACTGCGCCCAAGACCCCATGCCGCCCACGATTAACCCCCACGAAGTTACTACGCACAGTAACGACGTGGGGATGCCAACCGTTCCCGGCCACAGCGGATCCGCTCGAGGGCCAAGGCGCGGTAATGGCGGGCCCCACCTAACGGCCCGTCCCGTCACGCGCGTGGGTAGGCAGACTATCGCCTCCACGTGGCGGCACACGATAAGACCGTCTCGATAATGGCAGGGAAGCATGACCGATACGCCTCCCGTTTCCCGCCGCGACTTGCGAACGGCGGCCCCTCGCTGAACAAGCCCGATTTCGGCAAGGCGGCCCAAATCAACAGCAGCCGAGTCTCAGAGTCGACGCTAGGAAGATTGAAACTGTTGAAGCCCTTCGAGGCGGCGCCCGCCGGGCTTCACCAGCTTCGGGGACTACTGTCGGAGTAATGGGCCACGGGTAGGCCGACCCGGGACCCAGGATCTTTTAAGACGACGGGGCGAGCCGCGCCCCTCTGACCGCATCCCAGCTGGCGACCTTCGGGGAGGCCGAGTCCCAGCTGGCGACCTTCGGAGAAGCCGAGTCCCAGACGGCGGCTCTGGGGCAGGCCGACTCTGAGCTTGCGACCTTCGGGGGCCGACTGTGGGAGTCAGCCCGTGACCTTTCTCGAAGACCGATGCGGGGTACGGCCCCGACGTGGCCGTCCCCTCCGCCACACGAGGGGTGGGCATGGCTACAGTAAGCCGTATCGCTGGAAGATCTCCGGTGAGGCGCGGCACTGTTGCCATGCCTCCTCGACCTCGCCACAAGGCGCGAGGCAATCGTGCTCCACGACGGTTGCTCAGACGGCCCAAGATCGCGGGCCCCCATCCGATGGGAGAGTAGAAGACGGCCAGAGCGCTCAGAGTCGGCCCGGCGGGAGTTGGCCTTCCTGGAGTCGGCCGCCTCCTCGTCTGGGCCCCACGAGCCATAAACCAGATTGGACGGGGAGTGGCGACAATGATCGCCCGACAGACGGCGGCACTATTCCCACGACCCCATGACCAAGCTCACACACCGAGAGTCTTTTGCAAGTTGTTCAGATGTCCGCGGGACCCACCAACGGCGGGCCCCGGCCGGGCGAAGGACAAGAACGTGAGAGGCAGACGGTGAGCCACGCCAGTCGATTACACTTGTACCTCTGGGGGGTAGGCCTATATAAACCCCCCGGGGCACCCATGCAAAGGGTTCGGCCTTGGATAGGTTTTAGACACATAGCAAGAAGGGGATAGAGCTAGTCTTGCTCCCTCCTGCCTCCCGAAACAGCTCAAGGAGCACCCTTGTATTATCATCCATAGTGATCATGCGGAGACCCCGCAGAGCAGCAGTAAGGGTGTTATCTCCCCGGAGATCCCCGAAGCTGGGTAAGATCCGCCGGCGTGCATGCTTGCGCCTCATCCTGTTTCCAGGCACCGGCGACGTTCTACTCGCCCCCACCATGATAAGCCACCCGTTGGCATATGTCGCATCCAACCCCCGACAATGATCTTCTCCACTTGCACTTCTTTTGCAACGCGAGGATGAGCTGGTTGTCGCTGAGGAGTTTGATCAGCATTTTCTTCAGCAGCATTTTCCTCCGCATTTTCTTCAGGTGCATCAGCTCGACGTTCTTCATGAACTGGAATGAATTCTTCAGCAGATTCTTCAGTAGGAATGACATCCTCAGTTGCCTTGAACTTGATAGAATCCTTAGGTGCTAGTTCATCTAACACAGAAGGTAGGTGCTCTCTTTGCGAGCCATTAGTTTCATCAAACCGCACATCTACAGTGTCAACAATCTTGTGAAGAACAATGTTGAAGACTCAGAGGTGTGCGTAGTCCTTTCCGTAACCAAGCATAAAACCTTCATGTGCTTTCGGTGCAAATTTAGAATTGTGGTGAGGATCTCTAATCCAACATTTAGCAATCAAGACTTTGAAATAACTCACATTGGGTTCTTGTCGTGAGGAGTTCATAGGCCGTCTTCTTGAAGAATTTGTGAAGATATACTATGTTGATGATGTGGCACGCAGTATCAATTGCATCAATCCAAAAACGATGCGGCATTTTGTATTCATCAAGCATAGTGCGAGCCATCTCAACAAGAGTTCTGTTCTTGCGCTCCACGATGCCATTTTGCTGAGCAGTATAGGGAGCAGATAACTCATGAGTAATACCAAGTTCATCAAGATAGTCATCAAGACCGGAATTCTTGAACTCAGTTCCATTGTCACTTCTGATGTGCTTGATCTTCACACCAAAGTTGGTTGAAGCCCTCGAGGAAAATCGTTTGAAGACTTCCTGCACTTTATGCTTGTAAGTAACAATGTGTACCCATGTATATCGTGAGTAATCATCAACAATGACAAAACCATATAGAGATGCATCATTAGTGACTGCTGAGTAATGATTAGGTCCGAAGAGGTCCATGTGAAGGAATTCGAATGGACGAGTAGTGGTCATGATAGTCTTTGCTAGATGCTTGGCCTTGGTCATTTTTCCAGCTTCACAGGCTCCGCATAAGTGATCCTTGAGGAATTTGACATTCTCAATGCCAATGACATGCTTCTTCTTCGCAAGCGTGTGCAAATTCCTCATGCCTGCGTGACCAAGTCGTCGATGCCATAGCCAGCCTTCTGAAGCTTTTGCAAGTAGACACACGGGTGGTTGTGGTCCTGTAGAGAAATCAACAATATACAAATCTCCTCTCCTAAAGCCTTCAAGACTTTGGAATTGTCACCCATAATCACAACACAATGATATTTGCCAAAGACAACAACCATATCAAGATCACAAAGCATTAAGATCGACATGAGGTTGTATCCTAAGGACTCAACAAGCATGACTTTGTCCATGTGTTTATCCTTAGAGATTGCAACCTTACCAAGACCCAATACTGACTTTTGCCTTTGTCGGCAAAGATGATATGCTTGATGTGACGGTGATAAGGAGCATCCATCAATAGATTCTTGTCACCAATCATGTGATTCGTACATCCACTATCGAGGACCCACTCAAGAGCTTTGGGTTGATCATCCCGCAGATGAATTAGTGTAGCTTACAATCTCATATGCTTCATCATCAAGAATATGATATCAAGTTCATCGATGAATTTCATCAATCAAGAAATGATATAGCAAGATGAGGACGTGTGAAATGAAGGTTCATTTCTTCATGATTTGCTCAAGGCCCTTTCGCATAATTTTGTCAGGTCCCTAGCAAATTCTTCAGACATTAAAGCACGTCTGGAGACCTGACCCTGTAGAAGAGATTAGTTCTTTTTCTTCACCACCCACATTTGAAGGGTGGCAAAGAGTTCACTCTGCGAGCACCATACGAGAATGGTGGCATAGAGGCCAAACCATTTCGTTTCACATAAGAGGGGTTAGGGTAAGCATATGAATAAGCAGAGAAATTCTTCGAGGACTTATGAACATAATGGTTTGAAGAATAATGCACATATTCATAGCCCTTAGCTCTACCCTGCAAAACAGAGTTGTTAGCACGATGATAATCATATGAGGACTTGGATCCATATGAAGAATTTGGTCCATATGAGGAATTTGATCTGGGGTTCCTGTTCTTCACAGGTGGTGTCATGAGGACATTCACCTGAAGACTTTCGAGGTACTTCTTGGGAACCTAGATTTTCTTCATAGGAGAACCATTCCTGCAGTTAGTGCCAACATATCTAGCAAATACTTCACCATTCTGATTTTTGGACAGTTTATAGTTGGAGTCAAATGACTCATCAGAAGAATGAGGAGATTCACATGTAAAGCCAGATAAGTTAGATGGATCAACTGGAGGTCCCTTTGCAGCAACGCATGAGGTTTTGGGGTACTGCTCAGGCTTCCAATATGTTCCATCAACATTGAGTTTCCTCTCAAAGGCAATAACCTCTTTCCTAGGGTTTCTGTTGAGGATCTATTTTTTAAGCACATCACAAAGAGTCTGATGCCCTTTGAGGCTTTTGTACATGCCTGTCATGTACAATTCCTTCAGCCCTGCATCGTCAGTGATACTAGCAATGTCCTCAGATGAGGAATTAGTGATAGCAGAGGCAGGTGAAGAATTTGTAACAGTTGAAGCATTTGAACATTCAGGTGGAGAATTAGCAGATTCACATTCAATGCACTTTAAGCATGGAGGAACAAATTCTTCCTGAGAAGCGCTGATTTGTTGAGCTCGTAATGAATCGCGCTCCTTCTGAAGATCTTCATAACTCACTCTTAGCTTCTCAAGATCTTGCTTTCTTTGAAGAAATTCATAAGAAAGTTTCTCATGATCAGATAAGAGAGTGTTATGATGACTTTGAAGGTTATCAAACATAGACCAAGTCTCAAGATTTTCATCGGGGCTTTAGTGTGATCCATTTCTTCACCCAACATATCATCACTTTTGTCTAGCATGTTTTGAACCTTTTCAAAAGCCCTTTGTTGTTTTACAGCAATCTTAGCAAGTTTAGAGTAGCTGGGCTTGAGATCCTCATCAGATTCATTTTCACTAGATTCAGAGGAGGTGTATTTGAGTACCTTTGCACCTTTCGCCATGAAGCAATAGGTGGGAGCGTAGTCATCATTATCTTCATCAGGCTTGTCGGTGGAGTCAGTTTCTTCAGTTTGAAGATGGACTTGCTAACGAAAGCAGTAGCGAAGGCCAGACTCAACACACCAGATTCGGATTCTTCAGACGCCTCCTCTTCCTCATGTTCCTCAGATTCAGCTTCGAAGTCCATTTCCTTGCCAATGAATGCCCGAGCCTTCTTGGAGCTGCTCTTCTTGTGAGATGAAGACTTCGAGGATTTTGATGATGAAGATTTTGACGATTTCTTCTTCTTCTTTGCATCATCAGAACTGTAATCCTTGTATTTCTTCTTCTTCAATTCCTTTTCCCACTGAGGACAATCTTGAATATAGTGACCAGGTTTCTTGCATTTGTGGCACAGCCTTCTCTTATAGTCACTGGATGAGGAATCACTGCTTCTTGAGGATTTTCCAAAGCGACCACGTCTTGAGAACTTCTGAAATTTCTTCACGAGCAGTGCTAGCTCCTGGCTCAATTCTTCAGGATCACCAAGGCTACTTCCAGAATCCTCACTTTGAGACTCAGACACAGCCTTGGACTTCAGGGCACGTGGTTTACCATAGCTCAAACCATAGAGATCTCTCTTTTCAGCAAGCTGGAACTCGTGAGTATTTAGCCTTTCGAGGATATCGGCAGGATCAAGAGACTTGTAGTCAGCCCGTTCTTGTATCATCAGTCCCAGAGTATCAAATGAGGAATCAAGCGATCTCAACAGTTTCTTCACCACCTCATGGTCAGTGATGTCAGTGGCACCGAGGGCTTGAAGCTCATTTGAGATGTTAGTGAGGCGATCAAAGGTTTGTTGGACATTTTCATTGTCGAGTCTTTTGAAGCGGTTGAAGAGATTCCGAAGAACATCAACTCGGGTGTCACGCTGAGTTGAGACTCCTTCATTCACTTTGGACAGCCTATCCCAGATAAGCTTAGCAGTTTCAAAAGCACTCACTCTTCCATACTGTCCTTTACTCAGATGGCCACATATGATATTCTTCACTTGAGAATCGAGTTGCTTGAATCTCTTCACATCGGTAGCATTCAGTGAGGGTGAGACAGAGGGAACACCATTTTCCACAACATACCAGAGATTGTTGTCAATTGCCTCAAGATGCATTCGCATCTTGTTCTTCCAGTAGGGGTAGTCCGTCCCATCAAAGGTAGGACACCCAGCAGAGACCTTGATCATACCTGCGGTCGACATAACTAAAACTCCAAAGTGTTAAACTAAATCACACGTAACAAGGAGTACCTTGCTCGATACAAATTGAAAGTGCGTTATATCGACTAGAGGGGGGGTGAATAGGCGATTTTTATGAATTCTTCACTGAGGAATTTGCAGGTGAGGAAATTCCTTAGCGAAGAACTACTTGTAGCGGAATAAGTACTCAGAAGTAAGCATAACAGAATACAAGCATGGTCATCATTATGAAATGAAGACTAGCACAGAGTACAGAAAGCGTAATCACAGGATAACACAAGATGAAGACAAACAGACTGAAGAAATTGAACTGAGGAAATTGAGAAAGTCTTCAGTCAAAGTCTTCAAGCACAGATATGAATCAAACACTCAACATAGTAATGAGGAAATGAAAGGGTTGAGGAAATATAACCAGTTAGGTTGGTGAAGACAATGATTTGGTAGACCAGTTCCAACTGCTGTCTCAGTTGTACGTCTGGTTGGAGCGGCTGAGTATTTAAACTCGAGGACACACAGTCCCGACACCCAGATCGCCGAGCACGCAGCTCAGACACCCAGGCCTCACCGTATTCTCCTTGAACTAAGGTCACATGCACCTCGTCCAATCACTGTGGTAAGTCTTGAGCGATTTCCAAACCTTCACAGACTTGGTCACTCGGCGATCCACAATTCCTCTTGATGCTTCTAGACCATGACGCCTAACCGTCTGGAAGAAGCACAGTCTTCAAAGGTAACAAGCATCGGATCCACGCAGACCAATTTCTTCATGATGCTCGATCACTTTGGGTTTGTAGGGTTTGGTTTTGGGTTTTCTCACTTGATGATTTCCGCCAAATTCCTGGAGGATGGGTTGCTCTCAAATGACAAGTGTCAAGTTCTTCGAGCAGCCAACCAGCTAGTGGTTGTAGGGGCGGCTATTTATAGCCTAGGGAGCAGCCCGACATGATAAGACATAAATGCCCTTCAATGATATGACCGTTAGGTGGATAAGATATTTTGGGACAGGTGGCGCAAGAAGACAAAGAACGGTCGGAAATTTGACTCTCAAATTCCTCGTGGCTATCATGTTCCTCATCGTAGGCAATTCAAGACTGGCGAATTCCTAACTCCTCGATCGAACAAATTCATCAACACTGTAAGAACTTCCTCTCTATCACTGAAGAAAGTGACTGAACTGTATGAGATTTCCAAAGGCTTCACTCGAAGGGATTGGTAGGTGTAGGATTTTGAGTTGAGCATCACATGGAAATTTTTCCTTAGTATTTCCTCGACCCCCTTTAACAATATGGTGTTTCCTATGACTCAAGAAAGAGAAAATGAAACTACGAAAACAAAAGTCTTCACGCTTCATGTTCCACAAATGAATACCAAGTCTTTAAGGTCACACCAATTTCTTCACTTTCAAAGTCTTCAGAAAGTCTTCAGAATATCAAAGTCTTCATCAAGAACTTCATTTTAGGGTCGACTTTCTCTGTAAATATCAAACTCCTCATAGACTTATAGACCTGTGTACACTCACAAACGCATTAGTCCCTTAACCTATAAGTCTTCAATACACCAAAATCACTAAGGGGCACTAGATGCACTTACAGAGCTCCACCGTGTACCCGCGCGGGTGTGGCTGGGCACGAAGCATGAGTACGTGCACGGTGCACCTATTCTCTTCTTGTATACATACACCACCTACATGGGGTTGTGTGAGAGAGATACAAACATAGAGAGATATAGTGTGTGGGTTCGTGAGAGTTTATTTTTTTGGGGGGGGGGTCAATCAAAAAATGTAACATATGCAATGTGTGTGAAATAGAGTCCTGGATATATCATCTTTATAGAGGGGGCGATCCACGAGAAGAGAGTGGAGGTATCATCGGCTTGAGGTGTCCATAGAATCTTAGAGAGGAATGATGTGTGTGTGTGCGCGCGCGCGATCAATAAAGAGTACCATCGAATTTGTGTGTGCCCACGTCAAAGATATAGAGTGGCTGGCCTACTGGAACGTGAGAGGGGACATGTGAAGTTTGTCTCTATGGCATGGATACCCTACAACGCTCGACTATCAGTGTGTGGTGGGGGGGAGGAGGCCTAATTAACTATAGAGGTACAATGGCTGGTATATGCATGGAGGAGGAGAGAGGCCTACCTCATGTATTAAGGGAGATCGATCTACCTCATGTATTAAGAGAGATCGATCGGCATCCATGCATATGTGTAGGAGAGAATAAGGTTGGGAGAGAGACAGAGCTAGAGTGTTGGAGGGGGTGGTAGTGGAGTTGCTTCTAACAAATGGTGGAAGAGGCTTGCTAGACAAACGGAGGGCACGCCTGCAATATCAATAAGAGAGGGGATGGCTGCCTGTCTGTGCACGTGCGTGTGAGAGACAGGTCAGGAGGCATGCACGAATGATGAGGGGGGACGATATGGCTATGGTAAGCAGATGTAACTACATAGGAAGATCAATCGTCCTTTGTCAGAGAAAGGAGAGACATAACTTGTGAGGTACGTCGATCGATGGGTGGGAGGGAAATAGTTAAAGTCGACCTAGGTATATGTTGGGAGATCGATCGGTATACATGCATGTGTGTGTTAGAAGCAAATAAGGCACGGGGAGAAGGATAGAGAGAGAGAGTGTGTGATGCATCTAGGAGGTGGTGCGAGAGGCATACTATATCGAGGGGGAAGGAGTGTGTGAGTACGAGATCAAAGAAAAGAGTGGTGGGAGTGAGGCATGGACGGTGATAAGAGAAGAGGGGAAGCGTGTGTTTGTGCTAGGCACACTTGGATAGAGAGGCATATCGATCGATGTGTGCCATAAAGAAGGAGCTGGGGGGCTACACACACCATGGGTGAACGACCTAAAGTGAAAAGATGAATTTGTGCAATGGAGCTAGAGAATGCTGAGGGAGGGTGAGAGGGATGCGGGCGTGTGCATGCACGAGAGAAAGTTAGCGCTAGCTACAAAGATAAGACGATTGTGTGGGTGTAAAAGACGAATAGAGATCATACTTCATTATAAAAGGCAAATTCAGATATTTGAAGAATTTATCATAGTGTTTTAAACTGACACATGTGTGAATATATATAACGGTGATACACATGGTGTGGTTATGAACATGTTATACTACATATAATATATTTTATCTCTACTCTTATAAAAAAACAGAGTTGTTGATGATGGTGTGCCTGCCGTCCTGCAATATAGGCCGTTCGATTTATATCTGACGGATAGGAAGGAAACTATGGCAATTTTGAAAAAAGATACCCACACCCCTCTCCATATTTGCAAATTAGGCCCCCCCCCTTGATCATGTTGATGTTCTGGGGAACGCATGGGCATCTTGCTAGTACTACGTATAATATATAGAACATTGATTATAATTTGGGCTAATGTGTGGCTTTTGCAGCTCAGGTCTAAATACTTGTCATAATGTAGGGGAGGGGCACTATACTTTGTGTGATAAACATGGTGTACGTATGGAACATGGTTTAGATTATGAATATATTAGTTAGCACACCAAATGTACTATTATTTGGAATCAACATCAAGTGCATTCAAAAAATAGAATTTGAGTTCATGTGGTACACATAGTTCATATCTATCTCTGTAGTAATCATGTGGTGTGTTATTAAGGTAATACACGAATGATGGTTGAAGTTGGCAACAATCATGATTGTAGATTCTTATTGAAATAGAGAAACGAATTCAAATTCAGTTCGAATTACAGTGGTAGTATAGACATTTGGAATGCACTAAAATGTTGGTATGAGTAGGTTACATGCATTATACAGCCATCGAAAAAATTTAATTGGACATAACATGGATTCATACTCCCTCCTTCCATCTATATAGGGCGTAATGCGTTTTTAAGACCGCCTTTGACTATTGACGAGATTAATAGTACATGACATGCACAATGTGAAAATTATATCATTAAAAGCTCCTTTTACACACGAATTTAACAGTGTGCTTTGTGTAAGTTGCATGTCATATATTATTGCTCTAATATTTGGTCAAAGTTAGCATCGAAAAACGCATTAGGCCCTATATAGATGGAAGGAGGGAGTAGCTTTGAATAGCATTTGTATAGTAAAACGGGGCAAGACTCTCTCTTTGTGTGGTGTGAGTAGTTTTATTTTTTTGTTTTCTTTTTGGTTGAGGGAAGTGCGAATTGATTTGGTACGTACAAGTATAATGTTACACGTTAGGCTTGTCCCTAAAATTCAACCCACGCCTTGTTATATCCCAAAAATTCATATATCGTGCTCCCAAAACTGGCGCCTTCACAATCCGCGCCTTGCTATCCCGAAATTACAACACGCGCGAAAACTCCCTCTAGCTGCCAAATCCCGACACGCGAAATCCCCCTTCTAACCCTGAGCCGAAAGGGCCGCTAGTTCAAATCGGTGGGGGTACTTTTGTAACACACCCTACATTTTGGACAAGCGCGTCCCTAAGTCATGGTTCACCCCTTCCCATCGCCTCCTTTTCACCATTCAAAATCCCAAGCCGCCATAACCTCTCCGCTCTAGCCGCAAAACCCCACCGTCCTCCGTCCACCACCTCACCGCTGCCCAGTCGGAGCCTCTTCCCCGACGACGTCGTCCACCGCAACAGCTCGACGCCCCTCGTCCACCTCCCCGGATGAGGATCCGTCGTCCATATCGTCGTCCCGCCGGTTCACCCGCCTCGTCCTCCACCTCCAAGGAGCTGCTCTGATGATCGCCTCGTCTATCACGGCTGCTCCATCCCCACAGCGTTGCCTTAACCTGCTCCACCGGAACCGCTGCATCCTCACCGACTCCTCGGACGAAGCCGAGGCCTACTCGGCGCCACCAAAGAGGTTGTACACTCATCACATCGCACCTTCTCCTTAACTCGACCTCCCTGTTGGAAATATGTCCTAGAGGCAATAATAAAATGGTTATTATTATATTTCCTTGTTCATGATAATTGTCTATTATTCATGCTATAATTGTATTGACTGGAAACTGTGATACATGTGTGAATACATAGACCACAACAAGTCCCTAGGGAGCCTCTAGTTGACTAGCTCGTTGATCAACAGATGGTCATGGTTTCCTGACTATGGACATTGGATGTCATTGATAATGGGATCACATCATTAGGAGAATGATGTGATGGACAAGACCCAATCCTAAGCATAGCACAAGATCGTGTAGTTCGTTTGCTAAAGCTTTTCTAATGTCAAGTATCATTTCCTTAGACCATGAGATCGTGCAACTCCCGGATACCGTAGGAATGCTTTGGGTGTACCAAACGTCACAACGTAACTGGGTGGCTATAAAGGTGCACTACAGGTGTCTCCGAAAGTGTCTGTTGGGTTGGCACGAATCGAGACTGGGATTTGTCACTCCGTATGATGGAGAGGTATCTCTGGGCCCACTCGGTAATGCATCATCATAATGAGCTCATTGTGACTAAGTAGTTGCTCACAGGATCATGCATTACGGAACGAGTAAAGTGACTTGCTGGTAATGAGATTGAACGAGGTATTGGGATACCAACGATAGAATCTCGGGCAAGTAACGTACTGATTGACAAAGGAAATTGCATACGGGATTGCTTGAATCCTCGACATCGTGGTTCATCCGATGAGATCATCGTGGAACATGTGGAAGCCAACATGGGTATCCAGATCCCGCTATCGGTTATTGGCCGGAGAGCTGTATCGGTCATGTCTGCATGATTCCCGAACCCGTAGGGTCTACACACTTAATGTTCGATGATGCTAGGGTTATAAGGAAGATTTGTATGTGATTACCGAATGTTGTTCGGAGTCCCGGATGAGATCTCGGACATCACGAGGAGTTCCGGAATGGTCCGGAGGTGAAGATTTATATATGGGAAGTCATCATACGGTCACCGGAAATATTCAGGGGTATACCGGTATTGTACTGGGACCACCGGAGGGGTTCCGGGGTCCATCGGGTGGGGTCCACCTGCCCCGGAGGGCCCTATGGGCTGTAGGTGGAAGGGAACCAGCCCCAAGTGGGCTGGGTGCCACCCCCCTAGGGCCCATGCACCTAGGGTTGGGGGGAACCCTAAAGGGGGCGCCCCCCTTGGCTTGGGGGGCAAGCCCCCTCCCCTTGGCCGCCGCCCCCTCTAGATCTCATCTAGAGGGGCCGGGCCCCTTCCCCCTTCTCCCTATAAATAGAGGGGTAGAGGGAGGGGTGCAGCACCACATCCAAGACGCAGCCCCTCCCGTCCCCACCTCTCCTCCTCCGCAAGAGCTTGGCAAAGCCCTGCCGGAGAATTGCTACTCCATCACCACCACGCCGTCGTGCTGCTGCTGGAGCCTTCTTCCTCAACCTCTCCCTCCTCCTTGCTGGATTAAGGTGTGGGAGATGTCACCGGGCTGCACGTGTGTTGAATGCGGAGGTGCCGTTGTTCGGCGCTAAGATCGGAATCCACCGCGATCTGAATCGCTACGAGTACGACTCCTTCATCCATGTTCTTGTAATGCTTCCATCTCGCGATCTTCAAGGGTTTGAAGATGCACTCCCCTCTCTTTCTCTTTGCTAGTTACTCCATAGATTGATCTTGGTGATGCGTAGAAAATTTTAATTTCTGCAACGATCCCCAACAGTGGCATCATGAGCTAGGTCTATGCGTAGTTTCTATGCACGAGTAGAACACAAGTTTGTTGTGGGCATCGATTTTGTCAATTTACTTGCCACTACTAGTCTTAACTTATTTCGGCGGCATCATGGGATGAAGCGGCCCGGACCGACCTTACACGTACGCTTACATGAGACAGGTTTCACCGACTGACATGCACTAGTTGCATAAGGTGGCTAGCGGGTGTCTGTCTCTCCCACGTTACTCGGATCGGATTTGATGAAAAGGGTCCTTATGAAGGGTAAATAGCAATTGGCATATCACGTTGTGGTTTTGGCGTAGGTAAGAAACATTCTTGCTAGAAACCTATAGCAACCACGTAATAACATGGAACAACAATTAGAGGACGTCTAACTTGTTTTTTTGCAGCATATGCCGTGTGATGTGATATGGCCAAAAGGATGTGATGAATGATATATATGTGATGTATGAGATTGATCATGTTCTTGTAATAGGAATCACGACTTGCATGTCGATGAGTATGACAACTGGCAGGAGCCATAGGAGTTGTCTTAATTTATTGTATGACCTGCGTGTCAATGAATAACGCCATGTAATTACTTTACTTTATTGCTAAACCGTTAGCCATAGTAGTAGAAGTAAAATAGTTGGCGAGACAACTTCATGAAGACACGATGATGGAGATCATGGTGTCATGCCGGTGACGATGATGATCATGGCGCCCCGAAGATGGAGATCAAAAGGAGCAAAAATGATATTGGCCATATCATGTCACTATATGATTGCACGTGATGTTTATCATGTTCTACATCTTATTTGCGTAGAACAACGGTAGCATAAATAAGATGATCCCTCATAAAAAAATTCAAGAAAGTGTTCCCCCTAACTGTGCACCATTGCGAAGGTTCGTTGTTTCAAAGCACCACGTGATGATCGGGTGTGATAGATTCTAACGTTCGAATACAACGGGTGTAAGCCAGATTTACATAAGCGAAACACTTAGGTGACTTGACGAGCCTAGCATGTATAGACATGGCCTAGGAATACAAGAGACTGAAATGTTGAACCTGAGTCGTATAGAAGATACGATCAACATGAAGATGTTCACCGATGATGACTAGTCCGCCTCACGTGATGATCGGACACGGCCTAGTTGACTCGGTCATGTATCACTTAGATGACTAGAGGGATGTCTGTCTGAGTGGGAGTTCATTAAATAATTTGATTAGATGAACTTAATTATCATGTACTTAGTCTAAAATCTTTACAATATGTCTTGTAGATCAAATGGCCCATGCTAATGTTGTCCTCAACTTCAACGCGTTCCTAGAGAAAACCAAGCTGAAAGACGATGGTAGCAACTATACGGACTGGGTCCAGAACTTGAGGATCATCCTCATAGCTGCCAAGAAAGCATATGTCCTGGAAGCACCGCTAGGTGAAGCACCAGTCCTAGTAAACCTAGACGTTATGAATGCTTGGCAGTCGCGTGTTGATGATTACTCCCTGGTTTAGTGCGGCATGCTTTACAGCTTAGAACCGGGGCTCCAAAAGCGTTTCGAGCAGCACGGAGCATATGAGATGTTCCAAGAGCTGAAAATGGTTTTCCAAGCTCATGCCCGGGTCGAGAGATATGAAGTCTCCGACAAGTTCTACAGTTGTAAGATGGAGGAGAATAGTTCCGTCAGCGAGCACATACTCAAAATGTCTGGGTTGCACAACCGCTTGTCTCAGCTGGGAGTTAATCTCCCGGATGACGCGGTCGTTGATAGACTACTTTAGTCGCTTCCACTGAGCTACAAGAGCTTTGTGATGAACTTCAATATGCAGGGGATGGAGAAAACCATTCCTGAGGTATATTGGATGCTGAAATCAGCAGAAGTGGAAATCAAAAAGGAACATCAAGTGTTGATGGTGAATAAAACCACTAAGTTCAAGAAAGGCAAGGGTAAAAAGGGCTTCAAGAAAGACGGCAAGGGAGTTGCCGCGCCCGGTAAGAAAGCTGCCGGGAAGAAGCCAAAGAATGGACCCAAGCCTGAGACTGAGTGTTTTTGTTGCAAGGGAAGTGGTCACTAGAAGCGGAACTGCCCCAAGTACTTAGCGGACAAGAAGGCCAGCAACACCAAAGGTATATGTGATATACATGTTATTGATGTGTACCTTACTAGTACTCATAGTAGCTCCTGGGTATTTGATACTGGTGCGGTTGCTCATATTTGTAACTCAAAATAGGAGCTGCGGAATAAGCGGAGACTGGCGAAGGACGAGGTGTCGATGCGTGTCGGGAATGGTTCCAAGGTCGATGTGATCGCCATCGGCACGCTACCTCTACATTTACCTACGGGATTAGTTTTAAACCTCAATAATTGTTATTTAGTGCCAGCTTTGAGCATGAACATTGTATCTGGATCTCGTTTAATATGAGATGGGTACTCATTTAAATCCGAGAATAATGGTTGTTCTATTTATATGAGAGATATGTTTTATGGTCATGCCCCACTGGTCAATAGTTTATTCTTAATGAATCTCGAACGTGATGTTACACATATTCATAGTGCGAATACCAAAAGATGTAAGGTTGATAATGATAGTCCCACATATTTGTGGCATTGCCGCCTTGGTCACATTGGTGTCAAACGCATGAAGAAGCTCCATGCAGATTGACTTTTGGAGTCTCTTGATTACGAACCATTTGACACGTGCGAACCATGCCTCATGGGCACCAAGACTCCGTTCTCCGGAAAAATGGAGCGAGCAACCAACTTATTGGAAATCATACATACTGATGTGTGCGGTCCAATGAGCGTTGAGGCTTGCGGTGGCTATCGTCATGTTCTCACCCTCACTGATGACTTATGTAGATATGGGTATGTCTACTTGATGAAACACAAGTCTGAGACCTTTGAAAAGTTCAAGGAATTTCAGAATGAGGTAGAGAATCAACGTGACAGGAAAATAAAGTTCTTACGATCACATCGTGGAGGGGAATATTTGAGTCACGAATTTGGCACACACTTAAGGAAATGTGGAATCGTTTCACAACTCACGCTGCCTGGAACACCTCAACGTAATGGTGTGTCCGAACGTCGTAATCGCACTCTATTGGATATGGTGCGATCTATGGTGTCTCTTACCGATTTACCACTATCATTTCGGGGATACGCTCTAGAGACAGCTACATTCACTTTAAATAGGGCACCGTCAAAATCCGTTGAGACGACACCGTATGAATTATGGTTTGGGAAGAAACCTAAGTTGTCATTTCTAAAAGTTTGGGGATGCAATGCTTATGTCAAGAAACTTCAACCTGAAAAGATCGAACCCAAGTCGGAAAAATGCATCTTCATAGGATACCCTAAGGAAACCATTGGGTATACCTTCTACCTCAGATTCGAAAGCAAGATCTTCGTTGCCAAGAACGGGTCCTTTCTGGAGAAAGAGTTTCTCTCTAAAGAAGTAAGTGGGAGGAAAGTAGAACTTGATGAAGTACTGCCTCTTGAAGCGGAAAGTAGCGCAGCTCAGGAAGATGTTTTTGTGGTGCCTGCACCGACTAGAGAGGAAGTTAATGATGATGATCAAGGTACTTCGGATCAAGTTGCTACTGAACTTTGTAGGTCCACAAGGACATGTTCCACACCAGAATGGTATGGCAACCCTGTCCTGGAAATCATGTTGTTAGACAACGGTGAACCTTTGAACTATGAAGAAGCGATGGCGGGCCCAGATTCCAACAAATGGCTTGAAGCCATGCAATTCGAGATAGGATCCATGTATGAAAACAAAGTATGGACTTTGACAGACTTGCCCGATGATCGGCGAGCGATAGAAAATAAATGGATCTTTAAGAAGAAGAAGGACGCAGATGGTAATGTTACCATCTATAAAGCTCGACTTGTCGCTAAGGTTATCGACAAGTTCAAGGGGTTGACTATGATGAGACCTTCTCACCCGTAGCGAAGCTGAAGTCCGTCCGAATCATGTTAGCAATTGTCGCATTCTATGATTATGAAATATGGCAAATGGACGTCAAAACGGCATTCCTTAACGGCTTACTTAAGGAAGAAATGTATATGATGCGGCCAGAAGGTTTTGTCGATCCTAAGAATGCAAACAAGGTGTGCAAGCTCCAGCGCTCCATCTATGGGTTGGTGCAAGCATCTCGGAGTTGGAACATTTGCTTTGATGAAATGATCAAAGCGTTTGGGTTTATGCACTTATGGAGAAGCTCGTTTACAAGAAAGTGAGTGATGATAACCCACAAGTGTAGGGGATCGCAACAGCTTTCGAGGGTAAAGTATTCAACCCAAATTTATTGATTCGACACAAGGGGAGCCAAAGAATATTCTTGAGTATTAGCAGTTGAGTTGTCAATTCAACCACACCGGATAACTTAGTATCTGCAGAAAGTATTTAGTAGCAAAGTAGTATGATAATAAAGGTAACGGTAGCAAAAGTAAAGATAATAGTTTTGGGTTTTGTAGTAGTTGTAACAAAGAGCAATGGAAAAGTAAATAAGCAAAGAACAATATGTGAAAAGCTCAGAGGCAATGGATCGTGATGGATAATTATGCCGGATGCGATTCCTCATGTAATAGCTATAACATAGGGTGACACGTAACTAGCTCCAGTTCATCAATGTAATGTAGGCAT
Organism: Aegilops speltoides; assembly: GCA_021437245.1. Classification (NCBI taxonomy): domain Eukaryota; kingdom Viridiplantae; phylum Streptophyta; class Magnoliopsida; order Poales; family Poaceae; genus Aegilops; species Aegilops speltoides. The sequence goes on from CM038141.1 coordinate 134,303,173, forward strand.
GTATTCAGTAAATAGTCATACGTGCTTATGGAAAAGAACTTGCATGACATCTTTTGTCCTACCCTCCCGTGGCAGCGGGTCCTAGTGGAAACTAAGGGATATTAAGGCCTCCTTTTAATAGAGAACCGAACAAAGCATTAGCACATAGTGAATACATGAACTCCTCAAACTACGGTCATCACCGAGAAGTATCCCGATTATTGTCACTTCGGGTTGTCGGATCATAACACATAATAGGTGACTATAGACTTGCAAGATAGGATCAAGAACACACATATATTCATGAAAACATAATAGGTTCAGATCTAAAATCATGGCACTCGGCCCTAGTGACAAGCATTAAGCATAGCAAAGTCATAGCAACATCAATCTCGTAACATAGTGGATACTAGGATCAAACCCTAACAAAACTAACTTGATTACATGGTAAATCTCATCCAACCCATCACCGCCCAGCAAGCCTACGATGGAATTACTCACGCACGGCGGTGAGCATCATGAAATTGGTGATGGAGGATGGTTGATGATGACGACGGCGACAAATCCCCTTCCCCGGAGCCCCGAACGGACTCCAGATCAGCCTCCCGAGAGAGATTAGGGCTTGGCAGTGGCTCCGTGTCGTAAAACGCGATGAAACTTTCTCTCTGATTTTTTCTCACCGAACGTGAATATATGGAGTTGGAGTTGAGGTCGGTGGAGGTCCAGGGGCCCACGAGATAGGGGGCGCACCTGGGGGGGGCGCCTGTCCTCGTGGACAGGTGTGGGCCCCGGTCTTGATTCTTTCACCAATATTTTTATATTTTCCAAAAGTGCCTCCGTGGATTTTCGTGACATTCCGAGAACTTTTCTTTTCTACACATAAAACAACATCATGGCAGTTCTCTGAAAACAGCATCATCCGGTTAGTTTCATTCAAATCATGCAAGTTAGAGTCCAAAACAAGGGCAAAAGTGTTTGAAAAGTAGATACGTTGGAGACGATCAACTCCCCAAGCTTAAACCTTTGCTTGTCCTCAAGCAATTCAGTTGATAAACTGAAAGTGATAAAGAAAAACTTTTACAAACTCGCTTGCTCTTGTTGTTGTAAACATGAAAAGCCAGCATTCAAGTTTCAGCAAATATTATGAACTAACCATACTCACAATAACACTTAGGTCTCACAATTACTCATATCAATAGCATAATCAGCTAGCGAGCCATAATAATAAAACTCGAATGACAACACTTTCTCAAAACAATCATAACATGATATAACAAAATGGTATCTCGCTAGCCCTTTCTGAGACCGCAAAACATAAATGCAGAGCACCTTTAAAGATCAAGGACTGACTAAACATTGTAATTCATGGTAAAAGAGATCCAGTCAAGTCATACCCAATATAAACCAATAATAATGAATGCAAATGACAGTGTGCTCTCCAGCGGGTGCTTTTAATAAGAAGGGTGATGACTCAACATAAAAGTAAATAGATAGGCCCTTCGCAGAGGGAAGCAGGGATTTGTAGAGGTGCCAGAGCTCGATTTTAAAATAGAGATTGAATAACATTTTGAGCGGCATACTTTTGCTGTCAACGCAACAACTATGAGATGGTTGTATCTTCCATACTACATGCATTATAGGCAGTTCCCAAACAGAATGGTAAAGGTTTATACTCCCCCAACCACCAACAAGCATCAATCCATGGCTTGCTCGAAACAACAAGTGCCTCCAACTAACAACAGCCCTGGGGGAGTTTTGTTTAGTTATTTTGATTTGCTTTGATCTTTTGGATCATGGGACTGGCATCCCGTTACGCCCTTTCTCGTGAATGAGGAGCGGAGTCCACTCTCTTGAGAATAACCCACCTAGCATGGAAGATATAGGCAGCCCTAGTTGAAACATGAGCTGCTCGAGCATACAAAACAGAATTTCATTTGAAGGTTTGGAGTTTGGCACATACAAATTTACTTGGAACGGCAGGTAAATACCGCATATAGGAAGGTATGGTGGACTCATATGGAACAACTTTGGGGTTTAAGGAGTTTGATGCACAAGCAGATTCCCGCTTAGTACACGTGAAGGCTAGCAAAAGACCGAAGCGACCAACTTAGAGAGCGACAACAAATGTAAACATGCATTAAAATTAATTCACACCGAGTACAAGCATGAGTAGGATATAATCTACCATGAACATAAATATCATGAAGGCTATGTTGATTTGTTTCAACTACATGCGTGAACATGTGCCAAGTCGAGTCACTCAATTCATTCAAAGGAGGATACCATCCCATCATACCACATCATAATCATTCTAATAGCATGTTGGCACGCAAGGTAAACCATTATAACTCATAGCTAATCAAGCATGGCACAAGCAACTATAATCTCTAAATGTCATTGCAAATATGTTTACTTCATAATAAGGTGAATCGTAAACGATGAACTCATCATATTTACAAAAACAAGAGAGGTCGAGTTCATACCAGCTTTTCTCATCCCAATAAGTCCATCATATATCGTCATTATTGCCTTTCACTTGCACGACCGAACGATGTGTATAATAATAATAGTGCACGTGCATTGACTAAGCTGAATCGCAAGCATTCAACTCAAGAGAGAAGACAAGTAATATGGGCTCTAAGTTAAATAAACAATCATGCATATGAGAGCCACTAAACATTTTCAATATGGTCTTCTCGACCCCAAAGGAAAGAAAAGAAAATAAAACTATTTACACGGGAAAGCTCCCAACAAGTAAGAAGAAGAACTAGAAATCTTTTGGGTTTTCATTTTAATTACTACTACAAGCATGGAAATTAAACTAGCTAATTTTTTGGTTTTTTCTTAAGGTTTATCAAACACACAAGAAGAAAGCTCGAAAAAAGAAAATTAAACTAGCATGGATAATACAATGAAAGAGTATGAGCACCGACGACTAGTGAGTGAACATGTATGTAAAGTTGGTGAGAAATACGTACTCCCCCAAGCTTAGGCTTTTGGCCTAAGTTGGTCTAGTACCAAGGACCGCCTGGCTGATATCCGTAAGTGAAACTGGGTCGATCGAGATGCAGCGCAATCGCCTCCCGAGCTGCATGCATGTTGGCGAGCTGCCTCCGCTCTCCCTCGTGTTCACTACTTCCTCCCCGGTGACAACATATCTTCCTTTTGCCTCGATAATCAAAAAGGTGGGGAGCAGGAAGAGTAACATGGACGACGCTATGCCTCATTATAGATTAGTCGATATTGGAGGAATTGTTCATTCCTCCTTAAGAAATTGATGATTGACCATAGCTTTATAATCCAAATAAACAGGAGGTATCAACATATCTCCTCTCGTGGGGCTATACCAAGATAATTAGCCACATGGGTTGCATAAATTCCTCCAAATAAATCTCCTTTCTACTATTATTCTGCAACCCACGTGCAACTATTGCCCCAAGTTATAACCTTTATAACCTAACACAAGACTCTTGAGGACACAAAGATCGTGGACACACATGTGACATGCTTCATCCTTACCGTTAATGCATCTACCAATGAAGAGAGCAAAATAATGTATGGCAGGAAAATGAATGCTCCCTATGGTAGCTTGTGCTATGTCCCTGGATTCTCGCATAGTAATACTAGCAAGGAAATCTCTAAATTCAGATTTGTGAGGATCATTAATATTACCCCACTGTGGGAGTTTGCAAGCAGTTGTAAAATCCTCTAAGTCCATGGTATAAGATGTATCGTAAATATCAAATATGACACTAGGAGAATTACGCGCACAGTTATATTTAAACCTCCGCACAAAGGAATCAGTCAATTGATAGTACTGAGCACACTTATCTTGTAAGAAGTCCTCCAGCTCGGCATTACGTACAAACGCATCAAATTCCTCCTTAAAGCCTGCTTTGACCATAAAATTATCGGATGGCCACTCACAAGCTCTTACATCCGCGTCCCTCGGCAATTCAACATCTTGCTCACGTATGGCAATCCTGGGCCCTTTGTTCACCGAGGAACCACCTTGGTACATTCTTCTAAGCATAATTCTTTTTCTGCAATAATTCTAAAACTTTTAGTAACTTCAAAATAAAAGTCAATAAAACTAAACAAGATTGGTAGCAACTACTCCTACAAGTGCCTAGAGCCTATATCATGCTTTAGAATTGCTTGGGACCTCATAAATTTAACAAGCAAGCTCAAGAACATGGTCACTTATGCAGCAAAAATTTGCAATGAATAAAGCACTAGAACAAAAACTAATTGGACCAATGGAGGAGTCACATACCAAGCAGCAATCTCCCAAAGCAGTTTTGTGAATGGAGCTTTGAGCAAGGAGATCAAAAATCGCAGCAAAATGAGCTAGAACTTGTGCTTGAGCTGGATGGGGATTTTTTGGGTAGAAGATGAAGTGTGCGGATGCTGGCATAAGTGGAGGGGGGCACCAGGGCCCACGAGACAGGGGCGCACCTGTGGGGTGGGCGCCCCCACTCTCGTGGCCTGGTGCTTGCCCCTCCCGCAGTGTTTCAAAGGCCTAAAATCCTCAAATATTCCATAAAAAATCATACTAAATTTGCAGGGCATTTGGAGCACTTTTATTTTCGGATATTTTTTAATGCACGGATAATTCAGAAAATGATGATAATACTATTTTTGCTTTATTTATTCTAAATAATGAAAGTAAAAGAGGGTACAGAAGGTTGTGCCTTCTAGTTTCATCCATCTCATGATCATCAAAATGAATCCACTAACAAGGTTGATCAAGTCTTGTTAACAAACTCATTCCAATAACACGGAACCGAGAAATTTCAATAACACTAAGTTACCTCAACGGGATATGAAAATCCCCAACAATAAGAATATCATACTTTTTCTTGACAGAGGGAGAGGAAATTCAAAACCTCCAATAATAATAGTTGGAACTTTTCCAATAGAATTGATGCTATGAACTTGAGATTGTTTCTGAAAGTGTACCGTATGCTCATTACCATTAACATGAAAAGTGACATTGCCTTTGTTGCAATCAATAACAGCCCCTGCAGTATTCAGAAAAGGTCTACCAAGGATAATCGACATACTATCGTCCTCGGGAATATCAAGAATAACAAAGTCCGTTAAGATAGTGACATTTGCAACCACAACAGGCACATCCTCACAAATACCGACAGGTATAGCAGTTGATTTATCAGCCATTTGCAAAGATATTTCAGTAGGTGTCAACTTATTCAATTCAAGTCTACGATATAAAGAGAGAGGCATAACACTAACACCGGCTCCAAGATCACATAAAGCAGTTCTAACATAATTTCTTTTAATGGAGCATGGTATAGTTGGTACACCCGGATCTCCAAGTTTCTTTGGTATTCCACCCTTAAAAGTGTAATTAGCAAGCATGGTGGAAATTTCAGCTTCGTATCTTTCTTTTATTTGTGATGATATCCTTCATATACTTAGCATAAGGATTTACTTTAAGCATATCAGTTAAGCGCATACGTAAGAAGATAGGTCTAATCATTTCAGAGAAAGCGCCAAAATCCTCATCATCCTTTGTCTTGGATGGTTTAGGAGGAAAGGGCATGGGTTTCTGAACCCATGGTTCTCTTTCTTTACCGTGCTTCCTAGCAACAAAATCTCTCTTATCATAACGTTGATTCTTTGATTGTGGGTTATCAAGATCAACAGCAGGTTCAATCTCTACTTCATTGTTTTTGCTAGGTTGAGCATCAACATGAACATTATCATTAACATTATCACTAGGTTCATGTTCATCACCTGATTGTGTTTCAAAGATCGTAAATAGAAATATCATTGGGATTCTCGTGTGTCTACAGAGGTTCACTAGAAGCATGCAAAGTCCTATCGTTTTTTCTTTTTCTTCTTTTTAGAAGAACTAGGTGCCTCTAAATTATTTCTCTGAGAATCTTGCTCGATTCTCTTAGGGTGGCCTTCAGATACAAAGGTTCCTGAGTCATTCTACCAGTTCTAGTAGCCACTCTAACAGCAAAGTCATTTTTATTATTTAATTCATCAAGCAAATCATTTTGAGCTTTAAGTACTTGCTCAGCTTGAGTAGCAACCATAGAAGCATATTTGCTAATGAGTTTGAGTTCACCTTTAACTCTAGCCATATTATCGCCACGCGCCCTATCTCGAAAGCATTATTCTTTAACTCTCTACCAACATAAGCATTAAAACTTTCTTGTCTAGCCATAAAGTCATCAAATTCATCTAAGCATGGGCTATGAAATTTAGTAGAGGGGATTTCAACTTTATCATATCTATAGAGAGAATTTACCTTTACTACCGTGTCGGGTTATCAAGACAATGTGGTTCTTCAACAAAGTGTATATTAAGACCATGTATTTCTTCAATAGGTGGTAAATTCTTAACATCTTCAGCTTTAATACCTTTTTCTTTCATTGATTTCTTTGCCTCTTGCATATCTTCAGATCGAGAAATAAAACACCTCTCTTCTTCGGAGTGGGTTTAGGAATAGGCTCAGAGTTGGCTCAATTGGTTCAGAATTGCCTTAGAATTGGCTCAGAAGAGTCCAATTATTTTCATTAGTCAACATATTATTCAATAGTAATTCAGCTTCACGATCGTTCTTTCCTAAAAACACAACCAGCACAACTATCCAAGTAGTCCTTGGAAGCATCGGTTAGTCCATTATAAAAGATATCAAGTATTTCATTTTTCTTGAGAGGATGATCAGGCAAAGCATTAAGTAACCGGAGAAGCCTCCCCCAAGCTTGTGGGAGACTCTCTTCTTTGATTTGCACAAAATTATATATTTCCCGCAAGGCAGCTTGTTTCTTATGAGCAGGGAAATATTTAGCAGAGAAGTAATAAATCATATCCTGGGGACTACGCACACAACCAGGAGCAAGAGAATTATACCAAGTCTTAGCATCACCCTTTAATGAGAACGGAAATATCTTAAGGATATAAAATAGCGAGATTTATCATCATGAGTAAACAGGGTGGCTATATCATTCAACTTGGTAAGATGTGCCACAACAGTTTCAGATTCAAGGCCATAAAAAGGATCAGATTCAACTAAAGTAATAATCTCAGGATCAACAGAGAATTCATAATCCTTATCAGTAACACAGATAGGTGAAGTAGCAAAAGCAGGGTCAGGTTTCATTCTAGCATTAAGAGACTGCTGCTTCCATTTAGCTAATAATTTCTTAAGATCATATCTATCATTGCAAGCAAAGATAGCTCTAGCAGCTTCTTCATTCATAACATAACCCTCAGGAACAACAGGCAATTCATAATCATTGGGAGAACTTTCATCATCACTATCATCAATAATAGCATCTTCAATAATTTCATTCCCCCTAACTCTAGCAAGTTGTTCATCAAGAAATTCACCTAATGGCAAAGTAGTATCACACACAGAAGTAGTTTCATCATGCATAGCAGAAGTGGCATCATCAAAACATGCGACATATCAGAATTCATAGGAGTAGCAGGTTTAGGTGTCGCAAGCAAACTAATAATAGAAGGAGAATCTAGTGTAGAGCTAGATGGCTGTTCCTTACCTCCCCTCGTAGTTGAGGGCAAAATCTTGGTTCTGTCGTCTTTCAAGTTCTTCATAGTGATCAACAGATATAAATCCCAAGTGACTCAGAGAATAGAGCTATGCTCCCCGGCAACGGCGCCGTAAATTAGTCTTGATAACCCACAAGTGTAGGGGATCGCAACAGCTTTCGAGGGTAAAGTATTCAACCCAAATTTATTGATTCGACACAAGGGGAGCCAAAGAATATTCTTGAGTATTAGCAGTTGAGTTGTCAATTCAACCACACCGGATAACTTAGTATCTTCAGATTTGCCTAAAGTATTTAGTAGCAAAGTAGTATGATAATAAAAGTAACGGTAGCAAAAGTAAAGATAATAGTTTTTGGTTTTTGTAGTAGTTGTAACAAAGAGCAATGGAAAAGTAAATAAGCGAAGCACAAGATGTGAAAAGCTCATAGGCAATGGATCGTGATGGATAATTATGCCGGATGCGATTCCTCATGTAATAGCTATAACATAGGGTGACACGTAACTAGCTCCAGTTCATCAATGTAATGTAGGCATGTATTCCATAAATAGTCATACGTGCTTATGGAAAAGAACTTGCATGACATCTTTTGTCCTACCCTCCCGTGGCAGCGGGTCCTAGTGGAAACTAAGGGATATTAAGGCCTCCTTTAATAGAGAACCGAACAAAGCATTAGCACATAGTGAATACATGAACTCCTCAAACTACGGTCATCACCGAGAAGTATCCCGATTATTGTCACTTCGGGTTGTCGGATCATAACACATAATAGGTGACTATAGACTTGCAAGATAGGATCAAGAACACACATATATTCATGAAAACATAATAGGTTCAGATCTGAAATCATGGCACTCGGCCCTAGTGACAAGCATTAAGCATAGCAAAGTCATAGCAACATCAATCTCGTAACATAGTGGATACTAGGATCAAACCCTAACAAAACTAACTTGATTACATGGTAAATCTCATCCAACCCATCACCGCCCAGCAAGCCTACGATGGAATTACTCACGCACGGCGGTGAGCATCATGAAATTGGTGATGGAGGATGGTTGATGATGACGACGACGAATCCCCCTCTCCGGAGCCCCGAACGGACTCCAGATCAGCCCTCCCGAGAGAGATTAGGGCTTGGCGGTGGCTCCGTGTCGTAAAACGCGATGAAACTTTCTCTCTGATTTTTTTCTCCCCGAACGTGAATATATGGAGTTGGAGTTGAGGTCGGTCCAGGGGGCCCACGAGATTGGGGGGCGTGCCCAGGGGGAGGGGGCGCGCCCCCCTGTCTCGTGAATAGGGTGTGGGCCCCCTGGTCTTGATTCTTTCACCAATATTTTTTATATTTTCCAAAAAGTCCCTCCGTGGATTTCCAGGACATTCCGAGAACTTTTCTTTTCTACATATAAAACAACAACATGGCAGTTCTGCTGAAAACAACGTCATCCGGTTAGTTTCATTCAAATCATGCAAGTTAGAGTCCAAAACAAGGGCAAAAGTGTTTGAAAAGTAGATACGTTGGAGACGACCGGATACGTATATTTTGAATGGTGGGGCAATAAGCTGGTGCAGTTGCAAGCAAAGCGTCGTGGCGGGATCTACATGTGAAGCGGAGTACATGGCAGCCTCGGAGGTAGCGCATGAAGCAATCTGGATGAAGGAGTTCATTACCGACCTAGGAGTTATTCCCAATGCATCGGGCCCAATGACTCTCTTTTGTGACAACACTGGAGCTATTTCCCTTGCCAAGGACCCAGGTTTCACAAGAAGACCAGACACATCAAGTGTCGCTTCAACTACATTCGTGAAAATGTTCGAGATGGAGACATAGATATTTGTAAAGTGCATATGGATCTGAATGTCGTAGATCCATTGACTAAACCTCATCCACGAGCAAAACATGATCAACACCAGAACTCTATGGGTGTTCGATTCATCACAATGTATCTAGATTATTGACTCTAGTGCAAGTGGGAGATTGTTGGAAATATGCCATAGTGGCAGTAATAAAATGGTTATTATTATATTTCCTTGTTCATGATAATTGTCTATTGTTCATGCTATAATTGTATTGACTAGAAACCGTGATACATGTGTGAATACATAGACCACAACAAGTCCCTAGTGAGCCTCTAGTTGACTAGCTCGTTGATCAACAGATGGTCATGGTTTCCTGACTATGGACATTGGATGTCATTGATAACGGGATCACAACATTAGGAGAATGATGTGATGGATAAGACCCAATCCTAAGCATAGCACAAGATCGTGTAGTTTGTTTGCTAAAGCTTTTCTAATGTCAAGTATCATTTCCTTAGACCATGAGATTGTGCAACTCCCGGATACCGTAGGAATGCTTTGGGTGTACCAAACATCACAACGTAACTGGGTGCCTATAAAGGTGGACTACAGGTATCTTCGAAAGTGTCTGTTGGGTTGGCACGAATCGAGACTGGGATTTGTCACTCCGTGTGACGGAGAGTTATCTCTGGGCCCACTCGGTAATGCATCATCATAATGAGATCAATGTGACTAAGTAGTTGGTCACGGGATCATGCATTACGGAACGAGTAAAGTGACTTGCCGGCAACGAGATTGAACGAGGTATTGGGATATCGACGCTCGAATCTCGGGCAAGTAACGTACCAATTGACAAAGGGAATTGCATACGGGATTGCTTGAATCCTCGACATTGTGGTTCATCCGATGAGATCATCGTGGAACGTGTGGGAGCCAACATGGGTATCCAGATCCCGTTGTCGGTTATTGGCCAGCGAGCTGTCTCGGTTATGTCTGCATGATTCCCGAACCCGTAGGGTCTACACACTTAAGGTTCGATGATGCTAGGGTTGTAAGGAAGATTTGTATGTGATTACCGAATGTTGTTCGGAGTCCCGGATGAGATCCCGGACGCCACGAGGAGTTCCGGAATGGTCCGGAGGTGAAGATTTATACATATGGGAAGTCATCATACGGTCACCGGGAATATTCGGGGGTATACCGGTATTGTACCGGGACCACCGGAGGGGTTCCGGGGGTCCACTGGGTGGGTCCACCTGCCCCGGAGGGCCCTATGAGCTGTAGGTGGAAGGGAACCAGCCCCAAGTGGGTTGGGCGCCACCCCCCCAGGGCCCATGCACTTAGGGTTGGGGGGAACCCTAAAGGGGCGCCCCCTTGGCTTGGGGGGCAAGCCCCCCCCTTGGCCGCCCCCCTCTAGATCTCATCTAGAGGGGCCGCCCCCCTTCCCCCTTCTCCCTATAAATAGAGGGGTAGAGGGAGGGGTGCAGCACCACATCCAAGGTGCAGCGCCTCCCCTCCCCAACACCTCTCCTCCTCCGCAAGAGCTTGGCGAAGCCCTGCCGGAGAACTGCTACTCCATCACCACCACGCTATCGTGCTACTGCTGGAGCCTTCTTCCTCAACCTCTCCCTCCTCCTTGCTGGATGAAGGTGTGGGAGACGTCACCGGGCTCCACTTGTGTTGAACGCGGAGGTGCCGTTGTTCGGTGCTAAGATCGGAATCCACCGTGATCTGAATCGCTATGAGTACGGCTCCTTCATCCGTGTTCTTGTAACACTTCCATCTCGCAATCTTCAAGGGTATGAAGATGCACTCCCCTCTCTCTCGTTGCTAGTTACTCCATAGATTGATCTTGGTGATGCGTAGAAAATTTTAATTTCTGCAACGATCCCCAACACTCTCGGCGCCGATGGTGCTCCATCCCGCACCCCATGGAACGGCTACCTTGAAGCCGGCGCCGCGAGCAACATCTACACGGCGGCTCTCCCCTAGTGCGAGGTCCCTTCGGCGGCGGCAGCCATACCAGCCGGATCTGCTGCTGTTGCTCCGACTCTCACTCGCCCAGCTGCTGCTGTTCTGGCTCTCGCTCACTCGCTTGCGCTGCTGCTGCTGCTCTGTCTCTCGCACGCTCGCTCGCGCAGCTGCTGCTGCTCCGGCTCTCGCTCGCTCGCTCATGCTGCTGCTGCTGCTCCCCCCCTCGCTCATGCTGCTGCTCTGCTTCGATTTAGCTACACTTCAGTCGACTCAATCGAGTTTTGGGTCAGTCGATTTTCAGGGGTGGGGGGCTCCTCAGAGTTAAGGAAGAACCACCCGCAGCGGGAACGGGGGCTCGCTGGAGAGGTACCCCACTATCTATCTTAGGGTTCAGGGTGGGGGCGGGGGGAGGGCTAGAGGGCTGGCCGGGGCAGCGGCGGACCGGCGGTGCGGAGTTGTTTTGGGGCGGTGAGGCGGCGCTGTGGCCAATGGTGGCTGGCGGCTCAGGGGGTGCAGGTTGAAGGTGAACTGCAGGCCCTCCCTAAACTACATGTCAAGTGCCTCTCTGCTACCATTGCATTAAGTTTCGACATTAACATTCAGATTCCACAGTAAATTTTAGTTTCGACAGTTAAGTTCAGAGTCAACAGTTTTTACCTCATCTGTTGTAGTCAGGTGGTTTTTGGCGATGTAAATTTTACATCTATTTTACATCATCTATTGGAGATGCTATTAGAATCCCACTTGAGATTGACAATGTCTGTCTTGTGCTGCTTCAGCCTTGACGTCTTACAGCTCACTAGAGCTACTCCAACAATGTAATCCATCCATCACAATGAGTAGTGCCCCGACACCGCTCTGATTCGTCGCCGATCTTCCTCCACACCTCTGACAGCCACCTATGCCTCAACTGCTTCAGCGACCAACCCAATGATGTTGAGGTCGACACAGCTACGGCAAAGAGGTTGTACACTTGTTGCATCACTTATTACTATACATTCATGTCGATCCATTAGGGCTATTTTGGTTCAACGGAAAAACATATCAATAGGGAATTATCCTATGGCACTCTACTATTCAATTATTCATGCATTTTGTTGAAAGGAATAGAGAAAAATATCCACCTGGACCTACTTTTCAAAATCCTATGCATGAAAACAAGACCAAGTGCATTAGTGGTAGAATAACGTTCTACGTGTACACGCTTTCATATGGTTTCACTTTATTTTGGCCATGTTTCTTTGCATTCCTCTGCTCTTCCAATTCCCGTGAACCAAACACCCAAGTTGACAGATTCTATGTTTACAAATGCTCTGTTTACCATGTGCATTCCTATCCTATGCCGGTGTTTTTCCTATCCCTGCGTTTTTAGAATCATGCAAGCCAAATGAGCCCTTACAGAATTACTTCAGCTATAGGTAGGTGTCGAAGGGAACTTTGTGTGGTTTGTCCTGCTCCTGCCGCGACGTCGTCCACCTCACCTGAGCTGCTCCATCGATCCACCAAACCAGACATCACGACTCCTGACCGTCTTTCACCGCCTCAGATCTCCTCCCTTGCCGCCGGCACCCACCGCAACGACATCACCATCATTGACTCAGCAGATGAACCTGAGGAGTACAAGGGTCCACAAAAGAGGTCGCACTCTTTTTGTTTCTGCTTATGTTATGCATTGCTTAAAATTACCTGCTACTTTATCGTCATGTTCACCTCTTGGACTCCAAGTCAGGTCCAAGTTAATGTTCAAACTTGAGTTCTAAATTAGTTGTGGGGCACATATCACGGCAACAATGAATAGTATCTCTGTCTAATATCTAGTTCACCTAGGGTATGCTATGTTGTTCATCTTGGGTGGGAAACAAATAGTAAAGTAATCATCATCTGTCTTTTTATTAAATTAAATCAATCATCAGCCTACTATCATTATTTTCGGATCCATCCACTGGTTGTTACCATCACTCTAAATTTCTGCAAGCTCTCCTTACATAATCTCACCATATTTTTTTCGTATGCATGTCAGATATTGTACACAATCATGCTGAACATGTAGAGAAAAAGAGAAGAGTTTTGTGTGGCAATAAAATGTCATGCAGACATCGCTCCATGATGGGTTCAACGGCAAACCCTCCCCCCTCTCCAGATTGTAATCCAGAGGAAGATATCCGTTCTAAGGCGGATTCAGACGTCGCTGACCACTCCTATTTACCCCCCCCCCCAAGGTGTTTGCTCTACCTTGGCATGATGATGTTAGTCATATCATGCATATGTTGCCTTGCAATGCCTACTTTTGACATCATATATGTCATCTGCTTAGTTTAGCCATGTTCTGTAATGCCACCTGTTTAGTTTCTATATCATATATGGGAATTATGCAGTCTCATGTCTTTTAGTCAGCCATAATATATGTGAAATATGCAATGCCATCCTGTTTAACCAGGCATCATATATTTGAATAATATCTTGCCCATCCTTTTCTTCATTACATTTCCATTTGTCGACAATGTTTGTACATTAAGCTACTCTTCCTGTGAATCAGCCTTTTGGGTGGGAGATGGAAAAATCTGGAGTGAAAACAAGGCCTTCAGAGCTGATAGTGCTACCTGTCGAAGCAGATCTCTTGTTGGGTCCCGATAGTTCCTCAGAGATGGATTCAGAGACAGATAACCAGTCCTATTACCCCACCAAGTTGTATGCTCTAACTTGGCACGATTATACTACTTATATCATGCATATGGTGTCTTGCATTGCATAGTTTAGACATCATATACACAATATTCAACACCATGTTCTTAGTTCAGACATCATATCGAATGCCCTCTGTTTAGCATATAAATCACATATGTGAATTAAATGATGCGATCCTGATTACTTAGATAACATGTAGGTGAATTATGTCATGTGATCCTGTTTAGTTATTCATCATATCTTTGAATTATGTTATGCTATGCTATCTAGTTTAGATAGACATCATATATGTGAAATTATGTCATGCTACCCGTTTTAGTTAAACAATATACATGTCAACTATTTCATGCCCTCTTTTTTCCACACTATCTATTGCATCTGTCTCTCATACAATGTTTGTACATTCAACTATGTTTCTTGTTTATCAGCCATTTGAATTGGAGCAGGTGATGCCAGTATCTAGCGGACTAAACACACGGTCTTCAAATAAAACAGTGCTACCTCTTGGTGGAGGTAGCACCCCGGTTGTACATGCACGAGAACCAGCCCTACCACACATAACCCAAACTCTCACAGATTGTACCCATACTGCGATGGACATAGAACCAGCTTCACCCAATCTAACCCCAACCCAGTAGATAGTAACCCAGTTCCTGTTGACACATCACCATCTCCACCACAGAGCTCCCAAACAAGAGCAGTTAGTAAGGAAGCTCCAGTGCCCAAAGGGCTAGTACTACCACGGCGAACCCCAACTCCACCAGTTAGTACGCCTATTCCTGTGGAGGAAGCACAACCAGCTAGTCGTAATTTAGCATCTATCGCATTTGATGTTGTTAAATCGTATGTGCGTATATTCTCATCTTGGAAATATTATACTGAAGATGAAGGAAAATGCTAGTTGCAGGTGTTTGTCCAGGAGTTATATGTAAGTAATGTTGTTCATGACAATTACTTTGCTTTGTCCCATACATTCTACCTCCATGATAGTTATAATACAGCAAATTTTCCCATTTTTTTCTATAGAGAAGGACCAATTTAGAAACTCAGGATGAGGTAACCTGTGCTAATACCTCTGCTATCTTCAAGAATGCTTGGTGGCGATCGAATTACTCAAGAAAACGTATTTCACCAAAGAAAGAAACTCATCAAATTCCCTTACGCTCTCCCGAGACACATTTATCGGGCGATGACCGGAACGCTTAGTTCTATACTAGCCCCAACCAAGAATGTGGCAAGGTCTATGAGCTCATTTTCTATTTTAAGTACTATATTCTTGCGCTCATCAGATTTTGTTCATGTAGAACAAGTGCCTAAACCTCAAGAACAATTGTTCTAATTTAAGATTTCATTGCTATCATAGTTCAAAAAAGCACTAGGCGTTAATTGTGCGTTTTGCCACCGCCTTGCGCTTTCTTGACCAAAGCGCATGCTTATGCACGCTTATGCATGATTAAGCGTAGTTATGCGCAATGCGTTTTGCCAACGCCTAGAGCCTAGGCGCGCTTAAGCGCTCGCTTAGGCGCGCCTTTTTTAACTATGATTGCTATTGTGCATACTGCTTTGCTCTTGTATCACTGTATTTACTCATAAAAACTTATTTTTAAATTGAAGGATCCAATCGAAACTCCAATGGTACAGCAGGTATGTTCACGCATGTTTCTTTAACAGGTTTGCTCTTATCAATAGCTCTTTTGATTTCAATTTCAATTGTGTATACAGTTGACTTCTCATATCATGCACATTACCAGCATCACAACAGAGCCAATAGTGTTGTTGTACATGTAGACCTGTGGTACCCATCTGAAATCTTGTTGTGCCGTGTAGTTTCCCACGCTTTGTATTCTTTCACTACTGCTTTGTCTTGAACTGATATGATTTGAACCGTATCTCTATTTTGATTTGGCAAGACAATGCAGTGACCATAGGACATAAATATATGTTTGTTTGATGCTTTTATTATGTACTAGCACTTGGTAATAGAAGACTTGGTAGTTTAATCCTGTCCACCTTACTAATGAACTGGTTCGCCGAAATGAGTTTCATACACTAGTACATGCTAAACCTGTTATGTTTCTGCTTGTTCCTTCTTTTAGAATGCTGACATAATATTGGGGAAGAGTGCCTTATTAAGCAATGGTAAAGGAAGTAATGCAGATAAGGTTCAGGATAGAGAGACATCCTTGTTGCTCTCCAAAAAAGCTGATAAAATAGCTAAGGAAGACTATCTTGAAGACAGTGAGACAGCCCCAAAGTCATGTCTTGGTTTAGTGTTCGAGTTACTGGCCACTACCGCTTGCACAAGCTATTCAAACTCTCTGTCTGAATTAGTTCGGTTTTTTGAGTCTCAACTACAAGCTGAAGGACATCGATCAGCTGTGCTGCGAGAAGAAGTGGAAGGACTGCGGAAGTCCCTGGAGCATTCAGATGCATACTTTCCGTGCAATGACAAGCGTTGGAGGATTTTAGCGCCAAACTGGACAAAGCTAATAAGCTTGCTAAGCTTATTGCCAGCATGTTGGATACCCAGGATAACGTTTCTTTAGCTCTCCTGAAGTTGTTTCAGTTATGCTCTTATTTTGCTGTCGCGTTTATTTGCATTGGTGGCCAATTTTGACGGCCAGTGTATGTAATATGCTGCTTTGTTCCCTATATTTGCACTGGTGGTGAACTTTGATGCCCAGTGGATGTAATATGCGTAATAGCGGTAATATGCTAGCGTTAATTGCTTGTTTATTTATTTCCTTATAGTCTTGTTTAGTTGTTTGCTTGTAGTCATTGCAGTTCTGTTTCTATGTTTTTCTAGTGGCCACAATAACCTACTTTTAGTAACTTGTCGGAGTAATGGGCCATGGGTAGGCTGACCCAGGACCCAAGATCTTTCAAGACATCGGGGCAGGCCGCGCCCCTTAGCCGAGTCCTCAAAAGGCGACCTTCGAAGGCCGAAGTCCCACCGGCGACCTTCGAGAAGGCCGAGTCAAAGAAGCGACCTTCGAGAAGGCCGAGTCCCACCGGCGACCTTCAAGAAGGCCGAGTCCCACCGGCGACCTTCGAGAAGGCCGAGTCCCAGCGAGTAACCTTCGAGAAGGCCGAGTCCCAAAGAAGCGACCTTCGAGAAGGCCGAGTCCCAAATGACGACCTTCAAGAAGCAGAGCCCTCGATGGCGACTCGAACTAGCCGACTCGGGCTTGCGACCTCAAGGGGCCGACTATGAGAGTCGGCCCGCGACCTTTCACGAAGATCGAGCAGGGTACAGCCCCGACGTGGCTGTCCCTCGACCCACGGGAAGAAGGCATGGCTACTGATGAGCAGCCATCGAGATCTCCGTGAGGCGCGCATCGCCATGCCTCCTTGACTCAGCCACGATGCACAAGGCATCAGTGCCCACGACGGCGGGCGCCAGACGCCCAGAGGTCGCCGGGCCCCCTGTCAGTGAGATAGAAGAAGACGGCCAGAGAGCTCGAAGACGGCCCTACGTGAGTCGGCCTCCCCGGAGTCGGCCGCCTCCCAGCCCGGGCCCCACAAGCCATAAACCAGATTGGGCGGGAGTGGTGATAAGGATCGCCCACGGACGGGCGGCACTGCTTCCACGACCCCATGATCGAGCTCTCGCGTCATCGAGCGCCAGACAGTTGTCCTGCTGCCATGAGACCCGGCCAATCAGCGGGCCCCGAGCCGGCAGGAGGACGGCTGCAAGAGAGATCGATGACCGGGGCCACGCCAGATCAGATTACACTGTACCCCGGGCAGGCCTATATAAACCCCCCGGGGCACCCATGCAAAGGGTTCGGCCCTAGACAGGTTTTAGACACATAGAAAGAGGGGAAAGAGCTAGCCTTGCTCCTCCCTGCCCCCAAACAGCTCAAGGAGCACCTTTGTACTATCGCCCCATAGTGATCATGCGGAGACCCCGCAGAGCAGCAGTAGGGGTGTTATCTCCTCGGAGAGCCCCAAAGCTGGGTAAGATTCGCCGGCGTGCATGTCTTCGCCTCATCCCGCTTCTGTGCACCGCGACGTTCTACTCGCCCCCACCATGATAAGCCACCCGTTGGCATATGTCGCACCCAACCCCCGACATTTGGCGCCCACCGTGGGGCGAGGTGCACCGTCGTCCGGAGATCTGTTCTGGACGGGAACCCTCTTCCTCCCTGGCGAGCGCAGCCAGCCCGCTCGCCAGATGAAGTCTGCGATGATGCCTGCTTGCGCCGGGCCGCTATGCAGCGAAGCGGCTCGCCGAAGCTCATCGGTGAGGTGCGCCTCTCCGACGAACCCGTGCCAAGCACAGGCGCGGGTGGCCCCGAGAACCTCCTCGCGGGCCTCCTTGACCAACTTCAAGTCGCCGGCGAGCCCGCCGTAGACTTGGTGTCCGTAGGCTCCACCGACCCGATGCTGGTCGACTCCGACGCCGTATCGCTTGATACCTTCCCCACCAACGTGGTGGTTTATGATGAGCCGCTTCCGTACGAGGAGAGCGACGGAAGTGCCGTCACGGAGGTGCTCGTCATCGCCACGGCGAGCACTCCGGTGAAAAACGCCAGACCCGCTGCTGCGGCCTCGCAGACTGTCCGCGCCTCCCAGAGGACGCAGACGCAGAGATGCTGGAAGGGCGCCGCCTTCAGATCATTGAAGGCGCCAAGAAGTTGGCAAGCATGAGACGCTTGTCCGAAGCATATCGACGCGAGATGGACCGTGCTGTGGGCGGCTCGCCGGCTCCGACTGGGCCGAGCCGTCTCGGTGTGGTCCGAGAGCGCGGCGCGGCCATTGCCGATCTATTCGGGGCGAAGCGCCCCGTATATGCCACCCCTGTGGAGAATATCCGCGCCGCCCAAGCAGCGACTGAAGAGTTAAGGAACCTCGAAGGCGAAGAGCGCCGTGTAATGACGGAGCGAGTTCAGCAGCTCCTCGATGCGGTTGCTGCGCAGAACGCGGCAGGCGGCTGCGCCGACGTGCAGCAGCAGCAGAATGATGACTTACCCCCTCGCCGAGATCAAGGCGCGACCTCCCGGACGCCGACTGGCGGAGTCCGCGGGAGGAAAGAGAAGGAGCCGGCTGCGAGCCACAGCCGGACTCGCATCTCCATCGTGCTTGCGACCAAGATGGCCGCCCAGAGCAAAGGGAGAGGCGAGACGATTATCCGCCTCCCGCCCAAGAGAACGGCGAGTCTCTCCGCCGCCGTTGAGCATCCGACTCTGGAGATCGCTTTGCGCCGAGAGGGAGTCGAGAGAACGATGCCCGCCACCGGATCGACCGACTCCACAGATCTGGCGTTAGAAGAAGAAGAGGAGCTGGGTCCGCTTTGCTTCGGGCCCGACGTAAACGAGCCCTTCCCCAAAGGGTTCACGCCCCTCGAGATACGCCCAAGTACACCGCCCGTGAAGCCGGAGGATTGGTTGATAGACTACTCCACGGCCGTCAAGACGCTAACGGCAACAAGCGGTCGCCGTAAAGTATGTTCCTCATGCTCTGTGGCACGGCCGGACATGGCTGAACAGCCCAAGCCCCGCAGCATCAATAGCTGGGTCGACTTCATTGAAGCCTTTATTCGCAACTTCACCAAAGACGCATAAGCGACCTCCCAAGCCGCGCCAGCTCTCCTTGTGCGTGCAAGGCCTCGAGGAATCGACGCGACTATCTCACGCTACCGGGCGAGCTCGAACTCCTCGCGAGGGCGTGCACGAGGTGCAGGCCATTGAGTACTTCACGGCCGGGTGCCGAGAGGGCACCTCCTCAAGCACAAGCTCCTCTGCGATTTAACCCGAAACCTCGATTTAACCGCTAATCATAGCAGATAAGTACGCCACGGCCGACTCCTCTATGAAGACGGAGATCCAAGTCAACGCGGCTGGCAAAGTGACTCCACAGGCTCCCAGAACCCCGGCTGGAGACGCCAGCCGACGACAGCAACAGAATGACAACAAGCGCAAACCCCCATAGCCGACTTCCAACAGTCGGCAGGTCGCAGCGGTAGAAGATCAGCAACCGGAGGGGCAGCCTCCGGCCAAGCGGCAGAAGGGCGGCAAGTCCAATTGGTTGCGGCTTTCTTATGAGCGAACTCTGGATGGTCCTTGCAAGTTTCACAGCGGCGCCAAGCCGCCAAACCACACCACCAGAGAGTGCCACCGCTCGTCAGATCGCCAAGGAGACGGCCTCGCCCCTCCGCCGCCTGCAGGCCGCCGCCGCCGCCTCCGCCGCCTCCGCCGGCGGCTCGCCGTCGGGCGCGGTCCAACACGAGTTCCCAGAAGAGCACGGAGCGGGCGAGTGTTCACCACCTGGCGGATGATCGGCGCAGCAGCGCCAACAGCAGAAAGAAGTCAACGCAGCGGGCGCAAGCTCCCCGAGTTCATGCATTGGTCCGAGAAGCCTATCACCGAGTCGGGCAGATCACCCAGAGGTGATGCCGAGCCCGGCTCTACGCCTTGGTTCTTGGAGCAACCTTGGCCATCGATAGGCGGGCCGCCTGCTTCTCGCGGGTCCCGATAGACGGAGGCAGCAGATAAACATCCTGCACAAGGACACCATGGAGAAGCTCGGAATCAGACGGAGGCAGCTGCAGAGCAGCCGCACCGTGTTCCATGGAATCGTACCCGGCCTCTCCTGTTCGCCGATTGGCAAGATCCTGATTGATGTCCTCTTCAGAGACAAAGATCACTTCCGCCGAGAGCCGATCTGGTTCGAGGTGGTGGATTTGGAGAGCCCGTACCACGCGCTGCTAGGTCGGCCTGCCCTGGCCAAATTCATGGCGGTTCCCCACTACGCCTACCTCAAGATGAAGATGCCGACTTCCAAGGGGATCCTGACCGTTGCTGGCGACTACAAGAAGTCGTCCGCCTGCGCGGCCGAGAGCAGTCGGCTGGCCGAGTCTTTGGTGATCGCAGCCGAGAAGCGGCTCCTTGATCGTGTCGTGGCGATGGCTGCGAAGCAGCCGGAGATGTCGCCCGACCCCAAGGAGTCGGAGGCAGAAGGATCATTCAAGCTGGCTAAAGAAACCAAGAAGATACCCTTGGACCCGGAGCACCCAAAGAGGTACGCTGTCATGGGCACTGGCCTCGACAGCAAATAGGAAGGCGAGCTCGTCGATTTCCTCCGTGAGAATCGGGACATCTTCGCGTGGACCCCCAAGGACATGCCAGGTGTACGACGGAATTCGCCGAGCACAAGCTACATGTCAGGCCGGATGTGAAGCCCGTCAGGCAGCCTTTGCGCCGCCTGTCAGAAGAGAAAAGAAGAGTAGTAGGAGAGGAGATAGCCCGGCTCCTGGCAGCCGGCTTCATCATGGAGGTGTTTTTTCCGGAATGGCTGGCCAACCCTGGCTTTGTCTCAAGAAGAACAAGCGATGGCGGATGTGCATCGACTACACCAGCCTCAACAAAGCTCGCCCGAAGGATCCGCTTGCTCGCCAAGGATCGATCAGTGATAGACTCCACACCGGATGCGAGCTGCCGAGCTTCTTGGATGCATACTCAGGATATCACTAGATCAAGCTGAATCCGGCAGACAGACTGAAGACCGCATTCATCACGCCATTTGGAGCCTTCTGCTACCTGACGATGACGTTTGGCTTGAGGAATGCCGGCGCCACCTTTCAGCGTTGCATGCAGAAATGCCTCCTCAAGCAACTCGGCAGGAACGCCCATGTTTATGTAGATGATGTGGTGGTAAAGACAGAGAAGCGTGGGACGCTGCTAGAGGATCTCAAAGAGACCTTTGAGAATCTACGCCGATTCCAGATCAAGCTCAATCCAGAAATGCGTGTTCGAGTCCCGCGGCCAGCTCCTCGGCTTCGGGTCTCCGAACGCGCATAGAGTGCAACCTGTGAAGATCAAGGCCATTGAGAGGATGGAGGTACCCAGCCGATCGTTGGATGTCGAAGTTCACCGCTGCTTGGCTTCAATAAGCCGATTCATCACCGGTCACAGAAAGCTCTGCTGTTGTATCAATTGATGAAGAAGACCACTTTCTTTGAGTGGAACCACAAGGCAGACGAGGCATTTCTCCAACTGAAGAAGATGCTGGCGACTCCCCCTGTGTTGGCGGCTCCGACTCCCAAAGAGCCCATGCTCTTGTACATCACCGCCACCAGCCGGGTAGTCAGCACAGTTATTGTGGTCGAGCGCAAGGAGGAAGGCAAGCGCCCCAGTCCGAGACCAAGATATATTACGAGCGAGGTAATCGCCGACCTCCAGCGTAACTACCTCACTACCGTAAGATGTGCTACGGCGTGCATTTTGCCGCCAAGAAGTCAAGCCCTACTTTCAAGAGCATCCTATCACCGTGGTCTCCACCCCCCACTCGCCGAGATCATCGGAAGTCGAGATGCTTCCGCCGAGTGGCCAAGTGGGCTATCGATCCGCTCCCTACACCATCTACTACCAACCTCGCGACCGCCATCAAGTCGCAGCACTAGCCGACTTCCTCGCCGACCGGGCCGAGACTCAATACTTGCCGCTCGCGCCGACTCTACTCATTGGCGATCGATTTCGACGGCTCCAAGATGCGCCCGGCCTCGGGCCGGCGTCGTCCTCAACTCCCCAAGGGCGACAAGCTCAAATCGTCTGCAAATCCACTTCGCCGCCTCCAACAACGCCGCCAATATGAAGCGCTCATCCATGGGCTCCGGCTTGCCAAAGAGCTCGGCATTCGCCGGATCCTGTGCTATGGCGACTCCGATTTGGTGGTTCAGCAGTCATCCGGCGACTGGGACGCCAAAGACGCAAACATGGCAAGCTACCGATTCTTGGTGCAGCAACTCAGCGGATATTTTGAAGGATGCGAATTCCTCCACGTACCAAGAAACGACAACGATCAAGCAGATGCATTGGCGCGAGTTGGCTCCACTCGCCAGGCGATACCTTCGGCGTCGCCGCTTCGCCTCCTCAAGCCGCCTATCAAGCCTTCACCAGAATCCGACTCCATTTTCGTGCGGCTCCCCGAGATAGTCGGATCCGACTCCAAGACCCCAAAGAAGCGACCTCAAGAAAGCCACGCTCGGCCGGGGACTCGCGCGGTCGGCCGGGGATCACAGAAGTCGGCCCGGGACCGCCCGATTGGCCTGGGATCGATCACGGCCCGAGACTTCAGAGCTGGCCCGGGATCGTCGGTCGGCTCGAGCTGCCCAGTCGCCCAGAGATTCCCTCAATTCAGCAAGCGGCAGCAGAGTCCAACCCGCCGCCTCCCAGCCCAGCCGCCCTCGTCCAAGTCGCTGTGGTGGCAGTTGAAGAGATAGCAGCACCTTCATGGGCGCAACCCATCCTCAAGTTCCTAGTAAACAAGGAGTTACCTACAGATGAGACTCTGGCTCGGCAAGTACAACGCCGAGCGGCAGCCTACACCATAATCAACAGAGAGTTAGTCAGACGCAGCGTCACTGGTGTCCACCAGCACTGCGTAGAATCAGAGCAAGGCCAAGCGATCCTCAAAGACATCCATCGTATGAGTGTGGTCACCATGCGGCCTCGAGGGCGCCAGGGCCAAGGCCTTTAAACCGCACGGTTTCTTTTGGCCGACTGCCTGGAAGAAGCTAAAGAACTAGTCAAGAAGTGCAAGGTGCCAGTGTTCGCTCCAAGCCCCTTCACCAGCCTACAGATCAAGAAAACCCCATCGCTGGCCCTTCGCAGCTTTGGGGCACGGACATGGTGGGACCTTTCAAGACGGCCCGAGGCGACTGAATCATTTGCTCGTCGCAGCGGGACAAGTTCACCAAGTGGGTAGAAGCAAAGCCCATCAAGAAATTAAACGGGCCCACAGCAGTGACCTTCATTGCCGACATCACAAAGGCGGTATGGCATACCGCACTGACATCATCACGCATAACGGCACCAACTTCGCCAAAGGCGCTTTGGCTCATTTCGCGCGACGCAGGCATCCGATCGACCTAGCGTCCGCTGCCCATCCGCATCAAACGGCCAGGTGGAACGAGCCAACGGCCTCATCTGTCGACATCAAGCCTCGATTGGTCGAACCACTCGAACGCTCGGCCGGCTGTTGGGTAGAGGAGCTGCCTGCCGTCCCTTCGAGTTCTGCGCACGACCCGAACAGATCAACCGGCTTCACGCCGTTCTTCCTCGCTCTCACGGTGCCGGTTGCCGTCATCCCGACGGATATACAATTCGACTCTCCGCGAGTCTCTATGTACACCGAGGAGGAGGTGAAGAAGACGCCAAGACGGCGCCGACCTGCTGGAAGAGGGCCGATTGTTGGCACTCGGTCGGTCCAAGATCTACCAGCAGAGTCGCGCCGATACTACAACCGCAAGGTCAAGCCAAGATCATTTCAAGAGGGCGATTTGTGCTCCGCTGATTCGAGAACAGCCGCCAGCACAAGTTGTCGGCGCCTTTGGGAAGGTCCTTCATCATCGCAAGGTGCTAGGGAACGACGCCTACTATTTGATCGACGCCGTAAGCCTCGAAACACGCAAGAGGGACGACTCGCAAAGAGACAGGCGCCATGGAATGCAAATCTTCTTCAAGATTTTACAGTTGATGCAGTATGTATCACGCTACCCCCTTTTGTATTAAGTACTAAGACCTTAGGCCCCCCGGGACGATCTCGGGGACTGCCTTTTTGATTATCTGTATGATATCGATCTCGTTTCCGAAACGCTTTCTCTTTCTTTATCATACTGTCTGGCACCGGGTCCGACCAGTCGGCCCAGGGACTCGCCGCCTTGTGCTATGAAATGCTCCCTGAGGTCAGACAAATAATGTGCTGCGCTCAAAGCCGTGTCCTACGGAAAGCCGCAGCTCGCAGAGCGACTGTCGGTAAGTGGGGGGATGGAAAGAGCGAGCGCACACATGAAAAAAGGCTAAGGACTCAAGAGCTACGCATAGCCCAAGCCGCTCCCGCTTTCATCGAGCCGACTCATGAAAGCAATGGCTCATAGTTTCAACCATTATCAAAGACGGCCGACTTTCGAGAGTCGGCCTGTCGATCTCCAGCCAAACTTGCTACGGCGTTCTAAACGACTAAGTACTTGCCTCCCTAAAGTAGCTGAGCGCTTGACCCGGCGGCAGTCCGCAGAGCGGCTGCCCAGTTGGCAAGGCGGCAACCGAAGGAAGGCGGCAAAGGAAAACAGTCTAAAGAGCCAAAGCAAGGAAAGGCGGAAACTCGATAAATATGTACATAAGGCCCTTGGCCGAATACACCCCGCGGGTGGAATTGTTCGCAACTGACAAGTTTTTAAAAGAACAAAAGAGACAGGTAAAGCTGATGCACTCTAGGGGGCGGCCTCCGGAGCCGGAGGGCCGGAGGCGGCGGCGGCGTCGGACGTCGGGGCAGTCGGCTGGGCGGTCTCGGCTTGGTCGCCTTCAGCGACGGTCGCCTCGTCTTTCCGAGGATCGTTGCTGGAGGCACGATCAGCCGAGGCTGGCCGCTGCCGTGTTCTCTCCTCCTCCTCGCCTCCGCCCTCCGACTCGCCTCCCCTCGGTCTTGGAGCCGATCACCTCCGCCGAGTCCTCCTCATACCACAGGTGCATCCCGAACCACTCGGCGGAACCTCCTCGCCGCCGGCGGTCCGCCGGGCACAAAGACATCGGTGTCCGTGTACTGGCGATGGCCGCCAAGGCCGACAAGGGCGCCTTCCACGCCCCCAACTCGCCTGGGCCTCGACCGAACGCTGCCAGCGGTCCAGTCCAGCCCAGATACCACCCTTGATTTAACTCCAGGGCCCGGCGTGCTCCGGCACGGGCCGAGGAGCCCCTCCAAGCTTCGAAGCGACCGACGGCGACCTCCAGCCAGTCGGCCGTCCGACTGGCGGTGCGAAGAGCCGGCACCTCCGGCCACAGGGCGGTAACAACTTGGGCGCCGGCGCGCTGGAGACGACGCATCAAACGGTGAGCAGGTCGAAGGCGAGCCCCGATGCTCAAGAGCTGCTCGTCAATGGTCCGGGGGGTGTTGGCGGCGATCACTTCGCCCTGCGCCCTCCGCTCCTCCCGATCCGCCTCGATGGCCAGAGGGACGGCTTGTGAGTGGCCGGGAAAGAAGTCTGCCAAAGACAAGAAAAGGAGACAGTTAGAAAAACCAGAAGACAGTCCGACACAGAGCCGAAAGACCAAAGAGGAGAAGCCAGGAGTTACCATCGACGATGTCCTCGAGCTCGTGATAGCCGGAGGTCAGCATCGCCTCACGGTCGGTCCAGGCGGCCCGCTCCATCGCGAACTCGGCTAGGAGGGCCTCTTCCCGTGACTTGGCGTCCTCCTGTGCTTTCCGAAGCAGGTCCTTCTGCTCGGCCAGCTGCGTCGCCAGAAGATCGCGCTCTCGAGCGAGCTTGTCGCACTCCTCCTCCTTAGTGCGACGGGCGGTATTGGCCTCGTCCAGCTGCCCTTGAAGGGCGGCATTGGCGCTCAAGCTCAAAGAAAGACAAAGCATCGTCAACAAGGAAGGTCGCTGGGAGATCCGCCCGACCGCCAGCAATCGCCCGAATCTCGGGGATTACAGCCGCTGCGCGCGCTAAGCGCTCCATGCGAGAAGAAAAAGGAAAATCGCCGAGAGATCCGGCTGACCGCTCAGCGATCGCCCGCATCTCGGGACTACAGCCATGGTGCGCCAGCGCCCCGAAGAAGGAAGAATCGGCTCACCTCGGCTTTCCGCCAGATCGGCGGTCCGCTTCCTCAGCTCCTCAACGTTGCGGTTGAAGGCAGTAGCGCGGAGGTTGTGGTACTCCTACAAGGCCAGCAAAGCAAAGTCAGCCTTGAGCTCGCTAAAAGGAGTTCCGAGCCGCCTGCTCAGCAGCCGACTCCGAACTCGGGATTACACCGAGCGAGTGCTGCGGCGCGCCTCACGTAAAGAGACAAAAGACTAAAAAGGAAAAATAAAGTGTACCCGGACGGAGGCCCGCAGGGCCAGATGCGTCTTGGTGTAGAGTTGGAGGGCGTCGCCTTCGTTGCGCAGCTTGGACTGAACGTCCAGAAGCGCCTGGTTCAGCGGGCGGTGCCGCCTTCGCGCACCCCACGGTGGGCGCGGCAATCGAGGCCTCGGCGTCTGTGTTCGCCATGCCGGGCGACGCTGGCCTCCCGAGCTTCAGCGCTGGAGCTCGTCCTCTCGACCTGGCGGCGTGTCGGCACGGCGACCTGGAGGAGCAGCTGCGCGTCGGCATCGTCCGCAGTCGGCGGATCCTGCGGGTCCACTGGCTGCTTGCCGTGCAGCCTCGAAGACGGAGGCGGCGGAGGTGGCGGAGGTGGCGCGCGGGTGTCCGAGCCCGAGGCGTCGCCACCTTCCTCTGTGAGAGGGTTGGCGGTGCCGACCTCCCCGGTCTGCCCCGTGAATTCAGGGGGCGGCGGCGCTGACGACAACGGAGGGACGAGCATCGCCGCTCGGCGACGAACGGCCTCCTCAGCTTCCCGCTTCGCCGCGGCCGCGGCCACGGCCTCCTCCAGATGCCGTTGAGCGTTGGCGGCCGCCTTCTTGTCCTGCGCCTTCTCCAGGCGGTCGGCCTCCTCCTCCTCGCGCTTCTCCCGCGCGTTCCGTGCCGTCGCCTCTCGGAGGTCGGCGGCAGGATCAACCCACCGTGTATTGGCGGACGTCGCCCCCGACCCCATGACGGAGGGCACGGCGGCTCTCTCAAGGGAAAGGGGGGCGCTGGAGAAGAAAAGGGGGGAGTCAGAAAGATTCAAGCAAAAGTCAGAAAAGAAACAAAGGGTAAGAAACTTACGAAGAAATAAGCGGCGGCCTTTTCACTTCCTTCCGGAAGCGGTTGGCCCTCGCGGCCGCCTCCTCCCGCTTGGTCGCGGCGGTGGTTCCCCGGCTTTCTTCGACCGCCGGGCGGCGATTTGGCCCGGCGTGACGCTTCTTCGCGCGGCCTGGTTGAGGGGCGGCTCTCGGTTGACGGCGCGGGACGACTTCCGCGTCGATGTCGCCTTCGGGCCAGTCGGCGAAGGTCGCCGACGGTCTGAGGCCGCCGTCTTCTTCCTCCCGCCGCCTTGGCGTCGGCCTCAGCGCCGCGGCCCCAAGTCGGGTCGTTGATGTCGCCGACCTCACGGTCAGGACGATTCACGCTGACTCTCGGATACCGCAGCGGGCGCCGTGAGAGGATTCTGCTCAAAAATGCCAACAAAATCAGAGCTCAAAGTCGGATGCAAGCGAGATCGAAATGTAGACGGAAGCAACTTACCACTGGCGAAGGGTTGTCACGCGAGTACGGCTCCTTGCCGAACTGCCACTCGTCCGTGAACTTGCAGTGGGCGATGAGGTTCACCATGTTCGCCACTTCTCCACGCGGCATGTCCTTGGTGCACAGCCGGCTTGGATCGTGTCGGCCGCTCATCTGACAGATGAGGTGGGGCCGCCTTGGAGCGAAGTACCGGTGCGCCACGGCGGCGCCAGAGATCGGAGGCGACGAGCCCTCCGATGCGTCATGACTTCGGAGGCGCGCCACGGCGCCGACTCCGGAGGGCAAAAGCGACTTCGACCGATGGGACCAGCTAGGCGGCCGGCCAGTCAGCGGCTCGGGGTCGAAGGGCGGCAAGTTGACCCAGTCGCCGTCGGTGGAGATGTTCTTCACGTAGAAGTACGTCTTCTGCCACATCTTCACCGACTTCACCAGCGGGATGGGCGGAAAGGGGTTGTCGGCCGTCGTGCGCCGCGACGCGATGTAAGTGCCACACTGCGCCGGCGTGCCGGCAGCCTGAGTGCCGAGCTTCGAAGAGAAGAACTCCCCCCACAGCTCGAGGGTGGGGAGAACGCCGATGTAGCCCTCGCACAGGGTGGCGAAGGCGGAGAGAAGCACCACCGCGTTGGGGGTGAGGTGGTGCGACTGCAAGTTGTACAACTCGAGGAACGAGCGGAGGAACCTGCTCGCCGGGAGCCCCATCCCGCGCATGAGATGCGAGCGGAAGATGACCCGCTCGCCCGCCGCCGGCGCGGGCCGGATCTCTCCCGCCGGCGCGGGATGGGCCTGCACCAAATCCGCGCTCGGGAGGCGGCGGGTTCGGCGCAGGAACTCGATGTCCTCCGCGTCCACGTCCGAGCCATCCCATTCGCCGGAGCGCGAGGCGGGGGCGCGGCGGAAGAGGAGCTCATCGTCAGCGAGGAAGAAAGCGACGGAGCGGGGCAAAGGAAGAAGAAAGGCAAGAGAGCGGGGGAGGGAGTGCGCGTGCCATGCCGCCGCTCCCCCTCCGCCTATTTATAGCCCAGCGGGCTGAGAAGCCGAGGGGGCTACGTGGGGATTAACTGCGCCCACGACCCCACGACGCCCCACGATTAACCCCCACGGTTATCGCCCGCAGAATCGCGGGGATGCTAACCGCCTCGGCCGCAGCGGATCCGCCGGGAGCCGAGGCGCGTAATGGTGGGCCCCACTGGCGCCCGTCCGTCACGCTGCGGCAGGCAGGCTATCGCCTCCATGTGGCGCCGCGCGATAGGACCGTCTCATAGATGGCAGAAAGCGAGCCGATACGCCGCCGGATTCCCGCCACGACTTGCGAGCGGCGGCCCCTCACCGGGCCAGGCCGGCTCCAGCGAGGCGGCCCAGAGACGCAGCAGCGAATCTCGAGTCGACACCGCAGAATCGAATCGCCAAGCCCCACGAGGTGGCGCCCACGGGCTTCGCCACCGGGACTACTTGTCGAGTAATGGGCCATGGGTAGGCTGACCTAGGACCCAAGATCTTTCAAGACATCGGGGCAGGCCGCGCCTCACCGAGTCCCCGCAAGGCGACCTTCGAAGGCCGAGTCCCACCGGCGACCTTCGAGAAGGCCGAGTCCCAAAGAAGCGACCTTCGAGAAGGCCGAGTCCCACCGGCGACCTTCGAGAAGGCCGAGTCCCACCGGCGACCTTCGAGAGGGCCGAGTCCCAAAGAAGCGACCTTCGAGAAGGCCGAGTCCCAAAGAAGCGACCTTCGAGAAGGCCGAGTCCCACCGACGACCTTCGAAGAAGCAGAGCCTCGATGGCGACTCTAGAACAAGCCGACTCCGGGCTTGCGACCTCTAAAGGGGCCGACTATGAGAGTCGGCCCGCGACCTTTCACGAAGACCGAAGCAGGGTACAGCCCCGACGTGGCTGTCCCCTCGGACCCACAGGAAGAAGGCATGGCTACAGTGAGCTGCGTCATCAGGAGATCTCCGGTGAGGCGCTGCATCGCTGCCATGCCTCCTTGACCTCACCCACAAGGCACAAGGCATCAGGCCCACGACGGCGGGCGCCAGACGCCCAGAGGTCGCCGGGCCCCTGCTGTTGAGATAGAAGAAGACGGCCAGAGAGCTCGAAGACGGCCCTACGGGAGTCGGCCTCCCCGGAGTCGGCCGCCTCCCAGCCCGGGCCCCACAAGCCATAAACCAGATTGGACGGGGAGTGGCGACAGTGATCGCCCCGCGGACGGCGGCACTGTTTCCACGACCCCATGATCGAGCTCGTCATCGAGCGCGCAGACAGTTGTCTGCTGCCATGAGGACCCGCCATGGCGGGCCCCCAGCCGGCGGAGGAGGACGGCTGCAAGAGAGACTGACGACTGGGGGCCACGCCCAGTCAGATTACCGTTGTACCCCCGGGGGGCAGGCCTATATAAACCCCCCGGGGCACCCATGCAAAGGGTTCAGCCCTAGACAGGTTTTAGACACATAGAAAGAGGGGAAAGAGCTAGCCTTGCTCCTCCCTGCCCCCAAACAGCTCAAGGAGCACCTTTGTACTATCGCCCCATAGTGATCATGCGGAGACCCCGCAGAGCAGCAGAGAGGGTGTTATCTCCTCGAGAGCCCCAAAGCTGGGTAAGATTCGCCGGGCGTGCATGTTTCGCCTCATCCCGCTTCAGCACCGCGACGCTTCTACTCGCCCCCACCATGATAAGCCACCCGTTGGCATATGTCGCACCCAACCCCCGACATAACTAGGCCACAATAATCATGGCAACACATAGACTATTGTAACCATGGGCCTCCTGCGGGCCGTATGATCCATGGGCCTTCTACGGGCCGTAGGATCCATTGGCCTTCTATACAGGCCGTAGGATCCACGGGCCTTCTACAGGCCGTATGATCCATGGCCTTCTACAGGCCGTACGATCCATGGGCCTTCTACGGGCCGTACAATCCATGGGCCTTTTACGGGCCGTACGATCCATGGGCCTTCTAGGGGGCGTATAATCATTTCGCCAATCATGGGCCATACTATTCGTGGACCATAACAGGCCGTTAATATGCCGTATTTGATAACTCTATGAAAACAGCCCAACGGGTTTCTTTTGACATGAAAACGGCCCAACTATTAATGGGCACAAATGGGTCGACTGTAACCACGGGCTAAATTTGGCCCACAAGCAAAAAATGACAATAATGGGTCGTAAGTAACCGAATGCAGGAAATGAGCCCAAGAATAAATGGGCCCTGAGAAGGCCGAAAGATAACTTGGGCTAGAAACGACCCAATGGAATAATGGGTTGTTAATGGGTATAAAGTGATACACTGTTCATTACGGGTCAGTTTCACCATGGGTCGTTAATGGTCCAAGAGATACAAAGGGCCTCATATGGGTCGAAAGACGTCATGGGCCATACATGGGCCAGAAGTTAAAACGGGCTGGAATCATATTGGATGGCCCAGATGACGCTACTGGGCCTAATTCGGATAGGTCGTAACGGGCCCTGGGTTAGTGGGCTGTAAATGGGCTATATGTGAACAAGTTGTTAACAGGCTTTTCATGGGCCGGCCCGCCACCTTTTGCCAAGTCAAACGGGCCGGCCTTTTCACAGGAATGGGCTTCTGTTGGGTCGTGCCACGTGTCGACGTATCATAGGCGCCTTGGGTCCAATGAGTGGATGACATCTATCCCAACTATGAGCTAACACGTGTTTCCTCCAGCCAATGATGATTTTACACGTGGAAAATCCCCATCGGTCGGGGCTGTTAATGGGTTATTGGATCCAAAACCAGTCCCGATAGCTTAACGACGTTCCGTTACGATGGATGCCACGTGTCAGTCACCCTTGACAAAAGCACTTCTGTGACGTGCGATTTATCGTCATGGAAGTGGACACTTCCGTGATGATAATTTTGGTAATGTCATGGAACACTTCTATGACAGCACAGGTATGACTATCTTGATTCTGTCATAAAATCATCATGGATGTACATGCATGACAGAAAACGTGACCTACTATGACAAACATGTATCATCACAGAATGTATTTTTTTTGTAGTGACCATTACTGGAGGGAATTTCTTGGGAAGCCATACTTTTGGTTCTTATAATGCCATGATAGACTTGTTAGGCCCACCACCTTTTTTTGTCAATGGAACTATTTTAACTTTGGAACATGTGATGCAAAGACTTGATATTGTTGAGAATAAAACTGCTACTATAGAATTAATCAAAAAATTGGATAAAATGATTCACAATCAAATTACTCAATATGGATCTAAGGTAGGAGTTACACAGAAGAATCTTAGAGAAAAGGAACCCATAGTTAATGAAAAGATAGATCAAGATTCCACTAGAATTGATAAACTCGAAGATATTATTACCAACTTGGGTTCTGCTTTTTCTACTGTTAAAAATACCTCAAATCTTCCTCCTGCCAAAGTTGCTAAGTTTATCTATGTTCCTAAGAACAAGAGTGAATCTTCTAGTAAGGAAAATGAAGATCTCAATCAATAAGTGTTCACCCCAACCTTTTTGATATTATTAAGGAACCTTTTGCCACAAATTAATTTCTCAATTTCTTGCCTAGGAGTTTAATAATTGATAAAACCAAAGAATCTCTTAAGGATTATACGTGTTCAATTTAAGAATTACATACCGAAGATGGCAATACCTAGATCTATTCGTGTTTTTATGCCTAGATAGGGGCGTTAAACGATAGCGCTTGTTGGGAGGCAACCCAATTTTATTTTTATTCTTTGCTTTTTGCTCATTTTTAGTAATAAATAATCTATCTATCCTCTGGTTAGATGAGGTTTCAAGTTTTAATTAGTGTTTGTGCCAAGTAGAACCTTTGGGAAGACTTGGGTGAAAGTTGATTTGATCTTGCTGAAAAGCACAAACTTATGCGCTCATGAGATTATTTGTCATTTTTAACAGAAGAGTTCTTTTGAGTTGATTTTGTTTGCAGAAGATTAATAGACAAATTCCTGATGTCTACCAATTTATTTCATAATTTTTTGAGTTACATAAGTATTCGAGAGTTACAGATTACTACAAACTGTTCTGTTTTTGACAGATTCTGTTTTTCGCGTGTTGTTTGCTTATTTTGATGAATCTATGAGTAGTATCTGGGGGTATGAACCATGGAAAAGTTTGAATACAATAGATATTACACCAATATAAATAAATAATGAGTTCACAACAGTACCTTAAAGTGGTGATTTATTTTCTTATACTAACGGAGTTCATGAGATTTTTTTTGTTGAGTTTTGTGTTGTGAAGTTTTCAAGTTTTGGGTAAGGATTTGATGGACTATGGAATAAGGAGTGGCAAGAGCCTAAGCTTGGGGATGCCCATGGCACCCCAAGATATTCAAGGACAACCAAAAGCCTAAGCTTGCGGATGCCCCGGAAGGCATCCCCTCTTTCGTCTTCGTCTATCGGTAACTTTACTTGAGGCTATATTTTTATTCACCACATGATATGTGTTTTGCTTGGAGCATCTTGTATGATTTGAGTCTTTTCTTTTTAGTTTACCACAATCATCCTTGCTGTACACACCTTTTGGGAGAGACACGCATGAATCGTGATTTATTAGAATACTTTATGTGCTTCACTTATATCTTTTGAGCTAGACAAAATTGCTCTAGTGCTTCACTTATATCTTTTTAGAGCATGGCAGTGGTTTTATTTTATAGAAATTGTTGAACGCTCATGCTTCACTTATATTATTTTGAGAGTCGCTTAGAACAGCATGGTAATTTTCTTAGGTTATAAAATTTGTCCTAATATGATGGGCATCCAAGATGGATATAATAAAAACTTTCATATGAAGTGCATTGAATACTATGAGAAGTTTGATTCTTTATGATTGTTTTGAGATATGAAGATAGTGATATTGAAGTCATGCTAGTAGAGTAGTTGTGAATTTGGAAGATACTTGTGTTAAAGTTTGTGATTCCCGTAGCATGCACGTATGGTGAACCGTTATGTGATGAAGTTGGAGCATGATTTATTTATTGATTGTCTTCCTTATGAGTGGCGGTCGGGGACGAGCGATGGTATTTTCCTACCAATCTAACATCCTAGGAGCATGCGTGTAGTACTTCGTTTCGATAAATAATAGATTTTTGCAATAAGTATGTGATTTCTTTATGAGTAATGTTGAGTCCATGGATTATACACTCTCTCACCCTTCCACCATTGCTAGCCTCTCTTGTGTCGCGCAATTTTCGCCGACACCATACACCCACCTTATACCTTCCTCAAAACAGCCACTATACCTACCTATTATGGCATTTCCATAGCCATTCCGAGATATATTGCCATGCAACTTTCCACCGTTCCGTTTATCATGACACGCTCCATCATTGTCATATTGCTTTGCATGATCATGTAGTTGACATCATATTTGTGGCAAAGCCACCATTCATAATTTTTTCATACATGTCACTCTTGATTCATTGCACATCCCGGTACACCATCGGAGGCATTCACATAGAGTCATATTTTGTTCTAAGCATTGAGTTGTAATTCTTGAGTTGTAAGTAAATAAAAGTGTGATGATGTTCATTATTAGAGCATTGTCCCATGTGAGGAAAGGATGATGGAGACTATGATTCCCCCACAAGTCGGGATGAGACTCCGGACGAAAAATAAAAATAAAATAAAAAAAGAGGCCATAAAAAAGCCCAAATAAAAAAATATATGAGAGAAAAAGAGAGAAGGGGCAATGTTACTATCCTTTTTCCACACTTGTGCTTCAAAGTAGCACCATGATCTTCATGATAGAGTCTCCTATGTTGTCACTTTCATATACTAGTGGGAATTTTCATTATAGAACTTGGCTTGTATATTCCAATGATTGGCTTCCTCAAAATGCCCTAGGTCTTCGTGAGCAAGCAAGTTGGATGCACGCCCACTTAGTTTCTTTTTGAGCTTTCATACACTTATAGGTCTAGTGCATCCGTTGCATGGCCATCCCTACTCACTCACATTGATATCTATTGATGGGCATCTCCATAGCCCGTTGTTATGCCTAGTTGATGTGAGACCATGTTCTCCTTTTTGTCTTCTCCACAACCATCATTCTATTCCACCTATAATGCTATATCCATGGCTCACTTTCATGTATTGCATGAAGATTGAAAAAGTTTGAGAACATCAAGAGTATGAAACAATTGCTTGGCTTGTCATCGGGGTTGTGCATGATTTAAATATTTTGTGTGATGAAGATAGAGCATAGCCAGACTATATGATTTTGTAGGGATAGCTTTCTTTGGCCATGTTATTTTGAGAAGACATGATTGCTTTGTTAGTATGCTTGAAGTATTATTATTTTTATGTCAATATTAAACTTTTGTCTTGAATCTTTTGGATCTGAACATTCATGCCACAATAAACAAAATTACGTTGATAAATATGTTAGATAGCATTCACATCAAAAATTCTATTTTTATCATTTACCTACTCGAGGACGAGCAGGAATTAAGCTTGGGGATGCTTGATACGTCTCCAACGTTCCTATATTTTTTTATTGTTCCATGCTATTATATTATCTATTTTGCATGTTTAATAGGCATTTATATGCTATTTTATATTATTTTTGGGACTAACCTATAACCGAGGGCACAGTGCCAGTTTATGTTTTTTTTGCCTATTTTAGAGTTCTGAAGAAAAGGAATACCAAACGGAGTCCAAACAGAATGAAACCTTTGCGATGATCTTTCTTGGACCGAAAGCAAACCAGAAGACTTGAAGATGAAGTCGGAGACGCAACGAGGAAGCCACGAGGCAGGAGGGCACGCCCAGGGGGTAGGGTGCGCCCCCACCCTCGTGGGCCAGGAAAACATCCAGGGGGCCAGGAAACCAATTTTCCACTGCCGCAACCTTTTGTACCCGCAAGATCCCATCTAGGGACCTTTTCCGGCGGCCTGCCGGAGGGGATTCGATCACGGAGGGCTTCTACATCAACACCATTACCTCTCCGATGAAGCGTGAATAGTTTACCACAGACCTTCGGGTCCATAGTTATTAGCTAGTTGGCTTCTTTTTTCTCTTTGATTCTCAATATCATGTTCTCCTCGATGTTCTTGGAGATCTATTCGATGTAATATTCTTTTGCGGTGTGTTTGCCGAGATCCGATGAATTGTGGATTTATGATCAAGATTATCTATGAATATTATTTGGTTCTTCTCTGAATTCTTATATGCATGATTTCATATCTTTGCAAGTCTCCTCAAATTATCGGTTTAGTTTGGCCTACTAGATTGATCTTTCTTGCAATGGGAGAAGTGCTTAGCTTTGGGTTCAATCTTGCGGTGTCCTTTCCCAAAGGATGAGGGGCAGCAAGGCACGTATTGTATTGTTGCCATCGAGGATAAAAAGATGGGGTTTTCATCATATTGCTTGAGTTAATTTCTCTACATCATGTCATCTTTCTTAATGCGTTACTCCGTTCTTTATGAACTTAATACTCTAGATGCATGCTGGATAGCGGTCGATTTGTGGAGTAATAGTAGTAGATGCAGGTAGGAGTCGGTCTACTTGACACGGACGTGATGCCTATGTTCATGATCATTGCCTTAGATATCGTCATAACTATGCGCTTTTCTATCAATTGCTCAGCAGTAATTTGTTCACCCACCGTAATATTTGCTATCTTGAGAGAAGCCACAAGTGAAACCTATGGCCCCCGGGTCTCCTTTCCATATTATTGAATCTCGTTTACATCTTGCTAGTTTCTGATCTACTATTTTGCAATCTTTACTTTCCAATCTATAAACCAAAAGCACCAAAAATATTTACTTTACCATTTATCTATCTCTATCAGATCTCACTTTTGCAAGTGACCGTGAAGGGATTGACAACCCCTTTATCGCGTTGGGTGCAAGTTGTTGATTGTTTGTGCAGGTATTCGGTGACTTGTGCGTTATCTTCGCCGAACTTCAGGCATTACCACCCTCGTCTCGCCACATTAGGTGGCTGACCATCGGTGTGCTAGCCTGGACGCTATGGACTGTTAGGAATAGGCTCGTAATTCAGCGTATACCTCTTCGTCGCGCTACTGATGCTCTATTTAAATGGTCTGGTTACTTGCAGCTTTGGCGGCCGCTTAGCCGCCCCAGGAGAGATACGCCATCACCTCCATCATCACCCAGCTTCGTGTGATGGCTCTCCGGATGGCTCCACCACTCCCTCCCACCACCATTGGAGCCGAATTAGATCTTCCCCGTGTCGTCGCCACTATGTGTGATGTGTGTGCTATTGTGTTTGTGTGTTGGGCTTGTTGTGTTGTGCCCACAGCGGAACCCATCTGTTGTATGTGTGCTTGTCTGTTAGACCTTGCCTGCGGTGGCGTTGCGTGCGTGTGTTCACGGATGGTAATTTATTGACTTTGTGCTCGGTGGTTGCTTTATTTATAAAGCGGGGAGAAAGGCTTTTTCTGTAATTTGAAAAAAAATCAGGAAATAAACTGAAATTTTGGGATATCAAATCTGGGTGTCCATTCTACTCTCGTGTTTAGTTTCGTGAAGAAATGAGATACGTGGCATTTGTAATAAAGAAAATGCATTTCAATCTACGATCCATCCAAACAGTTTTTACTACACATAAGAACTTTTGAAAACTTTTTACTAGAATATCATGGATATTCTTCACGACCCAAGTTTGATATCCCGAGTTCCATATTTTCTGAAATTTTATGGTATTTTTCTAATTTAATATTTAAGGGGGGATGTGGCACCGAGAGCCACAAATCCTCTTTCTATATCGTCGCCGCAACACTAAAGTACTAGCATGCACACGAAGCTCAATAGGAAGCTTGCAGTACCTGAACGACGGAATCTAGTTAGTTAAAGCAATAAACATTTTCGTTATGATTTTCATATCACATCAAAATATGTTTTTTAGGACATTGAAAATATGCTTCTAACAAATTACTTGTCATATCGGTTTTTTCATTTACGTGGCATGCATGTTACTAGCTATGTTATTTACATTATAAGTAGTCTAAGCTTTACAGATGATGAATTGTGGCTTTGGGTGCCACATGCCCCTATATAAATATAGTATTAAAAAATAGGAAATTTTAAAAAACTGGATTTTTTTGGAATATCAGACATGGGTGTCCGTTGTACTCCTGTGTTTAGTTTGATGAGGATGGATGCCCATGGTATTCTCGGTAAAAGAATTAAAAGAATCCGATGTACTACCTCATCCTGGTTTATAAGTTTCTTGTATTTTGTGTCAAATTTTGACTAGAGATTTAACTAACAAAATATTAATGCATGTCACCAAAATTTATATCGTTGGATTCGTATTTGAACATAGTTTTCAATTATATTTTCTTATGACATGCACTAAAAAATTGTTAGTTAAATTTAAGGTCAAAATTTGACACAGAATACAAAGGGAACTAATAAACTAGGACGAAGATAGTATAGAATAAATTGTTTGAATGGATCGTATGTCGGACCGGACCGTATTTTTTTCACCATGGATATCACGGGCATCCATTCCTCACGAAACTAAAACGCAGGGTTGAATGGGCACCCATGTTTGATATTCCAAAATTCCTTTTTTAAATCTTCTTTCTATTTTTAAATAATATATTCATATCAGGGCGTGTGGCACCCGTGAGCTCCAATGCATGTCCCAAGCTTTACCCTCAACTTATAGTTACCACCACTAAAAAAACTTATAGTTACCATCTACTCCCTCCCACTTAGTGATCTAAACACTCTTATATTTCTCTATAGAGGGAGTAACTTTCATCTCTAACAGCCGCACACTTGGAGACGTCTCACTGTCCATGTGGTACTCAGGCCATGTAAACGTCCACATAATCGGTGGGACATTAACCTTAGCACGTACACTTCCACGTTAAGGGATCCTTTGATTCAAAGGAATTTTATAGGATTTTTGGAGGATTGAAATCCTTAGAAATCTTTCCTATGTTGGTCTTCTGATTCATATGATTGGATCCTATGGAATTTTTTCCATGTAATCTTTTGTATTACATTTCATAGGAAATCTAACATCCACTCTAACCCCTTTTTATAATTTCTTTGTTTTCTCTATGACATCAAACACTTCGTTGTTAATTTTATAGGATTTAAGTGGGCATGCCACTCCAACCCTACACTTTTCCTATTCTTACATTTTCAAAATCCTACAAATCAAATAGGCCCTAATAGTATGGCAGTATGGCACAAATAAATGAGGTTGTGTATCCTGTCGGTCTAACTAAGTCGGTTAACCCCAGTGGGTGCCCCGCTGGGCA
Source organism: Aegilops speltoides (assembly GCA_021437245.1). Lineage (NCBI taxonomy): Eukaryota > Viridiplantae > Streptophyta > Magnoliopsida > Poales > Poaceae > Aegilops > Aegilops speltoides. The sequence goes on from CM038141.1 coordinate 134,342,502, forward strand.
TGGGGCAGCACCAACCGTCAATTTTTTAAGGCGAGTACTTGGCGCCGGCGCACCGGCCGAAACATTAGGCCGGTCCGCTCTGTGCCGTAGGATTAGCCTATTGTCAACTGTCCAAAATTTATCCCCTGCCCCTGATACGCGTCATCTTTCTCCACAAAACCAACACACGACCCCTGTCGCACGCGACGCCTAGCTTGTCGTAGCAGCACCGACTAGTCACTCCCATCGCCGCTCACCGCCTCGCCATGGCCGCTCGCCGGCTCGCCGGATGCACGACGGAGACCCGGTCAAAACAATATGCCCAACTGTTCTAGTGGCAGTTGCGCTTTGGAAGAAGCTGGTTGCAACATAATAAATCGCTGGTTCCAGCAAAACAAATCTATGGTTGCAGCAATAACATGGATCCGGCAAAAAATCAAAGGATTGGATGGTGACAAAAATCAAAGACGGTGTAAGCAAAAAACAGGGACGGTGGTAGCAAAAAATTAGAACTGGGTTTCACAAAAAAGAATCATAGACGAGCGGTAGCAAAAATCAAAAGGACAGTGGTAGAAAAATCATAGACGATGGTAGCAAAAATTAGAGCTGCTTCCAGCAAAAAATATCTCAAATTATAGATCCTAGCAAAAAAAGTCGCCAATTCCAGCAAAACAGAAGAACAGTTGTAGCAAAAAAGGCCTCTAGTTGTAGCTCCTTCCAAGGCCGGTTCTAGCATCTCGTCTGCCCGTCGTAGCACGACGTTGCCGTCGTTCAAGCACATCGGTCTGGGTTTGCAGCAACCACACCTCTTGATTCCAGCTTTAGATAACAACGGTTGCAGCACCGCCCCTTGCCGATTCCAACATCGCCTGGCCTGGAGCTTGCACTACGTCATGGTAGCAGCAGCTGGGGGTCGTCGGCACCGATGCAGCATGGGGTGATTGGCGTTGGAGCAGGAGCTCGATGAAACCCCGAGGGCCAAAACAGAGAGGGGGATGCTGTGTGCGGTGTTGGGCCGACGAGCTGCCATGGCCGACCCGTACAGCCTGTTCCCGGCGGGGGAGGGCACGCACCTACAGATGGAAGTAGATAGGATGAGGGGAAAAGCGGAGCTCGCAGAGGAGATGCGTTCATGGGTGAGGAGAAAAAGGAGTGGATCTGGTCGTTTCTGGAGAGATAAGGTAATGGAGAGGTGGCCCTTTGGCGTGTGGACCCACGTGCAGACCAGCATGTGCGTAAGTGAATGGTGCGACCGGCGGAAACTCAGCCGGTCGACCGTGTATAAGCGTTTCCCATTGTTTAATCAATGTGGCCGCACTTTTTTTCGAGAGTATGCAAAATGTGTACCATAGCTTTATAAAAGAGAGCATTTCAAATACAAGGCAACTACAACTGGCTGCGAACAACGAGCGTAGCAATAGCTCCACTCCACCCACAACAAAACAACTACAACGCAAAAGCGCCTGCCCAAAACCGAAAAACCTAGCCGCGTCTTGACCGATGCCAGTTACCACCAAAGAAACATCAACTCTCACCGAGCTTCCCTTGTTGACGCACCACCCACTCTTTATGCCTAAAGGAGGTGGCAAGTGAATGACATGACTCAATCAGACCCGAAAAAGGCACCATCTTGGAATCACTGGCGATGATTGTACTTTGCGCCGCGATAGATCAATCATGAACAGGAGCGAACAGCGGAGGAGCGCAGCGAAGGACCTCCAAACCGTGTCTCCATGCTGGTTACATGGGGCACAACTAATATTCAATGGATGATGGAACATGGACGAATATTTGGTCTTGTGTCTGGCCCGACATGGCAGGGCAATTATTCACTGAAACATCATGTATACCATCTCTGGTTCTCTGCGGGGGAATTCCTGGCAGTGACAGTGAAATTTTTGGAGGATGGCAGTGGTTTTTATCGGTATACACGTGGCACCTGCACTTGCAGTTGTACTTGATTAGTAAAGATATTTCTAGTAGTTTACAATCTTTTTTTTCCTTTTGCGGGTTAGTAGTTTACAATCTCTAATGGGTGTGATACAAATGTGCCCTTTTACTAAACGAGCTAAGTCCCACCCTTTTCATCATCAACTAAAATAATGGAGGGAAATACCCTTTGGCTCTCCGGTGCATATATACTTCATGTGGGAGATAAGATTAAATTTCTTTTTAAAATAAACTTGACCTTCTCTTGTACTCATATAAAAAGAACTATGAAGAAAAACTCCAGTCGACCTCAGGGTAAAAAGTAACAAATATTCAAGGACAAAAAGTGTGAGCACTAAGTTGCACATAGTACTGATTTTTTTACACCTAAGATACCTTAGCCAAACTTTTTATACGAGTACAACAAAAGGTCAAGTTCATTTTTAAAAAAGTTTTCTTTTTTACCTTTTGTAATTACTAAAAAAATCATATAGGGTGCATATACACCCAAGAGCCGTGCTTGTCCTGCTAAAATAACACTTCTTCCGTTTCTAAATATGTCTTTTTAGATATTCCAATACGGACTGCATACGTAGCAAAATGAGTGAATCTATACTCTAAAACACGTCTATATACATGAAATCTTTAAAAAGACTTGTATTTAGAAACGAAGGGAGTACTATACTAGAAAGAAGGATATGCTATGGGAAATCCAATATGGCTCCCGAGCTCAGCTACTCTCTATATCAAGACCATTCAGCTGCTTCAAGATTGATGAAGGAAGGAGCCACTCCCAAATAAAATCTACTTCTCTGGATATTCAAAATGAGGTTCGTACTCACATGCTCTTTGTACAAACATAAATTCACAAAAATAATTAGAAATAGAAAAATATCCTTACTATTTCGATGTGTTGATGCTGAGCATATTGTTTTATATGGAAATGATTTGAACATTCATTTATTTTCGTGCACCATTAGTCACCCCTCTCTCTCTTCGTCTTCCTCCTTAATCCAAAAAATATTTTGTGTTTAATTTTAGACCGATTAGTATTACTTTTATTGCTTGAACGTTGAATATATGGGTAGAGCATAATTGATGAAAATACTAGGTTAATTCAACTTTACCAAATATTTATACCATTCTTGTTTCAACGGGCGCGGCAACACACGCTTTTATGTTCTAGTATTTTTGAAGATCATTGTGCATATCGGCCTCTCCGATGTCATGATACACCTCAATGAAGCGTCTGATTTGATCTTCTCTTCTACTCAGCTGAACGCGTATCCTATGAGGTCATAAAAAGGTGTAATCCAAATCCTATCCTCGCTCATTCTTTATGATCATGTTGTGCGTGATCACACTAGCAGTCATGATGTACCAAAAAGGTTTTTCTGATCTCAAAATCTAGCCGGTCCTCGCACAATAGCAAATTGGGTTTGCAAAATCCCAAAAGCCATCTTCACATCTTTCCTAGCCGTCACTTGAGCATTATCAAAGTAAAGTTCTTTCTTACATTGGGGGCTTGAGATTGGCTTCATGAAAGTAGGCCACTTCGGATAGATCCCATCCGCAAGGTAGTACCCATAGTTGTATGTGGCGGCCATTCCTTGAAAGGTCACTGGTGGAGCTTCTCCATTGGCTAACTTCGCAAAAAAGAGGTGATCAGTTGAGCACATTAATGTCATTGCAAGATCCTGGCATGCCAAATCCATGTCTGCTTATCGGTCACGGCCTCAAGAATAATGGTGGTATCCTTGCTGCATCCTCTGAACTGTCCATGCCATGTCATAGGACAATTCTTCCACTTTTAGTGCACACAATCGGTAGACTGAAGCATACCTGGAAACCCATGGGCTTGTTCATCTCCAAAATCCTTGGAGTGTCCTGAGTGTTGGGTGATCTCAAGTACTCTGGACCAAACATCTCACCATACTCTTTGCAAATTGGTTGATATAAAAGATAGAAGTGCTCTCTGCCATTGCCAAATTGCCATGAATGTAATCATCTAGGATACCATAGGCCATCATGCGCAGTGCGGCAGTGACCTTCTGCTTAGTGCCATGTCCAAGCAAACCGGCGCTATTTCTCCTCTTCTCGAAGGCTCAATCATTTTGCTTCACAGAATTGCAAATGTGCATAAACAAATCCCCGGACATTCTGAAACGACAATGAAAATTCCTCTCTAGAAAAAAACCGGTGGAGTACCAAAATAATTGTGCATCAATATTTTGTGCGTCATTACCTGTTCTCTCCTTGTGTACTCACGGCCAAACACGAAATCGTCGCACTTCGACTTCTTTCGCTTGTGCATCGCTACGAGCAAAGCAATGTCCTCTTCCTCGGCCAAGTTAAATTCCTCATCCGATGAGGAATCGTCCCAACTAGAGGACCCGCATGAGCCCATCTACAATACGGAAATCAACATCAAACTACATCTACATGAAAAAAAACCCGGCAAGTTTAACCAAATTTTCACCTTGGGGGGATTTTGTCGAACAGGTTTCGTGCGGGGATGAAGGAATGACCGGCTGCTAGTCGGAGCGTCGATGGTGGTCGCGTCGGCTATTGTGGGTGTGCGGTTGGGTCTCCTACGCCTCCTTGATGGTGTGCGGTTGGTGGCTGAGCTTATTTGTGGCCACGCAATGCCGACAACGCCAATCGTAGCAATGGCGGCTCGGCTCAGCCACGTTGGTCGTTCGACAACCCCTCCAAGCTCTGGCAACCCGTAGTTCTACTACGGAAGGTGTCCACGAGCTACGAGAGCCATCAAGGGCGCTGCGCGCTCCGGCCAACGGTGCCTCCGGCAGCGCGGCTGGCGGTGGGGCCAGGGATCGACGGACGAGCGGTGGCGGGCGACTACCAGGGCGAAATTGTCGACAGTGGGAGGCGGGTGGAGGAGAGCGACTGTGACACGAGAAGGTACCACCTAGCAGTTGGGTGTTCGCACGACACAAGTTGGTTTTACACGCGCGGTGGCTGATGTGTATATTTGAATCACCAAGTGATGTGTATATTTGAATCACCAAGTGGCTGATGGAGTATTTTACATCTAGAGTAGAACCAGCGTTTTTTTTTTACTGTTGGAGCAACGTTTTTCGGCATTTGTACTGTAAAAAGTGGTTATTTATACATCTATATTGGACATGCTCTGCATATTAAACTTTGAGGGACTGGTATGCATTTGCGAAAAACAGAGCACGATTCGTTCCTAGACCCAATGCACCAAAAAGTTCAAAACCCTTTTCTCCCTCAAAAAAAGTAAAATTCAAAACCTTTTTCGTTCCTCCCGAACCGTCGCGTCCACCGCCGCCTCCCCCCCCCCCATTTCCCACACCGCCACCGCCGGCGCCCCTCCGCCGACGACGCAGCGGACGAGAGGCAAGGGGAGCCATGGTCTCCGCGGCGGCGGAGGAGGGCGAGGACCCGCGCTGGAGGAGGAGCAGCACGGACTGCGTCTTCTTCCTCGTCTCCCGCGTCAGCTGCACCAAGGTGCCGTACCACTCAAAACCCTAGCGCAAATCCGTCGATTTGTTTGGTTTCTGTGTCTCCTTGCCGGTGAATGGTAGCTGGATGCCGCCTCGGTTGGTTGATTTACTGATCGGAGTTCGTGTGCGGTTTTGGTTGCAGGGGTCCAAGTGCGAGTACCGCCACTGCGAGGGCGCGCGGTTCAACCCCAGGAACTGCTGGTACTGGTTCCACGGCAGCTGCGTCAACCCAAGCTGCACCTTTCGCCACCCTGTGTGTGATCCGTACATCCGTAACCTCTGAGCTCAATACCTTCGAATTGATATGTGTGTGCGCTTCTGTAATCGCAAGAAGAAGTGTGTGTACTTCCATGCTTGCTTGCATGCCTAGGACGCTTGCTTTGGTGGTTAGTCATTGGTGTCATTATTACGCTTGTGCCAGGCTAGCTTCTGTTGTGGTATAATTTGCGAAGAAGGGCTGCATGCCTGATATGTCATTATCACAGTGGATCTCTCTTTGCTTAGAGAAATATTCACAAATACCCTTGATCTTATTCTAGGTATACATTAACTCCAATTCTTCTATTACACCTTGCACACTGAGCCTGCCTACTGTTAGTCAGCACAATTCGGTGTAAAATTTCGTAGAATTTCTTGTTTGTATGCATTGTGAGTTTGTGACAGCAAACAATTCCATTTCCATGTGTAGTTTTGTGCTTTGCTGCATGCCTGCATTTCATTTAGGGGTGGAAATTTATAACCATGAAATCAGGTATGAAAAGGAGGCTTACTTGACCCGGCGGTTAATTTTTTTGAGTTTGCCTATGCTCATGAACCAATTCTACAAATATAATATGAGATTCCATAGAATATCAGGTTGTGGCATTTCGATGAATTGCCCTGATAGTGTGTTGGTGCTTGTTGTCTGATGAGCTTTTCCTGTTGCAGCCAATGGAAAATTTCAACCGAACCAAGTCCTTGACAGTCCCACCCTCATCAGATGGTTCTATTTCTGTCAAGACAGCCAATCCTTGTTATTTCTACTATAGCTCTGGCTGCAAAAAAAGGTGACAATTGCCCCTTCCTACATGAGCCAACCCCTAACACTGAATCAGCGATTTCTTCTGAGGCTACTACTTTCAATCCTGCTGTCAACGAAAATTCCGCTGGAGATGAGATGGTTGAGGCATTGAAGGATGCTCACACAAGTCCTTGTCAGGACACCTCGTACCACATAAAGAAATGCTACTCAAAAGAAGTTCCTGAGTCAATATATCTCCAATTTGATGGTCCTATTTCGGTCACGCCTGAAACATCAATTGACACTGGTGAATACATAAAGTGTTTCACCCACTCAGATCAGAGCTCAGAATATTCAACAATGGAGGACGCAGAGCAAGATGAAAGCCGTGATTCCTCCCCTGGATTTGATGTGCTCGTTGATGATGGGCTCTTTAACAAGAATGACCTTGAGAAACAATTGGCACAGAAAAGAGATGCTCAGGTGCTTCATGCGAAATATGATATTGGAGATCCAGTCTGTTATGATCGGGATTATTATGATTCATGGTACTATGGGCAAGCATTTTGTAGCTTTGATGATCAACATGGTTATCTTAGTCATCCTGAAGGAGTTCAAGACCCTGATGTTGAGACCACTTTGGGACACATACCACACAATACAAGAAAGCTTGCAAGGCCAAGTTCTGATGAGTATGATAGAATGTTCTTCAATTCCAGCTTCATCGGCTCAGCAGCAGATGATGTGTTTCCTCGTCAGCATACTGAGACAAGACACACTTCAAAGAGAAGACCTGAGAAGAGAAAAGGTGCCAAGAGCAGGAAGGGTCGCACTAAGAGGCGTCGGGGTCTTGATCCCGCGAGTGGTTTCCAAGGCATTGAATCAAGATCCACTAATTACAGGCAAGAGTTCTTGATGGAGGAGTGTGCTCAGTCTGTTGTCTGTGCTACCTTCAGGGGGCAGAAGAAGAAACGTAGAGGAAAACAGCACAATGTAATTTCTGCTAGATCTTCTGAACATCCTACCACAGATTTTACTGGGCCAAAGACCCTAGCTCAGATAAAAGAAGAGAATTGTGTATCTAAGTCACGCTTTAGCCACTCTGCTGCTCGGATGCCTCATGGGGGTTCTTTCTCAAATGATTTTGAAGGACCAAAATCTCTGACTGAGCTTCTCAAGGCGAAGGATAGGATTTCGATTAGCCAGCGCACCATACTGTAGCAAGTGCATATAAACTGCAATATTGTTGTTCTCTGCTCAGCTTGGTCAGGATGATGTTTATGGCAGCTGCGTTAGCAACTTGGGAGGACAACTGTCAAAGAGAATGGAACATGAAGTGTCACTTCTGCAGTCGGACTATTTAACATTCTGGTTAATTTTAGGAGGAAGGAATCAACATTCAAGAATAACTAGCTGCTATAGTTGGTAAATGATGTTAACTAGCTTGTTACTTCTTATTACCACGTACGTAACTGTAAGTTAGGGCTCACTGGAGATTCTGTTATGTCTTTTAGACCATCAGTTAACATTGTGGCAGGGTCATCTACTACTTTTCTGTATATCTGCGCAGTTCATATCCCTTTCAGCTGCTTTACAATCCAGGATTAATAGTGCATTAAGGCGAGAAGAGAGGGGTGATGATATTTGCTATTGATTCTGCATTTAATGTTAAGCTACTTTAGGCAATATTCTGTTAGCTCTTGAATACATCACAACAAACATGATGGTGTTTCAGCTAATAGTACTTGTGTAGGCAGGCAGAGGGTCCCGTTTTATCAATACATTACTTGGTGTCAATGCATTGTACATATACATTGATACATACCTTATTACCGAAAAAGGCTTTCGCCCCGCTTTATAAATAAAGCAAACCGCCACAAAGCATACAACCGAAGCAAGTTCACTCACACCACCCGAGTCTCACAACACAGTACACAGGTTCTGCTGAGGGCACAGCTCACCAAGCCCAGAAGAAAGAAAGAAAACAACACACTCCAGACGCAAGGAGTCTAGTCTGGATCCGGCGGGGACGGCGGAGGCGGCGGCGATAGGCGGACGGCCATCGAGCGGAGGTCGGCGATGAAGGCTGAGATGGCGTCACGGTCCGAGGGGCGGCTAAGCGGCCGCCAAAGCTGCAAGAAACCCGAGAGTTTGTAGAGAGCGTCAGTAGCGCGACAAAGGGGGGTACGCTGGATCACAAGCTTATTGCGAACGGTCCAAAGAGTCCAGGCAAGAACCCCAACCTCAAGCCACCTAATGTGGCGAGAGGACGCGGGGGACATCTGGAGTTCAGCAAATAAGTCCGGGAAATTGGTGTGGCACCAACTTCCACCGACAACCTCGCGAAAGCAGCTCCAGAGGAACTGGGCGGAGACGCAAGCGAAGAAAATGTGGTTCGAGTCTTCAGGGACACCACAGGCGGCGCACACCACGCGTGCGGGCCATTGCGCTTGCAGACCTCCACTCCAGACGGGACCCGACCGCGAATCCACTGCCACATGAAGATGCGAATCTTCAGGGGAACGCGGACGGACCACACCATCGATAGGGGGAGGGGGCGGAGGAGGGGGCAATGGCCATGTACGGCGACTTGGTTGAGAACTGGCCCGACGGCTCCAGACGCCAGCGCACAAGGTCCTGACTCCCATCCACCAACGGCTCATGCAGAGCAACGCAATCAAGCAACTCACGCCAGGCGGCGGATTCCACCGGCCCAAAGGGCCGACGGAAAGCAAGGCGCCCTAAGTCAAGAAGGGCCCTATCGACAGAAATCATGGGGTCGACGGAGATAGAGAAGAGGGCGGGGAAGCGGGCCGCAAAGGGAGAGTCTCTGGCCCAGCGATCAAACCAGAAGAGCGTCGAGAGGCCGGACCCCACCGAAATGGAGGTTCCAATGCGAAGCACCGGGAGAAGCTGGACAATAGACTGCCAGAACTGAGAGCCGCCCGATTTCTGGCAGAAGGCAAGGGGTTGACCCCGCAGGTATTTATTCCGGATAATGTCGAGCCATAGGCCACCTTGACCCTGCGCGATGCGCCAAAGCCAACGGGAGAGAAGGGCAATATTCACCCTTTTAGAGCACATGATGCCCAGGCCACCTTGCTCCTGGGCTTGCAAATGTCGTGCCACCGACCATGTGATACTTCGCTTGCCATGCTCGCCAGCCCAGTAGAATCGGGACTGAATTTTGGCGATCTCCTTATGGAGAGACTCATGGAGGCTGTAGAAGATACATACCTTATATCCTTCCTTCGTCTTGAGCCTTCTTCAGTTGTCACCATCATGTGACTCATCCTGAATTTGTTATGGTTACCCTTCCTTCATATGCATGCATATTATTAGGTTTGGTCAATACACACTTTCCTCCCCACTGCAGACCTTATTATGCACCATAGGACTTCTTAGGTATGAACACTGAAAGAAACACCCACGAACACAGGTAGAGGACGGAAGTAATACCAAAGGAAGATGGCAGAGCTGCAGAGATCTTCCCAAACATTTAGGAGGTCTGGTTCTTCTGGTCTGATCTGGGAGGAGAGGCTTATGCCTAAAGACCAGAACCAGAGGAATCAAGGGGCAGCTGGGGAGGCAGAGGTCAACAGCTTAGAACTCAAGGAGCTAAGGCACTCCTGTACCATCGGGTCCAGGGGAGGTGTGCAGCGTAGGTGCAGTGACGGTGCAGAGCGCGGTGGCATGCCCAGAAACATCAACCAGGCCTGTCATACTCGGCATGTTCCGCCAGCTTTTGATCCACCTTCACCCAAGTTTGCTCGATGCATGTTCTGTGGAATTTTTAGGAAGGAAGGTCCCTCACAACCTTCCGAACCCAGAAGGTACTAGGGTGGTGCATATACTTTTGAGTGTTTGAGAATAGGGATATAAGACATTTTATGGCTGATTGAAGTTCGGGTGTATCATAATAAGCATATGTTTGGTTTTGCGTGAGGTTATTTGAATAGGTTTGCATGTTTCATTGTGTGCCTTTGCTACCTTTCCTTTTCTTCTCAGTATTATCTTGGAAGTGAGAAAAAATAACATGTCCTTGTACAGTTTGTGCATATGATGCTTTTCTTTGTTAGGAATATGCAACTTGTATTCCCATGAGGCCATAGGCCGATATATATACATGTACAGGTGTGGAACATATGCAGGAAACCCCTTATACAACGGGATAAATACAAAGGGGTACATGACTTATATTATAACTCTAACACCCCCTCAAACTCATGGTGGATGAACAACACCGAGTTTGGAGAGATAAAGCCATGTTGTGCTCTAGTTCAGGGCCTTCGCCGGAAATCCGCCAATCAGAATTCGGAAGGCACATATCAAGAGCAATAACATGATCTCGCACACCAGCGCACACATAGAAAGCATCAACACCAATATGCTTGGTGAGCTCATGCTTCACAGATCGCAGGCAATGCCGATAGCACCTGTACTATCGATAAGAGCAGAGTCGGTGTAGTGACGTAAACACCAAAATCTCAAGTAACCACCGTAACCAAGTCACCTCTGCCGTCAAAGAGCTATTGCTCGCAACTCAGCCTCGGCACTCGAACGGAAACCGCAAGCTGTTTCTTCGCCTTCCGTGCAATGAGAGAACCACCAAGAAAAACACAAGAAGCGTAAAGTGAACGGCGATCTGAAGGATCACTAGCCCACATAGCATCCGAATAGGCTCAAGTCAGAAAGAATCGAGCGAGGAAAGAATACATCGTGAGAGATCGTGCCTCGAAGATATCGGAGAACACGAAGGAGATGACTATAGTGAACCGAGGTGGGAGCAGAGACAAACTGACTCAGAATATGAACCGGATAAGAGATGTCCGGACGAGTGACAGCTAGATAGACAAGACTGCCAACAAGATGACGATAACGCGTCGGGTCAGGGAGAGGATCACCATTAGTAGCACGGAGGTGAACATTGAGCTCCATAGGAGTCTCAACAACGCGCTCGTCAGTAAGAGCAGCACGAGCAAGAAGATCCTGGATATACTTTTCCTGGGATATAAAAAAGCCATCAGAGGTAGAAGAGACTTCAATCCCAAGAAAGTAGCGAAGAGGTCCAAGATCAGACATAAAAAACTGCTCACTAAGACGGGCCTTTACAAAGGCAATATACTCGGGGTCATCCCCCATGATGATCATGTCATCAACATAGAGAATAAGAAGAGTCCGACCACGAGGAGAAAGGTGAATAAACAATGTTGGATCATGAGCACTTGCGGAAAAACCAGCAGCAGTGATCACAGAGGAAAAGCGCTCAAACCAGGCGCGGGGGGCTTGCTTAAGGCCATAGAGAGAGTGACGAAGACGACATACCATGCCATTAGGAACAGAATACCCAGGTGGTGGCTGCATGTAGACCTCCTCATGCAGCTCACCATTAAGAAAGGCATTCTTAACATCAAGCTGAGATATAGACCAGTAGCGTGCAGAGGCAACGGCAAGAAGTGTACGAACAGTGGTCATATGGGCCACAGGAGCAAAAGTCTCGTCATAATCACGACCGTGCTCCTGCTGAAAACCACGAGCCACAAGACGAGCTTTGTGACGCTCAAGAGAACCATCAGAGCGAGTCTTAACCTTGTAGACCCACTTACAAGTGATCGGACGGACTCCGGGAGGAAGAGAAACAAGATACCAGGTACCAGTGCGTTCAAGAGCAACAATCTCCTCTGCCATCGCAAACTGCCATTCAGGATGAACAACAGCCTGACGATAAGAAGTCGGCTCAAGAACAGCAGCACCAGCGGTGGGAAATCCAAAGCGATCAACAGGCGGACGAGGACGAGAATGCAGGCCATAAGTAGGCTGAGAGGAAGATGACGACTCATCCACAGAGGCATCGACTGGTCGTGGACGACGAGTGTAATGCTGAGGAAAAGATGGAATAATAGGAGGAATCGTCAAGGTAGAATCGGGGGGTGGCGACGAAGAAGTCACCGGAGATGAAGGTGTAGAATCCGGTGACATGCTGGGAGAGGAGACCGGGGAGGAAGTCACCGGAGATGAAGGTGGAGAACCCGGTGACATGCTAGGCGAGGAGACCGGGGAGGATGGTGGTTGCAAATCAACTAGAGGTGGAGAAGGAGAGGAAGTGGAACGGAGAGGTACAGGCTCGACGGGGGTGATAGGTGAGTCAGGAAAAGTGAGGAAAGAGATATCCTGCACTGAAAAAGTCGAGGAAGATGGGCGTGGGTAGAAGGGACGAGACTCATCAAAAGTCACGTCTCGAGAGATACGATCCGACGCACCGATAGGATCCCAACAACGATAGCCCTTATGCTCATCATCAGAGCCTAAGAAGACACACTCAACAGATTGAGCGGTCAGTTTGGTGCATTCGCGAGGGGCAAGAAGAACATAGCAAACACAACCAAACGAGCGAAGCATCGAATAATCGGGAGAACGATCAAAAAGTCGCCGAAGGAACACCACCACAGAGAGCAGCGGAAGGCAGATATTGATAAGATAGGTGGATGTGGAGACGGCCTCAGCCCAAAAATGAGGCGGGAGAGAGGCAGCAATCATCAATGCACGAGCCGTCTCAAGAAGATGTCGATGCTTTCGCTCAGCCACACCATTCTGAGCATGAGCACCAGGACAAGAGAATTGAGAGAGAGTCCCTTGCTCAGCAAGAACACCACGCAACATCTTAGAGATATACTCGCCAGCGGAGTCAGCACGAAAAACACGAATGGGTGAAGAGAACTGAGTATGAACCATGGCAGCAAAACGCTTATAAATAGACAACACCTCAGAACGAGAAGTCATGAAATAAAGCCATGTGTAACGAGAGAAATCATCTATGAAAATAATATAGTATTTATGACCACCTTTTGAAGCGAAAGGGGCTGGACCCCATACATCAGAATGGACTAAATCGAAAGGACGCTTGGACACTGACTCACTATGTGAATATGGTAACTGAATCTGCTTGCCAAGATGACAACCCTGACACTCTAAAGAGACATCTCCCGAGATGCACTTTAAGACCTCGATTTAACTAAAGAAGACAACCGAGAACCACACAGATGACTAAGTCGATGATGCCACTCTTGAAGGAACCAAGAACGGAGGCGATGAAGCGGAAGAACTGGCGATGGTGGTGGCAGCGAAGGAACATGAAGCCAGTCCAACTCCCAAAGACCACGAGAATCGAGGCGGCGAGGGCCAGCCCCAACCAGAGTGTGCGTCGCGACGGTCCCGGATGAACAAGAGTCAACATCAAGGATGACGCGACAACCGTAATCGATAAGTTGACCAGCGTAAAAACAGATTCATGGTAAGTCGAGGAACATGAGCAACATCAGAATGTAATAAGGAGTGGTAAGATTGCCTCTACTAGCAAATGTAAAGTGGAGTACCATCAGCGGTGAAGACATGAACAGGAGAATCCAAAGGATCGAAGAGAGGACAAAGTGGAAGAATGAGAAGACATATGAAAAGAAGCTCCAGAGTCCGTAACCCATGGGGATGTACCGATCGTAGAGGGTGATTGCTCGGTCAGGGAAGCATCAGTCACGTAACTAGCAAGACTCGTCGAGGAAGAACACGAAGCGAAAGCGACGCTTAAGTCTCGTAATATCCTGCTCGACCAAAGCAATGGCTGAAGCTGTCGAGGTAGATGACGGTTCTGAAGATGATGATCGCGCCTTTGCGCAGTGTTTCTTCTTCGTAGCATCGAGACTCAAGATGACCATCATTGTTGCAATAGTCGCAATGTGGACTGGGGCGACCTGAGCCTCCAGAAGGAGTGGGCAAGAGCGGCGGAGCACTCGAGCGAGAAGGGGTCGGTGCAGCAGGTGGCTTAGGAGCACGAGTAGCGAGCACAGAGGGAACCTCCAGCAAACCAGCACCACGTAAGCGAGTCTCCTCAGCACGAATCTCAGAAAGCGCCTCCATGAGAGAAATACGGCCACGAGCAAACAACTGAGCACGCTGGGCTCAAACTCCTTCGAGCCGAGACAGAACTCATAGACGCGATGAAACTCCAAATTGGCTCGACAGCTGGCAACAGGGCGAATACGACAACCAGCATCAAGGAGAGAATCAAGTCGGGCGCCAGATAGCGTAACTCATGCATAGAAGTCATCAACAGAGAGTCACCCTATCAAGAGCATGCTCTGACGGACCACGAAAGGTATAAGGCATCACCAGAGGGCTCATAGCGCCGACGAAGACGGGTCCACATCTCAAAGACAGAGGGAAGACCCGTAAACTCGTATAAAGCGAGGCGTAACACTAGCAAGGAGAGACACAGCAAAGACGAGCATCATCATCAAGCCACTGGGTGTAAACAGACAGAGCACCATGATACGTCTGAAGAGCCTCCTCATAAGCCAAAACCCTCTCATCATAAGCACGATCAGCAGCCTCATCAGCAAGCTTAGCCGCATCCTTGGCGGCCTGATTAGCATCCGGAGGAAGAACCGGTGGAGTCGGCGGAATAGGAGCCACCGGAGGAACCGGACGTGGCGGACAGCAGACCTCGCCAGAAAGAACACCCCAGAGACGGATGCCACGCATGTGAATGCGCATGAAGCCAGTGAACTCGGTGTAGTTAGTACCATCGAAGATCACCGGACAGCGAGGGACAGCAACATAGCCCGATGCAGCAGACATTTTTTTTAGGCAGAGATCAGCGGGAGCAGGAGATCAGGGCCCCGTCGCTTGGGGCCGGCTGGGAACGAGACTGCAGCCTTGTCGAAGCGGTCGTCCGGGAAGTAGATCGTGGAGCCCTCGAACCCCTCGAACTGCGCCACCTCGATGGATCTGGAGCGGTCGGCCGGAAGTAGATCGATGGATCGATGGGAAGCGGTCGTACGGGAGCTGCTGACGGGATCGATGGATCTGGAGCAGCCTTGTCCACCGTCGGCTCGGGGCGCGGGGATGAAGCGGTCGTCCGGAAGAAGATCGCTCGGGATCGCTCGGGCGGACCTGCTGACGGGATCGCTCGGGCGGACCTGCGGTGGTGAAGGCACCGGAGAGCAGTGCCGGCCAAGAGAAGAAGGGCGGCGGCTGCGTGGACGGGAGATTGGATCGAGAGCACGAGTTGCGCGTGCTAAAAAAAGAAACCCTAACGCTCTAATACCATGTTAGGAATATGCAACTTGTATTCCCATGAGGCCATAGGCCGATATATATACATGTACAGGTGTGGAACATATGCAGGAAACCCCTTATACAACGGGATAAATACAAAGGGGTACATGACTTATATTATAACTCTAACATTCTTCATTATACTATGTGTGTTGCATTGCATGGTTAAAAACTTATAACTGTTTGCTGATTGCTGATCATTGTCTCTGTTCATGACACTGATCAGCCAGTAAATTCAGCTACTGAAGGTACAACCTGAGTTCACTTCTACATGTAACAAGTTCTCTTTTATCTGTATAAGGCTACTATTTAATACAGTACTTTGTATATTCGTAGCACACTGTGCTTCTTTCCTAGTTGTCTTAGTGAATTTACTGTTCCAATTTATTTATTTCTTCAAATATGGGTGCCTGGTCGAGAAAAATATATAGGCAAAAAGAAAAGAAAAATCTGTAAGATATAGCATATAGGATATCACGTCATGGATTTTTTTTAGCTTGGATCCACCGCTGGTTTCAGTTACCATCTACTCCCTCCGTTCCTAAATATTTGTCTTTTTAGGATTTCAAATGGACTACCACATACGGATGTACATAGACACATTTTATAGTGTAGATTCACTCATTTTGCTCCGTATGTAGTCACTTGTTGAAATCTCTAGAAAGACAAGTATTTAGGAACGGAGGAAGTAAATGATTTTGTCTGCATGCATGACTAAGTCGAAGTCTAACTTTTTAACGGTGCATATATTTGTAGTTGTACTTTTGGCTTATCACCCCAACTGCTTCTATTTAGCAATACTTACAATGCTATCATGTGATGTAGGCTACTGTATCTGTGGACCTATCTAGCCCACTTCGTTAATAATTAGTTCTTAATGCTTAGTTGAGATCTTTATGAAATCCTGACCTTCGGTCATCCTTTCAACTTGTGAGCTCATGCACACTGGAAACTTTTTGTTGCATGTACTTGGTAATGTTCAACTAAAATGTTTTCCTGAATGTTATTTATGATCTTCTGCAGTTCCTGCTTTTTACTATCCAGGAGAGGTCTTCCTTAGTAGTATATTCTTATGCAGAAGGTGGGATTGGAATCAACCACCCATGTTCGAATCCCATCTTCCACTTGAGAATGTATTGCAGAGGCTCCTTCCACTGTTAGTCTGTTCTTATTATCCAGGCAGAGCCTTGTCGTGTTTATGGCGAATGGTTCATGAATCTGGCTTGAAAATTGTTTGAATTTTCATTGATAGTTAGGCCCTGTTGCTGCATACAGTCGTGCAAATCAGGGGAAATCTGTTTGCTGATGAATGTTCACACAACTCAAACTACTACTCCCTCCGTATCAAAATATATGACGTTTTTGTAGGCTAGCATAGCCTAAAAACGTCTTAGATTTTGTAGAGGGAGTTCGTGTTAAAGTTTGTACTTCCTCCGATAGATACATCCGTATCTAGACAGATCTAAGTCAAGTAATATGGATCGGAGGGAGTAGCACTTTTTTTCATATGCAGAGCACATAAATTTGGCTGCAACATGTGTCCGGTGCATGCTTAGATTATGTGTACTGATAGCAGAACATATGAACGTCACGTTTAAGTTTGTCCTAAGTCAAACTTGTTTAAGTTTGACCAAGTCTATGAAAAAAAAATTTGAACATTTGGAACACCAAATTAGTCTCATTAGATTCTTTATGAAATATGTTTCCGTACTATGTGTGTTTGGTGTTGTAGATCTTTGCACATTTTCTAGAGTTGGTCATACTTAAGCAAGTTTGACTCGGGACAAACCTAGAACTTTAATTATTTTGGAACGGAGCGAGTAGATCGTAACATGGTCTTAGCATGTCCAGCTTAGGAGATATCACCATATTGGCTGTGAGTTTTTGCTTCTGAAAAAATGTTTCCGCCACTTTGTTATGTCAACTGACTGATCACGCAGTAGCAGAACCTTTTTTGTAAGTGACTTACAGTCATGTCTGGCCATACTTTCTGTGGGTTGACACTTGCAGAATTCCAAGTATCCAAACCGCTACCAAAGTGGATTTAAACATGTGGTGACGTCTTAAAGCCCACTGGTGTGCTAATTGGTGAGCTATTCACAAAGTGATTGCAAGCATAGTGCCTTGCAGTTCTTTTCACCATCTTCACAGGATATCATGACAAAAATTTCCTGCCTACCTTTGACCTCCAGCATGATCATTCAAACGTGTGCTTGTTATTACACGGTATAGGGCTGGGCTGTGGTAGGGAGCATTTCAACATTAGTTTGCCACGGTCTTACCACACTGTGTTGACTATAAGAAAGTGACATGTCATTTAGAGCCAATTTATAGCACTGTGTTGACTATAAGAAAGTGTCATGTCATCTATAGCCAATTTATAGCCAACATGTATAACAATTTAGCTATAAGTATGTGTTACTTTATTAATACATGGCCCACATTCCACTCTCACATAGTTCCCAGAAGCACGTGCTGCAGCTGGCTCTTGCATGAGAGCCCGCTTACATTCTCTCTCCTATCCTTTCTCCTCCAACTAAGCATTAGAAATATTACTTTACTTCTTACAGCATGCTGACTGTACCTTATTGTACTCGCTCTAAAGGCACCTTACGAAAACCAAATAATCCCAAAACACTTAGGCACGGTGCATTAATTCCCACCTCGTTTCTTGTTTCTTGACATATCAACCAACAAGAGATGTGGGGTGTGCATGTTTTCAATAGCTCAAGACTACCAAACACGACATGCAGTGGTTAGTTCATTGCATGCAATGCTATTAATTAGCAAATAAATATTAAGTTCTCTCGTTTTCCCCTCCCTGGTCACGGTGGGAGTACATTCATGGTGGTCTAGGAAAAATAAACAAGATCGATACTTAAAAACTAATTCTTAAAGATCATTTCTTGTAAAGCACAATAAGTGTTATTTCTTCACAAGTTTTGGATCCCGGTTGAACAGTTAAACGCTTTTGTTTGCAAAAGATACTCTTTATCTATTTGGCCTACATTTATTATTCACCCGTATGTTTGTGAGCTCTAGAGAAGAAATAATATCTGAAGAAACCTATTGATACTCGTTACACATGAGATGACCACCACATACTTTGTCAAAATAAACAACTCCCCGATCAATGCATTTCACTGTTCCGTGCAACGCACGGGCACCTTACTATATATATAGTATAACCATAAATTTAACTAACATTATATATAGTACGATAAATGCTCATGCATGTCACCAAAAATTATATCATTGAAAACTATGTTCAAATACAAATCCAATGATATAGTTTTTGTTGACATGCACTACCATTTTGTCAGTTAAAACTTCAGTCAAATTACATGGGGGACTAATAAACCACGACCGAGGTAGTACTAGTGTAGAGGGCGGCGCTGCACGGGAGTCTCACCACGCTCGTGGCGCGGCAGTAAAGCCGTCATGTCACAAAACCCCACCACTCCCAGTAATAAGTGGCCTGGTAAAATAAATGGACAAGCAACCATCACATCCCTCTGTCTTTTTTGCATTTCATCTCTCTGCATTTACTTTGTCCGGTTCATCTCGCACACTCGATCCCTAGCTACTACTCCTAGTATCCCTAGCTACTACTCCTAGGGCCAGTTCATTTGGCGGCTTAAAAATAAGCCGTCTCTTCCTCAGCTTTCCCACAAGACTAGTCACAGTGGAGAGTAACATAAGGTGCCTCACTTATTCATTTGGGCTTCTAAACTACTACCTCCGTCCTGGTTTATTAGTCACCATTGTAATTTGTGCTAAATTTTAACCAAATATTTAACTGATAAAATGTTAGTGCATGTCAACAAAAGTTATATAATTTCTGGTGACATGCATAAACATTTCATTAGTTAAATTTATGGTCAAAATTTGACAGAGATTACAATGGGACCAATAAACCAGGACGGAGGTAGTAGTTATGGGATTACTAATCTGGAAGCCTAAAAGAACTGGCCCGTGGTACTCCTAGTAGTAGTACTCAAGTTGGAATTCTAATTGCACGACACAACTTGTTAGGCAAAAAATTCGATACAGGGTGGACGAAGCGGTTTGGGAATTTGCATGTCTTCCCGACCAGTGAGATACTCTGTACAAAGTACGATAGAGAAATAACCACAGAGAAGGAAGCTAAAAGTAAACAATCAAACAAGCATTTTTGCATTTCTTTGCATTGAATTGTTTCACAAGCTTGACTAGTGCTGTTTTTTTACTTTTACAAAAACCACATCGTAATGTTAAAACGCGCATTTGCATGTAATAAGTAATTGTAGTAGCACAGTCTGCAAGCATATATAGAAAGACGAGTAGTACGATATATAGTTAAGTTTGTGCTATATGCACCTACTTACAAAATGCATACGGATACACAAGGTTTCCAAACTTTTCCTTTTGCATACTTAATTAAGGACGCCAATAATTCCCGAACATTCGGGATTTATCATTTGCGTCCCAAAACTAATGAGATCGCCTTACGAAACTAAATTATTCCTAATAAAAGCCACGACGCTCGCAGGAGCGCTTGCGGCGTGCCATGAGTGCCTTGGTGCGCGGCCGTTTCCCAGCGTGCCGACACAACGCCTCTTCCTCAGCCTCGCAACTCGCAAGGTGCTGATTGGCGGCTTGTCGGCGGGCGAGCACGTTCTCATCGGTGTGGTGATCCGACGCCAATAGGTACTCCTTGCTGGAAGTGTGCACCCGGTCCACATACCGCCAAGTGTAGATGAGGCGCTTGGGCCCGACTGCACTCAGGGCTTTGGCACGGGCGTCCTCCGCCACCCTCACGGCCGTCGCACGAGCCTTCTGCCAAATAGCCAATTTCCTGACTGTCTCGGACGCGACATAGGCCTGCCAGGCACCATGCCCAGCGGCGCGCTTCTTTTCCTCGGCCTTCTTCTCCGTCTCTATTTTGGCGCGCTCTGCCGTAGGCAAAGCCTCCCATAAGGTGACCTCCATTTCTTTCCAAAGCTCCTCAAGGCTGGGGGGCTCGGCGGGCGGCGCGACGTTCTTGTAGTGAGGAGCCGACGCGTCCTCCGACACGCGTGTTAGCGAGACTGGGAACACCGTTGCATCCACCTCAACGCGTCGCGGCGAGGAGCGGAACACCGATGCGTCCACCTCGAAGCGTCACGGCGAGGAGCGGAACACCGACGCATCCACCTCAACGTGTCGCGGCGAGGAGCGGAACACCAACGCGTCCTCCTCGACTAGTGACAACGAGGAACGGAACGACGACGCATGACCGCGCGGTGTAGCAAGGGGCACCTAGGGCTTGGGAGGGGAAATGCCATGGTAGTCGACGTGAGAGGGATGGGGAGGAGATAGCGATGAACGTGAGCGTTCTTCTGAATGCCGTGGGAGGCGAAGTATCTATAGCGAGCAATGGCACACCTATGTAAGATATGTTGCGTGATTAACATAACAACTATGTGGGCATATTTGTTGGAGTAAATTACGAGGAAGGGAAGGGGTGGAAATATTGCTGGTCACAACGGATTGGATGAGCGCGGGAGGAGGAGAGTTATGCATACAGATTTTTTTCCACATGGGGTGGAGTGGTGGGACTGCCGAAGGGAGAAGGAGAGTCAAGCAGGCAGATTGTTTTCGCGCATGGAGAGGAAAAGATTTGGAGACGAACGGGCTTCCTGTAGGTATGGGGAACGGTGCATAATAAGTCATCTTGCATGCCGAGCTAGGTATAGTCTCAAGTCATTAAAAACATACGCGCCCCACACATGTTTAGATTTCAAGGTGCACTAAATTATTGCATGCGATGATTAAGGCTGACCATAATGATGGTATCTTAGCTAGTATCATTCATATGGGAATAGCAAACATGCTGATGTGGCAAAGAATTAAAGAAGAGAGGGGGTTAGAGTAACATAGGTAGATACCGTATCATGTTAAATACTATGCTACTTTGTGTCATGCATGGCACTATGAAGGTAGTCCCGTATCATACACTAGTATCATGCACATGATACTAGTATATGATACTTTCCACTATGAGTAGCCTAAGAGAATATTGACTAATGCATGTAAAAATCTTTGTCATTTACTAGTGTTCATGCATGCATGTAATGCGATAATGCATTGGTAAAGACATTTTTTGTGAAGAACGAGAGCATTAATTGAGTACTTTTGCATACTACAAAAACTATTCCACCGCCTCTATCTTGGTAAGAGTAGGTGAAATTTTAGAATCGAGCCCTTTAAACTAGAAGGGAGGTAGTAGTACTTTAATAGCTAACCTTGTTGTGATGACTAGATAGGACATGGCACGCACCTGGATGGAGGAACTAGTCTGCATTGTGCATATAAGTTTTGTCTGAAGTCAATGTGCCTCTACTTTGACCAAACTTATAGAAAAATGTAGCAACATTCTCAATGTCAAATCAATATTTTTATACTCATTATGAAATGTAGTTTCATAAAATATATATTTGGTAATGTAGATATTGATATTTTTAGTATAAATTTGGTCAAACTTTGCAAACTTTGACTTGACACAAATATTACGCGGAGTAAAAAGGACCAGAGGGAGTATCATGCATGCGGAGTAGGCAAAAAAATGCTAATTTATAGCCATCCGAAGTCTCAAAGGGCGCGACCACATGAGGGAGGCGAAGGTCGTGGGAGGCACGACAGTTGACGGAATTAAGTGAAGTTACCTGCACGCGCCAGCATGGCGTGCGAACACGCAGAAGCTATACCATCAGGCCTACGATATGGGTCTAGTAGACATGACATCTAGTGGGTCCCACATAGTACTCAAGAACTCTTTGGGGGCATGCATCCGTTTGTCCATCGGGCAAGCCACCACCCCACGCCGTTTGTACGCCCTACTCATCCCCGTCTTCTACCTTACAACAGTTCGCTCCCAGTCATCCCGTCCTTTCACATTACATCAGTTCCACTTCTCCTAACCCGCCTCCAAAATCCATGGCCTCCCAAATATCCATGATCGGCGGTGAGTACAAGGTTAGAACCATCACCAGCGAATGAGTTCATCGTCATCTACACCCGTAGATCCGCGATGGTGGAAGCATGCCTTGGTCGTTTCCTACACATGTTCAAAAGTTCAAAGGATGAGTGGGTCGCTCGCTAGATGTTGAGTACACCACAGTGCTGGAAAGGGAGAGGCTTCTAAAGGAGGTAGAGAAGAAGAAGCCCGTTGTGATCCAGGTTTGCATACATAATGTGTGCTTGATCTACCACATATGCCATGCCGAGTTGGGTGCCAAGATTTTGAGTTCTTCCTCAAGGAAAAAAGAGTGAAATTCATTACTGTAGACTTTATGACGACAGGAGAGTCCTTGGTCGGATAGGCCTCATGTAGGCCAGCCCTTCGATCTCAAGAAGGAAAGCCTGGTGTCCTCCTGCCAGCCTTCAATGCTAACCCTAGCAGCAGCCATGATTGATCCTTCGTATGCTCAACTAAAGAAACCTCACCCGGAGTTTCATCATGCATGGGAGTCGAAGACAATAGATGAAGATCACATTGTGTACGCGGCAACAGATGCCTACCTTTGTTTAAATATCTACAAGGGTTGGATGAATAAGCAGAGCCCAGTGTCTGGTTCAAGCAAAGAAGTGTTGGCGAAGAGGAAGAGGAAGAGGGATGGTGACAAAGTCAAGGATGTGGACTCAGACTCCGAGTAGAGTGGTAGTGCCATTGCTCATGCTGGTTCTACTGTAGTGTCAAGTGGACTAGTTGCTTAGTTTTATTCAGGGGTGTGTTGTGCCGAGCCCCCAGCAGAACTATGTTTATGTTCTTTCTCATTATTTGAACTCTTTAGTATGTACAGTAGGACTAGTACTGTATGTCTTACTATTGTTCTTCTTGTAGTTGGTACTACTACTCGTATCTTCGCGTTCCTACTATACTTAATACGTACTAGTAGTATAATTTGGGCCAGTCGATTTGTGAAAGAAGTTCGATGGAGCGAAGGAAGAAGACGGCAGAGACCCAAGTATCTATATTAGGGTGGTAGGGTGCCCATGATCTATCTTATGAGTGTTGGGTGTGGAATGCAGTTCGCCGGAAAAAATGGATCGTGCCCGGGGTTAAACGGATGGCAGGGGTGTGGGAGCATGGCGGTGCCAGGCGGTTCAGGGGAGTGCGGGGTGGCAGTGGCAGATGGTTAGGCCTGTGGCGGGCTGGCGGCTCGATGCCTGAGAGAGAAGATGAACGGTGCATCAATTTCGGAGGTTGAAGAAGCCCTTATGGCCGTCCATGTTGCATCCAACGGCTCACAAGAGTCGACTGACCAAAATTGTTCCTTCAGATTGTAGGATCCACGTGGCAGGGGTGTTGGATGCAACCCGGTTTGTGGGCTCGGTGCGGGCGCGACCTGCTTCCGCCACGACAGCCACCATGCGTGCCTCCTCCGCGCGGGCGGAGATGACAATGGCACGCTAACTCCTCCTCACCGGCTTGCGGGAGCACGTGCTCGTCCTCCTCTTTGTATGCTGCAGGCATAGACACGGCTACACCTGCTCATGTGCTTGCCAGTGCGACGACATCGCAAGGAGGGACTGCAGACGATGTGAGTGAGTGAGTCTTCGGCTTCATGGCATAGGGATGGCGGGGACACGGCAGTGATGGGCGATAAATGGTCGGTCGAGCAGGTGAGCGCCGGCATGCGCAATGGCGGCGCCAACATATTGATGAGTGCGTGTATGGGAGCTTAGTTTAGTTTTATATAGGGTTGGTCAAACTTAAAGAACACCGCACTAGTACACGTAAACAATAGACTGAGGCAGCACTTATACTACCACATTAGTTAGTACAACATCGATACAGAATCCTGTGCAAGCGCATGCACCGTGGCCATGCGGTCGATCGAATGGTGCATCATCGTGTCGCGCTCGAAGGACATCCACCGAACCTTTTTGTGTGTGTGAAAACAATCCCCGAATATTACTGTACTTTTTTTCCTGGAAAAGTTCTTCACGCTACAATATTTCCATATATTTGAATTTAGCTTCAGTTCGTGCTTATTTGTATTTGGATGTTTTAGGTGTGCCCTAGACATTTTTTAATACTAATTCTGTGTGGGTGACTGAGAAAGAACACGTGTATGTCTCCATATGTGTGTTGTGGCGGAAGGGCAATGTGGAGACGATGTATGTGTGATAGAGACATAGAGAGGCGTGAATGTGCAAATTATCATGCATGAGTGAAACATAGAGAGATGCCGATATGTTTTGTATAAATGAGAGAACAGTCTTCTATTTGTACTTGTGTGTGTGCGAGAGAGAGAGAGAGAGAGAGAGAGAGAGAGAGAGAGAGAGAGAGAGAGAGAGAGAGGAGCATCTGTAACACAACAACCATCTCTATCGATTCACCAGTCCCTCACATGATCGCATGTAACACATGCATCAACGCACACATTTTGACACCCTCACCCGACCACTACCCACCTCAAGGCCCGCACATCGCTCTCTATCTCGCACGCACAATCTCTTCGCGAAAACCCTATTTAGCGTGTAGCTTTCCGTCACATACACACATTCTCTCCATAGGTTTGATTTCTCTCAATATCTGACACACACACACACACACACACACACACACACACACACACACACACACACACACACACACACACACACACACACACACACACACACCCCTCCCTCGAGCACACAATTCATCCCCATCCAAGGTTATATGGCGACCACTCTTGCTTGTGCTTCTCTGCACCCCAGCATGCACACCACCTCAATCTTCAAAGAGGGCATCGAGGAGATCGAAGACGACGACCACACTGCACTAGAGAATGCGGGCCATTTGGAAGCAGGATGATGTGACAACGGCTGACTGACTCCTCCCCTCCTCTCTCCCGCACAAAATTATCAATCCCTCAACCCACGAGATCCTTCCCCTCTCGTCCATGTTTTTCCAGCTCTCTCATCAAACTCGTTGTCTCTTCTCCTTCCACGTGTACAAAATCCGGATGCACATGCATCTCACGTATATTACATGTCTCCATCTTTCCCACAGACCTAACTTCTCTCTCTCTCTCTCTCTCTCTCTCTCTCTCTCTTGTTAGATTTGTGTCCTACTCTTGCCTACATACATACAATCTTTCTGGCCCTATTTGCTCCTTCTTCGCAAGATCTCTCTACATATTTCATTCACACATTGGGATGTGTTCAAAATGTTGCTTTTATAATGGATCATGTAGAGTTATGGTTGGTTTTGTTGCATCCTACAAAGTCATAACTATGAAATGCATTTAGATTTTCATTTGACTATGATTATGTGAGTTTGAGCAAACTGTGAAGTGCTATAGACCTCGTATACATCTTGGAATTCAACAATGATTCTAACTATTGAATTGTATAAACCATTACATTCGAAGTCAGTAGCCTAATATATTTATTTCACGATTACAAAAAATGATTAATTCCAACTAAAACTAAGAAAACAAATGTGCACTCCCTCCATTTTTATTTAAGTCTGCGTATTAGCATTGGTCAAAGTCAAGTTTTGTAAACTCTCATAAAGTATATAACAAAAAATATTAACATATACAATAACAAATAAATACCATTAGATTCATTATTGAATGTACTTTCACATCATACATATTTGTTATGGAAAATGTTTATATTTTTTTATAAACTTGGTCAAACTTTAGGAAGTTTGACTCCGGTCAAACCAATATGTAGAGTTAATAAAAATGGAGGGAGTAGTAGTAGTTACTAGTACTACTCGCTAGTTGCTTAGCCCAATCACCCAACACACCAAACGTTCAGTGTTACCATCTTACCCTTCGGACAGGCCTATGGATGCTGGTTGGTAGGGGGCTATTTTGGTAACTTCAGGTTCACCCTACCCAGCCAACCCCATCCCAACACCCAGAGTAGTACACCTGAATACCCCCCATTTCTCTATCTCCACCGCAAAATAGACTTCTCCACGGCGCCGCAACCTTTGTTCTCCTCCCCTTCTACATCGCCGCACTCGTCCACCGCAGCGCATCTTCCTCATCGACGACGTTGTACGCCGCACTAGAGACGATCCACCGTCGTCGTCGTACATGGAGCCTCTTCCCCGGCACCGTGTTCCACGGTCTTTGATCTGCTTCCCGAATGCCGACGCCAAGCGTAGAAGCACCACCATCATAGACAATGAACTGACTCCCGTTGTTGACCATGATGCACAGAGGCCGCCGCGACCATTGTATTCCTCCTCGATTGGTAATGTGTATATTGAATCTCTTAGCAGTACATGTGCAGTTCCAATTTTGTTCATACATATCCTTCAAAATTCCTGGTTGCTATTGTTCCCGTAAAAGTAATTGGTTATAGCTTGCATTGTCCAACAGAATCTCACCTTGTAATTGTGCGTCGCTCCTGTATTACGTTGTGCTTGGGTAGGTTCTTTCATCTACAACCAGTACTGTGGCAAATGATGGAAAGATTTTTAGAACTAGCAAGATTCCCATGCGTTGCACGGAACATCAAGATGCATTTGTATGAGCAGTTTATTTTGTGGGAGAAAAGGATGAACGAGGGAAGGCCTTATCTGGAAACATGGAGAGAGGTGTGGGTATTTTTTTGCAAAATTGCCATAGTTTCCTTTCTATCCATCAGATATAAATCAGACGACCTATATTGCAGGATGGAAGGCACACCATCATCACCAACTATGTTTTTATAAGAAAAAGGTAGTGATAAATATAGTGTATATATATATATATATATAAAATAAGAGTAGAGAAGAGAGTAGACATAGCAGGACCCAGTTTCGTGAGATGTGCCTCGGCCTCGGCACTTTCGACACCGCCCACGTGGCCGCCCGCGCATACGATGCAGCGGCGTGGTGCCTCCGGTGGCCTCATAGGGACATCAACTTCCCCAACGTGCCAACGCGGGAGCGGGCGCAGGAGTTTGCGCCTCCGCCGCAGCTTATCACCGACGAGGATCATCGTGACAACCGAAGGCGGGAGCACCGCCTCCGCATCACCGAGATGGACGAGGAAGCCATGGCGTTGTGGAGGCAACGCTTCCCGCAGGACATCATCAATGAGCATGAGTTCTACACGCAAAGGAGGGTGGAGAGGGAGAAGAGGAGGGCAGAGCGAGCCGCATAACGCGAGGACAGGCATACGCGGAAGGCGGCCACTCAATTCAACATCAAGCTTGGAGCAGCGTCGCCCTGGGACTCCGACGACGATTGGTATCTTGACTCCTACATTGAGACATCGGAGGAGGACATCACCGAGCCGGAGTTGGATGACGAGGAGTAGTTGGACTATCTATTTTTTATCTATCTACGCTATATCTATGTTCAAAACTATCTATGCTAGTATCGACTCGAAGTCGAATGTGTATCGAGTTAGAGTAGAAAGGAGAAAAAATATAGCGCATCTGTTGGAGCGGCGCACACCCAATTTTTTGCAGCGGCCGCTGGAGCCAGCACTCCGCGGCCCACAAAAACTGGCTATTTCGGCGCTGTAAACGCTTTTTTAACGCGCCGCGCGTTGCGCTTCTGTTGGAGATGCTCTAACATGACAGATGAGTGCTTTAATGTTGCCCACAAGATGCGTGAGTATTACTATATTTTTCTTGCCATGTTGAGAATTGAAAACTACGAGTGCGAACATGGAGAGGAGCAATGAAGACCAAACACCGGGTATTGGGGACATCTTCAAGGAACGTGGCAAGTTAAAGAGGAGCTGCACCGAACCTGTAAAACCAGCTTTTCTAAGTAACACCCTTTCGATTACTTTCGTTTAGCTTCGTGTTCTTCGATGTGTATATGTTGTAGCTCATGTTACTTTTAGCCCCATGTTCTTTGATGTGTAATAAGAAGAATCTGAATCGTCCTAATGCTTTTGTTTTTAGCTTGATGTAGGAAGTGGGTGTTCTCACCTTGGAGTCTATTTTTATATTTATCCTTTTGAATTCACTTCTCCGAGTCCTATTTATCTGGCTTCTACTGAATGAATCTGGGTTGCTCTGACTATTGATCTAAGAAAGAAGTAACTTCATGTCAGGATGCAGTTCCTGCAAGGAGGGAAGCATGGTCAACCTCGAGATCATGTTTCCAAAATGAGGTTGGATTACACACAAGGTGTCCGTTCCCTAATGATGCTGGATTAGACACAAGGTGCAATTTCCGAGATGATGTTGGATTACACACAAGCCAGGTGGAGTCGTCAACTCTTCGTGTCCTCGTGGCTCTAGTAAAGGCTGAAAGAAAGCCTGCAACAGCCCTTGAGAATGTATCTGAGTTCACGAAGAAGCGAAAAGAGCAATTAGATGCTCTCTTCACCCAAGCCAAAGAAGAGATGGAAGAAGCCAGAAAGGAACTAGCAGAGGCAGAGCAGGCTAGGCATCTCCTGCTATGTAAAATTGTTGTCAATACAAATTTTCCTTCATAATAGCTAGGTTCAAATGTTTATCAAGCATCATGCCTATTGTGATGTCCGTGCATCTACTGATGTGGCACAAAATAAAAAAATTCGGGTCATGTAATAATAGCAATTACTTTCCAAACAATAACAGACGAAGCATTGGACATGGTATAGTTCACACGCAAGCCCAACATTCCAAGTTCAACTTCCACATCAAACTCATGTTCACAGATATCTGCACATTCATAGATAATGTCCAGAACCATGATTCGCTTCAAAGCCAAAAAGAATGTGAGGAGAGTTATAAATAAATAAAAAATCTCTTGTTCCTACTACCAGTGCGAGCACAACAAGTCAAGACAATACATAATTAATTATATTTTGGACATTTTTTTACTAAACGCTAATAACTTCTGGAAGCAGGTATAATTTCTAATGCAGACCGCGGCTGGGGTCCATGATGTTTTGAGCCAAACAGGGCAACACATCTGGTGTCTGCGGGCGACGTGGTGGTCGTAGCATTCGTGGGTTCGGAGCGGCGGCGGCTCCCATGGTCTACTATTCCTCGGTGTTGACGGTGGATGCAGACGTGTTGGCCACCTCCACCAGCATGCCGCAGTTCCACCAACGTTTGCGTCGGATGGCGTGGCCAACCAGATGCACTGGACGCCGTGGTCCCCATGTGCCGGTGTGCAGCAACTGGCCACTCCTCTGCGAGCAGGCTTGGAGCGTCGAGATGATGCACCAGGGGCCAGCTAGGAGTGGCGGCTTGCTCCTCCGCTTGCCCGCCTGCAGCCTCGCCCATGGTACTAACGGCCTGGGGCGGGGAGGGAGGTGGGGCAGCGAGTTGCCTGGCTCGTCGGGGCACCCAGTCGGCTTTTATGCTAGAGAACTCGTCTTCCTGCTCACCAAATGCTATGGAGAGTGTGGAGAAAATGGTGCAAGGAGGATATGGGGAGCGGCGGTGTGATGCGGTACTTGCCAGGCGTCTGTCCTCGTTTAAATAGCGGGCGGACAAGAGGAGCCAACTGGCGTTGTGTTCTAAAATGCAGGCCGGCTCGCGGAAGGATGTGTTGCCGACACACGCACCGATTCAGTGGAGGCAGGCAGGGCAATCTGAAGCCGGTTGCATGCGGCGAGGAGGTTGATAACCCACAAGTATAGGGGATCGCAACAGCTTTCGAGGGTAGAGTATTCAACCCAAATTTATTGATTCGACACAAGGGGAGCCAAAGAATATTCTTGAGTATTAGCAGTTGAGTTGTCAATTCAACCACACCTGGATAACTTAGTATCTGCAGCAAAGTATTTAGTAGCAAAAGTGGTATGATAATAAAGGTAACGGTAGCAACAGTAAAGATAAATGTTTTTGGGTTTTCATTTTAATTTCTACTACAAGCATGGAAATTAAACTAACTATTTTTTTTGGTTTTTCTTAAGGTTTATCAAACACACAAGAAGAAAACTAGAAAAAGAAATTTAAACTAGCATGGATAATACAATGAAAGAGTATGAGCACCGACGACTAGTGTGTGAACATGAATGTAAAGTCGGTGAGAAATACGTACTCCCCAAGCTTAGGCTTTTGGCCTAAGTCGGTTTAATACCAATGACCGCCTGGCTGATATCCATAAGTGAAACTGGGGTAGTACTGAGATGCAGAGGCGACCGCCTCCTGAGCAGCAGCATGTTGGCGAGCTGCCTCCATTCCCCTCTCATAATCAGTTGCTTCCTCCCTGGTGACAACATATCTTCCTTTTGCCTGATAATCAAAAAGGTAGGGGGCAGGAAGAGTAATAGGGACGACGTTGCGCCTGTCATAGATTAGTCGATAATGGAGGAATTGTTCATTCCTCTCAAGAAAATTATGATCAAACATAGCTTCTTTATCCAAATAAACAGGAGGTACAATCATACCCCCCTCTCGTGGAGCTATATTAAGAAAGTTAGCCACACGGGTTGCATAAATTCCTCCAAAGAAATCTCCCCTTCTACTATTATTCTACAACCTATGTGCAACTATTGCCCCCAAGTTATTACCTTTATAACCTGACACAACACTCTTGAGGACACAAAGATCAGGAGCACACATGTGACATACTTCGTCCTTACCGTTAATGCATCTACCAATAAAGAGAGCAAAATAATGTATGGCAGGAAAATGAATGCTCCCTATGGTAGCTTGTGCTATGTCCCTAGATTCTCCCACAGTAATACTAGCAAGAAAATCTCTAAATTCAGATTTGCGAGGATCATTAATATTACCCCATCAAGGAGTTTGCAAGCCAGTGAAATCCTCTAAATCCATGGTATAAGATGTATCATAAATATCAAACATGACACTAGGAGAATTACGCGCAGAAATATATTCGAACCTCCGCACAAACGAATTGGTCAATTGATAATATTGAGGGCACTTATCTTGTAAGAAGTCCTCCAGCTCGGCATTACGCACATATGCGTCAAATTCCTCCTTGAAGCCTGCTTCGACCATCAAATCATCGGATGGCCACTCACAAGCCCGTACATTTGCGTCCCTTGGCAAATTAACATCTTGTTCACGTATAGCAATCCTTGGCCCTTTCTTTGCCGAGGAACCTCCTTGGTACATTCTTCTAAGCATATTTCTTTTGTGAAAATTTCTGAAATTTTAGTAACCTCAAAATAAAAGTGGATAAAACTAAACAAGATTGATAGCAACTACTCCTACAACTGCCTAGAGCCTATATCATGCATTGGAATTGCTTGGGACCTCAAAAATTTAACATGCAAGCTCAAGAACATGGTCACCTATGCAGCAAAAATTTGCAAAGAATAAAGCACTAGAACAAAAACTAATTGGACCAGTGGAGGAGTCACATACCATGCAACAATCTCCCAAAGCAATTTTGTGAATGGAGCTTTGAGCTAGGAGATCGAAAATCGCAGCAAAAACGAGCTAGAACTCGTGCTTGAGCTGGATGGGGATTTTTTTGGGTAGAAGATGAAGGGTGTGGGTGCTGGCATAAGTGGAGGTGAGCCACCAGGGGCCCACGAGACAGGGGGGGCGCACCCTATAGGGGGGGGGCCCTCCTCTCTCGTGGCCTGGTGCTTGCCCCTCCTGTAGTGTTTTCAGTGCCTAAAATCCTCAAATATTCTAGAAAAAAATCATACTAAATTTGCAGGGCATTTGGAGCACTTTTATTTTCGGACTATTTTTTTAATGCACGGATAATTCAGAAAACAAACAGATAATACTATTTTTGCTTTATTTATTCTAAATAACAAAAAGTAAAAAGAGAGGGTACAGAAGGTTGTGCCTTCTAGTTTCATCCATCTCGTGATCATCAAAATGAACCCACTAACAAGGTTGATCAAGTCTTGTTAACAAACTCATTCCGAATAACACGGAACCGGAGAAATTTCGAATAGCACTAAGTTACCTCAACGGGGATATGAAAATCCCCAACAATAATAATATCATACTTTTTCTTGACAGTAGGGAGAGGAAATTCAAAACCTCCAAAAATGATAGTTGGAACTTTTTCAATAGAATTGATGCTATGAACTTGAGATTGTTTCCTTGGAAAGTGTACTGTATGCTCATTACCATTAACATGAAAAGTGCCGTTGCCTTTGTTGCAATCTATAACAGCCCCTGCAGTATTAAGAAAAGGTCTACCAAGGATAATAGAACTATCGTCCTCGGGAATATCAAGAATAACAAAGTCCGTTAAGATAGTGACATTTGCAACCACAACAGGCACATCCTCACAAATACCGACAGGTATAGCAGTTGATTTATCAGCCATTTGCAAAGATATTTCACTAGGTGTCAACTTATTTAATTCAAGTCTACGATATAAAGAGAGAGGCATAACACTAACACCGACTCCAAGATCACATAAAGCAGTTCTAACATAGTTTCTTTTAATAGAGCATGGTATAGTTGGAACACCCGGATCTCCAAGTTTCTTTGGTATTCCACCCTTAAAAGTGTAATTAGCAAGCATGGTGGAAATTTTAGCTTCCGGTATCTTTCTTTTATTTGTGATGATATCCTTCATATACTTAGCATAAGGATTTACTTTAAGCATATCAGTTAAGCGCATACGTAAGAAAATAGGTCTAATCATTTCAAAGAAAGCGCTCAAAATCCTCATCATCCTTTGACTTGGATGGTTTAGGAGGAAAGGGCATGGGTTTCTGAACCCATGGTTCTCTTTCTTTACTGTGCTTCCTAGCAACAAAATCTCTCTTATCATAACGTTGATTCTTTGATTGTGGGTTATCAAGATCAACAGCAGGTTCAATCTCTACATCATTGTTTTTGCTAGGTTGAGCATAAACATGAACATTATCATTAACATTATCACTAGGTTCATGTTCATCACCTGATTGTGTTTCAGCATCAGAAATAGAAATATCATTGGGATTCTCATGTGTGTCTATAGTAGGTTCATTAGAAGCATGCAAAGTCCTGTCGTTTTTCTTTTTCTTCTTTTTAGAAGAACTAGGTGCCTCTAAATTATTTCTCTGAGAATCTTGCTCGATTCTCTTAGGGTGGCCTTCCGGATACAAAGGTTCCTGAGTCATTCTACCAGTTCTAGTAGCCACTCTAACGCAAAGTCATTTTTATTATTTAATTCATCAAGCAAATCATTTTGAGCTTTAAGTACTTGCTCAGCTTGAGTAGCAACCATAGAAGCATATTTGCTAACGCGGTGAAGTTCATCTTTAACTCTAGCCAGATTATTACCTACGCGTCCTATCTCGAAAGCATTATTCTTTAACTCTCTACCAACATAAGCATTAAAACTTTCTTGTCTAGCCATAAAGTCATCAAATTCATCTAAGCATGGGCTATGGAATTTAGTAGAGGGTATTTCAACCTTACCATATCTATAGAGAGAATTTTTACTACCTGTGTCGGGTTATCAAGACAATATGGTTCTTCAGGCGGTAAATTAAGACCATGTATTTCTTCAATAGGAGGTAAATTCTTAACATTTTCAGCTTTAATACCTTTTTCTTTCATTGATTTCTTTGCCTCTTGCATATCTTCAGGACTGAGAAATAAAACACCTCTCTTCTTCGGAGTGGGTTTAGGAATAGGCTCAGGAGTTGGCTCAATTGGTTCAAGAATTACTTCAGTAACTGGCTCGGGAAGAGTCCAATTATTTTCATTAGTCAACATATTATTCAATAGTATTTCAGCTTCATCGACTGTTCTTTCCCTAAAAACACAACCAGCACAACTATCAAAGCAGTCCTTGGAAGCATCGGTTAGTCCATTATAAAGATATCAAGTATTTCATTTTTCTTAAGAGGATGATCGGGGAAAACATTAAGTAACCGGAGAAGCCTCCCCCAATCTTGTGGGAGGCTCTCTTCTTTTATTTGAACAAAATTATATATTTCCCGCAAGGCAGCTTGTTCCTTATGAGCAGGGAAATATTTAGTAGAGAAGTATTAAATCATATCCTGGGGACTACGCACACAACCAGGAGCAAGAGAATTATACCAAGTCTTAGCATCACCCTTTAATGAGAACGGAAATATCTTAAGGATATATAAATAGCAAGACTTCTCATCATTAGTAAATAGGGTGGCTATATCATTCAACTTGGTAAGATGTGCCACAACAGTTTCAGATTCAAGGCCATAAAAAGGTCAGATTCAACTAAAGTAATAATATCGGGATCAACAGAGAATTCATAATCCTTATCAAGAATACGATAGGTGAAGTAGCAAAAGCAGGATCGGGTTTCATTCTAGCATTAAGAGACTGCTGCTTCCATTTAGCTAATAATTTCTTAGGATCATTTCTATCATTGCAAGCAAGAATTTCCATAGGAGCTGCTTCATTCATAACATAACCCTTAGGAACAACAGGTAATACATAATCATTGGGGGGACCTTCATCATCACTATCATCAATAATAGGTTCTTCAATAATATCATTCCCCCTAACTCGAGCAAGTTGTTCATCAAGAAATTCACCTAATGGCAAAGTAGTATCACGCACAGAAGTAGTTTCATCATGCATAGCAGAAGTGGCATCATCAATAACATGCGACATATCAGAATTCATAGCAGTAGTAGGTTTAGGTGTAGCAAGCCTACTAATAACAGAAGGAGAATCTAGTGCAGAGCTAGATGGCAGTTCCTTACCTCCCCTCGTGGTTGAGGGCAAAATAGTAGTTCGATCGTCTTTCAAGTTCCTCATAGTGATCAACAGATATAAATCCCAAGTGACTCAGACAATAGAGCTATGCTCCCCGGCAACGGCGCCAGAAATTGGTTTTAATAACCCACAAGTATAGGGGATCGCAACAGCTTTCGAGGGTAGAGTATTCAACCCAAATTTATTGATTCGACACAAGGGGAGCCAAAGAATATTCTTGAGTATTAGCAGTTGAGTTGTAAATTCAACCACACCTGGATAACTTAGTATCTGCAGCAAAGTGTTTAGTAGCAAAAGTGGTATGGTAATAAAGGTAACGGTAGCAACAGTAAAGATAAATGTTTTGGGGTTTTTGTAGTAGTTGTAACAGTGGCAACGGAAAAGTAAATAAGCGAAGAACAATATATGAAAAGCTCGTAGGCAATGGATCAGTGATGGATAATTATGCCGGATGCGATTCCTCATGCAATAGTTATAACATAGGGTGATATAGAACTAGCTCCAGTTCATCAATGTAATGTAGGCATGTATTCCGTAAATAGTCATACATGCTTATGGAAAAGAACTTGCATGACATCTTTTGTCCTACCCTCCCGTTGTAGCGGGGTCCTTACGGAAACTAAGGGATATTAAGGCCTCCTTTTAATAGAGAACTGGAACAAAGCATTAGCACATAGTGAATACATGAACTCCTCAAACTACGGTCATCACCGAGAAGTATCCCGATTATTGTCACTTCGGGGTTGTCGGATCATAACACATAATAGGTGACTATAGACTTGCAAGATAGGATCAAGAACACACATATATTCATGAAAACATAATAGGTTCAGATCTGAAATCATGGCACTCGGGCCCTAGTGACAAGCATTAAGCATAGCAAAGTCATAGCAAGATCAATCTCAGAACATAGTGGATACTAGGGATCAAACCCTAACAAAACTAACTTGATTACATGGTAAATCTCATCCAACCCGTCACCGTCCAGCAAGCCTACAATGGAATTACTCACGCACGGCGGTGAGCATCATGAAATTGGTGATGGAGGATGGTTGATGATGACGACGGTGACGAATCCCCCTCTCCGGAGCCCCGAACGGACTCCAGATCAGCCCTCCCGAGAGAGATTAGGGCTTGGCGGCGGCTCCGTGTCGTAATACGCGATGAAACTTTCTCCCTGATTTTTTCTCCCCGAACGTGAATATATGGAGTTGGAGTTGACGTCGGTGGAGGTCCAGGGGCCCCATGAGATAGGAGGCCACGCTCTGGGGGGGCACCCCCTGTCTTGTGGTCAGGCTGTGGGCCCCCTGGCATTAATTTTTCGCCAAAAATTCTTATTAATTCCAAAAAGTGCCTCCGTGGATTTCCAGGACATTCCGAGAACTTTTCTTTTCTACACATAAAACAACATCATGGTAGTTCTGCTGAAAACAGCGTCAGTCCAGGTTAGTTTCATTCAAATCATGCAAGTTAGAGTCCAAAACAAGGGCAAAAGTGTTTGGAAAAGTAGATACGTTGGAGACGTATCAGAGGTATGTTCAGCCTAGCCTACAGCGAGTGGGGCCATCTTGGCCGGCGCGCCGGTTCAATTCCTGCGCTATGAGAGGTCGCGTCCGTGTCAGACAAATCACTCCCTCCAGTCCTTTTTTGTTTGGGTATAACAAAATCTCATTTTTTTTCATTCACATTTTACAAGTAAAATTCGTGGACAAACTTTGCCCAAAATGCGACGGGGACTAGTAAACTAGGACGGAGGTAGTAGTTATGAATTCCATTTTCGCTCCATACCAATCATTCTGAAATCTAGTATAATGTGCAATTGAAAATCGGAACTCTTACCCCGCTAAAAATGGTATTTTAAACATGGCTACTCGGTCAGTGGCGACTGGCAAGCCATCGCCTCTAGGTCGTTCACTTGTGGTCCCGACCATCAACTCCTACGGATAAAATTATCACGGGAGTTGA
This sequence comes from Aegilops speltoides, assembly GCA_021437245.1. Taxonomy (NCBI): domain Eukaryota; kingdom Viridiplantae; phylum Streptophyta; class Magnoliopsida; order Poales; family Poaceae; genus Aegilops; species Aegilops speltoides. The sequence continues at coordinate 134,379,528 of CM038141.1, forward strand.
CTATTCCTACAAAGGTGCGCTCCACCACGTACCCAGTACCCGCGCATGCAGCAATCGTGCACCTAGGGTTTTAGGGTTTATTTGTTTACGGTGCCTTTACGTAATTCTCATCTGTGCGAGACAGCGAGAGACCGACCGCGTGCATGCGCATCTCCTCTTCGTATATGTACTCCATGTTTGTCTGTTGTCCAAAAAATTATACAGTAGTAATAACTAGCAAGGTGCCAATGCGTTGCCACACGTTCAAAGTAGATTAATACATATTCACCGATTTGATAGAAAAGAGTCTAGTTTTGAAATATGTATATCACTAAAAATATGTTATGTTTCACTCAAAATATATTCCTTTGGCGGTTTTGATGAGATAAGGGAGGAATGTGGTTGGTTTCTAGATTCGAGAAGTGGTATATTGTTGCAAAAAGCCCATGTGTGTGTGAGAGATAGAGGGAGAGAGGAGGAGGACGGAGTGCGTGTGTGACAAAGACACAAAGACTGTGTGTGTGCACGATCGAGAGGGCATGTCTCAAGAAGAGACAAAAAATCTACATGGATATAACGAGGGCGAGAGAGACATGTACAAGATAGTGGAAGCAAGAGTGTGCGGATGCATAAACCTATCTGGAGGCTAGTCGATCAATGTTTGTGAGAGAAATACGAGTCGGAGGGGGGGTGCGAAAGTGAGAGTTTTGTGTGTGTGTGTGAGAGAGAGACGGTAGTCTCCAGGGGGAGCAGAAGCAGGAGTTCTGTGTGTGTGAGAGAGGGGGGAGTTTATCTGATCGATAAACAAATGAATAATGTCAATTTTATAACTGAGATGAAGACGGAAAGGAGACCGCAACAAACATTGTGTGTGCAAGAGAGAGTAATTTTAGTGGTAGGAGTCATATCTATAAAGATATAGGGTTCTTGAGTGAACCCTAGAGAGAAAGTCAAAGTGAAAGATGAGTGAGAGTGTGTGTGTGGCGGCGAAAAGGAAAGCTTAGGTACCTAGTGATACCAGAGAATGATAGAGACGTGAGAGATAATGAAAACCGTGTAATGTATAATGATAGGGAGAGTGTGACACTTCTCAAGGGAGACACCGAGAGACCATGTTTGTGAAAATAGGAGATACATGAAGTGAGCGTGCGGGTGAGCTGGAGAAAAGAGAGTGATAGCTACATGAAGGAGCACGCGAGAGAGATGGGCGTAAAAGGAGATTCAAATATTTAGTTGCGTGTATAGAAAATGCCAACATAAAAGGGATTCAAATATTTGAATTCGAGATGATGATACATGTAATTCATACTCGAACCAAAATTGATATATCAAACATGCATACTCATATGAATTCACGCGCATCTATGTTATTTAGTATCTAGATATTACTGATCCCTACTGAGGGAGTCCCGGACTAGGGGGTGTACGGATAGCCGAACTATCATCTTCGGCCGGACTCCTAGACTATGAAGATACAAGATTGAAGACTTCGTCCCGTGTCCGGATGGGACTTTCCTTGGCATGGAAAGCAAGCTTGGTGATACGGATATGTAGATCTCCTACCATTGTAACCGACTCTGTGTAACCCTAGCCCTCTTCGGTGCCTATATAAACCGGAGGGTTTTAGTCCGTAGGACGAACAACAATCATACCATAGGCTAGCTTCTAGGGCTTGATCATCAAGTTCAAAAAAAGAGCTGACTGGGTTACTTCTCCTTAGTTCATTTCCATAGTCCCACAACATATTGTACTGGGCCTCTTCATCACCATATATAATCGTCATTGCTAGCATTCTAGCTCTTTGGAACTTGATCCTAGATGGTGTCATGTGCCATTCCTTCTGAAGTACTCTTGAAAAGTTCCTCAGATTCATATCTTGGTATGCCCTAAAGCTCTCAAGGTACTTCTGTGCTAAGAAAGGAGCAGTGAAAGCCTTGATCTTCCACTTCTTGGAACATGTGTGTTCATCTACCTATTTCTTCACCATGAAACACTTGGTCCTACTATCATAAGAGGCCCAAAGATACCAAGTACAATCCTCATCACAAGTTTCCTTGATCCTTTTCTTATCGTTTACAGGGAGCTTCACATCAACTCTGTTTTTGCAACTGTATTCCTTGATTGCTTTCCTAAGAAACTCAACTGTTTGGAAGACTTGCCCAACACAAAATTTGGGGAAGTGTAGGTCCTCAGGTCTGAATGCCTTGAACTTCATGTGAATTTCTTCATCATCTGAACCTGGTGCCCAGAAGTCATCTCCTTTTGACTCATACAACTCATCCTCCGGATCATGTCCTACCGGCTTATCTTCTTCTTTCTCTTTGCCTTTATCTTGCTTCTGCTTCTACTTCTCTGTCACCTTTTTGTCTACAGGCTCATCCCTGTCAACATTGTCAACATACAAGTCATCATCACCATCATTAATATCATAGTCACTGTCCACTATGGCTCCAAGATCAAAGTCAGAGTCATCTGAATCACTATCATTTGCTTCCATTCCATCAATGGCTCCTACATGTGAGTTGCCATGTCCTCTTCTTCTTTTGATTTCTCTTGCTCTAAAACCTGTAGCTTCGGCTGGTACATGTTGTGTTGTGGGTTGTATCACAACTGGCCCCCCTTTAGTTAAATCCTCACTGCCAAAAGAACATTTTCTTCTTGCAAACAAAAAGTTTCTGCTATCATCATTTTGCATTTTCTGGATATACTACTTGTATAGGAATTGGGTGTTCCCCATCCGCATGCTCTGAACCTTCAGGATCATCAAGCACATCATCTTCTGCAATATCTTTATGATTTGCTTAACACTTGCAAGGACTGATCACAGCAGGTAGGTGCCTTATAGGGAAATTAACCACATCATCCACACTAATTTTGGCATTCAAACTGTCATCATGGTCCAAGTACAAACTGAATGAGAAATGGCCAAGTGATACAAATGTAAGCATCTGATCAGTGTCTACTGGCGTGGCTTGAAACTGCGTCGGTATTTTTCCCAAAGTGGAAGGGGTAATGCAGCACAGCTACTGTAAGTATTTCCCTCAGTTATGAAACCAAGGTTATCAATCCAGTAGGAGAACCAAGCAACACTATGTAAATGGTACCTGCACACAAAGAACAAATACTTGCAACCTGACGCGTACGAGGAGTTGTCAATCCCTCCTCGGTAAAAGATAGATTAAATTGTACAGTATGAGATTGGATAAATAGATCTAGCAAGAACACAAAATAAAACAAGTAAAGAAAAAGTGCAGAAAGGTATTTTTCGGTTTTTGGAAATATAGATCTTAAAGCAATATGATAAAAGATAGACTCGGGGCCCGTAGATTTCACTAGTGGCTTCTCTCGAGAAAATAGCATAAAGTGGGTAAACAAATTACTGTTGGGCAATTGATAGAAAAACAAATAATTATGACAATATCCAAGGGAATGATCATGTATATAGGCATCACATCCAAGATTAGTAGACCAAAATGATTATGCATCCACACATCGACCGCTATCCAACATGCATCTAGTGTACTAAGTTCATGGAGAAACGGAGTAATGCAATAAGAACAATGACATGATGTAGACAAAATATATTCATGTAGGAATAGACCCCATCTTTTTATCATTAATAGAAACGATACATGCGTGCATCACTACCCCTTCTGTCACTAGGTGAGGACACCGCAAGATCGAACCCATCACAAAGCACCTCTTCCCATTGTAAGAAAAACCAATCTAGTTGGCCAAACCAAACCAAAGTTTCGGACAAGAAATACGAGGCTATAATAATCATGCATATAAGAGATTAAAAAGAACTCAAATAATATTCATGGATAGATTGGATCATAAACATGAACTTCATCGGATCCCAACAAACACGCTGCAAAAAGTCATTACATCAAATAGATCTAAAAAGAACTTCGAGGAGAATATTGTATTGAGAATCAAAAGAGAGAAGAAGTCATCTAGCTACTGCCTACGGACCCGTAGGTCTATGGTGAACTACTCACGCATCATCGGAGGAGCACCAATGAGGATGATGAACCCCTCCGCGATCGTGTTCCCCTCCGACAGAGTGCCGGAATAGGGCTCTAGATTGGATCTCATGGTTCTGGAACTTGCTGCGGCTGGAATTGTGTCTTGATTGCTCCCCTGGGGTTTCTGGAATATCTGAGCATTTATAGAGCTGAGAGGCGGTGGAGGAGACCTCCATGGGCCCAACATCCATCAGGGCGCGCCAGGGGCCTCTGGAGCACCCTAGTGTGTGGTGGGCCCCATGGGCCTCCCCCAGGTGCTTCCTTGGCTCCCAAGTTTCCTTTTGGTCCAAAAAAATCTCCAAAAAGTTTTGTGGCACTTGGACTTCGTTTGGTACTGATATTCTGCGAAGTAAAAAACAAGCAAAAAACAGCAACTGGCACTGGGCACTATTTCAATAGTTTAGTCCCAAAAAATGATATAAAGTTGCTATAAAATGAAGGTAAAACATCCAAGAATGATAATATAACAGCATGGAACAATCAAAAATTATAGATACGTTGGAGATGTATCATCTGTATCTCCTATGATACGTTGGAGATGTATCATCTCTGGATTGACAAAATAGGAATCCCGTAGTACACCTTGAGCCTGCTTGCCATCTCCCATCCTATCTCTTCAACTAAGTGTTCAACCATAATTGGAGACTAGGTAACTGAATCTACATCGTCATACCATGCCTCATGGCCATTGACATAAGAACTGCTGCTACCTTGTCCAAGAAAGTATCCACCAAGATTGAATTGAACCAAAAATTTCTTGTTGCATGCACCTACATACACCACAGAGCAGAACATAACATAACATTAGAATACAAATGAAAGCAACCACCATTGCGCACCAAAAATGAAACTCCCAATTCATCAGAACAACACGTCTTAATCTCCTACAAACAACCACACTTGCACATACCAAATCATGTATAAAATCCCTACACCGAAGCCCCCAAATCATCTTCCAAAACCCTACATCGAAACCCCCAAATCATGTTCCAAAACCCTAGCCAAATCAGGGGCTTTGCGGGCAGGCATAATCCTAGACCAAGCCCCAAATTCCCAATGCAAAACCTAAATTCGCACACACCTGAATGCTAAAAAGATGGAGGTGGAGATGAAGGCTTACTGTAGCTCGGCGGCGGAGCGCCATCACGTCATCGCACATGTGCCATCCCTGTGGTGCAGCTTCAGCCACGAGATGCGCCGCGTCTCCACGGCGACTCTTGCCCTTGCCCTCACCGATGATGGTGCAGTGCGGTGCCGCCGACGATCGCCTTCCTCTGACGCCTCTCCCCTTTCCTTTTGTTATGATCGAATCCAAACAGCCATGGAGATGTGGTGGATTCCCGACCAAACTAGGGGTTTTCCTGCAAAAATACCGCGCCACCGCCCGCAAACGCCAGCTTGCACCTCCCACTGGTCAACATGTCTTCAAATGGAGCAGCGACGAGTGGCGTACGGTGAATAGTGATCGTATAATCACGTCTTGTCGTATTGAGTGACCGTATTGGACGTATTTTAAATACGGTGACCAAACCGTGCTTTCTTCACAAGTTCAAGTACCGCCAGTGCATTTTACTCCCACACCAATTGTCTAAGCATATATCTTTAAAATTTGCACTCAAATATATCAAGCTTAAATTATTTAGGGAAACATAGTATACTTTTTTGTACCTTATAAATCACTCTTCTTTCCCAATCCTTTGTCTAAGTCTCACCATCCCGAACAAGGCTAGCACCATCAATAGTCCATCATACACCTCATGAAAGAACACAAATACAATCCACACATGAGCAAGGATACAAACAAACATAAAATTATGATCGCTGCAAGAAAACAGGTTAGAAAATAATTTGAATGAGATAATGAAACAATTCTAAGGTGTTGAACGGCATTAACATCTACTTCTTTACATGAATATTACTTGAATGGATTGCCAAAGAAACATTCTTATAGAAAATGGTCTATTGGGAACTCCTACTGAGGCTCCATGAAGAATCTTGCACTCAACTAATCCAAAAGGCATATAACAAGCAGAACATCTTGTAATTATTTAGTTGCAGAGGTGCGTGCATGACCAGCCAAGCATATCAAGTCTCTAGGCCATAGAATGTGATAATGTTTGTGCTCAATGGTGAAGAAACTTGTAGCAAAGTGTTTCCTATGAAATGACGTCCATAATCCAATGTTCGCTGGTGCGAACGACTAAGTTGTGCTAGGTCAATATCAAAATAATATTATAATATTATTCATCGATGACAATCATCAAAAGCATACCGATTTTCAAATATTAGTTAATTTGAAGCTTATGTCTTGTTCTGGCTTCTTTCTCTTTTTTCCCTCTGCCAAGTCCCTTCTTCAAAATCACATTGAGTAGCATGAAAAACAATTAGTACTCATGCGGTCCCATATTAAGTGTCGCTCAAATGAATATATCTAGAGGATGGAGGGAGTATGATGGAGAAGCTTATCTTGAGAAAAAACTTGTACAAGTCAAAATTTAGTAGCTTGAGAAAAATTTGTGATCGATATACAAGGTTGTGTTTCTGAATAAGAACAATACAATTGTAATTTCTTTTTCCAAAATGATGAAAAGACCTTAGTTCTATGTTGTATCTCAACGCCCAATGTGGAGACTAAAAAAGTGGCAACAAATAGAAAAGAGGACATCAATTCATGAACTAAAAGCTCTAAAGGCAATATATCATTTCTCAATATCATCATAATTCCAACATCCATCTCTTAAATTCTCAAGGAAGCATTTTCTCCTAAAGCCAAATTGGTGAAGAATTTCATAGTGGAAGTAAACCAGAGAATATGTGAAAGTATATTACAAGAACTACCTACTTTTGCATGAAAGAAAATCTTTGATAGATGTGAAGCATTTCACAAGTGATATTGGGGAAGTAAATGGCTATACGAAGAGTCAAAGAAATGGAATGAAGTCATGGCATATGGAGTGCCTTTGACGAGCAGTTATAGTGTGATGTGTGACCTCCATGGAAAAGACCAATGCCATATTTAGAAGAATTTGGCCACATTTCTAATTCCATTACATGCACACCTATTTGACAATGTTTTGGTAATTCCATTAGATCAAAGAAATATCACTTCTTAGCTAATTACCGGTAATATATGAGTTGTGTCCAGTGTATATGAAATAGTGGGACAATGGTACATTCATGTTGCGGTAGACCGGGGGCGTGAGATCCGGCATGCAAGCGGACGGTGTCCACAAAGCCACATATGTCTGCAAGAGCAAAATCAAAGTGTGGACCGAATTAAAGTAACATGGATTAGTACGTTTTGGGACATCGCGGACATTCACGGTCGCATCAAAAATTCAAAATGATTGTTGTCATCCCAGCCACAACAAATAGTTGTGAGTAAAATAAATTAATAGAGCAATGGCTAAAAAACATCACCGAAAAAGGCATTCGCCCCACTTTATATATAAAGCGAACCGCTAGAGCACAATATCCAACATAGGTTCAACCCACAGACACACACACACACACAAAGATGTACCACAAGACAACCATAAAGGGTTCTGCTGAGGGCACAACTCAACAAGCCCTAAAAACACACACGCCCAGACCCAGCACTGGGTGGGGCAACCATAATAGGCTAATCAGGCTCGGGAGGAGGCGGTGGAAGCAAGGGTGCCAGACGAAGCGCCATCGAGCAGAGGTCAGCGATGATGGTGTTGATGGCGTCTCGGTCGGAGGGGCGGCTCAACAGCCGCCAGAGCTACAGGAAACCACACATTTTAAAGACAGCGTCAGTGCAACGTCGAAGGGGAACACGCTAAATCACAAGCTTATAGTGGACCGTCTAGAGAGTCCACACTAGCACCCCAATAGTCATCCACCTAATGTGGCAGGCTGACGGGGGGATGGACAGGTGTAGGATCGAAAGTATGTCTAGAGAGGGGGGGTGATTAGACTACTTGACCAAATAAAAATCTAGCCTTTTCCCAATTTTAGTTCTTGGCAGATTTTAGCAACTAGGCATAGGTCAAGCAATCAACCTACACATGCAATTCTAAGAGTATAGTAGTGGAATGTAAACAATTGCATATGAAGGTAAAGGGAGGAGTTTGAGGGAGCAAACTCAATGTTGACACGGAGATATTTTAGCCGTGGTTCCGATAGGTGGTGCTATCGTACATCCACGTTGATGGAGACTTCAACCGACAAAGGGTAACGGTTGCGCGATTCCACGGAGGGCTCCACCCACGAAGGGTCCACGAAGAAGCAACCTTGTCCATCCAACCATGGACGTCGCCCATGAAGGACTTGCCTCACTAGGGTATATCTTCACAAAGTAGGCGATCTCCTTGCCCTTACAAACTCCTTGGTTCAACTCCACAATCTTGTCGGAGGCTCCCAAGTGACACCTAGCCAATCTAGGAGACACCACTCTCCAAGAAGTAACAAATGGTGTGTTGATGATGAACTCCTTGCTCTTGTGCTTCAAATGATAGTCTCCCCAACACTCAACTATCTCTCACATGATTTTGATTTGGTGGAAAGAAGGTTTGAGTGGAAAGCAACTTGGGGAAGGCTAGAGATCAAGATTTATGTGGTAGGAATGGAATATCTTGACCTCAACACAAGTGTAGGTGGTTCTCTCTCAGAAAATGTATGTTGGAAGTGTAGGCATGTTCTGATGCCTCTCTGCACAAATGAAGAGTGGGTGGAGGGGTATATATAGCCTCCACACAAAATCTAACAGTTACACACAACTTACCAAACTCGATGGGACCGAATCTTGAAACTCGGTCGGACCGATTTAGTAAATAATGTGACCGTTAGGATTTTCGGTGGGACCGACATGTCAACTCGGTAGGACCGATATGGTTAGGGTTAGGGCATAACGTAATCTCGGTGAGACCGATTACACAAACTCGCTGAGACCGATTTTGGTAATAGACACATAGAGGGTTGGTCAGGCAAACTCGGTGGGACCGATTCGCTCATCTCGGTTGGACCGTAACGTTATGAAAGGGAAACAGTGAGTTTGCATTGCAATCTCGGTGGGACCGATTGCTCATCTCGGTTCGACCAAAAATGCTATGAAGGGAAACAGATAGATTACAATCCCATCTCGGTGAGACCGAGATCCCTACCGGTTGCCGGGGGAATCTGCCCGCCGCGGACACCTATGGGGCCGGGGGGCCCCTTTGTCTGTGCGGTACGAGGGCGGAGGGAGCACGGAGAGCAGATCGAGGCGAGCACGCGGGCGGATTTTACCCAGCTTCGGAGCTCTCCGGAGAGATAAAACTCCTACTGCTGCTTTGTGTTTGTATTTGATCTTGCTCGAGAGCGCGAGCGTATGGGCGGGTTGTAGTGTCGAATGAGTCGAACCAGCCGAACCCCCTCTACGTTGTGCATGGGCCTCCTTTTATAGTGCAAGGGGTCACCGACAAGTGTCAACGTAGGAGGAAGGGTAAAAATGTAAAAGAAGTGGTAGTTGGAACAGTGCGGGAACAGTGAAGCTACAGTGCGTGAACAGTGGTTTCTACCTACTTTTGACAGAGGGGGACAAGGGCATTTAATGCCCGTCGCCGTCGACCCCAAAAGCTCCCGCTCTTGCGTCTCCGTCTGCCACGGCGATGGATTCACCACCGTGAAGTGCCACCGTGTCCCCCAGGCTGCGCAGCCATCCGCCACGCGTCCCTGGAAAGGCCCCAGGGCGACGCGTGGGCTGATGAGCTGGAGCGGGCACACACCTGGCCTTCTCTTCCGCAAGCACCTTGCCGGGGTCTTGACCTTGCCGGGCCCGGGAGCTTGCCAGGCTCTGTAACTTGCCGCTCCCCGGGCCCTCGCCGGGGTGCACGTAGCACCGAGGCGTGTCTTCTATGATGTAATCTTCTAGTCTTCCCGATGAGCTCCTCTCGCCGGGGCCTTGCGTGAGTGATGTAATCTTGAGCCTGGAACGGCCCTTCCCGGCAGGCTCCGCTTGCCGGGGCCTCGATCTTCTGTCTTGTATGCTTTGTCTTTGAATGGTTTGATATGGAGCAGGAAGGTCTCCGGCAAGCTCGTGGTAAACCCTGCCGCGGGGAGCTGCAACCGCCCGTGCACAAGTTGGGGTACTGAGGTACCCCTACCTTAGTACACCGACAGGAGCCCCGGCTCTGGGCCATCTGCAGTGCCGAGCGCTGTTGGGCCAGGCCCAAAACAGTCTGCAGGCACACGCGCCCACGGCGCGCCGAATCCACTTCGCATCGCCGCATCCCCCCGAACGGCACGCGCCGATTGCGGCGTCGCGAGATGGGGCGTGCCCACGTTCTTTAATGGGAAGAGCGGATGCCCCCACTTCCCCATAAAAGCGAGAGAAGCGAGGCGGTTCCCTCCTTCGCCTTCATTGCATCTTCTTCCTCCTCCAGAGATCCCTTTGCGCTCCGCCCGCATCTCCGCCGCCGTCTCTTGCGTCTGCGGCGCCATCGGACTCTTCGTCCCCCTTCCCTCGCCGCCTCCGCTATGGCCCGAAGGCCGGAAGGGAAGGCGGAGAAGACCAAGAAGGAGAAATCTGAGCGGCGCGGCTTCGCCTTGCTCTTGAAGCGAACGTCGTCTTCCGCTTGTGGCTCGGCGTGCGGGAACTCTGGAACAAATATTACCTGTTCTGGGCCAAGAAGACCAATGCGCATCCTCGGACCAGAGCTCATCCGGCCGCCACCAAGGACAACTACCCCGGCGGGTACTACTTCTTCGCAGCCTTCTTCCACTGCGGTCTTTGCCCTCCTTTTTCTGAATTCTTCTGCGACATCATGAACACATACGGCTTCCATCTTCTTGACTTCACCCCCAACGCCATCCTTACAATGGCGGTTTTCGCACACATGTGCGAAAACTTTATTGGGATACACCCAAACGTAGCGCTGTTTAGGCACTTCTTCACTCCTAGAGCGGAGGCCGGCAACCCCCTCTCCGGAGGAATTTCTTGGGTTTTTCGTCTGCACAAGAAAGCGTCTTACTTGCCGGGGGAGCTCCGCGGCAAGTGGGGAGAGTGGCGTGCAGACTGGTGCTGGGTCGTTGAAGACGAGCCGCAGCACTTCACCGCACCGCGCACAACTCCTATCATGCGCGGCCAGGACTGGAGCGATCTGGATCCGGACGACGTCAAGCTCAACGTCGCCCTCGTCCGGATTCTTCGTCTTCGAGCAGCAAAGCTGTCCGTTGCAGAAGTAGGCGCAGATTTCCTCCGCCGCCGCATCGCCCCCCTCCAAGACAGGAAAAGGCCGGCCTGGGAGTATGGCGGCGCAGGGGATATAATGAGGCTGCGCCCCGGGCTGAACTTCAACTTCACGACGCTGGAGTTGAGGGGGATGGTCCGGGAACTCTTTAAATATGACCCGGCCCATCCAGAGTGGTTCAGACCTCCCCGGGGAGTGGTGCCCCTCTGCAACAGCACAGCTCGGGATCGTCTTCTCGCCATGATGCCCGCGTGCGATTCGCACGGCGTGGAGCGCACATGGATTCCGCCCGAGTCCATAGACGTCCTCAACTTCTTCGACAACCTTGAGGAGGTGGCGAAGAACAAGGACGAAACCCGGGGGCTGACACGGGACACCATGGACCAGGAGATAGCGTACATAGCTTCTCGGGCTGAAGAGGCCGCTGCAGCCGCGGCGGCAGGAGAGTTCGGCTACACGCCCGAGGAGGCAGAGGCTGCGGAAGCGTCCTGCCAAGCGGAGGAGGCGGAGATCTGCAGACTGCTGCAACTTCCTCCCGACGCGCTCGCCGGGGTTCCCCCCCTGAGGCACTCCGGGATCCCTGGCATCGCGGCCGAGGCCGCGGCAAGAGGTGGCGCTGCCGGAGGGAGCGGAGACGCCAGAGGGGAAGGGGTCGCAGCGCAAGGCGCGGGGTCTAGCGAGCCAGCCGGCGAGGAGGAGGAGGAGGAGGAGGACGTCGAGGCCGCCGAGGACGCCGGCGGGTCCACGGATCTTTACGACGACGACCTCTCCTCGTCGTCGGAGACCTCCCCGCCCCGGGCAAGCCCTAGGCGTTCTCCACTGAAGCGCCTCCGCAAGGCGGCGACGGAAGCGGAGGCGCAGGCCCTCCGGCAACAACCAGCTCGCCGGGCAGCGCAAGCTTCCCGGGGAGACCAAGCTGCGCCGAGGACCGCCAAGCGCCCGAGGGAGTCTTCGCCTCCCGCTCCCCGTGCCGACGCGTCCCAGGCGGAGTATGACTTCTCCGCCTTGAGTGAAGACGACGAGGAGGAATAGGAGTAAGTATCCGAGATCTTTATCTTCTCAAATTTCGCCTTGATCATTGTTGATGCCAATCTTGTTTCTTGCGTTGATTTCAGGACCTTGGCTCAGCACGCGGCGAAGAGAGCCAAGGTGCCCATGGTCGAAGTCGCGGACGACTTCGCCCTTGGCGCGACAGGGGACGTCTTAGGAGTCAAGCTTGCCGGACCCGAGCGCTGTCCCGAGGAGCAGCCCCCAGCGTAAGTCTAGGTTCTGCACTTTCGCTCGCCGGACGTGTTTGAAGATTTTGGTCTTGTACTAATGCCTTAATGTTTCTGTCTTGGCTTGTGCAGAAGTGGAGCCACAGCTACAGGAGCGTCCGGAGGTCGCTCCCGAGGAGCCGCAGGCCCTGCCGTCCCCGCCAAGGCCGATCTCCCCGGCAAGGGAGGGCTCCCCGCCAAGGGCGGGTACTCCGCCAAGGGTGAGTACCCCGCCGAGAGCGAGCAGCCGGCGAGGGCGGCTACTCCGCCAAGGCGGAGCTCCCCGGCGGGGGAGCCCGCCGCTGGCGACGTCCGCCAAGGTAGGTTCTGCAGCTTTGTCTCCTTGGCGTTGTCTCTTTTTGGATATTTGCTTGAACTTCTTTTGATTTTTCTTCTTCTTCTAGATCCTCCTCCCCCCGAGCAGATGGAGACGGAAGTCGTCATTGTTGAGGAGGAGGACGTGCAGGGCGGCGGCGGCGACGCCCCTGTCGCCGAGGACACGGCGGAGCCGCCGGGCCAAATGTGCGAGGTCGCTCCGCTCTTGGCGCGATGGCGGAGAGGGGACGGCGACCGCACCGCCAGCCCGGAGGCGGCGGGAGCATCAAGTGCTGCGCCGGTCGCCGACCCTTCCGCCGGGGAAGAGCAGCCCGGCTACTACTTGAAAGCCCCCAACGGCGTCTTTATCCAGGTGCCGTGGGGCTCTTCGTCGCGGGCTCCCGCGGAGGGCGAGGCCTTTGATGGGGAGGTCCTCGCCTCCATGGCTTGAAGATCGTCGAGGGCGGCGGGAGCGACGGGCCCGAGGAGGAGAAGCTGCTTCACCAGCTCTGGCCCTTACCGGGCGAGCGGTAACTGCTTCCGGGGAGGCTCGTCGCCAAGGCCGCCGGCGAGATGGAGAAGCGTCTTGGCGGAGCTCAGCGCCGCCAACCAGGCCGCTCTCCGAGGTGGCGGAGGAGCGCAAGCGACTTCGCCGGGAGTATGAAGAGTGGTTCTGGAGAAGGCCGAGGCCAAGAGCAGCAGCTGCTCGCCGGGAGGAGTTGTCCCATGAGAAGGAGAACTCGCCCAGCGGAAGGTCAACCTCGGCGCCCACGAGGAGGACCTTGCCGCTCGGGAGCAGGCCCTTGGCGGGAACTCAAGGAGGCGAAGCCGCCATGCTGCCGCGGAGACCGCCAAGAAGGAGCTTGCCGCCCAGGTCGCGCAGCTGGAGGAGCTGCTGAAGGCGAGCGTGGAGAAGGTTGCCACGCTCAACACGGAGCGCGAGAAGGACGCCCACACCAACTCAGAACTCCAGGTGCGATTTTCCAAGAAGGGCGACGAGTTGAAGGCCGCCAAGGACTCCATCGAGGATCTTGAGCTGCAAATCTCCGCGCTGAGGAACTCGCTCGACGCCGCCCGGGATCGGGAGACCAAGTTGAAGGAGGAGCTCCGCGAGGAACGAGCTTTGGCGGACAGCGCCAACAAAGCAGCCGAGCAATTCCACCGTACTGTCGAGTTATGGACCGAAGACTTGGTGTCTTGTGCGTCCGACATCGACCAGGAGCTGCTGGCGCTGAAGCTGGAGCATCTCATCTACTCCCCGGATCCAAATCTCGCTCACAGCGCCAAGCTCAGCCTCTTCTTCAGGGGGATCGCGCCGGCCCTTGCAAATCTGCGGAAGAAGATCCCCGCGCAACTCGCCGAGGAGACTCGCCGGCTGTGCGCGGGAACCATGGAGCGTGTCTTGTGAAGATTGTATACCGCAATCCCGCATAAACCTCACCAACGTTCTTCGCAGCTTGCCCGGCCGACGCGAACATGGAGGCTCAAGGAAGGAGGTCGCCCACATTATTGCCAAAGTGAACAAGATCTCCAGGATGGAGGGCGACCGCGTAGACTAGACCTCCTTTATCTTTATCTCTTTTGGTTGCTGCATAGGGTGTTATGAACTCTTTAGTCGTCGCGACAAGTTATTCCTTGTAAGATATTATCTTTATTTTGATCAATTGATGCAGTGTTGTCTCCCTTGTTCTGATCCTCAGCTTTGTATGCTTCAACCCTACGCTTCTAGGGAACTTGCCGGCAAGGGACCCTTGCCGCGAGCGCTGAGTGCTGAACTCGAAGCAGCCTGCTGGCCAAGGTCTTACCGGCAAGCAACCTTGCCGCGGCTAGTCGCAATCGCACTTAGCTTGCTGAGCGGACTCGAAAACGAAACAAGGGCGCGACACTCGTCGCAGCTCACTTAAATCGTTGAGCGTGCTCGAAAGCAAGATAAGGGTGCGGCTATCCACGGGTAGGTTCCTCCGCGCACAGGTTTTCCATACAAAGTGTGGCTGTTCAAGGAAGGCAACTTAAAATTTAAAAATTTGAGCTGCTCAAATTCTAATGACTTAGCTTTTGTGATCTGTGCGTTCTCCGGCAAGCTTCTCTTTCTTGAACAGCACTTGGTTCATCCTCCATTTCCTTCCCCCCCGGCAAACTTGTGCGCGAGGAACGTTCCTTCTGCTCAAGAGGCAAAGAGAGAGAAGAGGGAAACAAGTACGTGGCCTTTCGGCGTGCTATTGTTTACCGGATATGTGTGTCGCACAAGAGATGCCAAATAACACATGCAAATAGCAAAGAAAAGCGCGGGAAAGGCAACTAGCGCAAAACACAGAAACTTTACTGATGCACGGGGTCTGCGCCCGGCTTTGTACAAGGGTTACATGCAACAGCGGCAAGGCTCAGACAAAAGGTGGTTGCCGGAGCGGATCACGGCAACCGCGGCTTATGGGTGAAACTTGCGAAGATGCTCTATGTTCCAGAGTTGCTCACGGTAAGCCTTCTTCGTCTCGAGCGGACAGCGCCGGGCCTCGTGACTTGTCTCACCCGATAAGGGCCTTCCCACTTCAAGTCAACTTGTTGGAATTCTTGGCGGACTGAACACGCCAAGAACAAGGTCGCCTTCCTCGAGACTCTGGCTTTGACCTTGCGGCTATGGTAGCGGCGCAAGGCTTGCTGGTATCGAGCAGCTCGTCTGACAGCACAGAGACGTCCCTCCTCAAGGAGCAATGCATCATCTTGCCGCGATTGCTCTTGCTCGAGCTCATCATAGCGAGCACTCGAGGAGATCCGTATACGAGTTCCGTGGGGAGAACTGCCTCTGCTCCATAGACTAGAGCAAAGGGTGTCTGTCCGGTGGCTCGATTTGGTGTCGTTTTGATTAACCAAAGAGCC
Organism: Aegilops speltoides; assembly: GCA_021437245.1. Lineage (NCBI taxonomy): Eukaryota > Viridiplantae > Streptophyta > Magnoliopsida > Poales > Poaceae > Aegilops > Aegilops speltoides. The sequence continues at coordinate 134,395,173 of CM038141.1, forward strand.
GCCGGCAGCTCCTCTATCCAATTTCTTCCGCACTTGCGCAGCCTGTCGAAAGTTCTTGTCTTGAGTCCGCGCAGCACTTCAGCATTGGCCCTCTCCGCTTGACCGTTGCTCCTCGGGTGAGCAACAGAAGCGAAACAGACCTTGGCGCCAAGGTCTTGGACGTACTGCATGAAGGTGCGACTAGTGAATTGTGTACCGTTGTCGGTGATAATCCTGTTAGGGATCGAAGCGGCACACAATCGATCTGAAGAACTTGACCGCTGATTGTCTTTGTCACCTTTCTCATGGCTCCACTTCGGCCACTTTGTGAACTTGTCGATTACTACGTACAAGTACTCAAAGCCCCGACAACACGGGGAAGGGCCGAGGATATCGAGCCCCTGCACCGAGAAGGGCCAGACAAAGGGATTGTTTGGAGAGCTTGAGCTGGTGATGAATCTGCTTTGCATGGGCCGCACGCTTCACACTTGGTTACTAGTGCGTTGCATCTTGGAGGCTTCTTGCCAAAGAACCCTTGCCGGAAAGCTTTCCGGCAAGCGCCCTTTTGCGCCAATGTGGTGGGCACATATGCCTCCATGTATTTCGCCAACAGCTTCGTCCATCTTCCCCGGAGATGCACTTCAGTCTGACACCATTGAGCCTTCTTACATGCAGCTCGTTATCCACGAACCGGTACATACTTGACCGTCTGGTTATCTTTTCTATTTCTTCTTGGTCGTCGGGAAGTTCTCCAGTTTGCAAAAAACGGACGATCTGCTGCGCCCATGCCGGAGCTTGGGGCTCAACGGCAAGGACTAAAGGCATGAGGGCGCTGCGGGAACCTCGGCTTCTCTGGCGAGAACCTCTGCTCTGCCGAGCTGAAGGTCCCCGCAAGCTCGCCGGGCGAGGCTTGTCGGAAACACTTGCTTCAACTGTATGAGATCCGAGGATCTGCAGGAGCAAACTGTTCCTCGGCGTTCAGTCGTTGATCTTGGGGACTTTGGCGGCCTCGGGAGGCCCGCCGCAAGTAGTCGCCGGAGACCAACTTTCTCTTCTTGGACTGCCCAATTGATGGCGAACGGATGGTTGAGTCAGCTTGAGCAAGAAGGTCCCCGGTTCCACAGGTAACTTCATTGAAGCACACTTTGAAAGGCCATCTGCGATTTCATTCTGAGCTCTCGGGACGTGCTCCATCTGCAAACCTTCAAAGCGCTCCTCAAGCTTCCTCACTTCATCGACATAAGCTTCCATCAAAGGGCTCTGATAGCTCTTGTTAACTTGCCGGACCACCAACTGAGAATCTCCCCGCACAATCAACTTTCTGATCCCAAGTTCGGCCGCAATTCTGAGGCCGACGAGCAAACCTTCATACTCAGCAGTGTTGTTAGTCGCTTGCTCCCTTGGGAAGTGCATCTGGATAACATACTTGAGGTGCTCTCCGGTGAGCGCGATGAGTACCACGCCGGCACCGGCGCCCTGCAGCGAGAAGGCACCATCAAAGTACATTACCCATTCACTTGTCACTTCTTGTACGGGTGTACTTGTCTCTTGGACTTCTTCGTCGGGCGTCGGGGTCCACTCTGCTATAAATTCTGCCAAAGCTCGGCTCTGTATGGTTGAAGTACTTTCAAACTTGAGTCCAAAGCTCGACAGCTCCAGTGCCCACTCAACGATCCTGCCTGTTGCTTCTGGGTTATGCAATATCCTCTTCAGCGGAAAGCGAGTGACCACCGTTATCTCGTGTGCCTGGAAGTAGTGGCGCAGCTTTCTCGAGGCCATGAGGAGGCCGAAAAGCAACTTTTGCACACCAGAGTATCTTGATCTAGCCCCCTGGAGAAGGGAACTTACAAAATACACTGGGCGCTGCACCATCTTCTTCCGCACCTCATCCTGTTCCTGCGCAGAGTTGCCCTTGTCGGGGCCAGAGCTTGCCGGAGCAGCCCCCTGCTTGTCGCTGGACTCGCTTGCCGGTGGTGTAACCTCCTCGTCGGACTCCCTCTCCGCTACTAACGCAGCACTAACCACCTGGTTGGTTGCCGCTAGGTACAGCAGCAACTTCTCCTGTGGTCTAGGTGCGACAAGTATTGGAGTGGAGGACAGGTACCGTTTCAAATCCTGCAGCGCAGCCTCCGCTTCCGGAGTCCACTTCATGGGACCTGCCTTCTTCAAGATTTTGAAGAAAGGTAGGGCGCGTTCTGCAGACTTTGAAATGAACCTACTGAGGGCAGCCACGCAACCTACAAGCCTTCTGACATCCTTGACTCGCTTCGGGCTTCGATCTGCTCAATGGCTTTAATCTTGTCGGGTTGGCTTCAATCCCCTCTCAGGACACAAAGAACCCGAGAAGCTTGCCGAGGGAACTCCAAAGACGCACTTCTCGGGGTTCAACTTAAGTCAGTATCTTCGCAGGTTCTGAAATGTCTCTTCCAAGTCTTGAACCAGCGTATCCTTGCTCTTGCTCTTCACCACGATATCATCCATGTAAGCCTCTACATTTCTGTGGATCTGCGGCTCAAAAGCAGTATACACTACCCTTGCAAATGTCGATCCTGCATTCTTCAGTCCAAATGGCATGCGTATGAAGCAATAAGTGCCACATGGAGTGATAAATGCAGTCTTCTCTTCATCCTCTTTGGCCATAAAGATCTGGTGATAGCCTGAGTACGCATCAAGAAAGCAGAGTAGCTCACATCCGGCAGTGGAGTCAACAATCTGGTCAATGCGCGGCAAGGGGAATGGATCCTTGGGACATGCTTTATTCACATCGGTGAAGTCTATACACAGCCTCCATTTCCCGTTGGCCTTGCGCACGACGACTGGGTTTGCTAACCACGTCGGATGGATCACACCTCTAACTAGGCCTGCTGCCTCTAGCTTCTTGATTTCTTCGCTGATGAATTCTTGGCGCTCCACGGCTTGCTTCCTCACTTTTTGCTTGATGGGCCGCGCATGAGGGCAAACGGCAAGCTTGTGCTCAATTACCTTCCTGGGAACACCGGGGATGTCAGATGGTTGCCATGCAAACACATCGACGTTCGCCGCAGAAGAAAACGAGCGCGCTTTCCTATTTGTCGTCAGCGTGGCAATCGATGGTGAAGGTACCACCAGTGCCGTCCTCCTTGGCGGGCACCTTCTTGGTTGCCGCGGGCGCCATTCCCTTTTACCCTTGCGGTGGAGCTCGATGGTGCGTCCTCGGCGGCAGCGCAGCACCAAGAGGTGCGGTTGCGGAGTGGGCCCCAGAGCACTTGCGGACTTGGTCTTCGTCTTCTTCCCCGGGAGCTTCAGCGGCAAGTGTATTCTTGTCGGCGCGGCTGCCGCATCCCAGAGATCTTGTCGGCGCAGATAAGTGCATCCTTCTTGTCGCCGTGGGATGTGATGGCGCTTATCGGCCCGGCATCTTGAGTACGTTGTAAGCATAATGGGAAGCTGCCATGAACTTGGCGAGGCGGGGCGGCCGAGTATTCCATTGTACGGCAACGGAATATCGGCGACGTCGAAAGTGATCGCCCATCCTGAAATTGAGCTCCCGCCAAAGGTCACCGGCAGAGTGATCTTTCCTTGGGCTTACTCCGTCCGGGTTGATCCTTGGAAAGAACCGGTCTCTTGAGCTCGCCATCCGGAATTTGGAGTTTCTTGATCACAGCAGAGGAGATCAAGTTCAGCCCGGCCCCGCCGTCAACCAACATTTTGGTGACCTTGAGGTTGCGGATGGTGGGTGAGACCAGCATCGGCAAGCACCCGACCGCGGTGGTGCGGTCAGGGTGATCCTCAAGATCAAAAATGATGGGCGTGCCGGACCATTTGAGGAGCCTGCGCGACTCCACGGGCGGCTCTGCTGCATTCACCTCACGCACCCACTGCTTTAGCTGGCGATGGGAGGTGTGCAGAGAGGCGCCGCCGTCGACGCACAGGACCTCCGTGGCCTTCTGGAACTCCTGCTCGCTGTCCTCCTCATCCTCTATATCTTCGTCGTCGTCTTCTTCATCCTTGTCGCGGCCCCGGGGAGGTCGATCACCTTGCCGCTGCTTGGCCTTGCCGCGGCGTCCTCCCCGGCCATCGAACGGCCGCTTCTTTCTCGGTTCTCCTCCGCCACCTTGGGCCTTCTCCTTGTCGCGCCTCTCGTACTCAGCTTTTTGCTTCTCGACGAGGTACTCGACACGCTTGCAGTTGGAGAGATCGTGGCCCTTGGTGCGGTGGATTTTGCAGTATTGCTTGTCGGAGCCGTCCTGCTTGTCGGCTGCCGCTACAGGAGCAGGCTCCTTGCCGGAGAAGCAACCCTGTGTTTGCTTGGCGGGAGCCTCCTTGCCGGACTTCTCGACGGCAAGCACTTCTTTCTTGTTCTTCCTTCGGTTGTTCCGCCGCCGGCTCTTGCTTGCCGGGGCGGTGTCGTCGCTATCGCTTCCTCCGGCGCCAGCATCCTCCCCGGGGAGTCTCCTCCCCTCTTCCGCGCGTGCGCACTTGTCAGCCAGAGCGTAGAGCTCGCTGACATCCCGAATCTTGGTCATCGCCATCTCTTCACGCATGCGGCGGTTACGCGTTACGCTCGTGGAACGCGCCGATAACCGCGCAGGTGGACATCGAGATGTTGTGCTGCACACGGTGAAGCGTTGGATATACTTGCGCAGGATTCTCCTTCCTTCGGGCCAAAATGTGGAGATCGCTCTCTGGCGTGGGGCTTGTGGCCGCCCGGTGAAAGCGCCAACAAACCGATGGCAAAGATCTGCCCAAGAAGAAATGGAGCCTTCGGCAAGTGCATAAGCCAAGAACGAACGTTCGCTTAAGCACGAAGCGGAAGTGGTTCGCCAGAATCTTCTCGTCGCGCCCGCAGCTGCACCACGATGGTGTAGACACCGAGGAACTCCGAGGTGCGTCTTGCCGTCGTACTTCTCGTGCGTCGGGCTTGAAATTCTTCATCTTTGGCCATTGGGCGCCGCCGCTCGCGGGTGAACGCAGGCAGCTCGCCGCGTCTGACAAGTCACCGTTCACCGGTAGCGTCTGCGTCGACAGCGTTCAGCTCTCTGTCGATTGTCGCCCGAGCTTCCGGCGGCGCTCGATCGTGGTCCGAGCGTCTTCTTGTCGCCGGTCGTCGAGGACCTGGCGTTGATCCCGACGAGCCCGCGGATCCGACGATGCCGTGGAGCCGTCGTCGGTGTTGTTCCGGCGGGGCGGCGTCTTTTGCTTCTGCGGCGGGGAGTGCTCAGTGGTTGCACCCCCGGCGGCCTTGTCGCCGTCGGCCTTCGTCTTCCCAGCTTGCCGCGGCCGCGAGGTCGCCGGCTGCTGTGAAGATTCGTTGTTGGCGAAGGCGACCAGGCTCTTGATGGTAGCCCTCCATTCTTCGGCCTTGTCCGCCGCTGGAGGGAAGTCGAGGAGCAATTGCGCTCTTCGAGCGCTTCGCCGAGTGGAGGGAGCGGAGCGGCGGTGCGAGGAGCGGGGTATGCTCGGACTCCTAACAGTGTTGGAAGGAGCAGGGTCCTCCCCCGGCGCCTTTGCTTTGCTTGTGTCCGGACGTTGGTCCGGAGCATCCCGCGAGCCTCCAGCGTGTCCTTGCCCCAGCAGGCGGATACCACCTCCCGTGGTATGGCGCTGCTGGGTTGTCATGCGCTGAGACGGACGTGGATCCACGGAGACCGAGGCGTGGTCATCCGTCCTGTCCTTGGATCTGGTGGCGCCGCGAGTGTCCTCGCCAGCGGCCACCCCTCCGACGGCGTCTCCTCCGCCCACCGTTGGCTCCGGTGGCGGCGGGTGAGACGCAGACGGGCCTCCAACCTCCGAAGGCTTCTTCTTCGGGGCCATGGCGCGATTGTTGATGAAGTTGTTGATTTAAACCGAGAGGTTGATGAAGAACGCGCCCGCGCGAACGCCGGATCAGGTCCGCACAACCTCGACGCCCCCTACCTGGCGCGCCAGAGATGCCGGGGGAATCTGCCCGCTGCGGACACCTATGGGGCCGGGGCCCCTTGTCTCTGTCTTGATGCGAGGCGGAGGGAGCACGGAGAGCAGATCGAGGCGAGCACGCGGGCGGATTTTACCCAGCTTCGGAGCTCTCCGGAGAGATAAAACTCCTACTGCTGCTTTGTGTTTGTATTTGATCTTGCTCGAGAGCGCGAGCGTATGGGCGGGTTGTAGTGTCGAATGAGTCGAACCAGCCGAACCCCCTCTACGTTGTGCATGGGCCTCCTTTTATAGTGCAAGGGGTCACCGACAGGTGTCAACGTAGGAGGAAGGGTAAAAATGTAAAAGAAGTGGTAGTTGGAACAGTGCGGGAACAGTGAAGCTACAGTGCATGAACAGTGGTTTCTACCTACTTTTGACAGAGGGGGACAAGGGCATTTAATGCCCGTCGCCGTCGACCCCAAAAGCTCCCGCTCTTGCGTCTCCGTCTGCCACGGCGATGGATTCACCACCGTGAAGTGCCACCGTGTCCCCCAGGCTGCGCAGCCATCCGCCACGCGTCCCTGGAAAGGCCCAGGCGGCGTGGGCTGATGAGCCGGAGCGCGGCACACAAGACTACTCTTCCCGCAAGCACCTTGCCGGGGTCTTGACCTTGCCGGGCCCGGGAGCTTGCCGGGCTCTGTAACTTGCCGCTCCCCGGGCCCTCGTCGGGGCGCACGTAGCACCGAGGCGTGTCTTCTATGATGTAATCTTCTAGTCCTCCCGACGAGCTCCTCTCGCCGGGGCCTTGCATGAGTGATGTAATCTTGAGCCTGGAACGGCCCTTCCCGGCAGGCTCCGCTTGCCGGGGCCTCGATCTTCTGTCTTGTATGCTTTGTCTTTGAATGGTTTGATATGGAGCAGGAAGGTCTCCGGCAAGCTCGTGGTAAACCCTGCCGCGGGGAGCTGCAACCGCCCGTGCACAAGTTGGGGTACTGAGGTACCCCTACCTTAGTACACCGACACCGGTGAGACCGAAAAGACTAGGGTTTGTGGCAGTGGCTATGTCAATAGAACTCGGTGGCGTCGAATAGACAGTTTCGGTGGGGCCGAGTTTGACTTTTGGTTTGGGTCATATGTGGATGTGAGAAAGTAGTTGAGGGCTTTGGAGCATATCACTAAGCACATTGAGCAAGAAACTCATTAAGTAGGACCTCATCCCTCCTTGATAGTATTGGCTTTTCCTATGGACTCAATGTGATCTTGGATCACTAAAAGTAAAATGTAGAGTCTTGTGCTTTGAGCTTGAGCCAATCCTTTTGTCCTTAGCATTTTGAGGGGTCCACTTTTCTCATCCATGCCATGCCAATCATTGAGCTTTCCTGAAATATTTATCTTGAAATAGCATTAGCTCATTGAGCTATATGTTGTTAGGAATTACGAAAACCACTCAGGGATAGTTGCACTTTTAATCTCCCCCTTTTTGGTAAATGATGACAACATATAGATCAAAGCTTCGACAAATGATAATAAGATTGAAAAACATTGTCGCTTTGAGAAGTATGTGATAAACAAGAGCTCCCCCTAAATTTATGCATTATTTAAAATTTGCTTTGGACTGCAAATGCACAATGTGTTAGGATCATGGGTTACTCTTTCATGTCACATACATCTTGGTGGAGCGCTCAAAATGATAATAATTGAACACATGCACTCATCACCAAGCAAAGTGAATGATCATATAAGGATATAAGAGATAATATCATCCAACAAGCATTAAGGTAGCATATGATCAAACACATGATCATCCAAGTATCTCACAAAAGGCATAATGTATCAAGCAAACACACAATAAATAAGTTCAACCACCAAAAACAAGAGAGATCAAAAGCAACAATCTCTCTCGAAGCCTATGATCTATACATTTTTCTCCTCCTTTAGCAACAAGTTACCAAAAAGTTCAAAAATACATAGCGCTAAACGACTCTCAGGCTTGGTCTTCATGAGGTGGTGTAGAGATGACTCCAAGGACGAAAGCATCAGTTGATGTAGCTGGAGCTGGTTGAGTGCCTGCTTGAGCTGGTGGCACTGAAGCTGTTGCAGTTGGTGCAGAAGATGTAGCTCTAGTATCTGAACAGGCAATGCAACAGATCTCTGTCCTCTGTGCACTCTAGCAAATGCATCTGTAGCAGACTTGCCCTTCTTCTCCTCCACATCCTCCTGAAGTTGCTCAACTGTAGTTTGGATCTCAGTGACCTTCACATCAAGAGCATAAAACTTCTGCTCTATGATTCTCTCCAAACTCTCCTGGTTTTGAGTCAGGGTGCCAAGCCCTTCTCAATCCTCAAAGTGGAGGCAATCAAGTAGCCCGACTGATCTTGCTTGCTCTTCAGAAACACTTGAGATGCCTCTTCAGGAGTTGGCATGTTTGCAACTTTTTCTACCCTTGCTTTCTCTCTCTTCTCATGTGCTTGTACAGATGATGGTTCCTCCTCATTCATCTCAACTGTGTTATCTTCAAACTCAGGATATAAGGGTAGATGCTCCTCATCCAAAAGATATGTGCCTATGCCCATCTTTGAGTTGATGAGCTCCTGAATGTGTGGAGCATACCCACAACTTCTATTCTGATCAGCTGCTGTTCTCTTGATTGTTTCCACAATCAGACTCATGACTTTGAATTTTTGAGGTATATCAAACAAATGCAGCAAGTTGATAGTACGACCTCTGATTATCTTGTGATCTCCAGACTTGGGTAGCAATGTGTGCCTAAGAATCCAGTTGATTGTAGGCAGACCAGACAACAAGAAGTGTACAGATCCAAGCTTATGAGTTTCCAAAGCTTTATCTGGGATCTCTCTATACATGTGTGCCATAGAGTTGTGGTCTTTCTTGTTCTCTGCATATACATCCCAGTCATCTTCAGATTCTTTTGGAGCATTGATCAACTCAGCCCATTCTTTAACTGTGGATTGGTACCTAGTACCTTCAGACATCCATATGATCTTCCCATCTGGGTAGAAGTGAGATGTGGAGTAAAACTGCATGATGAGCTCATCATTCCACTTGGTGAGCTTCTGGGCAACAAAGTCATCAACTCCACATGATTTGAAGTTGTCATATACTCCTGGATAGTGAGCTTCATTCTTCTTGATGTAGTCCCAGTTGATCCATCTCATGTCACATACAATGGGCTTCTTGTCAAGCAAAATTGGTTCATAAAAATCCTGTTGCTCCTTTGTGTGAAATCTGTAGTCAACTGTTGTCCTTCTCCTCATAGCATATGGATCTGACTGTCTCCACAATCTCAGTCCAGCATACTTTCTGATGTGCATGTCTTCAGCTACTGGATGCGCATCATTGTGGTCAGGAATCTTGGGCTTCAACTTCCTCAAAACAAGAGAATCATCTTCTTCTTCAGCAGCTTCAGGCACTTGGGCCTTGTTCTTCTCTGATGCAGGTATACTTCTGGTGTTCCTCTTGGGTTTTGGCTTTGGAGCTGGAGCAGCAGCCTTGGTAGCAGCTTTGGGCTTAGATGGAGCAGCCCCTGACTTGATTGCATCTCCCATGAGCTTCTGAGCTTTGGGTGCTGGTGCAGCATCCTCTTCCTCTTCTTCTTCCTCATCAGAAGAGTGCTTCACAAATTCTGCCATTGGATCAACTTTCTTGCACCATCTCCCTCTCTTTCTTTCCTTCTTCTTTGCTTCTGCAGCAGCCTTTTTGGGTTCAGATCCCAATGTCTCTTGAGTGGATGCTCTGGCCTTTCACATAGGAACTCTTCTTGCTGGAACCTTTGTTTTCATTCCTGGCTTTGTGGTAGCAGCTGTGCCATACTCCTTTTTCAGCACCTTCTTCTTTGAAGTGTCCTCATCCTCAACAGCAATATAGTCCTCATCTTCATAATATGAGGTTTTCTTCTTCCTTGTCCTGGTGGCTACTTTTGGCAAATTGCTGGGTGTGCTCCTGCTACCCTCATCATAACTGCTTGAGGGACTAGTGCCCTCACTCATCTAAGCTTGCTCCTCTGACTTGTTCTGGCTATCACTTTGATCAGACATTTTCAGGCAAACTCACTGACAGCAGACCCTGTGAATAGATGTAGATGAGGTAGAGTAGATGAGCATCACAAAGTGCAGAGGTTTTTTGCAAAATAATTGAGTCAAAAACTTAGTTTTAGTTTTCCACAGAAAGCATTTTAGAGCTACCGATTTGTAAACTCGGTGATACCAAAGCAGCTTTTGGAACCTAAACTAGTGATCTCGGTCAGACCGAGTCACAGTTCGGTGGCATCGAGACTACTAGGGTTTCACAAAGAATCGATCTCGGTCACACCGATTTGCAATTCTCGGTCAGATCGAAAATCACATGTGCACTGGCCTAAGCCAAATTGGTGAGACCGATTTCTACAACTAGGTCGGTTTGAGATGAGTTCGGCGGAAACCTAACCCTAAATTTTTCAAATCAAATCTAATCTACGGAGTGCTTTCGCTGGATAGAATGATTTCAAACATGGCAAGAATCATGGCAAAGCAATGTGCTAGGAATCGGAGATAAAGAATAGCACAAAGTTTCAAGTTCATACCCTAATGCGGCGGTGAACTTGCTACGGCGGCAAAGGCGGGACAGAATGCCGTTGACAGCGGCAGAGACTAGTGGCGGGAGGTCGCTGGCGGCGAGGAGGATGATCCAGAGACCGAAAGAGGCAGAGCAGTCTGTGCGCGGGTGAAGGGTTTCTGAAAATTTTCCAAAATTTGACCCGTGAGTATATAAAGCCTGACCCTGTCGATGTGACCGAGTGGAAAAACTCGATGGTACCGAGATGCAAAACTGCAAGCAGTTACTGCAACTTGGTGTGACCGAAAAGTTCTAATCGGTTGCACCGAGGTTGAAAACCTAGATCAACTTAGTGATCTCGGTATGACCGAAAAGGATGAATCGGTCTGACCGAAATGCACAAAGAGGTTTTGGAAGTTTAAGTCTATGACGAATCGGGGACTCCGAGTGCTCCTCACACAGAGTGGTTCGAATCTGACTTGATCAAACTTTGTGATGTAGCATGAATAGAGTTTGAGACAAGAAAAGCATGGATAGCTAGAGAAGGTTCTTAGGCATTCTTGTGCATCCACTTGGCAAAAGAAAAGAGACCAAACAATCAAAACAACAAGTGGATGTCCTTGAATGAGTAAAATATGCAACCAACATGCTCACACAATAAAATGGCAAATGAAATATGTGGCAAGCATGCACAACCAATTCTAGCATCTGTCAAGCAATTGGTGATGACTAGGTCATCTATATATGAGTATATTGACTTAGGAGTCAAATGAGAACATTTGATCATAGGTCATACTCATCGTTTAAGCACAAGTGGGGTTACCACTTTTACATAAAGCATTGTTGTGTTCACACCATTAGAGTTGCTTTAGCTCAATTCTTAGAGTAAAGCTCCCCTAGATGTGAGATCCCCCCTAAGAGGGTTGAACTAACCTTGGGTTTTGTCGTTGATGACTTCATGTAGGTTTTGAAGATGTGGATGCTCAGTGTTGATGTAGATCATTTGGAGCAATCCATTGGAGTGAGTTACACTTTCAATACCTACACGGGTTAGTCCCACAAGGAACAAACAAGGATATCCATAGACATAGAGTGATGCACACACAAGATGATGTCCATGAAAGCATTAGGTTACCTTGTCCTTTGTCTTACCAACAAGAGGGTTTGTGACTCCTTGAACTAGTGCAAGATGTGGAGGTTGATTGCACTTGTCCTTGCCAAAATAATAAGAGTGAAGTATATTGGCGGAGTCACCCTCAAGAACTCTCTAGTTCTTCTTCTTTGGGATCCACATCATCTTGATGGGAATCCTTGGAGTTGTAGTCGAACTTGATGAAGTAGAACTTGATGTAGTCTTGGGAACCCACTTGACCATGGCCTTAGGAGCTTCTTCAAATGCATCAATCTTCTCTTGAAGTTTGTCCTTGCCTTTTTGCTTGTGGTCTTGTGGTGGAAGATCATCTTTAGCTTGTGTCCCTTTGAAAGAAGTAGGATCATACTTTGCTTGTTGAGGAACAAACTTCGTCTTGAGGTATTGATCTTCTTCCCACTCAACTCCATTGGCATTGAACTTTCGTTCAAAACCAACACCGTGATTCTTCCGGTGCCTTCCTTGCTTGCGTACAATTTCCTCGAATTGCTTACTTCCGGCAAGGCTCTTGTAAACACCTTTCTCTATAATTCCCTTCAATAAGCTATTTTCTTGCTCAAGTGTAACTTGGCTAAGAAAATCATTAGTGGAATCAAGAGAACTACTATAAGCAACAACATTGGATTTAGCATGATTATTGTTACTACTAGAAGAAGAATCCTTCTTGTTCTTGTTACTAGACTTGACTTGTGGCATGTAAGTAGATAAGAGTAAACGCTTGGCAATGTAAGAAGATCTTTTCTTGCGAAGATCATCATTGCTTGCCTTTAAAAACTCATGCTCTTGCTCAAGGTTGAGCTTTTCAAAGCGTAACTTCTCATGAGTCTTTAAAAGTTCTTGATGATCTTCCAAGATAGTTTCATGAGCTAACTTAAGAGTGTTTAGTTCTTTAGTTCGGTGCTCAATCTTATCCTTATCATTGTCATTCATTTTATCTTGATTAGCATGATTATTTGACGTTTAAACATAGTATTCACCACTAGAGTTGTCAACAAGTAAATGATCATCACCTAACAAGTCATCTTCATCACTATTGAAATCAACATACTCAAGGTGTGATACCTTTGGGCCTTTAGCCATGAAGCATCTTACAATTCCTTCATTTGGCGAGTCTAATATGTCGCAGGAGTTGGTTGACACAAGTGCTAGACCGGCAACACCTTCATCTTGAGTATATTCGGAGTCGGAGTGATCGCTTCTCTCGGAGTGACTGTCGGAGTCGGAGCCGAATACCCATTCACCAACATGAGCTTGATGTCTTCGCTTTGTGTAGCTCCTTGATGACTTGTCCTTCCTTTCTGAATCCTTGCTTCTCCGGGATGTTATTCGTTCATAACAATCATCTCTATTCCTTCTTTCTCTTGATGGTGATTCTTCTCTTCTATTCCTTCTTTTTGGAGAATCTTCTCTTCTTTTGTGGGGAGCCGTACACTCATTGGAATAGTGTCCAGGTCTTCCACAATTGTAGCAATTACGCTCACGACTAGAAGATCTTTTGTCATTGTAGGACCTTGACTTGGAACCTCTTTCCTTGCTTCTACTCTTGTAGAACTTGTTGAAGTTCTTCACCATTAGGCTCAATTCTTGATTGAAGGTTTGTTTCTCACTTGATGATGTGGGAGCATCACATGAGGCTTTGTAAGCACCACTTGACTTGTTGTGGAGCTCTTCCTTATCCTTGAGTGACATCTCATGAGCAACAATTCTTCCAATGACTTCCGTTGGCTTGAGATCTTTGTAATTGGGCATCATTTGGATCAAAGTGCACACGGTATCATATTTTCCATCCAAGGCTCTTAGGATATTCTTGATGATGAATTTGTAGGTCATCTCTTCACTTCCTAAGCCGGCAATCTCATTTGTGATAAGAGCAAGCCTAGAGTAAATTTCAGCGACACCTTCACCATCCTTCATTTTGAACTTGTCAAGTTGACTTTGATGCACATCCAATTTGGATTCCTTGACAGAGTCGGTACCTTTGTGCATGTCAATCAAAGTATCCCAAATTTCCTTTGCATTCTCAAGACGGCTGATTTTGTTGAATTCTTCGGGGCACAATCCGTTGAAGAGGATATCACAAGCTTGAGCATTGTATTGCAACATCTTCAACTCTTCCGCGGTAGCTTCACGGTTTGGTTCTCTCCCATCAAAGAATTCACCTTGCAAGCCAATACACACAATATCCCAAGAATATGCATTTTCATCTTATGCTTCCAACTAGCAAAATTAGTACCATCAAAGTAAGGACCTCTACGGTGGTAGTTTCCCTCGCTAGACGCCATACTCTCCTAGGTTGTGAAACGAAGGCTATGACCACCAAAAGCTATGGAAATCAAAGCTAATGGAGACCAAAGCTCTGATACCACTTGTAGGATCAAAAGTATGTCTAGAGGGGGGGTGATTAGACTACTTGACCAAATAAAAATCTAGCATTTTCCCAATTTTAGTTCTTGGCAGATTTTAGCAACTAGGCACAAGTCAAGCAATCAACCTACACATGCAATTCTAAGAGTATAGCAGCGGAATGTAAAACAATTGCATATAAATGTAAAGGGAGGAGTTTGAGGGAGCAAACACAATGTTGACATGGAGATTTTTTAGCCGTGGTTCCGATAGGTGGTGCTATCGTACATCCACGTTGATGGAGACTTCAACCCACGAAGGGTAACGGTTGCGCAAGTCCATGGAGGGCTCCACCCACGAAGGGTCCACGAAGAAGCAACCTTGTCTATCCCACCATGGTCATCTCCCATGAAGGACTTGCCTCACTAGGGTAGATCTTCACGAAGTAGGCGATCTCCTTGCCCTTACAAACTCCACAATCTTGTCGGAGGCTCCCAAGTGACACCTAGGCAATCTAGGAGACACCACTCTCCAAGAAGTAAAAAATGGTGTTTTGATGATGAACTCCTTGCTCTTGTGCTTCAAATGATAGTCTCCCCAACACTCAACTCTCTCTCTCACAGGATTTGGATTTGGTGGAAAGAAGGTTTGAGTGGCAAGCAACTTGGGGAAGGCTAGAGATCAAGATTTATGTGGTAGGAATGGAATATCTTGACCTCAACACAAGTGTACGTGGTTCTCTCTCAGAAAATGTATGTTGGAAGTGTAGGCATGTTTTGATGGCTCTCTCCACGAATGAAGAGTGGGTGGAGGGGTATATATAGCCTCCACACAAAATCTAACCATTACGCACAACTTACCAAACTCGGTGGGACCAAATCCTGAAACTCGGTTGGACCGATTTAGTAAATAATGTGATCGTTAGGATTTTTGGTGGGACCGACATGTCAACTCGGTAGGACCGATATGGTTAGGTTTAGGGCATAACGTAATCTCGGTGAGACCGATTACACAAACTCGGTGAGACCGATTTTGGTAATAGACACACAGAGGGTTGGTCAGGCAAACTCGATGGGACCGATTCGCTCATCTCGGTTGGACCGAAACGTTACGAAAGGGAAACAGTGAGTTTGCATTGCAATCTCGGTGGGACCGATCGCTCATCTCGTTTTGACCAAAAATGTTACAAAGGGAAACAGAGAGATTACAAGCCCATCTCGGTGAGACCTAGATCCCTATCGGTGAGACCGAAAAGACTAGGGTTTGTGGCAATGGCTATGTCAACAGAACTCGGTGGCCCTAGATAGACAATTTCGATGGGGCCGAGTTTGACTTTTGGTTTGGGTCATATGTGGATGTGAGAAAGTAGTTGAGGGCTTTGGAGCATATCACTAAGCACATTGAGCGAGAAACTCATTAAGTAGCACCTGATCCCTCCTTGATAGTATTGGCTTTTCCTATGGACTCAATGTGATCTTGGATCACTAAAAGTAAAATGTAGAGTCTTGAGCTTTGAGCTTGAGCCAACCCTTTTGTCCTTAGCATTTTGAGGGATCCACTTTTCTCATCCATGCCATGCCAATCATTGAGCTTTCCTGAAATATTTATCTTGAAATAGCATTAGCTCAATGAGCTATATGTTGTTAGGAATTTCCAAAACCACCCAGGGATAGTTGCACTTTCAACTAGATCTGCGCAAAGAGGTCGGGGACGTTGGTATGGCACCAATGACCACCAACAGCTTCACGAAAGCAACTCCAAAGGATTTGGGCCGTCACACGCAAAGAAGATGTGGTTCGTGCCCTCCACCATGCCGCATAGGGGGCACATCCCATCCCAGGACCATAACGTTTGAGAACCTCCACCCCAGAAGGTACCCAGCCTCTAATCCACTACAACAAGAATATCCTGATCTTGAGTGGCAGTTTAATGGCCCAAACCATCGTGAGCATCGACGGGGCGACGGCCTGGTATAAAGACTTAGTGGAGAAGCGGTCTGAGGGCTGAAGCACTGTCAACGTCGTGGGGGGGTGTAGGGCGATGCACTCGAGCATGTCCTCCCAGGCAGCAACATCTGCGGGGCCAAAGGGGCGGCCGAACGTGAGGCGCCCTAGATCCGAAAGGGCGACCTCGACGGAAACTCTAGGCTCCACCACGATGGAAAAGAGGTCCGGGAAGCGGGCAGCAAAGGGTGTGTCACCCGCCCATCTATTGTACCAGAATAACGTAGCAGAACCAGGCCCAATCGAGATGGATGAGCCAATGCGCAGGACTAGGAGCAACTGGATGACGGACTGCCAGAATTGGGATCCTCTGGATCATTGGCAAAAGTCCAGCGGCTGAACCCGAAGGTATTTGTTCCTAATGATGTCAAGCCAAAGCCCACCGTCGCCGTTGGTGATCCTCCACAGCCATCCGGTCAGCAGCGCGATGTCATGCATTTGGATGACATGATCCCCAGACCCCCTGGTCGTGAGGCTTGCATATATCGGGTCAGCTGACCATATGGTATTTCTGCTTATCGCCCTCGCTAGCCTAGTAAAATCTAGACTGGTATTTGGCAATCTCGTGGTGCAGGGTCTCGTGGAGACTATAGAAGCTCATCAGGAACAGGAGGAGGCTGGACAGCAATGAGTTGATGAGCACAGTCCTGGCTGTCTTGAACAACCATCTGCCCTGCCAGGGCTCGATTCGGTGCTGAAGTTTAGACAGCATGGGTCGCAACTCCGCGACGGAGAGGCGTGAATCACTAATGGAACCCCCAGGTAAGATGTGGGGAAGGACCCAAGATGGCAATTGAGGTGGTCAGCAATGAGCTGGGACTCCTCCGGAGAGTATCCAAGGATCATAACTTCACTCTTGTCTAAGTTGATGTTAAGCCCAGACATCTAGTGAAAGCATAGGAGGAGGAACTTAAGATTGCTATGTCCTCAAGAGAGAGCCTTCCACTACAATGATGGTGTCATCAGCATATTGTAGGAGGGAGACCCTTCCCCCTCCCACTAAGTGGGGGACCACCTCGCGAATATGACCCGCCACCTTAGCCTTATCTAGGATGGTGGCAAGGGCGTCGACCACCATGTTGAACAAGAAGGGGCATAAGGGGTCTCCCTGCCTAACCCCACAAAGCGTGGGGAAGTAGGGGCCAGCCTCCCCGTTGATGTTAACTGCGGTCCGACCAGATGAGACCATCTGAGTAACACGGGTGACCCACCGGTCATCAAAGCCTTTGCAGAGAAGAACTTCATGCAAGAAGGCCCAGGAGAAGGTGTCATAGGCCTTGTGAGAGTCGATCCTCAAGAAGACCACACGCTGTCACCTAGTGCGCACCTCGTGAAGGACCTCATGGAAGACTAGGACGCCATCCAAAATAAATCGGCCGTGGATGAAGTCCGATTGATTAGGATGGGTGATACGGTCAGCAAGAAGGGTCACCCTATTGGCGTACCCCTTCGCCAGAATACGAAAGATCACGTTGATCACCATGATAGGTCGGAACTGGCGGATGTCAGAGGCCCCCGCCACCTTGGTGATGAGGGTGATGAGTCCATAATTGAGGTGGGATAGATTGATGGCGCCCACATAGAACTCCTCGAATAGGGCTATCACCTCCGGCTAATCACATCCCAGAAGGTCTGGAAGAACTTCACGGGGGGGGGGCATCTGGGCCAGGAGCAGAGGTGGGGTTCATCCCCTTGATGGCTTCCCACACCTCATCCTCAGAGAAGGGGGCCGTAAGAGCCATGTTCTCATCGTCTAAGACATGTTGGTGAGAGGCCCAGAAGGGCGGAGCTGAGACCACCCTCCCCGAGGGAAGGGAGAGAAAAGAGCTTTATAAAAGCCATCGACGTGAGCGCGAATATCGACAAGACACTGGAGGAGGTTCTCCCCATCCCAAAGAATGGGGATGGAGTTGCGACGACGACGGCCATTAGCAATGGCCTGGAAGTATGTCGTGTTGGCATCCCCACGCAAGACCCAGTGTTGGGTGCCGCGCTAGCGCCAGAAAGCCTCCTCATCAGTGTAAAGCACCATCAACTAGTCCTCAAGATCATAGTGGAGGAGCCACTCATCTGGGGACAGACCAAAGGAGTCAGCCCGCAGGTCTAAGGCCTGGATGGATTCAAGGAGTCCCCTTTTCCGTTCGCAAGAATTACGACCCAGGTTGGCACCCCAGCCTTTCATAAACTGTCGGGCAAGCTTAGCACAGAACTGCCAGGAGTATATGGTGGAGACTGAGCGAGGGGAGTCGCGTGTGACCACCCAGCGAGCACGGACAACGTCAATGAATCCGGCCTAGTTAAGCCAAAAGGACTTGAACCATAAATGAGGCGGAGGAGGCGGTCTATCATTCTCTGAAGAGAGCAGAAGAGGGACATGATCTGAGCCAACACGGGTAATGGCGCGGAGAGAGGCCAGGGGGCATTTGAGCTCCCATTCCGGGGCCACAAAAACCCGGTCAAGAACTTACATCATCGGGTTAGCCTAGCGGTTGGTCCAGGTGAACCTGGCACCAACCCTATCTAGCTCGCGAAGGCCCAAGGTCCACAATGCAGTCATTGAAGAGTTTCATACGCGGAAAGTTCACCCGGTCATTGCTCTTGTATTTAGCGCAACGGATGAGATTGAAATCACCGCCCACCACAACTGGAAGTGAGGCCGAGGAGACCTTCCTACGGAGCTCAGCAAGGAAGGTCTCGAAATGACGGTGATCAGCCGGGCTATAGACAACAACAATCTGCCACTTGAAGTTGATGGCCCGCTCATACACTTCCATACTAACATAGAACTCACCCCGGTCCATGCTGCCTATCTCAAAGGTGGCATCCTTCACCCCTAGAAGAATGCCCCCCGAGTGCCCGGTCGTCCCACTAGAAGGGAGCCAGTGCCAAGCAAAAAGGTGAGGGCTTAGGTGTTCCAGCTCTTGGAGGGAGAAGTCTGTACGCATGGTCTCTTGGACAACCACAATATCTATTCGCTCATCGCGCATATACTCGATGAGTTTGCGGCGCCAGCCATCCTGGACGAAACCGTAGAGGTTCCAGAAGAGGACTCACATCAAGCAACCATGGACGGGCTGCTTGACCCCAGGACAAGGGAGGCACTCTGGGCGCAAAGAGCGGCAGTGCGGGACTAGGTCCGGCCATGAATTTCTGCCCCAGCTGCATCCGCAGCAGGAGGGTGGGAGGAGGACAGTTACAGAGTTGGAGTTCAGAGAAGGTGGGAGCATGATTCTGCAAGTTTACTGTCAAGGATCTCACAGGCCTAGATAGCCTCAATCTGCTCTAAGGGGGGGCCCACTTCCCCCCTAAAAACAATTGCAGAATCGGTCGCGACCTTGCCCAGCTAGCCAAGTGGGACCGGTTCAAGTGCAGAAAACTAGCATGAAGATGAAGAGGCAAGGACCACTGGAGTACCTGTCTCGAGGTTCCGGACCACAGCTCGGCGCTCCGCCTGCTTGGCGATGGATGGTGTAGGGGGGTCCACCGGACGAGCAGCGTCGAGTCTCCCGCTGCGCCTGGAGACGGTCACCGGGGTCGACACTGACCGGGCTCACCTGGAGTACATGGCAGTCCGAGGGGGTTCGGGGTGGGCGGCAACCGGAGTAGTCACCTCCTTAGTCCCCACCAAGGACCTGGCCAGGGTTGAAGCAGGGGCCAGGTCGAGCAGTAGGGAGCTGAGCAGCGTGGAAGCGGGCATCAGAGTCAGGAGGCGGCCCTCGCCTAGGGATGGCATGTCCGGGACCAGGGTCGAGATCGGAGTCAGGAGGCGGCTCTGTCCCGAGGATGACAAGTCTGGGACCAGGGTTGAGATTGAGGTGACGACGACCTCAGGAGTCGGGTAGGGCAACATGGACCTCAGCTGCACGGGACCCAGCTCCGGAGTTAGGAGGCACCCCTGGCCGAGGGATGGCACGTCCGGGACCAGGGGAGAGCGGCGCGATGGGCGCAGGGATGCCCGGGGATGGGGTGGAGGCGGCACGGGTGTATGGAGTGGGCAGAGCCACCCCAAACGGGTCCGCCGCCATCATCGCGGGGATGGGATCCGCACTCGGCGCAAGCTCAGAGGACGTGGTGTCAAAGGAGACTATCACAGAGGGCCCAAACAACGAGGGCGAGTCCAGGGAGCGGGGTGACATAAGCATGCTGGCACCGGAAGCGTCACTGCCACCCAGAGAGGTGAGTCCAGCAGGCGGCAAGGGCGTGGCCACCGTGTGGGTGACACCACCTCCAAACGAACCCCGAGGCTGGCGGGAAGCGGGAGGCTCGTGGGAGGGAGAGTGGCTGCAGTCGGTGTAGTCCTCCTCATCAGACCGGTGGCGCCTACGGCGGCTGGAGTGGTCCTCCCGATCACCACCACCATCACCGCCACGCCCATCGTGACCA
The DNA here is from genome assembly GCA_021437245.1 of Aegilops speltoides. Lineage (NCBI taxonomy): Eukaryota > Viridiplantae > Streptophyta > Magnoliopsida > Poales > Poaceae > Aegilops > Aegilops speltoides. Next base: position 134,415,456 of record CM038141.1, read on the forward strand.
CCATCCAAGAGCCAGGGGCGGCCGACGTGGTTGGGAGGCTCCAGCCGGATCCTGAGGTGGAAGCCCTGGTCGTTGAAGAAGATTCGGACAGTGGCCCCAAGTTTGCTGGAGAGGAGGCACTTCGTCTTGACCCGAACCTCCTCCTCCTTGCGGAGGCAGAGCTCGTAGACCACCACCACGTTGCCGAGGATCCGCGACATGTTGCGGATGACACGCTTAGACCGGGAATGTCGGGGAGGCCCGTTATCAGAATCCAAGCTGTGTCGAGGACCGCGATCATCTGCGGGTCCATCTTCGGCTCAGAGATGTTGACTACCAGCTTGTTGAGGGCTAGGGTGATCTCATCAGGCCAGGTGCAGAAGCCGTGGGTGGCGATGTCGGGGAAGACCATGGTGAACTCGCTGCCATTGATCGGGGTGACCTGCCAATCCCACCGGCGGCGGTAGAGGTGGTTGAGCTCAGCCTCAATCATCTCCGAGGAGGCCACTCCATCATCCAGCACCGTAACAATGGCTGAGAGGGAAGGCTCCGAAGGTGGGACATCGGGGATCTCCATGTGGAAGAAGGCGAGACCCTCGATGCCATGCCCGTACACCATCAGCTCCTCGGACACCGACCGATCAGGACAAAGGATGGCAGGGTTCCCGGGGTCCTTGCACAGGTAGCAGAGCGGGGGGTTGGGGTAGGCAACCTAAAAAAGCCCCGGGAGGCCACAATTGAAGCACGGAGGGGCCACATCTGAGGCCGCGGTCGTCCCCGCCGGCAGCGAGGAGGCGGGGGCGGAGTTTCGAAGGGAAGCCTTGCGCTTCTTCTTCTTGTTGTTGGCCCCTTGGCGGCCACGGCCGTTGTTGTTGGGGCCCTTCGCGGGGGGAGGGGGGAGCTGCGGCTGCCCCTTGCGACTGCCCCGGCTATGGTCATGGCGCGGGAGCACGAAGACTCGGAGCCGTGGCACTACGACGACCGTGACAGCCGACCGACCGCCCGTCCCTCCCCGGGGGGTGCCCACAGGGAGGCCGACTTCCATCGCCAGCTGCAGCAGCCGGCTGCCGCCGCAAGGGGTGGCCGCCACTCGCCCGTGCGTGCCTCGAGACTAATGGCGCTCCCCGGCCATGGCCGTTTCCCGCTGCGGTTCGACCGACGCTCCCCGGCACGGGATGGCCGTCGGTCCCCCGCCTGCGATGATCGGTCCTCCCGTCGGTATCCTTCCCCCGAACGGCACCGTGGGCGGTCGGTATACCCTGCCCGTCCCCGGCCCTCGACGGAGTCTTCTCCCGCACGTTGCTACATGCCTTCCCGCTCTAAAGAAACATTCAGACAAAGCTAGCTAGCCATCAGAGTTTTTTGTACATGACATGCAGGTAGGCTCGAAAGCGATTGTTGGTCTTGTTGCTGAGTGTGTTCCACCACCGTGTGTACGTCCATCCATCCATAAGGTCGAGCAACCACATGCAGCTGTGGATGAGGAAGACCTCGCCATTGAGGCCAAAACAGTACCTCGGTGATCAAGCAGGTGTCGAGCCAGACCCACTCGGCCTCGATCGGGTGGGTGAGCATGGTGGCGTGCACACGCAACAGGGATGTCGGACCAATACGCCACCATGTTGGGCTGCAGCAGCGCCGTGTTCTACAAGAGCTCAATCCTATGAAGGCGGCCGCCATAGTCAAGCTTATTCTTGAGGAAGTGCAGGAGCATGTGTCACGGCTGCTAGCCTGACCCCACTGGTCAGCAACACGGCAACATCGACGGACCCAAATGACTCAGGACAGAAGGCTAGCAGGCCTGAGATGGGCCAACCAGTGGACCAAGCCGAGGCCCTAGTGAGTGGGTTGAGTGGTGTGGCCTGGGTGCCTGGGTATTTAGAGGAGTAAGCGAGCCGATGAGAGGGCATCGAGTATTATTGTAAACGAATCTAAAAGAGAGAAAGGAAGCTGCTCTTCGTCCTCCTCAGCCGATACCCTTTCCCCTAATCTCTCCTTCCTTCCCCTAACCCTAGATCAAGGACCATAACAAGTGGTATCAGAGGTCAGTCGCCCTGGAGACATCTTACCCCGGCCCCGCTACACCACCAAGCAAGCGCAGAAGACAGCGACCATGGAGGAGCAGATCGCCTCACTCGTCAAGTCCGTCAACGAGGACCGCGCGGCCAACGACGCGCGTCTGGATGCCATTCAGGCGTCCCTCGAGCCTTGGCGACCGGCGGTGACGAAACTCCAACACCAACTCGATGAATTGCGCACGCAAGTGGGGAGGATCGCGCTTCATCCCCTGTCCGATCCAAGTGGCGCAGAAGGGGATCCGGTGGCTGATCCGGTGGCGCGTTCCCCGGCGGCGCATCCCAAGCCTGCCCCAACTCACCACGGGCCAAGTGGCCACGGCGATGTCACCGAACCCGGAGGATCGGCTCACGGGGTGGTCACCACCCTGGTGCCTCCTCCGGTCAAGGGTGTGTTAATTCTACCCCCCCCCCCTTGATCTTCCTGCCGATACTGCAGTAGGTGTCATTTAGGAGCAAGAGCAGCACTCGCCACACACGTCTCGCTCTCCTCGTCACAGTTGGTCTCTTCCCCGGCTTGATTTGCCATCATTCGACGGGGACAATCTGCTGTTTTGGAAAGCCAGATGCGAAAAATATTTCGAGGTGTATGGGATTCAGCGAGACATGTGGGTTGGGGTAGCTACTCTACACTTCTTGGGCAACGCGCGTTGGCTCCAGGTTCAGGAAGCACATCGTGGTTGCTTTGCGTGGGAGGAGTTGTGTGTTGTCGTTTGTGCTAAATTCGCCCGGGAACAGTATCAGGATCAGTTGCGTCAGTTTAATTCTCTTAGGCAGTTGGGTTCAGTAGCAGAATATTTGGAGCAGTTTGAGGAACTTATGCACCATCTGCTTGCACATAACTTAACCTTTGATCCTCTATTTTTTACAACTCGGTTTTTAGATGGTCTGAAAATTGAGATTAAAGCCGGTGTAGCTCTACACCGTCCCCGGGACTTGGATACTGCCTTTTCTCTTGCCACATTGCAGGAGGAGCTCTTGGCAAGCATGCCATGGAAGGATCAGCCGCGACACGAGCAGGGTGCACCCCGCGCCCCGATCCGGGTGCTATTGGCTTTGGGTGCACCTCCCCCACGGCTAGTGCTGCCATCGCCCCAAGCGGCCAAGAAAGATCGTCGCGCATTAGACGCGGCACGAGCACTGGATCATCGCCAAGATCTAGGATGGGGCGATGAACCCATCGCGACGCTCCGCAACTACAGGCGTGCCCATGGGCTTTGCTTCAAATGTGGGGAGTGTTGGGGGCAAGGCCACCAATGCGCCGCCACGGTCCAACTTCATGTAGTCAAAGAGCTGTGGGAGATGCTTCAAGCTGAAGAGGAAGATCAACACCGGCACGACTCGGATTCAGAAGAGGAGCAACTTATGTCAATATCCAAACCGGCCACAACGGGGGCAACGACACCCCGCACCGTCAGACTCCTGGGTGAAATCTAAGGGCATGAGGTTCTTATACTGGTGGATTCAGGGAGTTCTCACAGTTTTATTAGTGAGGCAGTGGCGGAGTTCATTGCTAAACAGGTGTTGCCAATGGATCCGGTGTCAGTCAAGATTGCAGATGGGGGGTGCTCAAATGTTCTGGTATTATACCACCGTGCAGGTGGCAGACTCAGGGGTACAAGTTTTCCATTGATGTTCATGTCTTGTCATTGGGCTGCTACGGTATGGTGGTGGGCATCGACTGGTTGGAGCAGTGTGGGCCAATGTTGGTCGACTGGGCAGCCAAAACATTGCAGTTTGATCGGGAGGGGGAACGAATTGTGCTGGAGGGGCTGCAACCACAAGTCAAACAAGTGCAGCAGGCCACTTTGTCGCAGCTCCTCGAGATGGAACATCAGGACACTAGGACAGCTCTTAAGAGGGGCAAATTTGACAAATTTGACCTATAGGCGAAATCAAATCATAGAATGAACTATCTGTGAAACTATTTCACGCGGCTGACCTTTTTGTGTCACGCCCGACACAACGGCGCCACACTACACTGTGCAACGCCTTGGAGATAGGCGCTACACGGCCAGCATCGCACCCGTGTGTTCAGAAAATTACTAAATCAGTGTGCAGCGCCTGAGAGCTAGGCGCCACACTATACAGTGTAGCGCCTAGCTCCTGGGCGTTGCACTAATGCAGCGCCTAGCTCCCGGGCGTTGCACTAGTGCAGCGCCTAGCTCCCGGGCGTTGCACTAGTGCAGCGCCTGAGAGCTAGGCGCCACGGGTCAGCCACGTGAAATAGTTTCACGGACAGTTCATTCTGTGATTTGATTTCGTCTATAGGTCAAATCTGTTAAATTTGCCCTTAAGAGGGGGGGGTCTGTCACGGCTGCTAGCGTGACTCCACTGGTCAGCAACACGGAAGCATCGACGGGCCCAGATGACTCAGGACAGAAGGCCGGCGGGCCTGAGACGGGCCGACCTGTGGACCAAGCCGAGGCCCTAGTGAGTGGGGTGAGTGGTGTGGCCTGAGTGCCTGGGTATTTAGAGGATTAAGCGAACCGATGAGAGGGCATCAAATATTATTGTAAACGAATCTGAAAGAGAGAAACGAAGCTGCTCTTCGTCCTCCTCAGCTGATCCCCTTTTCCCCAAACTTTCCTTCATCCCCTAACCCTAGATCGAGGACCGTAACAGCATGTTGCCGCTTCGCCGACGCATCAGTGAGACTGCGATCTGGACACCATGAGCACACAGTCCCATATTCACACCTTGGACTGAGTGCACGTGGGTAGTGCAGACAAAGCCACTCCTTGCGCTTCGCGAACCATCAGGTCAGGCGCCAACGGTGACGGCAATGACTGCGCGAAAGAGGCTGAGAAGAGGAAGGAAGGGGACACGATCAGGTCGGGCACGGATGTGGGCGCGAGAAAGTAAGCGGTCGCGGCCAGGAGCGCATTAGAGGCTAGTGCCGCGGCGTGATGGTAGGAACGGCGCAGTGGGCGGTGGTAGATGGGAACCCTAGCCGAATATTTGAAGAGACAAGGAGGCGAAGAGGGACGAAGGCGTGGGCAGCATCGGTCGGGCCATCGGGTGAGGAACGGGAGTTGTACGGGAAAACTGGAGCATGATGGGAAGTAAACCGGCTGAAAAGAAAGCGTGGATAATGAGGGTGCGGAGAGGGCTGACGAAGGATTGGGCAGAACGCGATCCGTTTTGGCACGAAAAGGAACATTACCTAATTTTTAGACAGTAGAGAAATTACTTTCATTTAAATCACATACCTTCTGTACTTCTAATACTAGATGACCCGTTGCGCCAATGGCGCAAAGGCCGACAACAAGCCAAGTATTGTAAGAGTGGTGATAGGAAAACTCAGTCACAGCTCAAAATAATGAAATAATGAATGAGTACTTACTGCTGGTTACTGTTTCTGTTCATGATAACTGTTTCTCCTAGAACACTCTGTGCTAAATGATAGTGCTATATCCTTTGAGTGGACGGTGGACGCTGCTAGGTAGGGCATGCCTCTTCCTTGCTTAGCATATTTGTTGTTGCTGGTGAGTACTCGATGTTTAAAACAGAGAAATTAGTAAAAATGGATAATTACAGATAAGGGTGGCATTATGCATATTAATAGATTGATGAGGAACAACAGCAGAGGTTATATAGGTAAAAGCAACATTTCATCCTATTACAGAGCTTGATTAGTAGTCCTCAGAATCGTAGATGATATTTAGATACGACTTCCGTTGATGTCGATGGTTCATCTAAAGGCAATGCACGATGAGAAGCAGGCGCTGCTTTGTCGTGAACTTGAAACGAAAAGGCACAGATGACTCCATGGATTTTTGCAAGGCGGCGGAACTTAGACCAGTTGGTTGTTATGATGGCTCTCTTGTCGGTTCCTAGCATGATGCGACAATTGGGATCACTGTTTGCAAGCCTGTCCTCGAGCGTATCATAATCTGGGTCAATGTAATTTTTTAGTTTGCTCTCAGTGTAGTTGACCCAAAAATACTGGTGAGAAAAAAGGAATTAATTGAATGGATTGGAGGGTGTCTTGTCACTCTTACACTGACAAGGTTTAAATATAAATAGTGAGAACAGTTATCAGTAAACAATGGCAGAAAGAAAAAGAAGTGTAAACAATGGCAGAAAGCAAAAGAAGGGTGCAGAGCATGCTACATTCCTTCCTATGTGGTGTATAAGATGTAAATTGGTTGTTTCTGTATGCATGGTACTGTAATGAAGGAGAACAAATATAGGAAGGAAGATAACATGTATACCAGACTATATGAATATTAGTTTACATGTAGCAAGTTGACGAGAATTGTTGTGCTTGTGCTAATAGCAGTGTATACAGTCTTTTTCAATATTTCACAATAGTCAATTTGGTGAATCAAAAGCATACTGCAGGTTGTACTTCTGTTGATTCGTCAGATAAGTAGTTTAGTTGTGAGGCATAAGTAAAGGTAATTCTTTTTCTCAATGAAGTGGGAGGAAGGACCCGTTGCGCCCATGCGCAAAAAGCTAGAGCGAGCCAAGTATTCAAACCATGCATAAGCGATTGATTTAGAACCAACTTCATAGATTGCATGGTACCATAATAGAATAAAAGAAAGTAATGAGATCGCTTGATAATAACATATATTGGTTTTATAAATCAACTTATAGTAGCAAAGATGCATTGTATAGCCGCGAACTGGAAAGACCAGGAAATGGATGTGCTAGTATTATGTAGAGTGAGGATCGCATAAAAATACTCAGATAGAGTCAATACATAGCATAAGAGAGGAATAGGAAACATACAGTTGAGTCTGAAAACAAATGACACATTTTACTGGTTGTGTGTATATTAGAACATAAACTACCATAGACATATTTTCAGATCAACACATACTCGTCAGCAAAACAAAGAGCATTGGTTGCTCCTCAATTCTCTGCAAAACATAAGAAAGATGAACATGATGACCATAAGAAAGGTAAAAAAAACTAGCCACGCAAACACAACGTTCCATCTCCGAATAGAAAGTGAGGTAGCCAGTAAAAACTCCCTTTGCAGAGACAACGACCCATACTTAAGTTGGTTCTGCAGCCCTTAGCATAAAGAAAGCAAGAGTAGGATACGATACCAACAAAGACACAACACATGGCATGTATAGGCTATGAACAAACTGCATGCACCGATCGTATCAAGGAATCAAGCAAATAGAAAAATCAAAGGATTTACTGTAACCCAAATTATTACTCTCTTTCCTGCACAGGAAGCATAGTAAGCACATGTAATGAAGGAATTGCTGTATTGAATGGGTTTCTAAAAAGGTTCATATTGCTCTAGAAATGGTGAAAATGTCACGATGACTACCATCAGTATCTTAACCACTCAATATAGCAATCCCTAGTAAATGGAATCACTCAATATTGAAACCCATTGAGAGGTATTAAATACCTGGTGGAAATACGAATCTTTATAGAAAAACAGGGATGTGCAACATGAATCATTTTGTATGGGAAATATGAATCTACCTTGCTTATAATGTACAACACTGTTAATGCTTCCGTTGAGATTGGAGCCCATTATAACTATTTATGATTACGAAGCAAAGGGGTAAACTTCCGCTAGGTTATATGATAGATGGAGGATTAAATCACTGATGTTTCTATACATACCTGCCATGATCATAAATTTCCATTAGCCTACTGGTCAAGACATTATACTATTTGATTTAACCTCTCTTGATGATTGATACTTTGCATCTTTGAAATAAAATACGGGATTCTATGGTCGGCCATAAACCAGTTATAGTACCACCAAATCATGATGAACTTTGAAAGAAGATCATGTCGAACAATGAAAGCAAGGCATCAAAGAGCGCGTCGTCCTCCCCCTAGGGCGACTCGGGCGGAGCCAGAAAACTAGCCGCCGCCGCTGCAAACTCCCTCCTCCTCGACCTACGCCGCCGCCGGAAGACGCCACCAGGCTAAGCCCAGGGGCCGACGGCGGTGGCGGGGGATCTCCTCTCTCGCGCGTCTCCGGGGTGGGGCGGATCCCAAGCCATGTGGTGGCGCGACCGATCTGGGATCTGCGGCGCAGCGGATGGCTGCAGGCGGCAAGAGGCCGGCCCGTCCTCGGACGGCGATGGCTTGGCGCGGCGGAGGCCAGGGCTGCGGCTGCTGCGGATGGCCCTTCGGACGGCGGCGACGGCTGCGGTCGGCGGCGGCCGGCTTGGCTGCGGTGGCGTGCATGCTACCTTCAGATCGACGACGGCGGCGTGGAGGGCCTGGTGGTCTCGTCGGCGGCACCTCCGATCAGGTCTATTCTAACCGGTGCAGCCGGCGGTGGTGGTCATCTCTTCCGTCAGAGGTGGTCGGCCTGAGGCTGGGTGTTCGGATCTCGGGATCCATCATCTGGCACCAGCTGCGAGTGGGGAGACGTAGTTGCCAGTGAAAACCGAGCCGGCGGCAGGCGATGGCGTCGTTCCACATCGTTACCTTGATGAAGGCATCGTCATGTGACTACCGTCGACCGACTCGTATTGCTCCGGGGAAAACCCTAGGATCTAGTGTTCCAGACCGGACGATGGCGGCACTGCGGTGTCGTTTCTCTCTTGGGAGCATCGTTTTGTGGAGCAGCGCTAGAAGTCAGAGGCAGGAGGTGGAGCGGCTTCGTCTTGCACGGAGCTTCGATGGGGATGTCAAGTCATGCCTGACCGACAGGTGCTACGCTTGGTTATGCCTGGTCGGCAGGTGCTACGCACGACAGATCCTCCAAGGGCTTCAAGCTGCGTCGGCTGGTGGTACTTGGCAGCATGGCGCTGAGGTGTAACAGTGGCGACCGCGACGTGTTCAGCTGTTTGCACGCAGGGAGGAGGTGCCGTTGGGCGCCATGGTGACGTCGACGATAGCTGGACCGAGCAAGATTGATGCATCAGTACGGTTCTGAAGATGGAGCGGCGGCGGCCTCTGAGAGCACGTCGTACCACTGTGTGCCCCAGACCCAGCAAGTGGCTAGTTGGGGTCTCAGGTCTTAAATGTTAGGCTTGGCTGCGATGTCTGTTTGATATTAGGCCCAGGCTATCTGCACCCCGTCATCAACTGGATAGGTGTAGCGACAGTTTGTTGCTTAGACGGCAGCTTTAGTCTTACTGTTGTATGACTTTGTAAGGTCTTATGAGAATAATTAATAAAGTGGCCGTATGCATTGCCCAGATGCAGAGGCCGGGGGTCATCCTCCTTTTCTAAAAAAAATCAAAGAGGAAAATGGGAAACAATACACTGGGAGCAGTATGTGCAGAGCAATCAGGGATGAAGAATTGTTGCGAATTCAAAACTGAAGAATTATGAAGATATCAAATTAATATAAAACGACGCTGGTGTGTGCCTTGTCGCAATAGCCGCAATGGCCACAAAGCCATGTCATCATGAGGCTACTATTTTCTTCCGAATCCCATACAAAACCTCTAATGCACGGACTTGCCGGCACCATCTGAGGAGGATCTGCAAGGGAATAAAATATATGACAGGAAGAAAGGTTATCGGCCCAAGATTAACATATAACGCATGATCAGATCTTATTTTTATCGATTAGCAGGCATCTCTAGATGCTATCAGCATACATATCTCACTCCCAAACAAACTACAGGGTAAGAGTAACCATCTATTTAAAATTTCCAAGCCATCCTTCTTAAATATTATACCACATGGTATATGTCCATGTCAAAAAGGAACATCAGATGGAAATGAACGAGCATATGGTACCATAACTGTATCCTAAAACATAATCCAAGCTCAATAGTAAGTTTTAAGAAGCCAAACTGGCAACTGACATCCTAAGTAGGGAATAATACTTAAAAGCATGGAAATTTTCTCTGCTAGTAATTTATATCACAGAGATATAAAATTAATAGGGTGTGCACACACAAGAAATACATACATATCAATTACAGATCTTTGAACAAACCTAAGTAAAATATTAGATTACCTTCTTTAAGAAATTTAGACCATATGCTACTGAGGTTATATCATTTTACCTGTTTCATTTCTGGCATGAAAACAATCTGAACCCAGTCTGCAGCTGAACACCGGGGAATAAGATTTCAGAATATAGGAGCAACAATTTGTATGTTGAAGTTAACTGCAAGCATATCTCCGAAAAAATAAAAGTAATTAATTAGAGAATTGTCAATCACAACCACCTCTGAACATAGGCAAGAAGAATCGTGATAGAGCCTTTGATGTTTCTACATACCTACCACGCTTTTATGTTTGCATTAGCCCACTGGTTAAGGCAATATAATATTTGATTTAACCTCTCTTGATGCTTGATACCGCGTCTTTGAAATAAAATACATGATTATGTGGTCGGCTTTTTGTTGATGACCAGCAACTACGTCAAACTGGGATTAGTCCACCAAAATTAAAGCTTGTTCAGAACAGGGGGTAGCATCTGTAGCTAACAAGATCAACCATCAATGAATTATCTAAGTAAACGCGGCCAATAATCAAGCAAATAAACTGTAATCCCATCTCAGCTAGCAATATAAACAAACAAGGGATAGCATATGTACTTAACCAGATCAACCATCAATGGATTATATAAGTAAAACATGACTAATAATCAAGCAAATAAACTGTAATCCCATCTCAGTTAGGAATATAAACAATTACACAACAATCCAGAATCACCTGATTCTTCTTCGGCTGAACTCTACCGTGTAGTTCATCATGCGCTGCAAGATGGAGAACACAACGCAGAGGTCAGGCTCCGTGAGCACGATGTCGGCGCGGACCTGGCGGCATGCATCGCGTGAGGATGGTACACATGAGAAGATGTGGATCCAACACAAAGAACTAAATTAACCATCCAAACAAACTTTTCAATTGTGTGCTTGCATAGGAAATAATGGTCATAATGGTGCCAATGGCAAGAAATTGCCTGTGGAACTGAACAGTGCAGACCAAGGCATACATTTCAGTCACTTTGAACATAGATGAGTAACGAAATAAAAAAACTAGAGAGCTATGGAAGCACTGACCTCGGGCGGTGCCGCCCTTGTGCTCCTGGCTCCGGTACTGCACGGCCATGTATGGGTCTATCTTCCCTGCAAGTACAGGTTAATCAGATTAATGTCCATCAGCAGAACAACCCAAGGCAAGCCAAGAACATGTGTGGTGGTCGTGATAAATGTTCTTCTCTGGATTTGACGGAAGGTGTGCAGTGGAATATTCACCAAGGAAATCGCTGCCGGAGTACACAGTGAATATTCAAGTAGCAAGGTATTCATGAATACACAGTGAATACTGTTGGATAAATGAACAACTAACATTTCCTGAGGGCCAAAGGCCATTACATATACATGTGTGTCAAAGTGCAGAAAACCCCTTATACAACGGGGATATACCGAAACGGGATTATACACATCTAACACCCCCCCTCAAACTCATGGTGGATCAACAACACTGAGTTTGGAGAGGAAAAAGGTATGCTGCGCTCGGGTTTGTGCCTTCGTGAAGAAGTCAGCCAACTGTAACTCCGAGGGCACATAGTGAAGGGCGAGAGTCTGATCCTGCACAGCAGCACGCACAAAGTGGGCATCCACACCGATGTGCTTGGTGAGCTCATGCTTCACCGGTCACGCAGCATATCGATAGCACCTGCATCTTGTCCGACAAAGAAGGGAGTCGAGGTAGTAGCTATGACACCAAAATCCTCAAGTAACCAGCGCAACCAGATCACCTCAGCCGTCAATATAGCCATGGCGCGCAACTCAGCCTCTGTACTCGAGTGAGAAACTGCAGTCTGTTTCTTTGTCTTCCAGGCAATCAGAGAGCCACCAAGAAAGACACAGAAGGCATAAATGAAAGGCCGATCGAGGGATCACTAGCCTGTAGCATCGAGTAAGCCTGGAGCTCAAGAGAACTGGAGCGAGGAAAGAAAAGGCGCTGAGAGATCGTGCCACGAAGATATTGTAGAACACGGAGGAGGTGACTATAGTGGACGGAGGTGGGGGCTGAAACAAACTGACTCAGGATGTGAACGGGATAGGAGATGTCAGGACGTGTAACAGCAAGATAGACAAGACTACCGACGAGGTGACGATAGTGAGTGGGATTAGGAAGAGGGTCACCATCAGAGGCACGAAGCTGAACGTTGAGCTCCATAGGAGTCACAACAGTGCGGTCATCACTAAGAGCAGCTCGAGCAAGAAGATCCTGAATGTATTTCTCTTGAGAGATGTAGAAGCCATCAGAGGTGGAGGAGATCTCAATCCCAAGAAAATAGCGAAGAGGACCAAGATCAGTCATAAGGAACTGCTCGTGAAGGCGGGCCTTAACAAAGGCAATGTAATCAGTGTCGTCACCAGTGATGATCACGTCATCAACATAGAGAAGGAGAAGAGTCCTACCATGAGGAGATGTGTGAATAAACAGCGCGGGATCATGGTCACTGGGCAAGAAACCAGCCGCGGTCACCACAGAGGCGAAGCGCTCAAACCAGGCGCGAGGGGCCTGTTTGAGACCATATAGAGAGCGGCGAAGTCTCATGACCATACCATCAGGAGCATAGTACCCTGTGGTGGCTGCATATAAACCTCCTCACGCAACTCGCCATTAAGAAAAGCGTTCGACATCAAGTTGAGAGATAGACCATCGGCAAGCGAAGCCACAAGAAGAAGAGTGCGGACGGTGGTCATGTGGGCCACAGAGCGAAAGTCTCATCGTAATCACGCCCTGCTCCTGCTGAAAACCACGGGCCACAAGACGAGCTTTGTAGCGCCAAGAGAACCATCGGAGCAAGTCTTAAGCTTGTAGACCCACTTGCGGTGATGGGGCGGACACGAAGGGAGGGAACGAGATCCCATGTGCCGAGGCGCTCAAGGGCAGAAGCTCCTCACCATCGCAAGCTGCCATTCAGCCGAGTCATGGCAAGGCGATAGGAAGTGGACTCAGACAAGACAGAGAGACCGTACCGATCAGGGGAGTAGCGATCAGGCAGAGGGCGAGGCCGAGCACGGAGGTTATGAACCGGAGGGGTTGGGGGAGGAGGTGCACCCGAGGTGGAAGGCTCGTCAGAGGCAATATCCTCAGGACGAGAACGGCGAGTATAGTGGAGAGGAAACGGTGAGAGAGGGCGACGGACGGGAGAGGATGGGGGAGAGGTGGAGGAAGAGGAGGGAGTAGACGGGGTCGAAGGTGAATGAGAAGGAAGGAGAGGTGCCGCAGGAGGAGGTGACACATGAGGCACATAGCATGGTGTATCGGGAAGAAGAAGGAAAGAAAGGTCGTCCACAGAGAAGCTCGAGGAAGAAGAACGTGGGTAGTAAGAGCGAGACTCATCAAAAGTCACATCACGCGAGATGCGCAAGCGACGACCCACTGGATCCCAACACCGATAGCCCTTGTGCTCATCATCAGAGCCAAGGAAAACACACTCGACCGATCGAAAGCGATCGGTTTGGTGCGTTCATGGGGGCAAGAAGAACATAGCAGATGCATCCAAACATACGAAGAGCTGAGTAGTCGAGAGCAACCGTGAGACACTCCATAGGAATGCCACCTGCAGAAAGCGATCGATGGCTGAATGTTGATGAGATAGGTGGATGCGAAAGCCTCTCAGCCCAAAAATGGGGTGGAAGGAAGCAACAATCATCAGCATACGAGCCGCCTCAAGTAAATGACGATGCTTTAAACAAGCAACACCATTCGAGCATGAGCACCGGACAGAGAACTGGGCAAGAGTACCTGTTCCGCCAAAAACCACGCAATACCGAGAGATATACTCTCAAAGCAGAGTCAGCACGAAAAGTACGAATGGGCGTGGTGAACTGGGTGTGAACCATGGCAGCAAAACGTTTGTATATAGGGAGAATCTCGCTACGAGATTTCATAAAGTAGAGCCAAGTGTAGCGAGAGAAATCATCAATAAACAAAACATAGTAGCGATGACCACCTTTTGAATCAAAGGGAGCAGGTCCCTAGACATCAGAATGAACTAAGTCAAAAGGACGCTGAGATACCGACTCACTGGTAGGATAAGGCAACTGAGTCTGTTTTCGAAGTCTGCAACCATTACAATGTAAAGAAACATCTCCAGATACATACCCCAAGAGGCCCTGACGAACTAAGGAAGACAAGCGAGAGCCACAGATGTGACCAAGGCGATGATGCCACTGCTGGAAGGACGCAGACGAAGAGGCAGCAAGAGCATGGGAGCTGGCAGGAGTGGTGGCAGCGGAAGGAACACGAAGCCAGTCAACCTCCCAAAGGCCCTCTGACTCATGGCGCCGGGGGCCAGCACCAACCAAAGCCTTGGTGCGACGATCCTGGATGGAGCAAGAGTCGGTATCAAGGATGACCCGACAACCAGAATCAGTAAGTTGAGCAGCGGAAAATAGATTCATGGTAAGACGAGGAACATGCGAGACACTAGGAACAGAAAAGGAGGGAGTGGAAAGAATGCCACGACTAGCAACAGGAAGAGGTGTGCCATCAGCGGTAAGAACATTAACAGGCGATTCAAGAGATCGGAGAGAAGATAACACGGAAGAATCAGAAGACATGTGGAAGGAGGCTCCAGAATCCAAAACCCACGAAGATGTACCTGACTGTGTAGATGCCTGCGGTGGTGGAGAAGTGGCTGCAGTCACAGCAGCAGCTGAACCAGTCGACGAAGAGCCCGAGGAAGCCAGGAGGCGTTTGAGCCTCACAATGTCCTGGTCAGTGAGTGACGGAGTCGAGGAAGATCCAGGAGTCCCACTGGACGAGGAGCGCCTCTGGTCTCGCTTCTTCTCACGGCAATCAGACTCTGGGTGACCGGGCCGAGAGCAGTAGCCACAGAAGGTGTCTCGGCGCGACCGGCCCCTCTCAGTATAAGCAGGGCGACTCACGCCCCCTGAAGGTGTGGGGAGGAGCGGTGGAGCGGTGAGCCAAGCAGACGACACAGGAGCTCGAGCAGCCAGCACAAACGGGACCACCAGCAAACCAGCAGAGCGAAGACGGGTCTCTTCAGCACGAAGCTCAGCAAGCACCTCCGAGATAGGAACACAGCCACGAGCAAGCAAGTGAGCACGGCGCGGTTCAAACTCAGAGCGGAGACGTGATAAGAACTCATGAACCCGCTGAAACTCCAGATCAGACCGAGTGGTCTGACAGCAACGACAGGTGCCATGTCAGGACCCCGACTCAATGCCACATCGATCTAGCATGTAACACCTCATATCACTTTGCGGCCTCACGCATGGTATCCCCACGGGTGTCGTCTTACCTTTGCCCGGACCGTTTAGCGCTTTTGGCACACGATATGATAGTGTCGCTAGCATCCATATGATAAGGAGCCCGGCTGACATGGCTAGTCGTAAACCAAAAGTGGCACAAACTTACAGGACAGCATCCATGACCCAAAGATCGAACGTGTCGGTCATCACGAGTAAGTTCCGGCTGTAGCACGGGCTAGCAGACTCGATAAACCGGGCTGTAGCGGGCTAACAGACTCCGGTACTCAACGCGTGACATTTCCCGAAGGGACAGCACAGAACGAAGAAGGACACATGCCGCCAGCCTAAGTGTTCCGGAGCAGTAGCAAGCTACCATGGCTCGATGGAGACACTAGGAGACATTTCCGTAAGAGAGGCTACTAAAGATAAACAACTAGATAGTCGATCCCACACATATCAAGCATTTCAATAACATACACACAATATGCTCGATATGTGCAAATACAACATGGCATCACAACATGACTCTACGACTCAAGTATTTATTCATTAGGCCCGAGGAGCGAGATATTACAAACAGGGTCTCATGACCCAACACTCGAAACATACAAATCAAACACAAGCGAAGCTAACATGTCCGAATCTACGACATCTACAAATGAAAAAGGCTAAGAAGCCCGACTATCTACCGAGATCTGCCGAGGGCACAAGATCGTAGCTGAGGTATCAAGCTAAACGTCAAGTCCACGTGGAACTACTAGCGAGACCAAGTCTCTCTGCAAAAACATAAAATAGGCAAACGTGAGTACAAATGTACCCAGAAGACTTACATCGTAACTAACTACATATGCATCATTATCAACAAAGGGATGGTGGAGTTTAACAGCAGAAAGCCAGCTTTGACTCGGTGGCTATCCTAAACTACGATTGCAAGTAACTCTTTTGAGGTGGCGCACGAGTCCACAAATTCACCATATCAATACACCACTATGGATCCGCTCCCGTCTCCCTCACGAGAACGCCATCCATAGCACTCACGCTTATCTTGCGTATTTTAGAGTATCCACTTTCACTTGTCTATGAACTGTTATAGGCAACCCGAAGTCCTTTACATGGACACGGCTATTCAATAGATGATGTTAACCTGCAGGGTGTACTTCTTCACACACGCTCACCACTTACCGCCGCCACACGACATGTACTCGGCAACCTTCAAGCGAAGCCCAGCGTGGGTGTCGGCCACGACCTACCTAAACACTCAAGTCCCTAGTCCAGGTTTATCGCCTATTTGGGTTCCATCTATGAGGAGTTCCGGCCAAGTTTCGCTCACAGCCCCAAACGATGTGAACAGGTTCCCGAGACACCAAACGGGCGCCTGTACACCGTGCCGCGTGCCTACCGTGATCACAGCCCACCCCTACGGTCAGCGCTGCGCCTGGCCTCCAATACTACAAACACCGAAACTACTTGCAACTCCCGGACAGAGGACAAGGGTGATTAAGAAGCCGAGGGGTCCATTGGTTTCGGGCCCAATGCGTGGTAGTAGCTGAATCATGGATCACAAACACGTAACTCAGTTCCTGAGGACGGCTGCAATGAGACAACCCACCATGTACTCCTACATGGCCTCTCACCGCTACCTTTACCAAATCGTGTTCACACACTTAGCTCACACACAGTGGGACATGTTCACACACCTCGATTCATTCCCGATTTAATCGCACCGACTCAACTCTAAGCAAAGCAGGCATGACAAACAAGCATGAATGAGTAGGCACATCAGGGCTCAAACAACTCCTACTCATGCTAGTGGGTTTCATCTATTTACTGTGGAATGACAGGTCATGCAAAGGATAAAGGGGTTCAGCTACCGCAGCAAGTAACAAATGATTCGTTGTTGTCCTAATGCAGTAAAAGAGAGCAGGAGCGAGAGAGTAGGATTGTATCGGAATGAACAAGGGGGTTTTGCTTGCCTGGCACTTCTGAAGATAATATAGTTCTTCATCAGTGTCATCGAACTCGTCGTCGGAACCACGTCTATCGAGAGGGGACAAACACCGGCAACTGAGAAAGAACACAATCAATGCAATGCTGCAATATGATGCATGATTATGACATGGCAATATGCTGTGATTTGAGCTAATGCATCTAGCTATGATTTAAATGAAGTTGGTTTGAATACATGATCCAAATTCAAACTCCATATGTGATTATTCAAATGCCATTAAATTGATTTGTGCTAAACAGCAGCTATAAGTTGTTCTAACATGCATGAAAGTGGTACAGATGGATTCCTTGAATTTTTCTGATAATTTTTCATATATAAATTATTTGATTTAGAGCTACGGTTGAATTTATATGAATTTTAGAAGTTTGAACTAATTTCTGGATTTTCCTGATTTATTTTAAAACCAGAAAATGATTTATTGCGTCAGCATTAGGTCATGCTGACCTCAGCAGGTCAACAGGCGGGTCCAGGTCAAACCTGACCAGTGGGGTCCGCGTGTCAGTGTCACAGCTAATTAACGGAGTTAATTAGTACTAAGTTAAATGCTAACCTTAGTTAATTAGGGCGTGGGCCCGCATGTCAGTGACTTAGCTGGTTAACTAGAAGTTAATTAGTACTAAACTAGATTAGCAGGGCTCTGGGCCCACTTGTCATTGACTCAGAGGAGTCAACCTGGGCCCACCCAGTCCTCGTCAGGGTCAAACCCGCCGGTCAACAGGTCAAGGCCTGCCGGCGTTTAGCCACGCGGCCGGGCCGCGCAGCAGCGGCGTCTTCTGGAAATCGCCTGAGGCGCCATTTGCTTCTTGTGAGCACAGCTACGGGATGCGGACGCTCGTCCGCATCCAACCAGGGTGGTGGCGCGGCCGGAGAGTGGCCGGAGTGGCGCCGGCGACGAAGCTTAGCGGCGGCGGCTTCGGCAACGGCGGGTTCGGCGCTATGGTGCATGGGAGGAGGGTTGGTGGGTGCTACGGGCTCGGAGTGCTCGAGCATAGTGGCGTGCTCGGATTCGAGCTGTGGTGGCTCTAGCCACGGCCATGCCATGGCCGGCGGCGAGAAGCTCTCGGCCGCGATGGGAGATGGGGCTAGGGGGCGAGAACGGAGGGGGCGAGCATAGGAGAAGCAGCAGGGGCTCACAGCGGATCCATTCGAGGCGGAGACGAGGCCGATGGAGCGTCGGAGGCAGCACAGGGTCGCCGGAGATCCGGGCGGCCGAAGGTAGAAGACGACGATGGCGGCGACGTTGCAGGGCGCCTGAGGATGCGTGGCTCATCTGGGATGACGTGGACGACGAGGCGGAGCCGACGAGCACGACGGTTGCTCGAGGGACGGCCGGGGAGCGCGATGGCGGCGTGCGGCGGCGACGGAGGCGTTCGGGCGCGAGAGGGGAAAAGAGCAGAAGGGAAAAGGGTCGGGGAGAGTGAGAAAGCTGGGGCTGCGTGGCGCTCCGTGGCGTCGTCTAGGAGGAGCCGGGGAAGCAGGAGGTGGCCGGGGCAGCGTCGGCGCTCGCCACCGAGCTGCTTTGGGGCGAGGGGAGGAAGACGACAGGAGGAGCTAGTGGGCTGGGCTGGTGGCTGGGCTGCCAGCTGGGCCGGCCAGGTAAGTGCCCAGGTAACTTCCTCTGTCTTATTTCCTTTTTTTTCTATTTATGTTATTTTGTTTTGGTTTAGCAATAAAGCTAAACCATTTCATAAAATCCTGGAAATAGTCATGGGTGCTTTCTGAATTATTTCAGTGACCCTCAGCAATTTCCAACATTTTTGGAGCATCTAAAATATTTATAGCATTTAAATAGCCCCAATTCAAATATGTTTGAATTAATTCAAAGTCCAAACATGTCCTGCAAAAATGTGAACCATTTTTGGTAGATGCTTCCACCTTGATCCAGAAATGATGAACATTTTTAAAGGGCATTTTGAAATCATTGAAAAATATTTTGGTTGAACCCTTTTTTTGAATTCCTCTTTGATGCTAGGGTTTGAACAATCCCCATTTCAGGTTTAAATGAAATTTAAACATGATGCAACACTCTAATGCATGCACTAGGCATTGTCAGAACTAGGGATGTGACATGCCACAAACGGCTGTCCGAAGAGAATCAAGCTGACGCCAGATGGCAGAGCACTGTGAATAAAACTCATCAACAGAGGAATCGCCTTGCTGAAGGGTGTGCTCCTGACGCACGACAGATAGGTAGAGAGCATCTCCAGAGGGCTGATAGCGCTGACAAAGATAAGACCACATCGCGGCAACTGTGCCAAGTCCCATAAACTCTGAAGCAAACTGAGGGAGGACACTGGCAGTGAGAACAGCCGCAGCACGAGCATCATCATTGCACCACTGAGTGTAAGCAGAGAGACCATCACGATACACCGAAAGAGCATCAGAGTAAGCAGAAACTTGCTGATCATAAGCATCAACGGCAGCATCATCAAGGGCCTTGGCGGCATCCCGGTCAGCTTGAGAAGCCTCAAGAAGAAGGACCGCGGCACCGGTGGGATTGGAGGCACGGCGCATAGGCACGACGGGCAGGGAACCTCGCCAGAAAGAACACCCCACAGAAGAAGGCCTCGCATATGGATGCGCATGAACCCCACAAACTCAGCATAGTTGGTGCCATCGAAGATCACAGAGCACCTAGGGACTGCAACATAGCCCGAGGAAGACATGAGGAAACTCTGTTGGGCGCCTCTGTTTTTTTTTGGTCAACGCTCCTCGATCTGGATCGGGGCGAAAAAACTCACGCTAACCCAAGTGAAGGATCGGGAGGCCAGGAGGTCCTGGGCCGCAACTGCGGGAGGAGGGTGGCGGCCAGAGGCAGCCACCACCAGATGCGGAGGAGGGCGGCCGGGGCGCCGGCGGCCAGAGGTGCGGCCGGGGGCGCAGCACGGGCGCCGGCGGGCACGGCTGGGCGCGCCGAGCGCTGCTGGGCGCTGGCCGCAGCATGGGGCGCCGGCGGGCATGGCTGGGCACGCCGAGCACGGCCGGGCACGGCAGGCGCAGCCCAGCCTGGGCGCGGCGCCGAGCACGGCTCTGGCGCGCTCTGAACGCTGGCGAGGGCGAGGCCTGAGCGCCGCCGGGCGAGGAGGGCGCGCTGGGCGTGAAGAGGATGGCCGCAACGAGGAAGGAGATGGCCAAGAACGAGGAAGCTAGGCACGGAGCTGCAGCGTGCGGGAGAGGAAGAGGAACTCAAGCGCCCGATACCATGTTGGATAAATGAACAGCTAACATTTCCTGAGGGCCAAAGGCCATTACATATACATGTGTGTCAAAGTGCAGAAAACCCCTTATACAATGGGGATATACCGAAACGGGACTATACACATCTAACAAATACATGAAAAAAAACCTTGAATCCATCATGCACCGTGAATTCTGAAAGTAGGTGTGATGCTAACCAAAGATATCTAAGAATAAAGCAATCATAGTTTTACCAAGAGGAGAGAATTTAGCATGGGCAAGCATGAGCGCATATAACACACAGCTTCACCTGGAAGAACTTTATTATCTACAAAGAAAGTATTAATCTGATGTACTACTAAATCAGGAACAAGAACATGATAAACCATTGCTTTTGGTCTGAACCGACTAATGAAACTGGAGACTGTAAATATACCAAGATTGAATAAAAGTCTGAAGGTAAGATATAAGTAGTCATTCGATTAAAAGTGAAAATCATTTGGAGATAATAGGTCATGAAATTCATCTTGTTATGACTTATGATTGACTGGAACTACAGCGAGCAAATATACAGCAAAGTTCACTTCTGAATTTGGGCAAACAACATGAAGAAATCATATTATTACCTAACAAATACACATGCACACGTACACCTAGAAAGCGTAGAGTTTACAAGACACACTACAAGCAATTATACAGCAAAAGTTCACTTCTGAATCTTGGCAAACAACATAAAGAAATTATATTAGTACCTAACAAATACACGTGTACATGTACGCCTAGAAAGCTTAGAATTTACAGGACACACAGCAGGCAAATATACAACAAAAGTTCACTGGAAATCATATTATTACCTTTGGGATTAGGGAAGCGGAGAGAAACTGGAAACAACATGTATATCTAGAGAACTTCGATTTTACAGGAACTTGATAAAGCACTTCTGAATAAGGCTGCTTACTTGCATTTCTTGCACATGTCCGCGTAGCGATAGAACTACGACATGCGGCATCACGCAGTGATCTACTGATCACGAAGATACACTTCATCTTCTGTTGCAATGACACCTTGAAGGAAACGACACATAAAAGCGCAGTCTTATGAATAGAATAACCTGACAAATGCAGGTATGGTTATCTATTATGCCGCTGATAAAAAGTAATTAAAACACTAATAGAAGAATAGTGCCTTAAGTAACCTACAAATGCTTCTTCAGTAGAGAGCGGAGCAGCAGCTACTTGGCTTTGTTTATGATCGCAGTGGTCTTGACACCAGCATTGGCCCTGAGTTTCAGAAATTAGTACTGAATAAGCATTTTGTTGTGCATGTTAGAAATTTCAAATAGAACAATCAACCAACCATTGGGTTTGAATGGTTGTCCATTGCGTCAGTAAGGAAACAATGCGTTGCTAAGGAAAGGAAAAACACAAACCTTGGCGTGCCAAAGCAGCAGATGATCAACAAGAAGCACGTCACAAACAGTAGAACCTGCAAAGTAAAATAAAATGATAGAAGAACATGGAGTTAGCTAGTATGCATTTCATCAAATAGAAAATATGCAGGGCGAGCAGGTGGGGAATCACAAGACAGTCGATACAGCGAGCAACCCAAAGGCAACAACAACCCGACAAATGGTCATTGCTATGTTGTCTGCACGGTCGGGCAACAAATCGGCATGAGGGAGAGGATGACGCAGGGGTGGTGGGATGAAAGATACATATGATGGATAATTTATTGGTCAATATTTGTAGGTTGTCCTGCAACTGTTAAAAAATACTCCCCTTGGTTATTAGTTTCCAACTAAATGGAAGATACGTGACACAAATATGAAATGTTGCTCATCCTGTATGCCTAAATGGAAGATACATGGCAAAAAAAATGAATGGAAACATCAAGCCATTCATATCCATTAGAGCGAAATATGTCATGCACGAAAAAATGGAATTAGCTGCGCTATCGTCACTCTATTTTGTTTGCTGAAGTCATGCCAAATATAAAGATTTTAACCAAGAAAATTTCATAATTCAGATCATCAAAAACCTCAAAAAAATACATGCAAACAAACTGCAGATATGAAACCACATGTAACTACTGAATCTTTTAGAGCCTAGTTCTCTGCAAAAAAAACAGCTATCCTCTCTACCAAGCTTAGCAAATCTCGGTTCAACAATAAAAACGCAGTCTTAGTGGAGAAGGGGTTCAAAGTCAACTTGTGTTTTATGTCAAAAGTAAGACTGAATAAATTATTGGGGATATGAAGAACATAAATAGCATGGGAAAAGATAATAATGGTAGGCGTACAACCCTTTGGTTCAGGTAGGAATATTTCGATCTTAGGTTGTGTATCTTCTGAATTTGATTTCAAACGGCTGCCCCCATTCAAATCCAACCATGGCATGAACGATTCGTCGCTCCCAAGCGTGTCAAAGATACCAAACTGTTTTGTCACCTGCCGAAAAAGAAGACTGAGAAGACCGCATCAACATATCAATCGACCGTTCCAGGAGTGAAACCACGAACCTACGGGGGTCGTGAGTGTCACATCCCTAGCTTTACCTTGCACTAGGCTAGCACTTGTCTGTTGCATCATGTTTAAATTCTTTTGAAACTTGAAATGGGGGCTGATAAACCCTAGCAGTAAATGAGTTTCAACTAGGGTCCAAATAAAATCATTTTCACTGAACCTAAAATGCCCTTCTAAAATATTCATCATCTTTGCCTTGGTCTAGAACCTCTGACAAAAATGGTGCACACTTTTCTAGGACAACAGAGGATCACTGAATTAAATCATATAGTATTTGCATTTGGGCATTTAAATGCTATAAAATATTTTAAATGTCCAAATAATCATAAACTTAAATGTTTAATGTTGGATATTTTGCAAACAGTGGGCCTAAGCAAGTTTCATGATTTTTGGAAGTGCTTAAGTATTTTTAGAAAAGCCCTAAAGTTGCAGAGAAATAGAAAAACAGAAAGAATAAAAAGGGAGGACGGGCGCATGCCCGACGCGCGCGCACCGCCGTGCGACCACCTCCACCCTGCTTTCCTGCGTCCTCGACGCCCTGGACGTCTCCAATGACGCCACTCACCCCCTGGAACCCCCTCGCTCACTCTCTCGTCCCCATCCTCTCCCTTGGTCCTCTCCCCTGCACCGCCCGAACGGAGCCGTCGCCACCGCTCGCCGCTGCCGCGCCCTGAGCCACCACCTCGCCTCCCCGACGTATCCATCGGCTCCGCTGCGTCGTCCTGAAGCTCTCCGCCAATGAATACGACGCTGGAAGCCCCGTATCGTCGTCCCCGACCTCGTCTTGAAGCTGCGGCCGCCGGAGATCGTCGTCGTCGATTCGCCGACTACAGTGCATCCCCGAGCTCTCTAACGACGCCATCGGATCCGCTGTGAGCCTCTACATCGATCTCCCCCTTCCCTGGCTCATTTGCTTCCTCTAACGCCGATGTCCACCGGAGCCGAGAGATCACCGCCGCCGTGGTTCCTCGCCGCCGTGGCCAGGGCTATCGCAGCCCGCGCCTGAGCGCGTCACTGTGCTCGGTGATTCCCCAGGAGCGTGTAGCACCTGCCAGTTTAACCCCTAGTGCCCCGTAGCGTCGACCCCGTCCACACCCGAACTCCGGCCACCGCCGCGAGCTCCGTTCCGGCGAGCTCGGACCGTCTCAGCCTCTTCCGCTCACTCAGGAAGACGCAACACTCGCCCAGCTATCCGTAGAGCCCCTCCTCCGTCCATTTGGTCGCCGGAGCAAGAAACCCGAAGGCCTCCGCCGTCTCGGCCTCGCCGGCGACTCAACGCCGGCGGGATTGACTCGTTTGACCAGGGGTTTGACCACCCCTGGGCCAATGACAGGTGGGCCCAGGGCCCTGCTAATTTTAGCTTAGTGCTAATTAACTTTTAGTTAACCCACTAAGTCACTGACATGCGGGCCCAGGCCGTAATTAACTCAGGTTAGTTTTTAACTTATCACTAATTAACTCTGTTAATTAGTTGTGACACTGACATGTGGGGTCCCAGCCGTCAGGTTTGACTTGGACCGGGTCAGTTGACCTGCTGATGTCACAGTGACGTAGTTGAAAGTGCAACTATCCCATTGAACTAATGATTAACAACATATAGCTCATTGAACTAATGCCATTACAAGATAAATATTTCAGGAAAGTTCAATGATTGGCATGGCATGGATAAGGAATGTGGACCCCTCAAAATGCTAAGGACAAAGGATTGGCTCAAGCTCAAAGCTGAGGACTCTACATTTCCTATTTTAGTGATCCAAGATCACATTGAGTCCATAGGAAAGCCAATACTATTAAAAGGGGATGAGGTGTTGCTTAATGGCTTGCTTGCTCAAAATGCTTAGTGATATGCTCCAAAAGCCCTCAACCACTTTCTCATATCCACATATGTCCCAAACCAAAAGTCAAACTCGGCCCTACTGATTTGATCCATCCGGCGCCACCGAGTTCATTTGACATAGCCACTGCCAGAAACCCTAGTCTTTTCGGTCTCACCGATAGGGATCTCGGTCTCACCGAGATGGGATTGCAAACTCTCTGTTTCCCTTCGCAACTTTCGGTCTAACCGAGATGAGCAATCGGTCCCACCGAGTCTGCAATGCAAACTCTATGTTTCCTTTTCGTAACGCTTCGGTCCCACCGAGATGAGCGAATCGGTCCCATCGAGTTTGCCTGACCAACTCTCTGGTTAGCTTATTACCAAAGTCGGTCCAACCGAGTTTGAGTAATCGGTCCAACCAAGATTACGTTATGCCCTAACCCTAATGATATCGGTCCCACCGAGATGACATGTCAGTCCCACCGAAATTGTCTAATGGTCACATATGTACTAAATAGCTCCAACCGAGTTTTCTAATTCGGTCCCACCGAGTTTGGTATAATGTGTGTAACGGTTAGATTTTGTGTGGAGGGGCTATATATACCCCTTCACCCTCTCCTCATTCGTGAGGGAAGCCATCAGAATGTGCCTACACTTCCATTACCCATTTTCTGAGAGAGTGCCACCTACTTATGTGTTGAGACCAAGATGTTCCAATCCAACCATATGAATCTTGATCTCTAGCCTTCCTCAAGTTGCTTTCCACTCAAATCATCTTTCCACAAAATCCAATCCTATGAAAGTGAGTTGACTGTTGGGGAGACTGTCATTTGAAGCACAAGAGCAAGGAGTTCATCATCAACACACCATCTATTACCTTTTGGAGAGTGGTGTCTCCTAGATTGCTTAGGTGTCACTTGGGAGCCTCCAACAAGATTGTGGAGTGAACCAAGGAGTTTGTAAGGGCAAGGAGATCGCCTACTTCGTGAAGATCTACCCTAGTGAGGCAAGTCCTTCGTGGGCGATGGCCATGGTGGGATAGACAAGGTTGCTTCTTTGTGGACCCTTCATGGGTGGAGCCCTCCGTGGAATCGTGCAACCGTTACCCTTCGTGGGTTGAAGTCTCCATCAACGTGGATGTATGATAGCACCACCTATCGGAACCACGACAAAAACATCCATGTCTCCTATTGCGTTTGCACTCTCCAAACCCTTCCCTTTACATTCTTGCAAGTTGTATGCTTTACTTTCCGCTGCTCATGTACTCATATTGCATGCTTGCTTGAATTGTGTTAAGATTGCTTGACTTGTGCTAAGTTGCCAAAATCTGCAAGAACTAAAATTGGGAAAAGGTTAAGTTTTTATTTTGTCAAGTAGTCTAATCACCCCCCTCTAGACATACTTTCGATCCTACAATTGGTATCAGAGCTTTGGTCTCCATTTTCCTTGATTTCCATAGCTTTTGGTGATCATAGCCTTGGTTTCACAACCTAGGAGAGTATGGCGTCTAGCGACGGAAATTACCACCGTAGATGTCCTTATTTTGATGGTACTAATTTTGCTAGTTGGAAGCATAAGATGAAAATGCATATTCTTGGACATAACCCCGTCATTTGGGCTATTGTGTGTATTGGCTTGCAAGGTGAATTCTTCGATGGGAGAGAACCGAACCGTGAAGCTACCGCAGAATAGTTGAAGATGCTGCAATACAACACTCAAGCTTGTGATATCCTCTTCAACGGATTGTGCCCCGAAGAATGCAAAAAAATCAGCCGCCTTGAGAAAGCAAAGGAAATTTGGGATACTTTGATTGACATGCACGAAGATACCGACTCCGTCAAGGAATCCCAATTGGATGTGCTTCAAAGTCAACTTGACAAGTTCAAAATGAAGGATGGTGAAGGTGTCGCTGAAATGTGCTCTAGGCTTGCTCTCATTACAAAGGAGATTGCTGGCTTAGGAAGTGAAGAGATGACCGACAAATTCGTCATCAAGAAGATCCTAAGAGCCTTGGATGGAAAATATGATACCGTGTCCACATTGATCCAAATGATGCCCAATTACAAAGATCTCAAGCCAACGGAATTCATTGGAAGAATTGTTGCTCATGAGATGTCACTCAAGGATAAGCAGGAGCTTCACAACAAGTCAAGTGGTGCTTACAAAGCCTCATGTGATGCTCCTACATCATCAAGTGAGAAACAAACCGTCAATGAGGAATTGAGCTTAATGGTGAAAAAATTTAACAAGTTCTACATGAGTAGAAGCAAGGAAAGGAGTTCCAAGTCAAGGTCTTACAATGAGAAAAGATCTTCGAGTCGTGAACGTAATTGCTACAACTGTGGAACACCCGGACACTATTCGAATGAGTGTACGACTCCTTACAAAAGGAGAGAAGATTCACCCAAAAGAAGAAGTAGAAGAGAAGAATCACCACCAAGGGAGAGGAGGAGTAGAGATGATCATTATGAACGAAGAACCTCCCGGAGAAGCAAGGATTCAGAAAGGAAGGACAAATCATCAAAGAGCTACACAAAGCGAAGACATCAAGCTCATGTTGGTGAATGGGTATTCGGCTCCGACTCCGACAATCACTCCGAGAGAAGCTATCACTCTGACTCCGAATATACTCAAGATGAAGGTGTTGCCGGTCTAGCACTTGTGTCAACCAACTCCTACAACATATTTGACTCACCAAATGAAGGAATTGGAAGATGCTTCATGGCTAAAGGCCCAAAGGTATCACACCCCGAGTATGTTGATTTCAATAGTGATGAAGATGACTTGTTAGGTGATGATGATTTACTTGTTGACAACTCTAGTGATGAATACTATGATGAAACGTCAATTAATCATGCTAATCAAGATAAAACGAATGACAATGACAAGGAGAAGATTGAGAGCCTAACTAAAGAACTAAACACTCTTAAGTTAGCTCATGAAACTATCTTGGAAGATCATCAAGAACTTTTAAAGACTCATGAGAAGTTATGCTTTGTAAAGCTCAACCTTGAGCAAGAGCATGAGTTTTTAAAGGCAATCAATGATGATCTTCACAAGAAAAGTTCTTCTTACATTGCCAAGCGTTTACTCTTATCTACTTACATGCCACAAGTCAAGTCTAGTAATAAGAGCAATAAAGATTCTTCTTCTAGTAGTAACAATAATCATGCTAAATCCAATGTTGTTGCTTCTAGTAGTTCTCTTGATTCCATTAGTGATTCTCTTAGCCAAGTTACACTCGAGCAAGAAAATAGCTTATTGAAGGGAATTATAGAGAAGGGCGTCTACAACAGCCTTGCCGGAAGTAAGCACTTTGAGGAAATTGTATGCAAGCAAGGAAGGCACCGGAAGAATCAAGGTGTTGGTTTTGAACGAAAGTTCAATGCCAATGGAGTTGAGTGGGAATAAGATCAATACCCCAAGACGAAGTTTGTTCCTCAACAAGAGAAGTATGATCCTACTTCTTTCCAGGGGACACTAGCTCAAGATGATCTTCTACCACAAGACCACAAGCAAAAAGGCACGGACAAGCTTCAAGAGGAGATTGATGCATTTGAAGAAGCTCCAAAAGCCTTGGTCAAGTGGGTTCCCAAGACTTCATCAAGCTCTACTTCATCAAGTTCGACTACAACTCCAAGGATTCCCATCAAGATGATGTGGATCCCAAAGAAGAAGAACTAGAGAGTTCTTGAGGGTGACTCCGCCAATATACTTCACTCATATCATTTTGGCAAGGACAAGTGCAATCAACTTCCACATCATGTACTAGTTCAAGGAGTCACAAACCCTCTTGTTGGTAAGACAAGGGACAAGGTAACCTAATGCTTTCATGGACATCATCTTGTGTGTGCATCACTCTATGTCTATGGATATTCTTGCTTGTTCCTTGTGGGACTAACCCGTGTAGGTATTGAAAGTGCAACTCACTCCAATGGATTGCTCCTAATGATCAACAACATTGAGCATCCACATCTTCAACATCTACATGAAGTCATCATCGACAAAACCCAAGGTTAGTTCATCCCTCTTAGGGGGATCTCACATCTAGGGGGGGCTTTACTCTCAAGAATTGAGCTAAAGCAACTCTAATGGTGTGAACACAACAATGCTTTATGTAAAAATGGTAACCCCACTTGTGCTTAAACGATGAGTATGACCTATGATCAAATGTCCTCATTTGACTCCTAAGTCAATATACTCATTTATAAATGACCTAGTCATCGCCAATTGATTGATAGATGCTAGAATTGGTTGTGCATGCTTTGCCACATATTTTATTTGCCTTTTCATTGTGTGAGCATGTTGGTTGGATGGACAAGAATTCCTAAGAACCTTCTCTAGCTATCTATGATTTTCTCGTCTCAAACTCTATTCATGCTACATCACAAAGTTTGATCAAGTCAAATTCGAACCACTCTGTGTGAGGAGCACTTGAAGTTCCCGATTCGTCATAGACTTAAACTTCCAAAACCTCTTTGTGCATTTCGGTTTGACCGAGAAATCCATTTCGGTCAAACTGAGTTCACTAAGTTGATCTAGGTTTTCATCTCGGTGCAACCGATTTGAACACTTCGGTCACACCGAGTTGCAGCAACCGCTTGCGATTCTGCAATCTCGGTACCACCGAGTTGTTCCACTCGGTCACACCAACAAGGTCGGCATATAAATACCCACGGGTGAGACATTGGAAATTCCTTCAAATCTTCTCATCCCGCGTGTGTCCTTCTCTGCCTCCTCGGTTCTCCGAATCGTCTCCTCGCCGCCAACGACCTCCCGCCGTTGGACTCTGCCGCCGTCCACGGATTCTGCTCCGCCGTCGCCGCCGTAGCGAACACTCGCCGCTCTAGGATATGAGTTCGACCCCTTGTGCTATCTTTTTCACTCTGATTCCAAGCACAAGGACATTGCCATGTTTCTTGCCACGAATGTGATTAATCTATCCAGCTAAATCTTCCTTAGGTCTACATTGATTCGAAAATTTTAGGGTTAGCTCTGCACAGAACTCATCTCGGACTGACCGAAATGTAGAAATCGGTCTCACCGATTCGGCTTAGGCCATTGCACTTGCGCTTTTCAGTTTGACCGAAACGTGCAAATCGGTGTGACCGAGTTCAGGATTCTGTGAAACCCTAGCAATCTTGGTGCCACCGAACTGTGAATCGGCCCAACCGAGTTCACCAGTTTAGGTACCAAGTGTTGCTTCGGTATCACCGAGTTTGTCAATTCGGTAGCTCTGAGATCACTTCTGTAGAGAACTAAAACTAATCTTTTTGACTCAATTTGTTTTGCAAAACCTCTGTACTTTGTGATGCTCATCTACTCTACCTCATCTACAACCTATTCACAGGGTCTGATAGTTTTCCTGCAAGATGTCTGACCAGAGTGACAGCCAGAACCGGTCTGAATAGCAAGGACAGTTGAGTGAGGGCACTAGTCCCTCCAGTAGCTATGATGAGGGCAGCAGGAGCACACCTAGTAACTTGCCCAAGGCAGCTACTAGAACAAGAAGAGAACTTCTGATTCAGAGGATGAAGATTATGTTGCGGCTAAGGATGATGCCATTTCCAAGAGGAAAGTTGTGAAGAAAAAGTTTGGCACAGCTGCATCAACAAAACCAGGCATGAACATGAAGGCACCTGCCAGGAGAGTCCCTACATCCAAACCAAGGAAGGTTGCCATAGGTGAGACTATGAAGTTCACCATTGAATCTGAAGAAGAAGCAGCTGGTGAAGACAAGAAGAAAAAGAGGGCAAGAACAACAACAGCTAAAGTTCTTGGAAAGTCCACAATGGTGAGATCAGATGACGAAGAGGAAGAGGATGTTTCTCCAGCACCTAAGGCACAGAAGCTCATGGGAGATGCTATAAAATCAGGGGCTGCTGCTAAGCCCAAAACTGCTCCCAAAGGTGTTGCTGCTGTTCCCAAGACTGCACCCAAGAGGAGTACTAGAAACATACCTGCTGAGGAGAAGAACAAGGCCCCAGCGCCTGAAGCTGAAGAAGAGGAAGCTGAAGCCCAAGTGCTAAGGAAGCTAAAGCCCAAGATCCCTGACCATAATGATGCACATCCTGTTGCAGAGGACATGAGGATCAGGAAGGATGCAGGACTGAGACAGTGGAGAAAGGCTGACCCCTATGCTGTCAGGAGGAGGACTGTTGTGGATTACAGGTTACACACAAAGGAACAACAAGATTTCTATGAGACAATCCTGCTTGACAAGAAGCCCATAGTGTGTGACATGAGATGAGTGGACTGGACCTACATAATAGAGAATGAAGAGCACTTCCCAGGTGTCTATGACAGCTTCAAGGCATGTGAGTTTGGCAAGTTTGTTGGCTAGAAGCTTACCAAGTGGAATGATGAGCTGATCATGCAATTCTATTCAACTGCTCATTTCTATCCAGATGGCAAAATTGTATGGATGTCAGAGGGTACGAGGTACCAATCTACAGTTGATGAGTGGGCTAGATTGATCAATGCCCCAGAAGCCCATGAAGATGTCTTGGATGTCTATGCCAAGAAGAAGAAGGATCACAACTCAATGGCTAGCATGTACAAGAAAATTCCTGATGTAGACCTAGAGACTCACAAGTTTGGCTCAGTGAAGCACTTGCTGTCAGGGATGCCAAGCATCAACACCATTCTGAGGCACACTCTGTTACCAAAGTCAGGAGATCACAGAATGATCAGAGGACACTTCATCAATTTCCTGCATATATTTGATGTTCCTCAAAAGTTCAAAGTAATGAGTCTGATTGTGGAAACAATCAAGAGGACAGCTGCAGATCGGAAGAGATGTTGTGGGTATGCTCCACAAATTCAGGTGCTCATCAACTCCAAGATGGGCACATGCACATATTTGTTGGACAAGGAGCATTTACCCCTCAGGCCAGACTTTGAGGACAACATTGTTGTCATGAATGAAGAAGATCCATCATATGTGCAAGCACATGAGAAGAGAGAGAAGGCAAGGGAAGAGAAAGCTGCAAAGATGCCAACAGCTGAAGAGGCATCTCAGGTATTATTGAAGAGCAAGCAAGATCAGCTTGGATATCTAATTGCATCCACCTTGAGGATTGAGAAGGGCTTGCCACCCTGACTCAAAACCAGGAGAGTTTGGAGAGGATCATTGAGCAGAAATTCTATGATCTTGATGTTAAGGTAATTGAGATTCAGTCAGTAGTTGAGCAACTTCAAGAGGAAGTGGAGGAGAAGAAGGGCAAGTCTGCTACAGATGCTTTTACTAGAGTGCCTAGAAGCCAGAGGTCTGCTGCAGTGCCTATCCCACATACAAGAGCTACTACATCTGCACCAGCAGCCACAGCCTTAGGGCCACCAGCTCCAGCAGCCACTCCACCAGCTCCAGCTACATCAACATAAGCTTTCGTCCTTGGAGCCATCTCTACACCACCTCATGAAGACCAAGCCTGAGAGACGCATAGCACTATGCATATTTTTAACTTTTTGGTACTTGTTGCCAAAGGGGGAGAAATATGTATAGATCATAGTCTTCGAGAGAGAGAGAGAGAGAGAGAGAGTGTTGTTTTGTCTCTCTTTGCATCTTATTTGCTTGAACTTTATTGTGTGTTTGCTTGCTACATTATGTATTTTGTGAGATACTTAGATGATCATGTGTTTGATCATATGCTACCATAATGTGTGCTTGAATGATATTATCCTTCATATACATTTATGATCATTCACTTGCTTGGTGATGAGTGTATGTGTTCAATTATTATCATTTTGAGCGCTCCACCAAGATGTATGTGACATGGAAGAGTGACCCATGGTGCAAACACATTGTGCATTTGCAGTCCAAAGCAAATTTTAAATAATGCACAAATTTAGGGGAAGCTCTTGTTTGTCACATAATTCTCAAAGCGACAATGTATTTCAATCTTATTATCATTTGTCGAAGCTTTGATCTATATGTTGTCATCAACTACCAAAAAGGGGGAGATTGAAAGTGCAACTATCCCTGGGTGGTTTTGGTAATGATTAACAACATATAGCTCATTGAACTAATGCCATTACAAGATAAATATTTCAGGAAAGTTCAATGATTGACATGGCATGGATAAGGAATTTGGACCCCTCAAAATGCTAAGGACAAAGGATTGGATCAAGCTCAAAGCTCAGGACTCTACATTTCCTATTTTAGTGATCCAAGATCAGATTGAGTCCATAGAAAAGCCAATACTATTAAAAGGGGATGAGGTGTTGCTTAATGACCTGCTTGCTCAAAATGCTTAGTGATATGCTCCAAAAGCCCTCAACCACTTTCTCATATCCACATATGTCCCAAACCAAAATTCAAACTCGGCCCTACCGATTTGATCCATCCGGCGCCACCGAGTTCATTTGACATAGCCACTGCCAGAAACCCTAATCTTTTCGGTCTCATCGATAGGGATCTCGGTCTCACCGAGATGGGATTGCAAGCTCTCTATTTCCCTTCGTAACGTTTCGGTCTAACTGAGATGAGCGATCGGTCCCACCGAGTCTGCAATGCAAACTCTTCGTTTCCTTTTCGTAATGGTTTGGTCCCACCGAGACGAGTGAATCGGTCCCACCGAGTTTGCCTGACCAACTCTCTGGTTAGCTTATTACCAAAGTCGGTCCAACCGAGTTTGAGTAATCGGTCCAACCAAGATTACGTTATGCCCTAACCCTAATGATATTGGTCCCACCGAGATGACATGTCAGTCCCACCGAAATTGCCTAACGGTCACATATGTACTAAATCGGTCCGTCCGAGTTTTCTAATTTGGTCCCACCGAGTTTGGTATAATGTGTGTAACGGTTAGATTTTGTGTGGAGGCTATATATACCCCTCCACCCTCTCCTCATTCGTGAGGGAAGCAGAACGTGCCTACACTTCCATTACCCATTTTCTGAGAGAGAGCCACCTACTTATGTGTTGAGACCAAGATATTCCAATCCAACCATATGAATCTCTAGCCTTCACCAAGTTGCTTTCCACTCAAATCATCTTTCCACCAAATCCAATCCTATGAAAGTGAGTTGAGTGTTGGGGAGACTATCATTTGAAGCACAAGAACAAGGAGTTCATCATCAACACACCATCTATTACCTTTTGGAGAGTGGTGTCTCCTAGATTGGTTAGGTGTCACTTGGGAGCCTCCAACAAGATTGTGGAGTGAACCAAGGAGTTTGTAAGGGCAAGGAGATCGCCTACTTCGTGAAGACCTACCATAGTGAGGCAAGTCCTTTGTGGGCGATGGCCATGGTGGGATCGACAAGGTTGCTTCTTCGTGGACCCTTCATGGGTGGAGCCCTCCGTGGACTCGCGCAGCCGTTACCCTTCGTGGGTTGAAGTCTCCATCAACGTGGATGTACGATAGCACCACCTATAGGAACCACAACAAAAACATTCGTGTTTCCTATTGCGTTTGCACTCTCCAAACCCTTCCCTTTACATTCTTGCAAGTTGCATGCTTTACTTTCTGCTGCTCATATACTCATTGCATGCTTGCTTGAATTGTGTTAAGATTGCTTGACTTGTGCTAAGTTGCTAAAATCTGCCAAGAACTAAAATTGAGAAAATGTTAAGTTTTTATTTTGTCAAGTAGTCTAAGCACCCCCCCCCTCTAGACATACTTTCGATCCTACAGCAGTGCTGACGCAATAAGTCATTTTCTGGATTAAACTTAATTCAGGAAATTCCAGAAAATAGCTTAAACTTCTAAAATTCATAGAAATTAATCTGTTACTCTAAATGCAAAGATTTATATATGAAAAATGATCAGAAAAATCCAATCTATCCACCTGTACTGGTTTCATGCATGATAAAGAAACTTAACCATGCTGTTTAGTGCAAAACATGATAAGGCACTATTTAAATTCATAAATTGAGTTTGAGGTTGAACCTTTGGTTCAAAGTGACTCAAACCCGTCTAGTTTTAGTTGCATTAGCCCAACACATTCATTATTGCCATGTCATGATCATGCATCATATTGTGCATTACATTGATTGCGTTCTTCCTTGTTTGCCGGTATTTGTCCTCCTTCAGTAGACGTGTTCCGACGATGAGTTCGATGACACTGATGAAGAGCTATTACTATCTTCAGAAGTGCTAGGCAAGCAAAACCCCCTTGTTCATTCCGATACAATCCCACTCTCTCGCTCCTGCTCTCTTTTACTGCATTAGGACAACAACAATTCAACTATTACATGTTGTGGTAGCTGAACCCCTTTCATTTGCATGACCTGTCATTGCCACAGTAAATAGATGAAACCCACTAGCATGAGTAGGAGTTGTTTGAGCCCTGATGTGCCTACTCATTCATGCTTGTTTGTCATGCCTGCTACTGCTTAGAGTTGAGTCTGGTCTGATTCATCGGGAATGAATTGGAATGGTGATGAACATGCCCTACTGTGTGTGAGCTAAGTGTGTGAACACGATTTGGTAAAGGTAGTGGTAAGAGGTAGGAGTACATGGTGGGTTGTCTCATTGAAGCTGTCCTGAGGAACTGAGCTCTGTGTTTGTGATCCATGAACAGTTACTACCACACATTGGGTTCCGGTAACTCGACCCCTCTCGACTTATTAATCAACTTGATCTCTGTCCAGGAGTTGCAACTAGTTTCTGGTGTTTGTAGGTTGTGTTAGTAGTCTACCAAGTGGCACCCGGTACAGGTGGGCTTGGGTCAGACTAGGCACCCTGGTCGGGTATGCCAAGCGCCGCCCGTCTGGTGGGGTTGGAACCCTGTACACATCGTTTGGGGCCGTGAGCAACACCTCGGCTGGATCTCCTTGCGGATGGAACCCGAATAGGCGATAAACATGGACTAGAGTCTTGCGTGGTTAGTCAGGTCATGGCCGAGACCCTCGCCAGGCTTCCGCTTGAAGGTTGCCGAGATACATGACGTGTACATGGCGGTAAGTGGCGAGAGCGTGTGTGAAGAAGTACACCCCTGCAGGGTTATAAATGATCTATTCAAATAGCGCGTCATCGGTAAAGGACCTCTGGGTTGCCTATACAGTTCATAGACAAGTGAAAGTGGATACTCTAAAATGCGCAAGATAAGCGTGAGTGCTATGGATGGCGTTCTCGTAGGAAGACGGGAGCGGATCCATAGTGGTGTATTGATATGGTGAATATGTGGACTCGTGTGCGCCACCTCAAAATAGTTACTTACAAATGTAGTTCAGATAGCCACCGAGTCAAAGCTGGCTTGCTGCAGCTTAAACCCCACCATCCCTTTGTTGATAATGATGCATATGTAGTTAGTTCTGATGTAAGTCTTGCTGGGTACATTTGTACTCACGTTTGCTTAATTTATGTTTTTGCAGAGAGACTCCAGTCTCACTAGTAGTTCCGCGTGGACTTCGACGTTTAGCTTGTTACCTCAGCTACGATCTTGTGCCCTCGGCAAGATCTAGTAGAAAGTCAGGCTTCTCAGCCCTTTTCATTTGTAGTTGTCTGTACTCAGACATGTTAAGCTTCCGCATGTGCTTTGACATGTATGCTCTGAATGTTGGGTCATGAGACCCATGTTTGTAATATCTTGCTCCTCGGAGCCTATTGAATAAAATACTTTGAGTCATAGAGTTATGTTGTGATGCCATGTTGTATTTGCACATATTGAGCATATTGTGTGTATGATTTGAAATGCGTGGTATGTGTGGGATCCAACAACCTAGTTGTTTATCCTTGGTAGCCTCTCTTACCGGGAAATATCTCCTAGTGCTTCCACTGAGCCATGGTAGCTTGCTACTGCTCCGGAACACTTAGGCTGGCCGGCATGTGTCCTTCTTCGTTCTTGTGTCCGTCCCTTCAGGGAAATGTCACGCGGTGTCTACCGGAGTCCTGTTAGCCTGCTACAGCCCGGATTCTCTAGAGTCCTGTTAGCCCAGCTGCTACAGCCCGGATTCACTCGCTGATGACCGACACGTTCGTTGCTGGGTCATGTATGCTTGTCCCTATAAGTTAGTGCCACTTTGGGTTTACGACTAGTCATGTCGGCCCGGGTTCTCTGTCATATGGATGCTAGTAGCACTATCATATACGTGAGCCAAAAGGCGCAAACAGTCCCGGGCCAGGTAAGGTGGCACCCGTGGGAATACCGTGCGTGAGGCCGCAAAGTGATATGATGTGTTACATGCTAGATCGGCGTGACTTAGGATCGGGGTCCTGACAGCTTTGGTATCAGAGCCTGACTGCCTGTAGGATTACCAAGCCAAACTGGTCGAAGTTGGGTCTAGAAATTCTTTAGTTATATAAGGGAAATGATTGTGGATGGGAATGTAAGGCTCTTTTTACTCCTTAACCTTATGCCCTTCTGATCTGAGTCATCTTATTTTTCCTACGGGGTTAAGAAACTATGCTTTCCCTTCTTTCTATCAGGATCACGGGTTTCTGTAGACTTATAAGATTGATGGATTCAACTCTCAGTTCAGTTCCTACTACTCTCATGTGTTCATAGCCGGTCTCAGAACCTTGATATTGTGATGTTGAGTGGCTATGCCACCATTTTGCAGGATGTCTCAAATCTTTTTGAGCATTCACAGCCGTTATGCTATCCAAGTCATCCCAGGTTTTAAACAATCTGATGCATTTGCAAATCCTTTGTGCCAGATTAACTACACTAATCGGTGAGTTGAGGTACTTAGTTGCCTCGACATATATCTTGGAGCTGTTATTATGACCCTAGGTGTCTAGAGTATCACCTAGTAATCTAGCCATGTTTGGTGTTCCCAGTGTGATGATTCTGGCCATCATTCTCGAAAGCATCCCGTGATGCCACTTAGTAGTAGGTATTCTATTCCTGGGTTCTTGAACCCAAGATTCGCTTTACCTACCTCGTGTTGTTAGTGATTGCTCATTCCTTTAGGATATTAGTAACCTTTGCGATAGTCCTCAAGGTCCATGGTATTTCCTTCTTCCAACTACCATGAACTGCTTATGGCAGAAGTTTCTCGCAGAACGAAAGATCACAACCAGAGTGATCTTGACGAGTTCTCGATTCTATGCTGTGACCCTGTTGAACTTGGTCCGACATACTAATCTATGCATCCACAACTCTAAAAGTTATATGTTCTTTGAGTTGTCCCTCTTTAGTTGTCTATTGACCTTTGTCTATCAATAGATAGTCAAGAGTATGTATGCACTCGTTCATCGATGCATTTTACTCTTGTGGTCCATCAAGCCATTCTATCCGGAATGCCGATAGGTGAACTATGATGTGTGAAATCAATACTCCTAGCAACCTTGTTGCTTGGTAGTTAATGGACAGTGATTTCGTTCTTAGCGTGTTGGGTATTGAATCATCATTCTAAGGCTGATCGTGCTACCTAGTCCTTATTTCCTAGTGCAGTCTTCGGTCAATGAGTTAGGATTGTGCCAATCCTTGCTTATTTGATCATATCGTCTTGCCTGAGAAGCAAGATTGTTCTCGAGCTTGGTAACATACCGGTGGTTCATGATTTTTCCGAATGTCTTCTCGGAAGTATCACCAGGTCGTCACCTGACCACTATGTTGAGTTCGTGATCAAGTTGGTTTCTCTATGAACCACCCCTTCTCCAAGAATCCATGTCGAATACCCCGAGCTAGTTGGTTAAGCTAAACAACAACTTGGAGAGTTGGAAGATAAAAGCTTGCCCGACTTAGTTCATTTTAAGGGATATCTTGTGTGTGTGTGTGTGTGTGTGTGTGTGTTGAAGAAAGATGATATCTTCATTGATTGATCCTCGTTGTCAATTGTTGGATCTATTTTCTTATCGAAACTTTGATTTGAGTGTGGGTTATCGCCAAATCAAATCAGAACCAATGATGGTCATAATGTTGTCTTTCTCGTGGTTGTCTCCTTGAGCATACACCATTACATCTTTTGGTCTGACGAATGCTATCACCTTGTTCACATAGTTGTGGAATTCCATCTCCATGGGAATCTCGATGACTTGTTGTTGTGCCCATCAGCAGCATTTTATCCTCTCCATGATTCATGTTGAACATCTACGTTAGTATTGGAGACATTTATAAGCATTATCTTCATGACCCATTCGTGAAGCATATGTTGAAGAAAGAAGTGACTTCCTCTAACTAGTAAGCGTGCACGTCTAACACACGTAATTTTAGGAATTTCTTAATATTCCTCAATTGAATTGATTTTTCAATCACAATACTTGTCACAATAATATGTCATGTTTTTATAACAATTGATGTAAACTGAAATTTTGGCAAACGCCCTTCTCGGTAGCTAGATGTGTTCACCTCAACATAACCACATGCCAGAGAGGCAAGCTTCAATTGCGGCACTACTAAATCTACCTTTGCAAGGTGCTCAACATAAAATGTTTTTTCTTCAGTTTATTTCCCCAAAGAAAAATTACAACATCACAAACTGCAGGAGAAAGATCGGTTTGATATATTGAAGAGACATTTAATATTAATGTGAAAATAAATGAGGTTACATCTGCTTTTAACATGGTATATAGATATAGTTCACGAAATACAAATAGGACTATTAAACAAGACTTCAAATCATAGTCTGAAAATAAGGAGGGGCACTTAACTTTGGTGGCAAACAGACACATGGCAAATCTGACCTGAATAATCATTTGCATGTGTGCAAATGCATGTACAAAATAATGCACAAATTTTTATTGCATATATTAAATAGATGTGCTGCATATTCAGTATCCAAGCTCGTAGTATGTACAAATAACCATGTCAAAAAACATTACAGGGCGATAAAATGCTGGAAATCAACTACATATGTTCAGATTTTCACTGAAAAAAGAGGGCAATGAAGCGGGAATACACCAACACTGGATGTCTCCAAGCACCTCAAAGCAAAATCCTATCGGGCAATGACCTCACTATGCGTGTCACTGTTGTCGGTGGCGTATTTGTCTTCCATGCATGACATAAGCAACTTATGGCGCATGAAGATGACAATAACCGTTGCACGGGCATGGCCCCAAGCTAAGCTAGGCTCGCTGTCGGTGTCAAAACCGGCGGATCTCGGGTAGGGGGTCACGAACTGTGCATCTAGGCGGATGGTAACAAGAGACAAGGGACACGATGTTTTACCCAGGTTCGGGCCCTCTCGATGGAGGTAAAACCCTACGTCCTGCTTGATTAATATTGATGATATGGGTAGTACAAGAGTGGATCTACCACGAGATCAAGGAGGCTAAACCCTAGAAGCTAGCCTATGGTATGATTGTTGTAATGTATGTTGTCCTACGGACTAAAGCCCTCCGGTTTATATAGACACCGGAGGAGGCTAGGGTTACACAGAGTCGGTTACAATGGTAGGAGATCTACATATCCGTATTGCCAAGCTTGCCTTCCACGCAAAGGAAAGTCCCATCCGGACACGGGACGGAGTCTTCAATCTTGTATCTTCGTAGTCTTGGAGTCCGGCGGACGATGATAGTCCGGCTGTCCGGACACCCCCTAGTCCAGGACTCCCTCCGTAGCCCCCGAACGGGGCTTCAATGACGATAAGTCCAGCGCATTTATAGTCTTCGGCGTTGCAAGGCGGGTTCTCGCTTCAAGTTCCATGTACCTGCCGAACAGTGTCCGGCTTCACCAAAAATACTGTGTTTCTTGGCTTCTACGCCCAATAATGGTATTGTCCACGCGTCGCACGAATGCGAAAAGCCAGGGCGTCTTTTACGTTTCACCCCCTAGTTGCGCGAGTCGTCCGCCTACAAAAGAGGCAAGAATCTAGATCCAAACCACACCGTCTTCCTCCCGCGAATACTTCATCGAAGCGCCCTTGACCTAAAAATCCATTCCACCATGGACCATCGACGCGGCTCTTCTTCTCTCTCTCCCAGCCCACCGCCAGGAGATTGGAGGAGGTGCTTTGTTCCGCACAGCGAGCTAGTAAAGCTCCAAGCGGGGGGATATCTCCCTCCGGCCTTCATGATCCCGGTTCGAGCCGGGCTGGTTACTTATCAAGGTGGGAGGCAAGCGGAGGCTACCCCGAGCCCCAATAAGGGGGAACGAGTATGCTTCGTCCCCTATCTGATATGGGGACTCGGATTCCCAATACATCCGTTCCTCCGCGGGCTCCTGGAGTTCTATGGACTCCAGCTCCACCACCTCACGCCCGCCTCTGTCCTGCATATCGCGGGCTACGTAGCTCTATGTGAGCTATTCCTGGGCATTGAGCCCCATTTTGCATTGTGGAAGAGGCTGTTCTGCCTCGTACCCCGTTCTCACGAGGGGTCCATATATCAAGTGGGCGGCGCTGAAATATGGCGCATCACCGGGACCGGATACCCATCTGGTACTCCCAAGAAGGCGTCCGAAGACTGGCCCTCAGAGTGGTTTTATATAGGAGACGCTCCGCTGCCGGACCCAGTCCGGATTGGCCTCCCGGAGTTTAGTGTTGCTCCCCTGAAGAAGCGCCTCAGCTGGCGCCCACGGAGCCCCCGATTGGAGGAAAACAAGAGCGTCCATTACTTGATGGGCCGAATAAGATTACTGGCCCATTCCGGGTTGACCATGATTGGAGTCATGACGACATGCATCATGCGGGGGGTACAGCCATTGCAATATAGAGGCCACCCCATGTGGGATTTCAACGGGGAAGACGACGCCACCCGTCATGGTCGCAAAGGGCCGGACTCGACCGAGGACCTAGTGAAGATCCTGTCCGGTCTGTACAAGGGGGAGAAGGAGGACTTCCTTCGAGCGAACCCCTTAAATGGGTTCTCCATGAACAACCCTAGGGGATGGGTAAGCGAACACCTTTAAGGGCTCAACCCATGTTTCCGAAGTTTAGGCTTCTTACATTATATCTTCGGCGCAGGATCTGCGCCGGACTGTGGAGGACATGGTAAGTCCTGCTCTGCAACCCGAGGATCCGGAAAGATCCCTAGATCCGGCCCCCGAAGAGGATCCGAACATCGAGGTGGAGCTGATCGACGGGGTATTTCACCAGCTCAGCATGGACAATGCTTTGGTTGCCATTACGGCGGACTACCCCGGACTGTGTCCAGGTTCCCAGGTGACTGTGGCCGAAGCCCGGACACCATTATCCCTTCCTTGCCCATTTCTAACCTTCGCGAACGATGGTATTTTGTAGGAAGCGCCTTCACGGCGGGAAGCCGAGCCTGTGGCGGCCGACCTCTGAGGCCATCCGGACCAGCAGCGGAAAAAGGATGCGGTGCGGACAGAAACGTCGCCGCAAAGGTATAGCTCGTATTTGAATTTTCAGAGCGACGTTCCTAGGAAACGCCTGAGTGCTCATGATCTTTGCAGGAGAAAAAACGCTCGCCGGACTGCGGGCGTAGAAGTTGCTGATCCAACCTACACCGGCCAGGCTCCAGCGCCTAGCCTGGAGGGGGAGGCAAATGCAAGACGCGGACCGGATCCTTCTCCAACGGAGGACACCGACAGACTGTCCGCCACCAAGTCTGAGGTGGAGAGCGCCATGAACCATAGGCGCCGCCGGACAGTATTTCGCGAAGCGTGCTTCTCCCCTGAGGCATTGGATGTCTTTAACGCAGGGGACGCGCATCTCCGTGCTGCTCAAGATGGTTTTACCAGAGCCACGGAGCAGTATGTGAAAGACATACGGGTAAGGGAATTTTAATGGTTGTATATACCAAGAGCCGAGACTTAAAGTAGTTATGTTAAGCGCTTTAAGGATCATTTGAAAACGAGGCTCTTACCGAGAAGAATGCCCACTGTCTCGGAGCTGCAAGATTGCAAGGCCCAACTTGAGGCCAAGACTTGTCTGCCGCAGGAGGAGACGCAGAGACCCCTCCTGGTAACACATTTTTATTAATAAATATAAGCGCTGTGCGGCGTGCGCGCAAGTCTAATAATGACATTGCAGGTGCCGCCGGACAAGATCCGGACAGGCAAACATTGCTGCGCCAGCTGAAGGCCGGCGAGAGTGTGCTGAATAGGGTGCAGCAAGAAAGGAACAAGCTCCAGGATGCCAACGCCAAGCTCGGAGAAGAGCTAAAAGGCGCTCGGGCCGAGCTGTCCGGCTCTGTTAAGGAGAATCAGCGGCTTCGTCGCGGCATTTATAGTAAGTGCTGGAGTGAACTCCTTTTAAAAGAAAAGTTCGGAGAAGAAGCAAATTGACATAGTATGTCTTGTAGGTATACTCACAGGTCGCCCTGCGGAGGAGATGCCCGTATCAATGGGTGATCAACTTCCCGAGCTGCTGCAACTGCTCGAACGGGTTCGGCAGGCAATGAGCGGCGGTTCAGGCTTTATGGCCAGCCCTCACCCTACCCGAGGGCCTCGGGGAGCTTGCGGAGAAGCTGCAGGGAGTGCGGCAGCGCTTCCGTTTATGGAAGATTTCGGCTTGCCGTCAAGGTGCCAGGGAGGCTTGGGCCATTGTGAAGACGCGGTATAAGAAGGCGGATCCCAACCATATGGCCGAAGTTGGACCGGTGGGGCCCGATGGGAAGGAGATCCCTGTGAGTTTAGTATACAGCCAAGTAGAGTTGGCTGCTAAGTTTTCCCAATAGGACTGTAAGTTAGACAGCCTGTTAGACGGGATTGAGGAAGAATACAATCAATAAATTTGACAATGTATGTTTTCCTTTGAAGTGACATGTGAAATGCCTTCTAGCCGGATTGTAGATCGTTTGTCTTTGCCGACCTTTTCGCTTCAACATCGGGACCCTAGAGTCCGGAGTGTGTCCGAATACCTTTTTGGTTAAGAAACAACCGTGGTATGCATGGAGACCAGGCGTAGGGGTCATTAGTGCTTTTTTAGACAAGTGCCCAACTAGTTATGTTATATTACATGGTTAGTAAGAAACATCTTCCAGGGAGAATAGTTCCGTTAAGGGTTCCTTTCCCTGGGAGGCATGCCTTAAAGTGCATGTCCGGACTGGAAAAAAAAGCAGTGAAACATCTGGGGGCGGATAGATAAATAGGTAAAAAGTCATCTTTTAAGTCACCGACCGAATATTCCCTTAAGAATGCTAGCTTTCGGCTTCACCCAGTCTGAGGTACACATCCGGTGACCCAAAGAAGAATAATCGCAGAGGTGCTCCCTTTACCTCCTAGCCGAACTATCGGGAATGTAGGGGTAAGCACAGGAGCCAGGCAACCCAGCTTGGCCAAAACTTAAGTCATATTGATGCATATAATGGCGAGTAAAAGGTACATGTGGAAGCTTGACACATGTGCTGGGTATGAAACCCGTGTAATTGAGCTTCTGTTAAAGAAGCCCCCAGGAATAATGAGTGCGGATGGCACATCATGCGTGTGCAAAAAAAATGCGAAAATGGGCCCGTAAGGGCTTTTAAATAAAGAGGCATAAAAAGAGAAACAAAAGATAGCAGAAGTGTAAAAGTTTGGACGGGGGAAGGGGACGAACTCTTAGACCGGCGCTAGGCATAGAATCATCGGAGGCGGGCTGTGTTCCATGTGTTCGGCTCGAGTCGGTTATCCGACGCATTTTGTAGACGGTATGCTCCGCCGGTTAGGACTTGATAGATAATGAAGGGGCCCTCCCATTTGGGCTTGAGTTTGTCCTTTTTCTTATCCGGCAGGCGTAGAACTAGTTCACCAACGTTGTAAGTCTTGGCCCGTACTTCTCTGCTTTGATATCTTCGGGCCTGCTACTGATAAAATGCGGAACGAGCCTTCGCGACGTCGCGTTCTTCCTCCAATGTGTCCAAGCTGTATTGCCGATCAAGCTCGGCCTCTCTTTCCTCATACATGCGCACTCGAGGTGAGTCATGAATAATGTCACAGGGCAAAACTGCCTCTGCGCCGTATACCATAAAAAGTGGTGTGAATCCGGTAGTACGGTTAGGCGTTGTCCGCGGAGTCGAGCTCCTCGACCCATTGTGTGTCGGATTTAGTAAGTGACCTCACTAGTCTGGGTTTAATGCCGCTCATTATTAGACCGTTTGCTCGTTCCACTTGACCGTTGGTTTGAGGGTGATAGACTGAAGCGTA
Source organism: Aegilops speltoides (assembly GCA_021437245.1). Lineage (NCBI taxonomy): Eukaryota > Viridiplantae > Streptophyta > Magnoliopsida > Poales > Poaceae > Aegilops > Aegilops speltoides. The sequence continues at coordinate 134,460,100 of CM038141.1, forward strand.
GTCGAGCTTGATGCCCATATTTTTGCACCATGACTTAACCTCGTCGGCTGTGAAGTTTGTGCCGTTGTCGGTGATGATGCTGTGGGGGACTCCGTAACGGTGTACAACCCCTGATATAAAGTCTATCACTGGTCCGGACTCCGCCGTTTTGACCGGTTTGGCCTCTATCCATTTGGTGAATTTATCCACCATGACCAATAGGTACCTTTGCTTGTGGGTTCCCCCTTTTAGGGGTCCAACCATATCAAGCCCCGGCACATGACGGCCATGTAATGGGTATAGTTTTGAGGGCGGTGGGCGGCATGTGGCTCTGATTAGCAAAGAGCTGACAGCCGACGCATTTCTGGACTAAGTCCTGAGCATCTGCCTGGGCCGTCGGCCAATAAAATCCTGTACGGAATGCCTTTCCTACAAGGGCCCGGGCTGCTGCGTGGTGTCCGCCTAGTCCGGCGTGAATTTCCGCCAGGAGGCTTCGCCCTTCCTCTTCGGAGATACACCTTTGAAGGACTCCGGTTGTACTTTTCTTATAAAGTTTTCCCTCATGGACCTTGTAGGCTTTCGATCGCCGGACTATGCAGCAGGTCTCGTTTTGGTCTTCGGGAAGTTCCTGCCTAAGCAGGTAGGCTAGGAAAGGTTCTATCCACGGGGTGATTACTGCCATTATAACGTGGGCTGAAGGTGTTATGTCATCGGCTGAATCGCCGATTGGCGCGGTTCTTTCCGGTTTGTCACTTCCGGACTCCTCTTCCCATAATACGGATGGCTTGAAGAGCCGTTCCAGGAAGATATTTGGAGGGACAGCATCACGCTTCGCACCGATGCGCGCCAGTACGTCGGCCGCTTGGCTATTATCTCGGGCTATGTGATGGAATTCAAGTCCTTCAAACCAACCTGACATTTTTAGGACAGCGTTGCGATATGCTGCCATTTTCGGATCCTTGGCATCAAAGTCTCTGTTTATTTGGGATATTGCAAGGTTTGAATCCCCGCGCACCTCTAGGCATTGAATGCCCATGGAGACTGCCATCCGGAGACCATATAACAGGGCCTCGTATTCGGCTGCATTGTTGGAGTCCGTGTACATTATTTGAAGTACATACTGGACTGTATCTCCGGTTGGGGACGTCAATGCGACGCCAGCCCCCAGTCCAGCCAACATTTTAGAGCCGTCGAAATGCATAGTCCAATTGGAGTATGCGCCGTACTCTTTAGGGAGTTCGGCTTCGGTCCATTCGGCGACGAAGTCAGCCAAAACTTGTGACTTTATAGCTCGCCGAGGTTTATAAGTTATATCGAATGGTAAGAGCTCAATGGCCCATTTTGCAATCCTGCCTGTTGCGTCGCGGTTATTTATAATGTCATTGAGTGGTACTTCAGAGGCCACTGTTATCGAACACTCTTGAAAGTAGTGCCGGAGTTTCCGGGACGCCATGAACACCGCATATGCTATCTTCTGATAGTGCGGGTAACGGGATTTGCAGGAGGTTAACACAGTGGACACATAATACACTGGTTTTTGAAGAGGGAATTTCTGCCCTTCTGTCGCTCGTTCAACGACGAGGACCGCGCTTACAACTTGATGCGTTGCTGCGATGTATAATAACATTGGTTCGCCCAAAGTGGGCGCAGCCAGGACCGGATTTGTTGCCAATATGGCCTTTATTTCTTCGAGTCCGGCGGTGGCAGCATCCGTCCACTCAAAGTGTTCGGTGCGCCTGAGGAGGTGATAGAGGGGCAGCGCCTTTTCTCCTAGACGGGATATAAAGCGGCTTAAGGCTGCCACGCATCCTGTTAATTTTTGTATTTGTTTGAGGTCTTTTGGAATATCCAACTGTGACAGAGCTCGGATTTTAGCCGGGTTTGCTTCAATTCCTCTACCGGATACAATGAAGCCCAGCAGCTTTCGGCTGGTGCGCCAAAACGCATTTTTCTCGATTCACTTGATGTCATATGCTCGAGGTTGTCGAATGTGAGCCTCAAATCGCCTACTAGAGTTTCGGCGTGTTTTGTTTTGATGACTACGTCGTCTCACGATGCCTCATTGTTTTGCCGATCTGGGTGGCGGACATGTTTGAATCATGCCCCGATATGTTGCGCCGCATTTTTAAGTCCGAAGGGCATCGTGTTGAAGCGTAATGGTCCGTATGGAGTGATGAATGCCATTGCGGCTTGGTTCCTTCCGCCATCTTGATTTGATGATAGCCAGAGTATGCGTCCAGGAAGCACAACGAATCATGCCCTACGGTAGCATCGATAATTTGGTCGATGCGGGGGAGAGGGAAGGGATCCTTTGGGCAAGCCTTATTGAGGTCTTTAAAATCGACCGAGGCGCCGAGATTTGTCCTTTTTGGTACCATTACCAGATTTGCTAGCCATCCGGATGTTTGATATCTCTAATGAATCCGGCTTCGATGGTTTGGCTAGCTCTTCTCCCATTGCCTGTCTTTTGGGTTCGGAAAATCGTCGAAGAGCCTGTTTGATGGCTTAAATCCTTTAGGATGTTTAGGCTGTGTTCGCCAACTGCGTGGGATTCGGGCATATCCGAAGGATGCCAGCGAAGATGTCCCAATTTTCCCGAAGGAATTCACGCAGTGCGGCGTCTACTTCGGGGTTCAATTGTGTCCTAATGGAGGCCGTCTTTGTTGGGTCCGTTGGATGGACCTGGAATTTTATTATTTCATCTGCTGGTTTGAAGGAGGTGGACTTGGATCTTTTATCGAGTATCACATCGTCCCTGTTCACCGTAGAGCGCAGCCGGTGAGTTCTTCTCGCCGCTAAGGCTTGGATAGTGCCTCCAGGGCTAGTGCAGCTGTCTTGTTTTCGGCGCGGAGTGCTATGTCCGGATCACTAACGAGAGTGATTATTCCGCCGGGCCCAGGCATTTTGAGCTTCATGTACCCGTAATGAGGTACTGCTTGAAAAATTGTGAATGCCTCTCGTCCCAATATGGCGTGATATCCGCTGTTGAACGGGGCCACTTGGAACGTGACTTCTTCGGATCTGTAATTGTCCGGCGAGCCGAACACCACATCGAGTGTGATTTGTCCGGTGCAGCGCGCCTCCCGGCTAGGGATTATTCCTCTGAAGGTTGTGCTGCTTCGCTCAATACGGCTCCAGTCGATTTCCATTTTCCGCAGAGTTTCCTCGTAGATGAGGTTTAATCCGCTGCCGCCATCCATGAGGACTTTTGTCAGTCGAAAGCCGTCCACTATGGGACTAAGCACCAGTGCGGCTAGTGCTCTGGCTGTTCGAAATTTAGGCTCGTCGCTGGCATTGAAGGTGATAGCTATGTCGCTCCATGGATTTGCTGTTGCTATTTGGTAGACTTCGGTGAGTCCGCGGATTGTTCGCTTTCGCATATTGTTTGACGCGAAAGTCTCGAAGACTGTTGATACCGTACCGGTATTGTTGGAGTTGATTTGAGGGGCTAGAAGCTCCTCGCCACTTTTGGCCACCTGCCGTAATATCCAACATGCTCGAAGGCTATGTGTTGGGACGGCTCCTCTCAGATATGAAGCTTACAGGTCCGTTGAGCCATCCCTCCAAAGACGGTTCCGCTTCCCTTATTGGGTTTTTGTTTTTCGTTTTTGCATCCGGGGCCCGAGTGTAAGGCGCCTTTTGTCATGGACTGGGTTTGGGGCGGATTATCCCAAAATTGATTTTCGGTTTTCCGAAACTCTCCATCGCACAAGATTTCAGACTATGGACGCCAGATCGGTGAAGCGCGTAATTTTGCGATTTATCAATGGCGTTTAGTATTCCTTGTCCGTGCAGTTATTGCAGAAGATTGAGATCGCGTTTTCTTCTCGGCAGTCCTTTATCCTGTCCATAACCAGGAGGAATCTGGCCCAGTAGTGATGTACTGTTTCAGCAGGCTCTTGCCGTATTAGAGATAGATCGCATATGTCTGGGCGGGTGGGTGGACTAAAGTCCGGATCCCTGCCCATCTTGGGGCTCAAAGGCCGAGGAGTTTCCGAATTTGGAAGCTTGGTTCGCTGGACACAATCCAGCGAGTCCGGAGCGATGCATGGTTTCAAGTTCCATGCTCGATCGTAATCCGTCCCTCCGCGGAGATCCGACATGGAGGGTTCGGGAATCCAGACATAAGTAGTTTTCAATACAGGCGAAGAGTTGCCGTATTGCTCTTCTACCACTGCGACGTGGTGGGTGGCCTGGGGAGAGTTAATCTCTCTCAGATCGGTTTTAAGCCCAATCTGGTTGTAGTCCGTAGCGACTCCCAGGGCGGTGATGCGATCCAAGAGCTCGTTAACAGACGAGAGCTCTATTGGATCCAACCGTTCGGTAGCTTTCGGGCTGACGCGAAGATTGCTTCTGACGACTTGAGAAGTCATTGTCGAAGCGGCGGCCGAACAGGTGGTAATAAGGAAACCACCTAGCCGGATGGATTGGCCGGAGGCCAAGGCCCCTTCGGCGAAAACACCATCTTTGAAGACGGGTGGAGGCATCCGCCCTATCGGTGACGGCACAGAGGAACTCTCAATGAAAGCACCAATGTCGGTGTCAAAACCGGCGGATCTCGGGTAGGGGGTCCCGAACTGTGCGTCTAGGCGGATGATAATAGGAGACAAGGGACACGATGTTTTACCCAGGTTCGGGCCCTCTCGATGGAGGTAAAACCCTATGTCTTGCTTGATTAATATTGATGATATGGGTAGTACAAGAGTGGATCTACCACGAGATCAAGGAGGCTAAACCCTAGAAGCTAGCCTATGGTATGATTGTTGTAATGTATGTTGTCCTACGGACTAAAGCCCTCCGGTTTATATAGACACCGGAGGAGGCTAGGGTTACACAGAGTCGGTTACAATGGTAGGATATCTACATATCCATATTGCCAAGCTTGCCTTCCAGGCCAAGGAAAGTCCCATCCGGACACGGGACGGAGTCTTCAATCTTGTATCTTCGTAGTCTTGGAGTCCGGCGGACGATGATAGTCTGGCTGTCCGGACACCCCCTAGTCCAGGACTCCCTCACTCGCTGAATTAAAATTTCGTAAAGAGCATTGTTGTATCATTACTTATATCTAAATTAGAATATATGATAACCGTCCTGCAAACAGAATATTTGGTTTCTCTATTTCTATAAGAAAAATAGAAAATCACAATCCATCAGTGTATTATTCCATCTATCAACACAAGGCCATAAATTTTTATTTTACTTTGAATCCATATTGGCCTATTTATTAGCAAAAAAAGTATATATCTCAAGTGAGAAATTTTGTATTCGAAAATGCATCTGGAGAACTTCACACCAGAAAAATGTAAAGCAGCGTAGTTAAATAAACTGGAGAGCAATGGAAATAATAGCAAACTTGATCACAAATTTTTTATTAACACAGTGCTTGTAAGGTATCACGACATGCAAGGTAATTGCTTCCTTAAATATAATACGAAATCCTAAATTCGCTGAGAGTAGCAGAGAAATGTTTTAAGCTCAACTTAACTGGAAGAATCACTATGAACATTTCAATACAAAAATCTTAAGATTGTTATGCAAAAAATTGAGAGTACATTAGTACACGTGGAAAAGATCATCATACTAATTAGAAGAGCATACCCTGCTCATCCATGATCACCACGTCTAACCCTGTTCTCTCGGCGGGTGCCTCAGCCATGGCAGCTCACAACACCTGCCTGTGTGAGTGTCCAAGATGGTTGGGACGATTTTCTAGTCCATGTTGTCAGTCCAAGATGTAATGCATACACAAATTACTAAACATATCTCATATGCTTGTCAAATTTCGATATGACCAATTCATAATCAAGTTGTCATATAGCCCTCGTGTACGTACTGAACTACAATAGTGCAATCCCCATCACAACTGTTCCGGGATGAATATGGCAAGCATAAGCAAAGAACAAAATTTTGCACAACTCATGTGTGCTGTCAAACATCGAAACTCTTAGCCCAGAAGGATTGGGGATCAAATACATATAGACCCGTGTGCAACACATGTAATCAACAAACATAAGGTAAAATTCTACTCACCATAGCCCAAAATCAGTTTCAACAATACAATCTAATAGTAGAGGGAAACACACAAAAGAGTGTTTACCTCTTGTCTAATGTCTTTGTTGGACGCCATTGCCATTTCCAAAATCTTCTTGTAGCCTTCCATTTATGTGATCATTATACGTACACCTCGAATCCGATCTGATCAGAAGCTGTAAATAAATAAATGAGCAGATAAGCATCACATTACAACCAACTAATCCATCAAATTTTAACAAGTAGTACAAAGGAGACATGTTGTCGACACAATCTTAGCATATGCCTTTGCAGATAAGCTATTGTTAATTCAGTGAAAGCACAAAAGGAACATTACTGGATGAGGTAGTAAAGAATAGCTAAATGATGCAACAATGGGTGCAGAACTGCTTGCCTGCATTAAAAAATGAATAAATGGGAACATATTCAGATTTCAGAATACAATAAGTTTGAGGCTCGTATTAAGAAGGAACCGGTATGCCCTTAATTTGCTTTTGCTGTAGAATGTTTCAAGGGATTACTGAAGAACTTTATCGTTTCTAAACAAATGGCAAGGTTAGTTGGGAAGCCAAATATCAAATCACCGTTGAAAAGAGTACATATAGATTAAAACTCTAGTAAAAATAACAGCACACATGATCTATGAACAGATTAAGAGAATTAAAACATGACAAAAAATCGTAGATATGTACATACATAGTACCGGTGAGGGAGTCCTGGACTAGGGGGTGTCCGGACAGCCGGACTATCAATATCCGCCGGACTCCCAGACTACGAAGATAGAAGATTGAAGACTCCGGCTCGTGTCCGGAAGGTACTTTACTTGGCGTGGAAGGCAAGCTTGGCAAATTCGGATATGTAGATCTCCTACCATTGTAACCGACTCTGTGTAACCCTAGCCTCTCCGGTGTCTATATAAACCGGAGAGCCGTAGTCCGTAGGACACAACATTACATCTCAACAATCATACAATAGGCTAGCTTCTAGGGTTTAGCCTCATTGATCTCGTGGTAGATCTACTCTTGTACTACCCATATCATCAATATTAATCAAGCGGGGCGTGGGTATTACCTCCATCGAGAGGGCTGAACACAGGTAAAAACATTGTGTCCCTCATCTCCTGTTACCATCCACCTAGGCGCACGCCGGACCCCATACCGAGATCCGCCGGTTTTGACACCGACATTGGTGCTTTCATTGAGAGTTCCTCCGTGGCGTCACCAATAGGCTCGATGGCATCTTCAATCTTTGACGCTGTCGGTATGAGACTTTCCTTCCCGGACAGATCTTCATATTCGGCGGCTTTGCATGCGGGCAACTCTCTTGGCCATCTGGAGCAGATCAAAGCTACACCCCCGCCGTCGAGTCGATTCGAAGCCTAAACTTCACGGCCGATAACCGCGGAGACTTGATCTTCGACGGACTCGAGCCACAGCCAAGCGCGCCGCACTGTGACGATGGGCATGATCTAGCTCTGCCGCCACACAGTGCTTTGGTGGCCGCACTTGAATCCGCCCCGGCTACTTGCCCGGAGCCGATCGCCCATGACGAGGGTCGGTGGATAGACGCCGCCTCGGGGGCTTCAACATCTACGGCGATGGAGCCAAATACCAATCTTGTCCCCCGCGAAATTCGTGATCCCGAGGCACCGGACTCCTTGCCGGACTCCGAGCCTCCCGCGCCCCTGCCAATTAAACCAGATTGGGCGCCGGTTATGGAATTCACCGCCGCGGACATCTTTCAACACTCGCCTTTTGGCGATACCTTGAATTCTCTGAAGCATCTCTCACTATCAGAGAATCCTGGCCGGACTATGGCCAGGGGCGGTTGGAGATTCGGACGACGAAGAAATTCGGAGCCCACCCACCACCCACTTTGTAGCCACTGTCGAGGACCTAACCGACATGCTAGACTACGACTCCGACGACATCGATGCTATGGACGATGATGCCGGAGACGATCAGGACCCAGCGCCCACAGGACACTGGAAGGCTGCCTCGTCATACGACGTTTACATGGTGGATGCCCCAAAAGAAGGGGATGGCGAGAAAGCAACGGAGGAAGATTCTTTAAAGAAGCAACCCAAGCGCCGACGGCGCCGCTCTAAATCCCGCCACAACAAGAATGGAGAATCCGGCACGGGAGATAATAACACTCGGAGAGTGCGAAGACAAACCCCTCCAAAGAAGAATCAGCGAAGGAGGATGAAGAAATGCGCCCTCACAAAAGGCGGCGAAAGAAAAGGTTGAGGATCACAACTATGTACCTCCCTCCAAGACGAATCAAGCCCGATGACGATTTAACTCGAAGAGCCCGTCGAACAAAATCTTCACAAACGCAGGCTCATCGCTACAACAAGAAGCCTGAAGGAGGAAAAGCGGAAGCTCAACACAACGGAAGACGCGCTCCGGATAAGATGGAGCAAAGTGCTCAAAACCGCAGACAAACAAGGCAACAGCCACCAACCGAAGAGCTACCCAAAGCGCAAGCTGCTCCTGCAGACCACGAAGAGGCCATAAAGCCCCCACCGTCCAATGGCCCTGCCAGGTCCATCTATGGACCCAAAAGGAAAGCCCCAATAAGCAAAGGAACACGTCAAGTGTCCGACAACAGTGGCACATACAAGTACAGGGGTGCCGCACACCCACTATGCTTCACAGACGAAGTGCTGGAACATGAATTCCCAGCAGGGTTTAAACCCATAAACATAGAAGCCTACGATGGAACAACAGACCCTGGAGTCTGGATAGAAGACTATATATTACATATACATATGGCGGAGGGGCGATCTCCACGCCATAAAATATCTACCCCTCAAACTCAAAGGGCCAGCTCGTCATTGGCTCAAAAGCCTCCCAGAAAACACTGTTGGAAGTTGGGAAGAGCTCGAGGAAGCGTTTAGAGCAAACTTTCAAGGGACTTATGTCCGGCCTCCGGATGCAGACGACTTAAGTCACATAACTCAACAGCCCGGAGAGTCAGTGCGGAAATTCTGGAACAGGTTCCTCACCAAAAAGAACCAAATAGTCGATTGTCCGGACGCGAAGCCTTAGCAGCTTTCAAGCACAATGTCCGAGACGAATGGCTTGCCGGACACCTCGGTCAAGAAAACCGAGGACAATGACCGCATTAACAAGCCTCATGACCCGCTTTTGCGAGGAGAGGACAGCTGGTTGGCAAGAAGCGGCACCAGCACCCAAGTACATCCGAGATAAGAGATGGAACGGAAAATCACGGCGCGAAAAGATCAGCGCCGGAATAAAGAGAAAAGCCGAAGAGCACGGCGGTCAATGCGGATTTAAAAACTCACGGCGAATAATAAAGCTCAACCCATCAAGGACGACATGACGAACTGTCTAACCTACACAAAATCTCGGTCGGATCTGTCAAACCCACGGTACCCGGAAGGCTCGCAAATCACACCCACGAGGATTGTTGGGTTTTCAAACAGTCCGCCGATTAAACGCCGAACGCAAGGGGCTCGACGCGTCAAGCGAAGAAGATAAACCCGCCAAATAGGGCACCGGAAAACAAAAGACTTTCCCACAAGGGGTCAAAGCGGTAAACTCACTTCATGTGAGGACACGGAGAAACAGTCGGCACTTTCTAAAAAGAGCTTCGCGGTCGGCCCATAAACCATAGAGATTGGATATCAAAACCAATCACTTTCGACCACCGGGATTATTCCAAAAGTGTTCGAACCGCGGGACGGACTCCCCTGATATTGAATCTGATAATAGACGGACTACAATTCACAAACGTCCTAATGGACGAAGGTAGTGACTTAAACTTGCTATATTCAAATACAATCCGTCGGATGGGGATAGACCCTACCAAAATTCGACACAGCCGCACCTCCTTCAAAGGAGTTACGCCCGGCCCTTACGCCAAGTGCACAGGCTCGATATTACTCGAAGTCATGTTCGGATCACCGAACAATTTCCGACGAGAAAAGTTAATTTTCCATATCGTCCCATTTAAAAGTGAACATCAAGCACTATTAGGACGAACGGCTTTTGTCCGCTTCAACGCCATACCGCATTACGCGTCTCTTACACTTAAGATGCCGGTCCACATGGCACCATTTCAAAGGCGAGGGTCACTCAAAGACCCGGATTCGGATAGACGAATCCGGACTCAGCGAGTAGGGATCCCTAGCCGCATACCCTTTCACAAGGGGCTGCGCGCATGACTAACACCGGTTTCATATAAACCTAACCTTAATTATTTACGCTTATTCTTTTGCATTATTTTCGCACGAACTGTTTTTGAAATGTTCCTCTCTTTTCTCTGAGATGAACAACGTGCGTACCGTCGTGATAACGGCACAACGGAGACACAAGCGCAGACGTGCAATAGGGACCCGTCGCAAGGATTCTTTTCGATTAAGACCCTCGTAGACCTTTTTATTACTGTCTCTTGTTGCTAAATCGGCCTCGGCTTCTTCCTATAGCCGGCGAACTGACGCTTTGGCATTGGCGCGTCGAAAGACAATGCCCGCACACGGACACAAGGGGCTTAGGGTATAATTCGCTCGTTATCATAAAGTCCGAACACCTCGGGGAGTGTTCGGCGTCTCAAGATTGGGCACTATATGCATCAGCTCCGAATCATGTCTTTGGTCAAATGTTGGGTTTGCCCGCTCCGTGTTTTGCTGCCTTACGTTCAGTATCACCCGGCTAACGCGCACCGGAGAACTCTGCGATTGTGCCCCGGTCGGCTGGGTGAGCACCTCGATGAGAAAGCCAAAACCGATCATCATGATATAGCGAGTCCGGTCACCACTTGATCGACTACGGAATGTTTAGAATTCCCGCTTTGACGAAGGGCGCTTCGATCAGGCACATACGCACTCCGAATCCGGAGATGTGCGGTGCCATTAGGGGCTATGTCGTAGCCCCACCCTCGAGCTCCATTGGCTAAGTGAAAGAGATAAAGCATTATAGTCCGGATTGCCTCGTTAAGCTCGCTACCACATCCTTATAACAGACCGAGGCGTCAGATTAAAGTGTGAAAAAGTGCTATTTTGCGAACACCCGGCACCTTATGCAAGAAATGAAGCGAAGCGCATCTTCGGGTTATACACAAATATACGTAACGGCCGCAAGGAGAAGTATTACTACTTGGAAGCACAAGTATAAAAAGCATTCATATTATAATCATTCATAAACAAGTTAATGCGTTCAATTGAGCGTTACATTCTTCGAGCATCGCGACTCTATTATCTGAAGCGCCAAGCATAACTTCCCGAAATAATGTTCGGCAGAAGCGGTTCCCATCGAACCTCGGGCAGCAACAGCGGTGGCATCCATCTCCGGACACTGCGCCTTTACGGGCGAGCCATCCGCGCCCCTCGATGCAGGCCGACCGCTTCATCTCCTTGATATGCGGCACCGCCTCAAGGAACTACTGCGATGAGGCCAAAATAGCTCGTCGCCTTGGACCTCTCTGGCCACACATGGGCCACGATGTCGATCATAGCCAGCCGGACAGTCTATTCAGTTCGGCCCATTCGCCAACTCCGTCCGACAATGGAAGAGGGCGATCTGGGTGTGGAATTGAGTCAATATAGCTCTTCCACCTCGTGATCCCCGGCTCGGAAGTGCTTAACGGCGTCCGCCGCACTCGCAGCCAAGTCCATGTAAGGATCCTCCGAACTCCACTGCTTTTCAAATTGGGCATACCTGGCATCCATAAACCGGCGGCGCATAAGAAACGGCCTACCAGCCGTGATTTCTCCGGCTTGGCGCAGCTCCTCCTTCATAGCCCGCATTGCAGAGCGGGCATCCTTGGTCTCGGCGGTGGCCTTCTTGAGTCTTCCCGCTCCAATAGGCGCTCCTTTTCAAGAGCCTCGCTACGGTCGGTAGCATCCTTCAATTTCTTGGCCAATCCGCCACCTCCGCCTAGGCTTAGGCGCGCGCAGCTTTTCGACCTTCAACTCCTCGGCCGCCCTCGTGGCAGCCGCGCGCTCCTTCGGGCTTGTTCTTTGGCTTGTGCAAGCTCGGCCCGAAGTCTCTCCACAGCAGCAGCACTGTCTGTATAAGCAGCATACAACTTATCAGAGGAGGGCTTTAACCCACTCAACAAAGCGTCTATTGATAATTTATTTACCTTGCGACTCGTCAAGTCGCTGATTGACAAGTGCTATGTCAGCATCTGCCATGTCGATTGCCGACTTCGATTAAGAATCGATCGATCGGCTGGCCCCGGACTATCCGCCACCATGTCGAGCGGCGATATTTATTACCCGAGATATTTAGATTTTCGATCCTCGACGCGCTGTCGTCTTCGACAACCTACCGAGTCTCGGGGCTACTATCCATCAGTATGCATCTTTTATATGCACAACTGTTAAAAAGCAAAGGTGCGCTATTTTCAAGATACCTCAAATCCTGCCAGCAAGCTCATGGCAGCATCACGCAATCCGCTTTTAGCGGGCGAAATCCTTCCAACCATCGTGACGCGCGTAACGCGGTGATCTTCGAAATGGATGCCCTCTCAAGCAAACTCTTGATTCTCGGCGGGCTCGGTGGGTGTTGAACTCTTGACCCCGGACTCGGGGCGCCCTCGACGACACTTCGGCCCTTTGCCTCATCATCCGGCGGCGCGTCGGACGGAGGCATATCGCTCTCCATCATCTCCGGAAGAAGATCCCCGAGGACGAACTCATCCGAGACGGCTGCAGATCCGAACTGCGATATAAATATTTGGTTACCTCTGAAGCATAAGCGAAGGTACTTTTTATTAAACTTCCTCTTTCATACTCACGGCTCGTTGGAGGGCTGGTCCTTGGGCGATGATGGCGCGTCCGGATTCTTTCCGGACGCCGGACCCGATGGGGATTTCTTCCCACGCTTAGGGCTGGGGCCTCCGGATCTTGAGGCGGTCCTCTTTTCCCCACGAAGGAGGGATCCTTGGTTCCCTCCTCTTGATCGCCTTTGGACGAAGTATTAGCTCCTTTATCTCCCCCGTCGCCCCCCTCTATGGGCGCAACCTCCAACATTCTGACCAACACGGGCTCCAGTGCGGTCTCTGGGAGGGGGGCCGGACACCTTATCATCCTTGATCGCGCCACCCATTCCTGTAAAGAATAAACAGGGTCAGGAGATGATCTTTTGAAAGGCATACAAGTAGAATATCCGAGCTCGGAGCCATTTACCTGAGTATCCGGGTGATCGCGGCTTAAGCCCGCATCCTCGGCCGAATCCGGACACGCCACTTGCGGTCCGAAGAACAGCTCGTACATCTCCAAGGGTGTCGCACCCATGAAATCTTTGGAGGATCTGAGGTCCCTCGGATTGAACTCCCATAAGCGGAGAGGGCGACGTTTGCGAGGCAGGAGGTGCCTAGTTAACATGACTGCATCACCTTGACCAGATGGATCTCCCTTGTTTGGAGGTCCCGAATCCGCCCTGCGGTGCGGGCACGTCCTTGGGCGGCCCCAGTTGAGCCCTTGGTTGACCCACGACATCGATTCTTTGTGGAGGTCCCGGACGGAAGGAGGGTAGCGGCTTCGCTGTCCCCTTGGAGCGGTGATGTAGAACCACTCCTGCTGCCACAATCCAGTTCCTCTTGGAAGGAACCTTGAGCCACGGGCGTCGACCTTCTTGCTTATGGTCGCCCGCGACTCCGCTTAGCGCCCCGATCATCTTCGGCTCCACCTTGAATGTTTTCAGCCACAGGCCGAAGTGGGGGATGACGCGGAGGAAGGCTTCGCAGACGATAATGAATGCGGAGATATGGAGGATAGACTCCGGAGCCAAGTCGTGAAAGTCCAGCCCAAAGTAGAACAGTAGCCCCCTCACGAAAGGATCCGTCGGGAAGCCTAATCCCCGGCGGAGGTGAGATGCGAAAACGACGTATTCGCCGGGCTCGGGTTGGCACGGCCTGCCTGCTGGGCAGTAACCTGTCTTGAAACCGTGAGGCTGTACTTGGCCTCACGCAGCTTCAATATGTCCTCCTCCGTGACGGAGGAGGGCATCCACCGACCCGGAGGTCGGGCGGACATTGCTACAGATCCGGCGCTCGAGTCTGAAGCTCTTGGTGTTGGAACGGGAGCGGAGGAGAGATTCGATGTGAGGTTAAAAGACAAGGACAGGCCTTGGTCCTCTTATAAAGGGAAATAATACCAAGGGCCGTCTCCGTGACCGTTCGAGATTCCCTTCGATAGAGGCGTGGCGGCGGAACGGTTGGGTTACCCACGACGTATTGATGAGGATCCCGGAATAAAGGGAACACGATCTACGCCCGATAGGGCGTGCCAAGGAAGCCGCTTGATAAACGTCTTTGGCGGAACAATAAAAACGATTCAAACGAGGGCTTGGCGGCGGTGTGACATCACGCCATGCGTACGCGTCGCCAGATTGAATTAAGTGTGTATTTTATTCTCTCTGCGTTGGAATGTGGAAATTATTTTGCGAGCCGACACTATCCCGGTGTTCATTATCTTCTCCGGATTATTCAAGGAGGAACCCGCCTTGCAATGCCGAACATTATGCACGCCGGACTTATCGTCATTGAAGACTGGTTCGAGGCTCCGAGGAGTCTGGACTAGGGGTGTCCGGACAACCGACTATCAATATCCGCCGGACTCCCGGACTACGAAGATAGAAGATTGAAGACTCCGGCTCGTGTCCGGAAGGTACTTTACTTGGCGTGGAAGGCAAGCTTGGCAAATACGGATATGTAGATCTCCTACCATTGTAACCGACTCTGTGTAACCCTAGCCTCTCCGGTGTCTATATAAACCGGAGAGCCGTAGTCTGTAGGACACAACATTACATCTCAACAATCATACCATAGGCTAGCTTCTAGGGTTTAGCCTCATTGATCTCGTGGTAGATCTACTCTTGTACTACCCATATCATCAATATTAATCAAGCAAGACGTAGGGTATTACCTCCATCGAGAGGGCTCGAACACAGGTAAAAACATTGTGTCCCTCGTCTCCTGTTACCATCCGCCTAGACGCACAGTTCGGGACCCCCTACCCGAGATCCGCCGGTTTTGACACCGACAACCGGGGTGCACCTTCAAGTGAAAGGCTGATATAGAGAGCCAAGATTTACGCAACAGTACACATGATGTGGATCATCTATATCTCGTATACTAACTTCACACCTCAATATTCTCTGAAATACAACCATAGAAAATTTTAAGTCAAAGTATCTTAACAAATCTGAAATTTACAGCATTAAAATACTACTAAGATCACTATTAAAAAAATTAAGCCGAAGTGTCTTTCCAAACCTGCATTTTACAGCATGAAAAGACCACTAATATCACTCTAGTGTACCTATCTGGAAATCTGACAGGAACAAAAATCAGAGTGGCACACTACCATTTCCCCCAACAAACGTACACAAATACATAAACTCAAAAAGAAATATCTTCCACGTCACTACTCCCTGCCTTCCCCTTTGCCATTACTGACACCATCTTCCTGTGCCCTTGCCTACGGTCTGCTCTCTGCAGATGTTCCTCATATCGGCCCCGGCGATGCTGTCACCTGTTCCTTCCAATGTTGATCCGCCACTCGCTTTCCACTTTGAAATTCAGGGCAAGGTGTTTCGTGAGTGCATGAGGAATACAAGGGGATATTGAGTCAGCCACAAGTCCACAACCCCACAGCCCATATCTCAGTTTTCTTCTTCCATCCCCTTTTCTTCTCCAACGACAGTAGTGGAGATCAAGATTTCCCGTTCAAACGACTAAAAAACAAAAGAAGACATAGCCTGAAACTAAATATTGTTGTCTTTCCAGCAAAAATGTTTACTCTCACAAATCTTTCTCCAGAACTTAGAATTAAAGTGTTATTGCATTGCAATATATGAACCACATGTGAACGCTTGACATCGCATTCAGAATTTGGATATTGTGCAATAGACGTGTGAAAGTAAACAGAAGATGGTACGCATGTCGAATAAACATTGGCACTATCCACTATATTTACCATTGAAATATCATATATGATTCAAACAAATTGTTACATCTCACACCGATCCTCTTGACCCATGGGCAGGGGCGGGGACGAGGACGATGGTCATGGGCGGTGGGGTGTCCGGCAGAGGGCGGTACGACCGGGCAGCGATCTCCGACAGCCGGGCGAGGTCGGCGGTCTCGGCAATGGGTGGTGGCGGCGGCGGCGGGGCAGGCGCGGCGACGGGCGAAGCGGCGAGGGAGCGATTGCGACTGGGCTGAGGTGGCGCTTCGCGTGGGTGTCGGGGAGCGGACGGGGCGTGCGGTGGTTCACGATGGAGATGGCGGCGCTGTTTCTCGGGCGCTGTGGAGAAGGGGCGGCTCTGCTGCTCGGGCGTTGGGAAAAAGGGGCGGTTGTGGCGAAGCAGGGGGACGTGCGGGTAGGGAGGGCGTGTTAGCGAGGGGGTTAGCGTGGGGGTGGGGATTAACCCAATGGCATGGTGGGTAATTAAAGCATAAAACGCGTTTAGTATGCTGGAGGGATGTAGACCATCGTATCGCAGGTTTCGATGGATAGGATGATCTGGTTCTCCACCCTCTCTTCCTTTTATAGTGGTAGTAGATTCATGTGCATTTGATGCAAGTTGCCGCCGTGGATTCGAGAAAGTCAATGTTGCATCCTCTGGAATCGTCCCAAGTTGGTCATGCACATGTGCGAAGTACTCTATGGTTTGGTAGGTTGGCCGCCTCCATTCTATATGTGTTCCTAGCACACCAAGCCACTAATTGACTTGTTCAAGGAAGAGAAGTCTATGCTTGGGATCTAATCCATGGACTTGCGTAAAGACTTTGATATCCTCGATGAGGGTTCCCCACCAGAACTCGGTAGTGTTTCATTGTAAGACTACTACGTGGACATGCTTGTCTAGGACATCATGTTCACATGTTTGTAGCAGAACCAACTCATGTTTTGGAGCTTACTACCGTAGTTTATTCCCGAGAATCTCGCAACGCCATCTCGTCGATTTGTGTTGCAAACTTCCATTTTGCTTTCTAGACTTGATGAGTCTGGAATATTCTGACACCAACCAGATCTGAATCTCGGGCAGATATGATGGTTGGAACGTTTCCCAAGAATTATAATATTTGTCTCTTTGTAACCCGGTAAAGTGGCTGTCGTGGCCAACATACCCAGCCGGAAGACCTAATATTGTAGTATCTTGATTGAGGAAGTTGGCCACCTTCCCATAAGGATTTCGTAGGATTTACTTCCTAGTTGTCCCTTATGGATTTTTGTGTTTCCGAAGTCCAACCTTTTACTTGTTGTTCTAGATATCAAACCATATCTATGAATGGATTACGCTAGCACATCAAGGAGAACATTAGAAGAGGAGTGCTAAATGTTTCTCGATCTATCATCCAGATTTTGATCCCTTGGCCTCGCTAAGGTGAAATCTAAGAAGGTGTTATCTTCCTTGCATCTGCATCCTCCACCAATATCCATCATGGTAGTATGTTGTGTTGGCAGGATCCTTGACTTAGGATCGGGGTCCTAACAGTGAGAGAGTATGTAGCAGAGAAGGAAGACTCCAACAATGAGAAGGACTGTGGCGGCGGCGGCGGCACATAAGTCGGCTGGTCCGGCAAATCTTCACTCCGTTGGCGCTCTCCATAGACGGCGGATCCATGGTCCGCGGGGAGGAGGGAAGGAGGAGATCGGGGGAGGGAGGACACGGACGAGGAGAGCAGGGAAACAGAGGGTCTGGCGGCGGAGGCGGAAGGATAATTTCCACCGCAGTGAATCGCTAGGTTTTCATCCCTCCCTTAAATCCATCTTTACACCGAGGACTTGAGAAAAGAGGCTATTTTATGGACCCCAGGCCAACGAGCCCCCACCGGTCATCCACTTTTGACGCAGTTGTGCGCATGAATAAAAACCGATGGCTGAGCAAACGCCAACAACCAATCCGCAGCGACAGTAAAAAGATCGATCGGTCCAAACGAGCGCGCAGCGTCAAAGCCCCTAGGAAGGCGGGTAGTGCAGCATCGTTTATATGTTCCATTGGCGGTGGTGTGAGTAGAGGATTCTTGGGCGTTCAGTATTTCTCAAGGTATGTTGTGTTATTCCATCTAGGGACACCACGGTACCATAGGGAGTACAGAACTTACCTATTGATTCCTCCAATACCGACACTTCCTATTATTCATGTTGTTGTTGTAATTTCTATTTCCTTTTGCTTTTTGATTTTTTTTTTTGCTACCTAGCCTTGTATTATTTATTTAAAATCAATAAAAATATGAAGCAGAGTCATGCTGTTTCCCTCAAAATACCAACACCTCCATCACAGAGTTTTTCTCTTTAGTATTCTTCATTTCACTTAATGATGCAAAACATTAAGACGTGGGACATGAGTGTCTTTTCTAAACGACTAACAAACGGACTGCACTCGTCTAATAAGGACCAAACGCCGGCCACGTTATTGTTCCAAAACTGTTAGCACATGCTTTAATACAAAGGAGAATACAACCTTAGAGTAACTCCAATGCGCAAACCAAACAGACGGCGATTTTGTCCGCTTTTTGTCCGTTTGGATCGGCCCGGCGAACACCCATGTCCGCTTCCGCGTTTGGGTCGATGCAAGCGCCCACGCTGGCCCGACCCAATTTTTAGTTCACGTGAAAAAATAGAACACAAATATTTCGAAAATAGAAAAACATTAATTAAACATTAATGTCGTCCACAAAGGCTAGCGAGAGTCCAGGCGTCCACATCAAATTAACAAAAACATTAATTAAAACTAAACTACGAGGCGACATGCTGCCCTGGGCCGGTGAGGTCGATCAGCGTCGGCGCCGTGCCGGCCCAGGGGAAAGCCATATTCCAGAGCCTGGCGATGTCGTCCGCCGGGGGCTGTGCCGCCTCGTGCTATGCCGCTGCCCACTGGGCACGGCGCACCTCCTCCTCGGCCTCGCGACACTCTTCCTAGGCTTCGCGCTACAGCTGCTCGATGTACTCATCCTCGCAGCGCTCCTCGGCCAACCTTCGCTGGCACCATTGCCAGAGGTAGGCCGCCTCTTGCCCCTCCGTCGTCCCCATTCAGATCACCGGTGCGCTGAAACACACGCGCACCACTCTGATCGAGGATTGGCGCTCGATGGGGGTCGGCTCCGGCTCGACCTTGGTTGGAGACGGCGGGGCCAGCGGCGGCACTATGCAGTCACCGGCTGCCGACAGCGCCATGGCCTCCGCCATGCGCGCCTTGTACGCCGCCGCCTCCTCCCTGCACCGCTTCTCCTCCTCGCTCTCCCGGACGACAGCCGCCAGGGCCGCCGGGTCCTCGTCGCGAATGACGAGGGGCGTCGGCGGGGAGCAATGCGAGATGTCACGGACGTCGCACCGCCTGGCCTCCTTGTGCTCGAAAGTTAATCAACGCGCCCAATAGGGAGAGTCGACATCGTAGGCGGAGTCGCGCTGCTGCTCCAACGTCAGTAGCTCCCGCGAGCGCCACATCTCCTCCGTGTGCGCCCTCGCCAACCGCGGCACTGGGATCCTCTCCAAATCCAAGTGTCAGTCGTGTGGCAGGGTGACGTTGGGGTAGGGAAGAGGAACGTGGTTCTCCCAGTGCCACTTCGTGTTGTGCACTAGGACGCTCACGCGTTGCTCAGCCGGCGGGAAGACGCCGACGGAGGCAGAGGCAGGGGAGAGGGGTGGCGGGGTCCTTGCCCTTGCCTTTGCTGGAGAAGAAACCCATCCTTGCGGTGGGAGGCGGGAGAGAGGGTCACTAGGTTTGCTGCCGACGGGGGAGCAGAGGGTGGCGAGATGGGGACGGGGGGCTTCTGGAGCAAATTTGGACCGCAAATGGGTCGGCGCGGACACGAAGCGGACACGTTTTGCGAATGGGTCGGCGCGTTGGGCCTCCATTTTTGTCCGCACCGACCCAAACGGACGGCGGTGGACGAAATTGGTACCTGTGTTGGAGTTGCTCTTACGCATGAATCCATAGGAAGATGGATTGCGCATATTTCAGTAGCATATAGGCCCAAATGAATATCCACATCTTAAAACACAAAATATTGGAAGCGAAGCTCATCTAAAGAGATCAAACTATACAAGATCAGCGTGTAGTTCAAAAAAGGCACACTAAAGTTAGGATGTACAGGCGTGCAGTAATAAGTTTACAAATGTAACAGAACACGTGTGGTGATTAACAGTGACATCGTTAATTATATAATATATCAACAATCATTAATTATAAAATATATCAACAATTTATAGTACACTGAAGAAAAATTCAAGTCATCAATCTAGAATTTTGATTTGTCAGCTAATATCGGAGTACAACCTACTTACTTTAATACTACACAAACTATGGATTTGCTAATTCTCACTTGACTGAGTATTTTCGTATTCGATTGTGACTCAACAAATTCTCAGCCCATGGCCACCTTTGAATTGAACACGGGTACGAGGATGATCGTCGGCTGGTGGATTATGACCTGCGGCATTACTGGCACCAAAAATACTGGAGCCGCCTGGTACACCAGATTACTCTGCTCTGCTGGCTGGAACGCCGCCGCATGGGGTGGTGTATGTTGGGTAGCTCTGACTGCTGATGCCGACGAGGTGGTGATCAAAGAAGTCGTGTCATCTGTCGAGTCTGCCGTCAACAAAGGCGACGACGCTATCCGCCGTGGGAGAGCAGGGGCGAGCGGCGGCTTGGAGGGCGTCGTGCCAGCTGTCGAGGTCTCGCACAACGTATTCGGCGACGTCGTGATCGACGGCACGAGAGAGGGAGCGGGAGCGGCCAAGCCCTGGAAGGGCCGCACGTCGACGTCGGCCGGCTTCTCCGGCAACAGAGCTGGCGACGTCGCGCTACGCCGCATGGGAGCTGGTTTTCCGAGGGCCTGGGAGGTCGGCGGCGGGGCGGCGGGGGCGTCGCGGAACAGGTAGACCCGGAACCGGCGCGTGTTCTGGTCGTTGAACAGCCGGACCCGCAGGTCCCGGTAAAGCAGCAGGTCTAGCATGTCCCGCACGTCCTCGTCGGTGTCCACGTCGCAGAGCGAGTCCAGCCCCTCGCCGGAGTAGCAGTACTTGATGGAGAAGTTGGAGAAGCCCGCGCGCGCCGCCAGCAGGTCGCGGAATCCCCTCGTCGAGACGGACGAGAGGACGTTGAGGAGAAGGTTCTCCCCGCCCACGTACCTCGGCGGCCGTCCCTCGGCGCGCTCGATCCTCCCGCCGTAGCTAACCATCAGCTTCACGCGGCGCTGCTGGTCGGCTGCCATGCTCGGTGCGCGGCGTCGCCGATCTTCTCGCGAACGGGATTCCGATGATCCGGTGGGTGGAGGTAGACTGGAGGGGGGCGTAGTATGGTACTCGGGGAAAGCCGTCGACGCAGTTATATAGGTTGAGCTTTGTCCCCTTCGAGCGAGAGCCGGACACGGACTCATGACCGAACGAGATACTGTCAGAATTCGATCGGAACCGGCCAAAGCGAGGCGACGGCTTTTAGCCGTCCGATGCTTCAGGATCACGATGGAGCAAATCGTGTGCCAGAGTTTCCACCCATAGTAGCCTGGTTCGCGGGTCGATGGTGCGACCCCGTCCCGGGGTCGATCGACCCCAATCGAGGTTGGGGACGACAGCGGGTCGAGCTGGATCGATTGCCGGATCACGACCCCGTTCGATACACGCTGACACAGATTGATACGCAGGATTGCCAGAAAAATTCATGGGGAATTGATGCTTACCAGGCAATCGCAATACTAAATACTGAACTCCGCCAGCCTTCCGGAGTCCGACCTTCCGGTATCCGCTGGAATTCAAGCTGTCCACTGCCGTATGAGGCATCCCCCGTCCCGCACCCACGCCACCGCCTTGGTACGACCTCGCCGGACTGGTGGTATAGGTGCGAAGGGCAAACAGGAGAGCGTGGAGCAGTGGAGGCTGACGGTGGAAGGCCTGGAGCTTGATCCATGCCGAACTGTTGTTTGAAGATGAACCGATAAAGAGGAGATTTGGGGATAGTTGTGCGACCAAACGCTTCGTGGGTAAGTAATAATGGCAAATGAGAAAATCACGCCATGAGGGTTAACGTGTGGCCGCATTTGTTATTTTTTTTTATTTTTATTTTGTGAAGTATCAGACAAGATTATTTTCCTTCCTTGCAATATGTTGGGAAATAGTACATCATTGCAAATCGTAAAGATCTTTCTTTCCCTCCATTGTACCGGGGTCATCGACATGAAACCCTGGGATCGCAATCTACATCCCCGATTAGCGTCCCAAACATGTATACCCCTCGTCGAACCTCGTTCCGGAGGGGTGTCGACCCGCGACCCTACCCCGTTCCTCGACCCGGGCGACCCAAATTTCTGGCAACTATATTTCCACCTCACTTATCACTACACGATCGGGAAGGGTGTACGTCCCAATTCCAACGACAATTACGAAATTTCTGTGGCTACCGAAAATCATACAGTCTCGGCGGCCACCTATTCATCACTTGCTTCAATCAGTCGGTTTTTCTACGGACTAGGAAAATGCCCGTACGTTGTTACGGGTGTAAACATTTGGTGGTTCCACAACAATTGTCTAAGCATATATCTTTAGAATTTGCACACAGATATATCAAGCTTAAATTATTTAGGGAAACATAGTATACTTTTTTGTACCTTATAAATCACGCTTCTTTCTCAATCCTTTGTCTAAGTCTCACCATCCCGAACAAGGCTAGCACCATCAATAGTCCATCATACCCCCCATGAAAGAACACAAATACAATCCACGCATGAGCAAGGATACAAACAAACATAAAATTATGATCGCTGCAAGTAAATAGGTCAGAAAATAATTTGAATGAAATAATGAAACAATTCTAAGGTGTTGAACGGCATTAACATCTACTTCTTTACATGAATATTACTTGCATGGATTGCCAAAGAAAACATTCTTGTAGAAAATGGTCTATTGGGAACTCCTACTAAGGCTCCACGAAGAATCTTGCACACAACTAATCCGAAAAGGCATATAACAAGCAGAACATCTTGTAATTATTTAGTTGCAGAGGTGCGTGCATGACCAGCCAAGCATATCAAGTCTCCAGGCCATAGAATGTGATAATTTTTGTGCTCAATGGTGAAGAAACTTGTAGCAAAGTGTTTCCTATGAAATGACCTCTGGAATCCAATGTTGGCAAGTGCTAACGACTAAGTTGTGCTATGTCAATATCAAAATAATATCATAATATTTTCATCAATGACAATCATCAAAAGCGTACCGATTTTCAAATATTAGTTCATTTGAAGCTTATGTCGTGTTCTGAACCTCTCCTTATGGCTCCTTTCTCTTTTTTCCCTCTGTCGAGTCCCTTCTTCAAAATCACATTCAGTAGCACGAAAAATAATTGGTACTCCCACGGTCCATATTAAGTGTCACTCAAATGGATGTAACTAGAGGATAGAGGGAGTATGTTGGAGAAGCTTATCTTGAGAAAAAACTTGTATAAGTCAAAATTTAGTAGCTTGAGAAAAACTTGTGATCGATATACAAGGTTGTGATTTTCGAATAAGAACAATACAATTGTAATTTCTTTTTCCAAAATGAAGAAAAGACCTTAGTTCTATGTTGTATCTCAACGCCCAATGTGGAGACTAAAAAAGTGGCAACAAGTAGAAAAGAGGATGATCAATTCATGAAGTGAAAGCTCTAAAGGCAATATATCATTTCTCAATATCATAATAATTCAAACATCCATCTCTCAAATTCTCAAGGAAGAATTTTCTCCTAAAGCCAAATTGGTGAAGAATTTGATACTGGAAGTAAATCAGAGAATAGGTGAAAGTATATTAGAAGAACTACCTACTTTTGCATGAAAGAAAATCTCTGATAGATGTGAAGCATTTCACAAGTGATATTGCATCGAAGACCCCCCTCCTTCCCCCTCCCGTGATGCGGTGGCGCGTGCAAGCAAGAAGAAATCATCTGTCAAGAAGTTCTCCGTGACGAGCAGGGCCTCAGCGGGCTCCAAGCAGTCGGCGACCGGTCTGTGCCGTTGGCTGGATGTTGATCTGGGTGCGGCGCCCGGTCCTGCCTCAGCTGCGGCTTTCGCCCTCCCCGGTGACTCGCACTCCGTCCATTTGTTACCCGACTTCCACTGCCCGCAAGAGTGGTCACGTCAAGGACATCGGTGAGCGGGTGGTTGATCGGGTGGCGCGACGCGCGGCGGCGAAGGATCTCCCTCCTCCAGGTACCCCCTCCCCTCCCACACCCCTGATACTCTCTCCTGTTCAAATGGTTCTTCCTTTGCGCTCGGACGAACACTTGATTCATGTGCTTTCGGATGTCAGCATAACTTTTGATTCTGGGTTCGAGTCTCCCTCTACTATCCTCGCTCTAGTTCGTGCCAACGAGGCTGCCCAAGCAGCTATAGATAAAGCTAAAGAGGCTGTTGTGTCATGTGGTGTCGCTCCGGTTGTGGCCAGATAGACGGTGAGAGATGCTGGTGGGGGCTAGGACATCCCGATTCCTGTCAAATTGGGCCCTATTAAGCATGCCAAAACCTGCGTCGCCCCGAGTAGGTCGAGTCTTCGCATTAAAAACTTATCTACCAGATGAGGGCCTTATTCTGGAACATTAGGGGCTTCCACGCTAGGGGGTGCCGGGACCAGTTGAGGGATGTGGTTAGAGGTGATAATGTTGACATGGTAGGGCTGGTTGAAACTTTTAAATCGTTGTTCTCTCCTAACGAGCTCTTTGCGGTTGCGGGTATTGACAGGTTCGACTGGAATTTCTTGACTTCTTCTGGCCACTCCAGTGGCATACTTATTGGCAGTAAGCTGATGTTTTCAACTTTGTTGCTTTTGACCATGGTGTCTTTTGGGCAAGTACTGTTGTGTATCATCGACACCTCAATGCCCTTTGGGAGTTTATGGTTGTTTACGGGGTAGTTGATCATTCTCTTTCTCAGTTGTTCCTGGATGAGATTTCGAATAAGATAGAGTCGTGCGCCATTCCCATTCTGGTGGGTGGTGATTTTAATTTACTTCGGTCTCCGGCGGACAAAAGTAGTAGCTACTTTTTGTGGCCCCTTGCCGACGCCTTCAATGGGTTCATCCGCGACTACGCGCTCCGTGAGCTCCCTAGGGTGGGGCGTGTTTCACTTGGACGAATCATCAATCGATCCCCATTCGCTCGGTGTTTGACCGTGTGTTTATCTATTCGAGTTGGGACTCTCT
This sequence comes from Aegilops speltoides, assembly GCA_021437245.1. NCBI lineage: Eukaryota > Viridiplantae > Streptophyta > Magnoliopsida > Poales > Poaceae > Aegilops > Aegilops speltoides. The sequence goes on from CM038141.1 coordinate 134,485,261, forward strand.
TTTCCCTCGTGCGACGCTGAAGGCTAGACCCATCGTTGGGTCTGATCACTACACCCTGATCCTTGACGCTGGTATAGAGTCTCGTATTGCCCCTCTCGCTTCCAGTTTGACACCTCTTGGCTCTTGATTGACGGCTTCTATGATCTGATTTCCGTTAAAATTTCATCCTTTCTGTCTGCGGGTAGACGATCCTTTGGCCCATGGATGACTGGCACCATTGCTCTTATGCTCTTCATAAATTTCTTCGTGGATGGGCTCGCAATAGGGCGGATGAGGCACACAGGGAGAAGGAAGAACTGACGGATTAGATTAACTCCCTCAATGTCACGGCCGATGGGCTTGGTCTCTCTGAACAGGAATGGCAGTTGCGTTATGACCTTGAAGAGGCCTTGATGCAGGTACATTGCCAGGCAGGGATTTACTAGCGACAAAGGGGCGCCTTAAATTGGACTTTGAAGGGTGACTCCCATATGCTTATTTTTTTGCTATTGCTAATGGGAGGCATAGGCGTTGCACGATCGAGAGCCTGTTGATCAAGAATGTTAGAGTCAAGGATCATGATCACATTATCTCTCACGTGGTGGATTTCTTCTCTTCCCTCCTCTCGGCTAAACCCGAGTCGGGCTTCTCGATCGCTTCCTCCCTGCGGGACGCACATGGGAGGATTACCAGTGAGGAGAACGAGGCTCTGCTCCTTCCCTTATATGAGGACGTGATCCTTGAGGTCATCAGGTCGGCCAATCCCAACTCGGCGTTGGGCCCTGATGGCTTCTCCATTCCCTTCTTCAGGAAATTCTGGCCTCAACTGCATACTCTAGTTTGTGCTATTATCCAAGGCTTCTGTCTGGGGACGGTTGATATCACACGGTTGAATATTATGCTGTCATTACTCTCATTCCTAAGGTGAAAGGAGCCGACCTTACCTTGCAATTTAGACCTATGATTCTCATCAACAATTTTGAGAATTTCCCTTCCAAAGGATTCGCTGCCCGTCTCTCCCTTGTCGCTCATCGGGTCCTTAGCCCCTACCAATCTGCTTTTGTCGAAGGGAGGTTCATCTTGGACGGTATCCTATGTTTGCACGGAATCGTTCATGATCTTCGGGTGCGCGGTACCAAGGTTGTTATCCTCAAGCTTGATTTCGAGAAAGCCTACGATTCAGTGAGCTGGACTTTTCTGCGCTAGGTCTTACTGGCCAAGGGATTTGATGGGGCGTACATCCATAGGACTATGCAGTTGGTGATGGGAGGCCACACTGCCGTCTCGGTTAATGGCATGGTTAGCAACTTCTTTCCTAATGGCAGGGGCCTAAGACAAGGGGATATGGCGTCACCGCTCCTGTTCAATTTCGTCGTGGATGTTTTATCTCGCATTTTATCTAGGGCGGCCACGGCTGGTCATATCTCCCCTATTAGCTCTCATCTCATTCCCAAGGGCATCACTCACCTACAATATGCGGACGAAACCATCATCATGGTTGAACTTAAGGAGGATTGTCTTGCTCATCTTAAGTTTTTGTTGCTACCCTTTTATTAAGGCATATCTCTCTCTATGTAGTTTTGGTGATTGATGACAACACGCTTGCTGACTAATCATGTGCCATGAGGATTTCAGAGATTCATCCTTTGGCATGAGCCGATTCCTTCCCCTCGGAGTTTTAATCAAAGACGGTGTAGCTCTTTCGTTTCTGTTTTGGTGGACTGGTTTCTTAGAAGTCACCGTACTATCAAGAGGGGATCCGCTTTGGTAAGGCTAGGGCGGAATCAACACGTACACATCCTCTTTGCACCCTTTGAGCCTTCCCGCTTTGATGGAGCTTCCTGTTCCTTCCTATGAGCATGTTTTGGTCCCATCGGTAGTACCGTGGTGCCCAACGATAGTACCGCTCAAGAGCCACAGGCAGCAGTACCGCTCTGCAGCGGTAGTACCGCCTGGGGGTCCTCAGCCGTAGTACCGCTACGGTACCGGGCTCCTACCGCCTTGACGCGTGTCAGATTGTGCGGCACTAAGCAGCGGTAGTAGAAGCAGTAGTACCGCTCGTGAGCGGTAGTACCGCCCTACCACCGCGGTAGTACCACACTGGGTCTGATTTCTGCCCATGTTCTTGCCCTCCCAGACTGCATGGCAGTACCGCGCGGGGGTGCGGTAGTACCGCTGGGCCCAGTGGTAGTACCGTTGCCCCCTGCGGTAGTGCCGCACTCTGCGGGGCTGTTTTGGGGGGTAACGGTTGGATTGTTCCCCCTCTCTATAAAAGGAGGTCTTCTTCTCCAAAGTTGACTTACCTCTTCCCCCAAAGCTCCATTGTTGCTCCAAGATCCATTTTTGCCCGATCTCTCTCCCTAGCCAATCAAACTTGTTGATTTGCTCGGATTTGGTTGAGAAGCCCCGATATACACTTCCACCAAGAGAAATTTGATTCCCCCCACTAATCCCTTGCGGATCTTGTTACTCTTGGGTGTTTGAGCACCCTAGATGGTTGAGGTCACCGCGGAGCCATAGTCCATTGTGGTGAAGCTTCGTGGTGTCGTTGGGAGCCTCCAATTAAGTTGTGGAGATTGCCCCAACCTTGTTTGTAAAGGTTCGGTCGCCGCCTTCAAGGGCACCAATAGTGGAATCATGGCATCTCGCATTGTGTGAGGGCGTGAGGAGAATACGGTGGCCCTAGTGGCTTCTTGGGGAGCATTGTGCCTCCACCCCGCTCCAACGGAGACGTACTTCCCCTTAAAAGGAAGGAACTTCAGTAACACATCCTCGTCTTCACCGGCTCCACTCTTGGTTATCTCATGCCTTTACTTGTGCAAGCTTATTTGTGTTATATCCCTTGCTTGCTTGTGTGCTTGTTGTTGTTGCATCATATAGGTTGCTCACCTAGTTGCATATCTAGACAACCTACTTTGATGCAAAGTTTAATTTGGTAAAGAAAAGCTAAAAAATTGTTAGTTGCCTATTCACTCCCCCTCTAGTCAACTATATCGATCCTTTCAATTGGTATCTGAGCCTCATCTATCTATTAAGGACTTTGCCGTCCGAAGATTATGGTTGACACCGCAGACGGTGTGGAGGAGCACTCCGGTGTGAATCCGGTCTTGTCTATGGCCGATGGGGGAACCGCGGTCTCTTGTGAGGAATTCAATGTGGCTTTGGACACATTGAAAACCTCCATGACGACTGAGGTTGAAAGCATGTTTAATCAATTCTTAGAAGGGCTTAAATTATCCACTGCATCGTTGAAAGTGGGTGATCCCACTAACAAGGTGACGGATGCTAACTCCGATAAGGGGGAAGCTACTAGTGAAAAGGCTCCTTCTACTAGTGGTAAAAATGGCACCAGCATCTTTTCCCATGTGGAACCTCCACTTGTTTATGGTGGACCGATTCCTTCCACCCATTTGAATCATGCCGGTCCTTCCCCTAAGATTGGGAAAAATGAGGACTTCGATTCTTGGTTTTATCGCTTCAAGCGTCATTTAAATCATGTGAATACTAATCTTTGGAGAATCATTGAAGAAGGTTTCTATCCACATTACCGAAGCAACTTCACCCCTAGAGAAGCCGTAGATAATCAATTCAATGAGAATGCTCTCTTCATCATCCAAGATGCAATTCCACCCGAAGATCTCCCTCATCTTCGAACCTTCACCATGGCCAAAGATGCATGGCATTGTGTTGTTTCCCTCTACAGGGGAAGCATAAGCATTCAACACTCCAACTATGAAGTGGTGCAAGATGAAGCCAATGAGTTTGCAATGAAAGAAGATGAAGAACCTCGTGAGCTCTTTCGGAGAGTAACCAAACTCGCGGTCTCACCCCGAGATCATGGGAGCAAGGACACGGATGACAATTGGATCAAGCGCAAATTCCTCAAGGCAATGATGCCTTACAACAAGGCCATGTCCTCAGTCATTCATTAAAGGCCAGACTTCCACACCCTGTCCTCAAGTGAAGTGTTGGATGAGTTTGTGGCTATGAGAATCTTGGACAAGACCGCCAACAATGCGGTGTTATGCTCTCAAAGATCAAAGAAGCCCAACCTTGCCTTGAAGGCCAAGGTTAGTGTCGAAGAAGAGGATGATGAGGAAGAAGATGAGAGCAATCCCGAAGATACCAAGTATGATTATCATGAACACATGGCTCTTGCTTCAAGGCAATTTTGGAGCAAGAAGAACTCAGGGCCAAGCTTCAACAAGAATAACTCAAGTAGCTTCAAGGGAAAGCAACGTGTGAGAACATGTTACAATTGTGTCAATGTGAGCCATTTTGTTGCGGAGTGCCCTTATGAGAAGAGGGAAGACAATGCTGGCAAGCTCATCCGAAAAGACAAAGCCAAGTCTTTCCCCAACAAGAACAACTTCACCAAGAAGACTCCAACTAGAGGGTTGGTGGTTCAAGAAGAATACCATGAGGATGATGATAATGATGAATATAGTGAAGCCATGGCCATGGCCTTCGTTGCCATTGCCACAAATCCACGGGTGTCCCTCTTCGACTCACCCAATGAGAACATCACCGCCAAATGCCTCATGGCTAAAGCCACCAACAAGGTAACCCCCAACATCAAAACCACCATCATCACTAATCCCTCCTTGACGGATTGCATTGATGAAAGTGAGGGGTCTAATGAGGAAGTAAATGAATTTGAGTCTTTTATGAGTAAGCTCAAGGGAAAATCCAAGAAGCACTTCGTTGCTCTCTTGGAACAACTTGGTGAAGCCAATGACATGATCGAGGCTTATGAAGAAACCATCTCGAAGATGGAAGGTCATAGTCGTGACTATGCCGATGAGATATTGGATCTCTATAATGCTCTTGAGGAAGAGCGTGGGCATCTGTAGGATCGAAAGTATGTCTAGAGGGGGGGGGGGTGATTAGACTACTTGACCAAATAAAACTTATCCTTTTCCCAATTTTAGTCTTTGGCAGATTTTAGCTATCTTAGCACAAGTCAAGCAATCTTAACACAATTCAAGCAAGCATGCAAAGAGTATATGAGCAGCGGAAAGTAAAGCATGCATCTTGCAAGAATGTAAAGGGAAGGGTTTGGAGAATTCAAACGCAATTTGGAGACACGGTGATTTTTGAGCCGTGGTTCCGATAGGTGGTGCTATGGTACATCCACGTTGATGGAGACTTCAACCCATGAAGGGTAACGGTTGCGCGAGTCCACTGAGGGCTCCACCCATGAAGGGTCCACGAAGAAGCAACCTTGTCTATCCCACCATGGCTGTCGCCCACGAAGGACTTGCCTCACTAGCGGTAGATCTTCACGAAGTAGGCTCCTTGCCCTTACAAACTCCTTGGTTCAACTCCACAATCTTGTCGGAGGCTCCCAAGTGACATCTAGCCAATCTAGGAGACACCAATCTCCAAGAAGTAACAAATGGTGTGTTGATGATGAACTCCTTGCTCTTTTGCTTCAAATGATAGTCTCCCCAACACTCAACTCTCTCTCACAGGATTTGGATTTGGTGGAAAGAAGATTTGAGTGGAAAGCAACTTGGGGAAGGCTAGAGATCAGGATTCATATGGTAGGAACAGAATATCATGGCCTCAACACATGAGTAGGTGGTTCCTTCTCAGAAATAGCAAGTTGGAAGTGTAGGTTTGTTCTGATGGCTCTCTTCATGAATGAAGAGGAGGTGGAGGGGTATATATAGCCTCCACACAAAATCTAACCGTTACACACAACTTACCAAACTCGGTGGGACCGAATTGGTAAACTCGGTCAGACCGATTCAGCAAATCTAGTGACCGTTAGGATTTTCGGTGGGACCGACATGCAACTCGGTAGGACCGATATGATTAGGGTTAGGGCATAACGTAATCTAGTGAGACCGATTACACAAACTCGGTGAGACCGATTTTGGTAATAAGCTAACGAGAGAGTTGGTCAGGTAAACTTGGTAGGACCGATTTGCTCGTTTCGGTGGGAGCAAAATGTTACAAAAAGGAAACAGGGAGTTTACATTGCAATCTCGGTGGGACCGATCGCTCATCTCGGTGGTACCGAAACGTTCCGAAGGGAAATAGAGAGATTACAACCCCATCTCGGTGAGACCGAGATCCCTATCAGTGAGACCGATTTGCCTAGGGTTTGTGGCAGTGGCTATAACATCTGAACTCGGTGGCACCGGGTAGAAAGAATCGGTGGGGCCGAGTTTGACTGTTGGTTTAGGTCATATGTGGATATGAGAAAGTAGTCGAGGGTTTTGGAGCATATCACTAAGCACTGTGGAGCAAGAAACTCATTAAGCAACACCTCATCCCTCCTTGATAGTATTGGCTTTTCCTATAGACTCAATGTGATCTTGGATCACTAAAATATAAAATGTAGAGTCTTGAGCTTTTGAACTTGAGCCAATCCTTTTATCCTTAGCATTTTGAGGGATCCACTTTTCTCATCCATGCCATGCCATTCATTGAGCTTTTCCTGAAATATTCATCTTGGAATGATGTTAGCTCAATGAGCTATATGTTGTTAGGAATTACCAAAACCACCTAGGGATAGTTGCATTTTCCATCTCCCCCTTTTTGGTAATTGATGACAACATATAGATCAAAGCTTCGACAAATGATAATAAGAGTGAAAAACATTGTCGCTTTGAGAAGTATGTGATAAGCAAGAGCTCCCCCTAAATTTGTGCATAGTTTAAGATTTGCTTTGGACTACAAATGCAAAAGGAGTTAGGCTCATGGGTAACTCTTCCATGTCACATACATCTTGGTGGAGCGCTCAAAATGATAATAACTGAATACATGCACTCATCACCAAGCAAAGTGAATGATCATATAGAGATAAATGAGATAATGTCATCCAACAAGCATAAATGTAGCATATGATCAAACACATGATCAAGTATCACACAGACATAGAGTATCTCGAACAAGCAAATAAAGTTCAACCACCAAAGCAAGAGAGAACAAAAAGCAACACTCTCTCTCGAAGCCTATGATCTATACATTTTTCTCCCCCTTTGGCAACAAGTTACCAAAAAGTTCATAGAAAATGGATAGCACTAGATCGACTCTCAGGCTTGATCTTCAGGTGGTGGTGTAGAGATGGATCCTTGGATGAAGACTTCAGTAGATGTGGATGGAGCTGGAGGTGTGGGTTCTGAAGCTGGTTGCACTGGAGCTGTAGGAGCTGTAGCTGGTGCAGATGAAGTGGCTCGTGTCATCCACTGCACTGCAGCTGATCTTTGAGCTCTAGGCACTCTGGAAAATGCATCAGTGGTTGTCTTGCCCTTCCTCACCTCCATGTCATCCTGAAGCGGCTCAACAACAGACTGGATCTCAGTTACCTTCACATCCAAGTTATAGAACTTCTGCTCCATGATCCTCTCCAGGCTCTCCTGGTTTTGAGTCAAGGTGGCCAGCCCTTTCTCAATCCTCAGAGTGGATGCAATCAAGTAGCCTAGTTGATCCTGTTTGCTCTTCAGAAAGTACTAAGATGCCTCTTCCATTGTTGGCATCTTGGTAGCCTTCTCTATCCTTGCCTTCTCCTTCTTGGCTTGACCATGCACAGAAGATGGCTCATCTTCATTCATAACCACTTGGTTATCCTCAAAGTCTGGATAGATAGCAAAATGTTCCTTGTCCAGCAAGTATGTGCCTGTGCCCATCTTGGAGTTTATCAGCTCCTGGATCTGTGGGGCATACCCACAACTTCTTTTCTGGTCAGCTGCTGTCCTCTTGATAGTCTCAACAATGAGGCACATGACCTTGAATTTCTGTGGCACATCAAATAAGTGTAGCAAGTTTATTGCATGGCCTCTTATCATGTTGTGGTCACCTGACTTCGGCAAGAGAGTGTGCCTGAGGATCCAGTTGATGGTTGGCAGTCCTGACAGAAGATAGTGTACAGATCCAAACTTATGTGTTTCAACAACAGCATCTGGGATCTCTTTGTACATATGTGCCATAGTGTTGTGATCCATCTTCTTCTTGGCATAGACATCCAATTCATCTTCCTTCTCCTTAGGTGCATTGATCAGATTTGCCCATTCCTCAATAGTTGATTGGTACCTTGTACCTTCAGACATCCATACTATCCTCCCATCTGGATAGAAGTGTGCTGTTGAGTAGAATTGCATAATGAGCTCATCATTCCACTTTGTGAGCTTCTGCCCAACAAAGTATGCAACTCCACAAGCACTGAAACTGCCATACACTCCAGGATAGTGTTCCTCATTTTCCTTCATGTAGGTCCAGTCCACCCACCTCATGTCACAAACTATAGGCTTCTTGTCCAACAATACTATCTCATATAAATCCTGCTGTTCCTTAGTATGGAACCTGTAGTCAACAGTAGTCCTTCTCCTGATAGCATAGGGATCTGACAACCTTCACTGTCTGATTCCTGCATCCTTCCTCAGCTTCATGTTCTCAGCCACAGGATGAGCATCATTGTGGTCTGGAACCTTTGGCTTCAGCTTTCTCAGAACATGCTCTTCATCATCTTCTTCTTCAGCAGCAGTTTCAGGCACTGGGGCCTTGTTCTTCTCAGCAGCAGATATGTTCCTGGTATTCCTCTTTGGTGCAGTTTTTGGTTTGGAGGTAGCTTTGGGTGCTTCTTTGGGCTTTGATGATGCAGCCCCTGACCTAATAGCATCACCCATAAGCTTCTGTGCCTGGGTGCTGGTGCAGCAACCTCTTATTCCTCTTCCTCAGAGTCTCTGCTCATAGAAGGATTGCCAAGAACTTTGGCAGTAGTGGTTCTGACTCTCTTCTTCTTTTTGTCTTGACCAGCAGCTTCATCTTCTGACTCAATAGTAAACTTCATGGTTTCTCCAGTGGCAACCTTCCTGGGTTAGGAAGTGGGTATCCTTCTTGCAGGTGCCTTTTTCTGCGCTACTGGCTTAGTGGCTGCAGCTGATCCATATCTTTCTTGACTACCTTCTTCTTGGAAGTGTCCTCATCCTCTACTGCCACATAGTCTTCATCCTCAGATTTTGAGGTTTTCTTCTTTTTGGTTCTAGTGGCAGCCTTAGGTAAGTTGCTTGGGGTGCTCCTGCTGCCCTCATCAGAGGTACTAGAGGGACTAGTGCCCTCACTCATCTGAACCTGCTCCTCTTCCCTATTCTGGCTGTCACTTTGATCAGACATGTTGCAAACACTGACTGCTGACCCTATGAATAGATGTAGATGAGATAGAGTGGATGAGCATCACAAAATACAGAGGTTTTTGCAAAAGAATGATTCAAAAACTTAGTTTCAGTTTTCCACGGAAAGCATTTCGGATCAACCAATTTGCAAACTCGGTGATACCGAAGCAGCTTTTGGAACCTAAACTAGTGAACTCGGTCAGACCGAGTCATAGTTCGGTGGCACCGAGACTGCTAGGGTTTCACAAAGTCCTGAACTCGGTCACACCGATTTGCAATTCTCGGTCAGACTGAGAATCACTTGTGCAATGGCCTTAGCCAAATCGGTGGAACCGAGTTCTGCAACTCGGTGGGTCCGAGATGGTTTCGGCGGAAACCTAACCCTAAATTTTCAATTCATTACTAAACTATGGATTGTTTTGACTGGATAGAGTAGTTTCAATCGTGGCAAGAATCATGATGAACACAATGTGCTGGGATCGGACGGGGATAGCACTGTGATCGAGTCCATACCCTAGCTTGGCGATGAACTCGCTACGGTGGCAACGGCGGGGGTGATTTCCATTGACGGCGGCGGAGACCAGCGACTGGAGGCGGCTGGCGACGAGGAGAACGATCCGGAGACCCTGGAGGCAGAGCGAGCTATGCGCGGGCGAAGGGGTTTGGAGAAAGTTTCCAAATTTTTGCCCGTGAGTATATATAGCCCGACCCTGTCGGTGTGACCGAGTGGAACAACTCGGTGGCACCGAGATGCATAATCAGATATAAGATTCTGAGAACTCGGTGTGACTGAAATGTTCAAATCAGTTGCACCGAGATTGAAAACCTAGATCGACTTAGTGATCTCGGTATGACCGAAATGGAGGAATCGGTCAGACCGAAACACACAAAGAAGTTTTGGAAGTTTAAGTCTATGACGAATCAGGGACTCCGAGTGCTCCTCACACAGAGTGGTTCGAATCTGACTTGATCAAATTTTTTGATGTAGCATGAATAGAGTTTGAGACGAGAAAAGCATAGATAGCTAGAGAAGGTTCTTAGGAATTCTTGTTCATCCACTTGGCAAAAGAAAAAGAAACCAATCAATCAAAGCAACAAGGGGATGTCCTCGAATGAGTAAAATATGCAACCAACATGCTCACACAATAAAATGGCAAAATGAAATATGTGGCAAAGCATGCACAACCAATTCTAGCATCTATCAAACAATTGGCGATGACTAGGTCATCTATATATGAGTATATTGACTTAGGAGTCAAATGAGAATATTTGACCATAGGTCATACTCATCGTTTAAGCTCAAGTGGGGTTACCACTTTTACATAATGCATTGATGTGTTCACACCATTAGAGTTGCTTTGACTCAATTCTTAGAGTTAAGCTCCCCCTAGATGTGAGATCCCCCCTTAGAGGGATAAACTAACCTTGGGTTTTGTCGATGGTGACTTCATGTAGGTGTTGAAGATGTGGATGCTCAATGTTGATGTAGATCATTTGGAGCAATCCCTTGGAGTGAGTTGCACTTTCAATACCTGCACAGGTTAGTCCCACAAGGAACGAACAAGGATATCCATAGACATAGAGTGATGCTCACACAAGATAATGTCTACGAGAGCATTAGGTTACCTTGTCCCTTGTCTTACCAACAAGAGGGTTTGTGACTCCTTGAACTAGTGCAAGATGTGGAAGTTGATTGCACTTGTTGTTGCCAAAATGATATGAGTGAAATATGTTGGCGGAGTCATCCTCAAGAACTCTCTAGTTCTTCTTCTTCGGGATCCACATCATCTTGATGGGAATCCTTGGAGTTGTAGTTGTACTTGATGAAGTAGAACTTGACGTAGTCTTGGGAACCCACTTGACCAAGGCTTTAGGAGCTTCTTCAAATGCATCAATCTCCTCTTGAAGCTTGTCCTTGCCTTTTTGCTTGTGGTCTTGTGGTGGGAGATCATCTTGAGCTTGTGTCCCCTTGAAGGAAGTGGGATCATACTTCTCTTGTTGAGGAACAAACTTCGTCTTGGGGTATTGATCTTCTTCCCACTCAACTCCATTGGCATTGAACTTTCGTTCAAAACCAACACCTTGGTTCTTCCGGTGCCTTCCTTGCTTGCGTACAATTTCCTCAAATTGCTTACTCCCGCAAGGCTCTTGTAAACACCTTTCTATAATTCCTTCAATAGGCTATTTTCTTGCTCAAGTGTAACTTGGCTAAGAGAATCATTAGTGGAATCAAGAGAACTACTAGAAGCAACAACATTGGATTTAGCATGATTATTGTTACTACTAGAGGAAGAATCCTTCTTGTTCTTGTTAATGGACTTGACTTGAGGCATGTATGTAGATAAGAGTAAACGCTTGGCAATGTAAGAAGAACTTTTCTTACGGAGATCATCATTGATTGCCTTTAAGAACTCATGCTCTTGCTCAAGATTGAGCTTTTCAAAGCGTAACTTCTCATGAGTCCTTAAAAGTTCTCGATGATCTTCTAAGATAGTTTCATGAGCTAACTTCAGAGTGTTTAGTTCTTTAGTTAGAAGCTCAATCTTCTCCTTATCATTGTCATTCGTTTTATCTTGATTAGCATGGTTAATTGACGTTTCATCATAGTATTCATCACTAGAGTTGTCAACAAGTAAATCATCATCACCTAGCAAGTCATCTTCATCACTATTGAAATCAACATACTCGGGGTGTGTTACCTTTGGGCCTTTAGCCATGAAGCATCTTCCAAGTCCTTCATTTGGTGAATCAAATATGTCGTAGGAGTTGGTTGACACAAGTGCTAGACCGGCAACACCTTCATCTTGAGTATATTCGGAGTCGGAGTGATAGCTTCTCTCAGAGTGATTGTCGGAGTCGGAGCCGGATACCCATTCAACAACATGAGCTTGATGTCTTCGTTTTGTGTAGCTCCTTGATGACTTGTCCTTCCTTTCTGAATCCTTGCTTCTCTGGGATGTTCTTCGTTCATAACAATCATCTCTACTCCTCCTCTCTCTTGGTGGTGATTCTTCTCTTCTACTTCTCCTCTTGGGTGATTCTTCCGTTCTTTTGTGGGGTGCTGTACACTCATTGGAATAGTGTCTGGGTCTCCCATAATTGTAGCAATTGCATTCTCGACTAGAAGATCTTTTGTCATTGTAGGACCTTGACTTGGAGCTTCTTTCTTTGCTTCTACTCTTGTAGAACTTGTTGAAGTTCTTCACCATTAAGCTCAATTCTTCATTGAGGGTTTGTTTCTCACTTGATATTGTGGGGGCTTCACATGAGGATTTGTAAGCACTACTTGACTTGTTGTGAAGTTCCTCCTTATCCTTCAGTGACATATCATGAGCAACAATTCTTCCAATGACTTTCGTTGGCTTGAGATCTTTGTAATTTGGCATCATTTGGATCAATGTGCACACGGTATCATATTTTTCTTCCAAAGTTCTTAGGATATTCTTGATGATGAACTTGTCGGTCATCTCTTCACTTCCTAAGCCCGCAATCTCATTTGTGATAAGAGCAAGCCTAGAGTACATTTCAGCGACACCTTCACCATCCTTCATTTTGAACTTGCCAAGTTGACTTTGGAGCGCATCCAACTTGGATTCCTTGACGGAGTCGGTACCTTCATGCATATCAAACAAAGTGTCCCAAATTTCCTTTGCATTCTCAAGACGGCTGATTTTGTTGAATTCTTCAGGGCACAATCCGTTGAAGAGGATATCACAAGCTTGAGCGTTGTATTGCAGCATCTTCAACTGTTCCGCACTAGCTTCACGGTTTGGTTCTCTCCATCAAAGAATTCACCTTGCAAGCCAATACACACAATAGCCCATACTGCGGGGTTATGTCCAAGAATATGCATTTTCATCTTATGCTTCCAACTAGCAAAATTAGTACCATCAAAGTAAGGACCTCTACGGTGATAATTTCCCTCGCTAGACGCCATACTCTCCTAGGTTGTGAAACAAAGGCTATGACCACCAAAAGCTATGGAAATCAAAGCAAATGGAGACCAAAGCTCTGATACCACTTGTAGGATTGAAAGTATGTCTAGAGGGGGTGATTAGACTACTTGACCAAATAAAAAGTTATCCTTTTCCCAATTTTAGTCTTTGGCAGATTTTCGCTATCTTGGCACAAGTCAAGCAATCTTAACACAATTCAAGCAAGCATGCAAAGAGTATATGAGTAGCGGAAAGTAAAGCATGCAACTTGCAAGAATGTAAAGGGAAGGGTTTGGAGAATTCAAACGCAATTTGGAGACACGGTGATTTTTGAGCCGTAGTTCCGATAGGTGGTGCTATCGTACATCCATGTTGATGGAGACTTCAACCCACGAAGGGTAACAGTTGCGCGAGTCCACGGAGGGCTCTACCCATGAAGGGTCCTCGAAGAAGCAACCTTGTCTATCCCACCATGGCCGTCGCCCACGAAGGACTTGCCTCACTAGCGATAGATCTTCACGAAGTAGGCGATCTCCTTGCCCTTACAAACTCCTTGGTTCAACTCCACAATCTTGTCGGAGGCTCCCAAGTGACACCTAGCCAATCTGGAGAGAAGTAACAAATGGTGTGTTGATGATGAACTCCTTGCTCTTGTGCTTCAAATGATAGTCTCCCCAACACTCAACTCTCTCTCACAGGATTTGGATTTGGTGGAAAGAAGATTTGAGTGGAAAGCAACTTGGGGAAGGCTAGATATCAAGATTCATATGGTAGGAATGGAATATCTTGGCCTCAACACATGAGTAGGTGGTTCCTTCTCAGAAAAAGCAAGTTGGAAGTGTAGGTTTGTTCTGATGGCTCTCTTCACGAATGAAGAGGAGGTGGAGGGGTATATATAGCCTCCACACAAAATCTAACCATTATACACAACTTGCCAAACTCGGTGGGACCGAATTGGTAAACTCGGTCAGACCGATTCAGCAAATCTAGTGGCCGTTAGGATTTTCGGTGGGACCGACATGCAACTCGGTAGGACCGATATGATTAGCGTTAGGGCATAACGTAATCTCGTCGAGACCGATTACACAAACTCGGTGAGACCGATTTTGGTAATAAGCTAACCAGAGAGTTGGTCAGGTAAACTCGGTGGGACCGATTTGCTCATTTCGGTGGGAGCAAAATGTTACGAAAAGGAAACAGGGAGTTTACATTGCAATCTCGGTGGGACCGATCGCTCATCTCGGTGGTACCAAAACGTTACAAAGGGAAATAGAGAGATTACAACCCCATCTCGGTGAGACCGAGATCCCTATCGGTGAGACCGATTTGCCTAGGGTTTGTGGCAGTGGCTATGACATCTGAACTCGATGGCGCCGGGTAAAAAGAATCGGTGGGGCCGAGTTTGACTGTTGGTTTAGGTCATATGTGGATACGAGAAAGTAGTCGAGGGTTTTGGAGCATATCACTAAGCACTGTGGAGCAAGAAACTCATTAAGCAACACCTCATCCCTCCTTGATAGTATTGGCTTTTCCTATAGACTCAATGTGATCTTGGATCACTAAAATATACAATGTAGAGTCTTGAGCTTTTGAACTTGAGCCAATCCTTTTATCCTTAGCATTTTGAGGGATCCACTTTTCTCATCCATGCCATGCCATTCATTGAGCTTTTCCTGAAATATTCATCTTGGAATGATGTTAGCTCAATGAGCTATATGTTGTTAGGAATTACCAAAACCACCTAGTGATAGTTGCACTTTCAGCATCGTTTGGCTCTTGAGGAGTCACACAATGATGACCATGCTAAATTAAAGAGAGATCTTGATCATGCTCTTGTTTTATCTCGTGTGCTAAATTCCGAGAAGGCTAAACTTGGGGTTGACCATGCTAGACTGAAGGAGGAGTTTGATATACTCAACAAGGCCCACAAGGTCTTGAAGGGTGCTCATGATAGCCTCAAAGAGTCTCATGATCAACTCCAAGTAAAGTTTACCAAGGAAAATGCCACCTTTCCTCATATGGTATTAATTGATAATGCAAATGCCACTAACCCGTGTTGTGAGCATGTGCATCTTGTGGAGGAGAATGCCAAGTTGAAGGAGCAACTTGAGAAAGGCTTTGTGACATGCATAAAAGGTTGGAAGAACATCAATGACCTTTTGAGCAATCAAAAGGAAGTTGTGGCCAAGGAGGGAGTTGGGTTCGCACCCAATTCCAAGAACAAGAAGAAGAATGACAAGACCAAACGACCTCCTCCTCTCAAGCAAACTTTTCTGAAGGAGGGAGAGGGTGCTCCTAAGGAGAAGAAGAACAATATGAATGGTGGTGATGTCAAAAAGGGCAATGCCACCCCTTCCAGCAAAGCCGGTGACTTTATCCCTTATGTGTTGTGCCATGCTAGTGATGAGCATGTTTATGCTAAATTTGTTGGTTCTCCTTATGAGTACATTGAATGGTCCATTTGGGTTCCTAAGACCCTTGTTACTAACATCAAAGGAGTGGTTCAAGAAGAATACCATGAGGATGATGATGATGATGAATATAGTGAAGCCATGGCCATGGCCTCCGTTTCCATTGCCACAACTCCACGGGTGTCCCTCTTCGACTCACCCAACGAAAACATCACCGCCAAGTGCCTCATGGCTAAAGCCACCAACAAGGTAACCCCCAACATCAAAACCACCATCATCACTAATCCATCCTTGACGGATTGCATTGATGAAAGTGAGTGGTCTAATGAGGAAGTAAATGAATTTGAGTCTTTTATGAGTAAGCTCAAGGGAAAATCCAAGAAGCACTTCGTTGCTCTCTTGGAACAACTTGGTGAAGCCAATGACATGATCGAGGCTCATGAAGAAACCATCTCTAAGATGGAAGGTCATAGTCGTGACTATGCCGATGAGATATCGGATCTCTATAATGCTCTTGAGGAAGAGCGTGGGCATCGTTTGGCTCTTGAGGAGTCACACAACGATGACCATGCTAAATTAAAGAAAGATCTTGATCATGCTCTTATTGTATCTCGTGTGCTAAATTCCGAGAAGGCTAAACTTGGGGTTGACCATGCTAGACTCAAGGAGGAGTTTGATATACTCAAAAAGGCCCACAAGGTCTTGAAGGGTGCTCATGCTAGCCTCAAAGGTCTCATGATCAACTCCAAGTAAAGTTTACCAATGAAATGTCCACCTTTCCTCATATGGTATTAATTGATAATGCAAATGCCACTAACCCATGTTGTGAGCATGTGCATCTTGTGGAGGAGAATGCCAAGTTGAAGGAGCAACTTGAGAAAGGCCTTGTGACGTGCATACAAGGTGAGAATAACATCAATGACCTTTTGAGCAATCAAAATGAAGTTGTGGCCAAGGAGGGAGTTGGGTTCGCACCCAAGTCCAAGAACAAGAAGAAGAACGACAAGACCAAACGACCTCCTCCTCTCAAGCAAACTTTTGTGAAGGACGGAGAGGGTGCTCCTAAGGAGAAGAAGAACAATGTGAAGGGTGGTGATGTCAAAAAGGGCAATGACACCCCTTCCAACCAAGCCGACGACTTTATCCCTTCTTATGTGTTTTGCCGTGCTAGTGATGGGCATGTTTATGCTAAATTTGTTGGTTCTCCTTATGAGTACATTGAATGGTCCATTTGGGTTCCTAAGACCCTTGTTACTAACATCAAAGGACCCATTACAAAATGGGTACCAAAAACCAAGCATTGATCTCTTGTAGGTGTTTGCTTCTGGTGGGGGATCATGGTTGCTCGATAGTGGAGCCACAAATCATATGACTGGACGCAAGGACTTGGTGGTGGACGTGCACAAGATCCCTTCTATGCCCACCAACATCGAGTGGGGTGATGCCTCATCTTCTAAGGTACTGGGTATTGGCAAGGTTGTCATTTCTCATGATCTAACGATCGAGAAAGTCATGCTTGTTGAGTCCCTTGATTACAATCTACTTTCCGTTCGTCAACTTGCACTCATGGGCTTTGCCACTTTCTTTGATATTGATACCGTGGCCCTCTTGTGGAGCAAGACTCTTGAAGTAGCCTTTGTTGGGCATGTCGAGGATGGTCTTTATGTGATTAACTTTTCGGAGCGACCCACTAAGACTGCGACATGCCTAATGGCTAAAGTTGATGTGGGATGGCTTTGGCATCGCCGTTTAGCCCACGTCAATATGAGATCTTTGCAAAGTCTTCTCAATGGGGACCTTGTCCGTGGACTAACAAATGTTAGTCTTGCCAAAGATCGTGCTTCACTACAAAAAGAATACACTTCCGTGATGATACATGTTTGTCACAGTAGGTCGCCTTTTTGTCATGCATGTACATCCATGAGGATTTTATGGCAGAATCAAGATAGTCATACCTGTGCTGTCATAGAAGTGTGTAACGCCCCGCATTCGATGCGCCAGGTGTCCGCCAGTTATTCGTCGTCTTTGCCTTGTCATTTTGCTTGCGTGTTGCATTTTGCCATGTCATCATGTGCATTTCATTTTGCATACGTGCTTGTCTCATGCATCCGAGCATTTTCCCCGTTGTCCGTTTTGCAATCCGGCACTCCTATGTTCCCCGGCGTCCCCTTTTGTCTCTCGTTGTGAGTGGGTGTTAAACTTTCTCAGAATGGCCCGAGGTTTGCCAAGCGGCCTTGGTATAGCACGTTAGACCGCCTGTCAAGGTTCGTGCCATTTTGAGTTCGTTTGATACTCCAACGGTTAACCGGGTAACCGCAAAGCCTCTTTTGTTTGCAGCCCAACACCCCCTCCAAAGTGGACCAAAACCCACCACACTCTCCTCCATGCTCTCGGTCGTTCGATCACGATCGCGTGGCCGAAAACCGCTCCTCATTTGGAGTCTTCTAGCTCCCTCTACCTATAAATATGCCCTCCCCCTCCAAATTCGCGGTCTAATCCCCCCGAAACCCTAGATCCATGCCTTCCACGCCGCCGGACATGTCCGCCCGGCGACCGGACGTGTCCGCCCTGCTCCCCGGCCAATCGTGGCTCGCCACGTGGCTCGCAGCCGCCAGCGCCGCGGGCCACTGCCTGCCTCCGCCCCCGTGCCCGACCGCGCCCGCCGCCGCCTCCCTCGAGGCGCCGCCTGACCGCTCCCAAGCGCCGCCGCCGGCCGGCTTCGCCCGCCGCCGGCCGCCCTCCGCCGCCGCCGTCCGGCGTCGTCCCGCCGCTCCTCCTCACTGAAGGCCGCGCTGACCCGCCGCCATGCGTCGCCCGAGGTTCGCCATTGCCTCAAGGCTTTTGCCGCCGCCACGCCGCCGCCGCACGGCACCGCGCCGCAAGCGCCATGGCCTCCGCCTCCCTCGCTGGGAACCAGCGGATCCGGCGAGCGCCAGATCCGCCCGGATCCTCCCTCTCCGCCTCCTTCCTCGCTCTCCGGCCGCCCCGCCCGCTCTCTCCGCGAAGTTCCTCCGTGACTCCGACCTGCATCGAAAACCGTGCTACCCGAGGTTGACCCCGAATCCACTAAGTCCCTGGTTTTCAACATTATCATGCCATGTTCATCGCATTGTATCTCTGCACCCGTAGCTCCGTTTCGTGCGTGTAATATGTCAAATTGTTCGTCTCGACGAGTACTTCATTTCATTCCATTGAATCATTTTCATTTGAGCTCATCTTGATGCCAGAAATGCTGTTGGAAAAGTGCATGTTGATGTTAATCTGCTGAAACTGTTATAACTTGTTGTTTTGTCATTTTTGCCATGATTGATGTGTGCATCCTATGAGGTTGATGTCTACATGTATGTTGATCTATGCCATGCCATCTTTCTAGGGGTGCCAACAATGTATTTTTGTGAGTTGTGTGCTGAGTGTATCAAGCTTGCTAAGTAGGGTAGTTGTTGTTGCTGTTTTCCTGGCAGATTCTGTTATATTTTGTTGCTACGTTAACATGCTTCTACTAGTCATTTCGTGCATAATCTGGAGATGTCCTATAAACATGTTTTGATCTACATGTCATGCTCTATCCATTCATGCCCTTGGTTGCAAATATATCCTGCTGGAACATGTTCATATCTTGCTCTATAGTTGCTTCAAAATGTTGCTGTCAGCCTGTTAACATTAAGTTCACTAGTTCCCATGTGTTTTGCTAGTGATCCATGCACCCTATGAACTTGCTCTTGCCATGCTTAGCGTCATAAATATGTCTTCTTACTGTTGGTTGCCTTTCCATGCCATGTATTGCTCTGTGGTGAGTGGTTCAAGCTAACCAACATGCCTACTTATTGTTGTTCCTGCGATGTTTGAATCTGTAATATAACTTGCCATGTTCACATGGGTGCCATCATATTTTCTGATCCTTTTTGGCTTATGGTCAGTAAGGGACTGTTGTTCTATGCAATTAGTAGATTCATGCCATGCCTTTTTTTCCATGATAAGTTCTTGTAACTTGTTGTTTGATAGCTCTAAACATTGCATCCTGATGTTATTTCTGCTAAAGTCTGAAACTGTTATTATTTGCAATCTTCCCATGTCATTTTGAGCATGTTCTAGTCTTTTCTGGAGATAGCTCAGTTTTCATGTTTTGTAGTGCTTTACCTGTACTTCATGCCCATGCCTTTTGTTATTATGTTGGGGTGCTGTAGCTTATTGTTTTGATGCTTGCAATATGCCTAGTTGCTGTTTTGGACAGATTGTTGTTATGACTTGTATAGTGTATGTGTTGCACCGTTGCTCCGTTTTGAGTGAGCTCTATATGAAACTTGCTTGTTTTTGCATGTAGTTTCATATTACCATGTTGCATCCTTGTTTTGAGGTGTTTGCTCGATGTTTGGATGCATTTTGCATCAATGCCATGTTTAACTTGTTTTGCTCATATCTTCTAGGCCGTAGCTCCGAACTAAATGAACTTTATATGTAACTTGACTAGAATCTCGTGTAGATCATGTTGGTGCATCTTAACTTGCTGTTTAACAACTTGAACATAAGGTTTATTCAGATCTGGACCAATTTCGAAATTTGCATATGAGGACTTACCGGAATTGTTATATGTTGTTCCCGGCCTCATTTAAACTTGCCTTGATGTGTTGTTCTTGTTTGCGTCATCTCTTGCCATGAGTAGGTTCATGTAGCTTGGTCATGCATCATGCTTGTTGTGCATCATGCCTTGTTCATGTGTGGTGTGTTTACCTATGTTGTGTGCTTCTTCTTGTTAGTTCCTGTTTCGCTATGATCGTGAGGATTCGCTCGCTCACGGTTGGTTCGGCTTCATCCGTTCGTCTTCTTCATGGACTCGTTCTCCTTCCTTGCGGGATTTCAGGCAAGATGACCGCTACCCTGGATCTCACTACTATCATTGCTATGCTAGTTGCTTCATTCTATCGCTATGCTGCGTTACCTATCATTTGCTCTTCAAGCCTCCCCAAATTGCCATGAACCTCTAACCTTTGACACCATTCCTAGCAAACCATTTCTTGGCTATGTTACCGCTTTGCTCAGCCCCTCTTATAGCGTTGCTAGCTGCAGGTGAAGTTGAAGATTGCTCCATGGTGGACAGGGTTATGTTGGGATATCACAATATCTCTTATATTATTAATGCATCTATATATTTGGTAAAGGGTGGAAGGCTCGGCCTTATGCCTGGTGTTTTGTTCCACTCTTGCCGCCCTAGTTTCCGTCATACCGGTGTTATGTTCCCGGATTTTGCGTTCCTAACACGGTCGGGTGATTTATGGGACCCCCCTGACAGTTCGCTTTGAATAAAACTTGTCCAGCAAGGCCCAACATTGGTTTTACCATTTGCCTCACCACCACCTATATTTCCCTTGGGAGTAATTAAACCAAGGGTCATCTTTATTTTAGCCCCCCCGAGGCCAATGCTTGTCTAAGTGTTGGTCCAAACTAGAGCCACTTGCAGCGCCACCTTGGGGAAACTTGAGGGCTGGTTCTAGTTGTACGTAGTGCTCATCCGGTCGTGGCCTGAGACGAGATACGCGCGGCTACTATCAGGATGTTGGCACGCTGGGAGGTCTTGATGGTCTTGTTTTACCATTGTCAAAATGTCTTGTAAACCGGGATTCCGAGACTGATCGGGTCTTCCTGGGAGAAGGTCTATTCCTTCGTTGACCGCGAGAGCTTGTCATGGGCTAAGTTGGGACACCCCTGCAGGGTATAAACTTTCGAGAGCCGTGCCCGCGGTTATGTGGAAGATGGGAATTTGTTAATGTCCGGTTGTAGATAACATGACACCAGATCCGAATTAAAACGCATCAACCGCGTGTGTAGCCATGATGGTCTCTTCTCGGCGGAGTCCGCGAAGTGAACACGGTTTCTGTGTTATGTTTGACGTAAGTAGGTGTTCAGGATCACCTCTTGATCATTGCTAGCTTCACGACCGTTCCTTTGTTTCTCTTCTCGCTCTCATTTGCGTATGTTAGCCACCATACTTGCTTAGCCGCTGCTGCAACCTCACCACTTTACCCCTTCCTTTCCCATTAATCTTTGCTAGTCTTGATTCCCATGGTAATGGGATTGCTGAGTCCTCGTGGCTCACAGATTACTACAACAACAGTTCCAGGCACAGGTTATGCGATGATCATGACGCGAGAGCGATGCTTGCTTGCGTTGAGTTCTTCTTCTGCTTCTTCTTCGATCAGGGGATAGGTTCCAGGTAGGCAGGCTGGGCTAGCAGGGTGGATATTGTTTGAGTTTCTGTTTATGATTCATCCGTAGTCGGATGTTTTTATTGTATGTTGTGTTGTTGTATTCGTGTGGCATTGTATTGCCTTATGTATGTATCCCCATCTATTATGTAATGTTGATGTAATGATATCCACCTTGCAAAAGCGTTCCAATATGCGGGTCTATCCTTGGTGGGACCTTCGAGTTCCTTTTGGATAGGGTCGCATATTGGGCGTGACAAGTTGGTATCGAGCCTCGACCGACCCTAGGAGCCCTTGATTGATCGTGTAGTTTGGCATTGTTGAGTCTAGAAGAAAACTGTTTTCTGAGTCTAGTTATATCGGAGAGTAGGAATTCTTTTTACTCCTTAGCCCCTTCGTCGCTCTGGTGAGGAATCTTGGCGTAGGTGTTTTGAACTACTCCTCTTCCCCTTCAAATTTTTCTTTAGGTTCACGCAGTTGGTTTTCCGATCGTTGGTCCTCAGCTCTTTTCATCCGGTGCATCTCTCGTCAAGTTGACTCGAGTCTCTTCATCTTTGAGTTCAATCCTCAGTTGTTTTCTTTTCCCACCCGCCCTCCCTTCTTCTTCTCGGAACCGGAGTCCATAATCGAGTATCCATCCTACTCGTGCGAAGTCTTTGTTTTCTTTCTTCAATGATTTCAACCGGTGTCATCTCGAAGTCATTCGTCGATTTCCCCTTCCAGTTGTCTGTGTTTTCCCGCCTTCCCACCCTCTTCTTCCCGGAGTTTGAGTCTCTTTCGACCATCAGTTTCATTCGTACGGAGCCTCTTCATTCTTTCATCAATTGTTTCAACCGGTGAATTCTCGTCTCGTTCGACATTCTTCATCTATTTTTTTCTTCTCCGGTGGACTCAATGCAAGTTTTTCGGTGTTGATCGTATTCTTTTCCTCGACTTAAATGTTTTCCCCTTGCTCATTTGCCTCTCGTCATTCAATCATTCCGGAGTTCGGAAGACATCTCAGAGATTCGTCTGTGTTCGAATTAATTCGAGGTTGTCACCTCATTCAAATATTTCAATTATTCCGGTGCATCACCTATCTGTTCAACAATCCTTTTTCCAACGGTGTTATCTATTCAGTGGGCCCTAACCCACAGGTCTTTTCCCAGGATCTTACCTGACTCTTCTAATGCTTCCGGAGTTATTCTCAATTGTTTTCAAGTGTGCCGTAAGAATGGATTCCATCAGTCACATGCTTTCTCCAAGATCGTTGTCAAACTCTTCTCATCGTTGGCTCAACCTCTTCGCTTTTCATTCTGTCGGAGTATCTCAGTAAATTTCGGTGGTGTTTCTCGTCGTCATTCTCAGCTTTGAAGACCGAACAAGATTTCTCTTAAATCTTGTCCGTTCTCTCGAAGATTCATGGTTCTAGCTTCATATTATCCTCTCATATTATCCCATTTGTCAGATATTCTTTTCTTAACCATCCGGAGCATTTCAAGAGTTGCTTTCTCTCTCGATCATCCGGAGGCCATCTTTTTAGAAGATTTCTTTGTTCTAAGTTTTCAGATTGGTTCTCCAATTATTCTATATCCGTGCCCTCTCGTTCGTCTCAATATTCTTCCAGTGCTTCGTTCAAGTATTCTTCAATCAGTTCGCGATCTCTTTGTTCTTTTGCTTCTAAATTCCCTCAAGCATATTGGTTCTTCTAATTCTTCCTGGTGATTAAGTCTCTTTCATCAGTCATTTTCGAATTCCTACGATGGTTCGTTCAAGATTCTTTTCCTTGTTTATCATATTAATTCATTCGTTCTTTCCAATCCTACCGGTGGTTCGTGAAGACCTTCTCAAGTTTGCGATATGTCACTTCTAAATCCTTTTCAAGAAGAATAAGTAGTATGCATAATCCATTGCTTGTCATCAATTTAATTTGATGAAGGAGAAGCATACAATAAATCTTATTCTTATTTCATCCAAGTGATTAATCCCTTCCTTCAGAGTTTGTTCTGGATGAATAAATTCTAGTTCCAAGTGTTTCATCTTTTCTTTTGTGGAGTTCAATTTCCTCGGCCATCTCGTCGGAACCTCCATCTAAATCATCGTAAGATTTAATCTTATTCTTTCATCCTTCATTCTATCTCACCATCCTTTTGTTAACGGAGTTCTTCATGGTGGTTCTTCATGATTCAATTCATTCTTCAAGAGTTCATCAAGTAGCATTCCATCTTCTTAAGTTCGTGTTCTATTCCTCCATGTTTTAACCAGAGTGCTACCTAAATCCTATCAGTCTTATTCGTTTCTTTTCTCATTCTAACCACTCAGGTTAGAACAAGTGATTTCTTAGTCTATCTGATCTCGTGAGCTTTCGATTCTCGTCATTCTTATCGTTCCTCTCTTCTTCTCGAGTGTTCTCGATTCTTTGCTTCCTCTCTTGAGTTCTTGCTTCACCTCATCTTTTTTTCCCTTCCGTCTCGGTCCTAAGATCTCGGGACGAGATCTCTTGTTAGTGGAGGAGTGTTGTAACGCCCCGGATTCGATGCGCCAGGTGTCCGACAGTTATTTGTCGTCTTTGCCTTGTCATTTTGCTTGCGTGTTGCATTTTGCCATGTCATCATGTGCATTTCAATTTGCATACGTGCTCGTCTCATGCATCCGAGCATTTTCCCCGTTGTCCGTTTTGCAATCCGGCACTCTTATGTTCCCCGGCGTCCCCTTTTGTCTCTCGTTGTGAGTGGGTGTTAAACTTTCTCGGAATGGCCCGAGGTTTGCCAAGAGGCCTTAGTATAGCACAGTTAGACTGCCTGTCAAGTTTCGTGCCATTTGGAGTTCGTTTGATACTCCAACGGTTAACCGGGTAACCGCAAAGCCTCTTTTGTTTGCAGCCCAACACCCCCTCCAAAGTGGTCCAAAACCCACCAAACTCCCCTCCATGCTCTCGGTCGTTTGATCACGATCGCGTGGCCGAAAACCGCTCCTCATTTGGAGTCTCCTAGCTCCCTCTACCTATAAATATGCCCTCCCCCTCCAAATTCGCGGTCTAATCCCCCCGAAACCCTAGATCCATCCCTTCCACGCCACGACATGTCCGCCGGCGACCGGACGTCCGCCGCGCTCCTCGGCCAATCGTGGCTCGCCACGTGGCTCGCCGCCGCCCAGCGCTGGCCACTGCCACCGGCCCGCCTCCGCCTCATGGCCCGACCGCGCCCGCCGCCGCCTCATACCGAGGCGCTGACGCCTGACCGGCTCCTGCGCCGCCGCCCGGCCGGGCTTTCCGCCATTGCCGCCAACCGCCGCCGCCCGCCGTCCGGCGTCGTCCGCCTCGCTCTTCCTCACTGAAGGCCATAGCCACCCTGGCCATTGCGTCGCCATGCTCCGCCCGCCGGCGCCCGCTGCGCCCGCCATGGCCTCGCCGGCCGCCGCCCGCCTCTCCGCGGCAGCACGCGCCGCTGCCAAGCCATGGCCTCCGCCTCCCTCCGCTGGGAACTGCCGGATCCGCGAGCGCCAGATCCGCCCGGATCCTCCTCTCCGCCTCCTTCCTCGTCTCCGGCCGCCCCGCCCGCTCTCTGGCGAAGTTCCTCCGTGACTCCGACCTGCATCGAAAACCGTGCTACCCGAGGTTGACCCCGAATCCACTAAGTCCCTGGTTTTCAACATTATCATGCCATGTTCATCGCATTGTATATCTGCATCCGTAGCTCCGTTTCGTGCGTGTAATATGTCAAATTGTTCGCCTTGACGAGTACTTCATTTCATTCCATTGCATCATTTTCATTTGAGCTCATCTTGATGCCCGAAATGCTGTTGGAAAAGTGCATGTTGATGTTAATCTACTGAAACTGTTATAACTTGTTGTTTTGTCATTTTTGCCATGATTGATGTGTGCATCCTATGAGGTTGATGTCTACATGTATGTTGATCTATGCCATGCCATCTTTCCAGGGGTTCCAACCATGTATTTTTGTGAGTTGTGTGCTGAGTGTATCAAGTTTGCTAAGTAGGGTAGTTGCTGTTGCTGTTTTCCTGGCAGATTCTGTTATATTTTGTTGCTATGTTAACATACTTCTACTAGTCATTTAGTGCATAATCTGGAGATGTCCTATAAACATGTTTTGATCTACATGTCATGCTATATCCATTCATGCCCTTGGTTGCAATTATAGCCTGCTAGAACATGTTCATATCTTGCTCTAAAGTTGCTTCAAAATGTTGCTGTCAGCCTGTTAACATTAAGTTCACTAGTTCCCATGTGTTTTGCTAGTGATCCATGCACCCTATGAACTTGCTCTTGCCATGCTTAGCTTAATAAACATGTCTTCTTACTGTTGATTGCCTTGACATGCCATGTATTGCTCTGTGGTGAGTGGTTCAAGCTCACCAACATGCCTACTTATTGTTGTTCCTGCGATGTTTGAATCTGTAATATAACTTGCCATGTTCACATGGGTGCCATCATATTTTCTGATCCTTTTTGGCTTATGGTCAGTAAGGGACTGTTGTTCTATGCAATTAGTAGATTCATGCCATGCCTTTTTTTTCCATGATAAGTTCTTGTAACTTGTTGTTTGATAGCTCTAAACATTGCATCCTGATGTTATTTCTGCTAAAGTCTGAAACTGTTATTATTTGCAATCTTCCCATGTCATTTTGAGCATGTTCTAGTCTTTTCTGGAGATAGCTCAGTGTTCATGTTTTGTAGTGCTTTACCTGTACTTCATGCCCATGCCTTTTGTTATTATGTTGGGGTGCTGTAGCTTATTGTTTTGATGCTTGCAATATGCCTAGTTGCTGTTTTGGACAGATTGTTGTTATGACTTGTATAGAGTGTATGTGTTGCACCGTTGCTCCGTTTTGAGTGAGCTCTATATGAAACTTGCTTGTTTTTGCATGTAGTTTCATATTACCATGTTGCATCCTTGTTTTGAGGTGTTTGCTTGATGTTTGGGTGCATTTTGCATCAATGCCATGTTTAACTTGTTTTGCTCATATCTTCTAGGCCGTAGCTCCGAACTAAATGAACTTTATATGTAACTTGACTAGAATCTCGTGTAGATCATTTTGGTGCATCTTAACTTGTTGTTTAACAACTTGAATATAAGGTTTATTCAGATCTGGGCCAATTTCGAAATTTGCATATGAGGACTTACCGGAATTGTTATATGTTGTTCCCGGCCTCATTTAAACTTGCCTTGATGTTTTATTCTTGTTTGCGTCATCTCTTGCCATGAGTAGCTTCATGTAGCTTGGTCATGCATCATGCTTGTTGTGCATCATGCCTTGTTCATGTGTGGTGTGTTTACCTATGTTGTGTGCTTCTTCTTGTTAGTTCCTGTTTCGCTTGCGATCGTGAGGATTCGTTCGCTCACGGTTGGTTCGGCTTCATCCGTTCATCTTCTTCATGGACTCGTTCTTCTTCCTTGCGGGATTTCAGGCAAGATGACCGCTACCCTAGATCTCACTACTATCATTGCTATGCTAGTTGCTTCGTTCTATCGCTATGCTACGTTACCTATCATTTGCTCTTCAAGCCTCCCCAAATTGCCATGAACCTCTAACCTTTGACACCATTCCTAGCAAACCATTTCTTGGCTATGTTACCGCTTTGCTCAGCCCCTCTTATAGCCTTGCTAGCTGCAGGTGAAGTTGAAGATTGCTCCATGGTGGACAGGGTTATGTTGGGATATCACAATATCTCTTATATTATTAATGCATCTATATATTTGGTAAAGGGTGGAAGGCTCGGCCTTATGCCCGGTGTTTTGTTCCACTCTTGCCGCCCTAGTTTCCGCTATACCGTGTTATGTTCCCAGATTTTATGCTCCTAACGCTGTCGGGTGATTTATGGGACCCCTGACAGTTTGCTTTGAATAAAACTTGTACAGCAAGGCCCAACATTGGTTTTACCATTTGCCTCACCACCACCTATATTTCCCTTGGGAGTAATTAACCCAAGGGTCATCTTTATTTTAGCCCCCCGGGCCAATGCTTGTCTAAGTGTTGGTCCAAACTAGAGCCACTTGCAGCGCCACCTCGGGGAAACTTGAGGGCTGGTTCTAGTTGTACGTAGTGCTCATCCGATCGTGGCCTGAGACGAGATACGCGCGGCTACTATCAGGATGTCGGCACGCCGGGAGGTCTTGATGGTCTTGTTTTACCATTGTCGAAATGTCTTGTAAACCGGGATTCCGAGACTGATTGGGTCTTCCTTGGAGAAGGTCTATTCCTTCGTTGACCGCGAGAGCTTGTCATGGGCTAAGTTGGGACACCCCTGCAGGGTATAAACTTTCGAGAGCCGTGCCGCGGTTATGTGGCAGATGGGAATTTGTTAATGTCCGGTTGTAGATAACTTGACACCAGATCCGAATTAAAACGCATCAACCGCGTGTGTAGCCGTGATGGTCTCTTCTCGGCGGAGCCTGGGAAGTGAACACGGTTTCTGTGTTATGTTTGACGTAAGTAGGTGTTCAGGATCACCTCTTGATCATTGCTAGCTTCACGACCATTCCTTTGTTTCTCTTCTCGCTCTCATTTGCGTATGTTAGCCACCATACTTGGTTAGCCGCTGCTGCAACCTCACCACTTTACCCCTTCCTTTCCCATTAAGCTTTGCTAGTCTTGATACCCATGGTAATGGGATTGCTGAGTCCTCGTGGCTCACAGATTACTACAACAATAGTTGCAGGTACAGGTTATGCGATGATCATGATGCGAGAGCGATGCTTGCTTGCGTTGAGTTCTTCTTCTGCTTCTTCTTCGATCAGGGGATAGGTTCCAGGTCGGCAGCCTGGGCTAGCAGGGTGGATATTGTTTGTGTTTCTGTTTATGATTCATCCGTAGTCGGATGTTGTTCTTGTATGTTGTGTTGTTGTATTCGTGTGGCATTGTATTGCCTTATGTATGTATCCCCATCTATTATGTAATGTTGATGTAATGATATCCACCTTGCAAAAGCGTTCCAATATGCGGGTCTATCCTTGGTGGGACCTTCGAGTTCCTTTTGGATAGGGTCGCATATTGGGCGTGACAAAGTGTTCCATGGCATTACGAAAATTATCATCATGGAAGTGTCCACTTCCATTGTCGGTGTACAAAAGTAGGGGCTCTCCTTTTGACCCCTTTACTTGTGCATGGGCAGTCAGAGCCTCCCGCCATGGCCACACATAACAGGGCAGGAAAGGGAAGCCAAAGAGAAGCCGAAGGCACAAGACAAACAAAGCAACGACAAGGACCAAGGCCACAAAGATCAGATGGACGACGCAGGTTTTCCCCGGCAAGGACTGTTGCCGGGGCAGCCTCAGCGGCCCCGACAAGACCCTTGCCGGGGCAGCTCGCCCCCACCAGCCGAGCGAGCCACCTTTGAGCCCACCAACGCTAAACAAACGCGTTGGGACAGGGCTCGGGAGGCACCTCCGAGGTGGCATGCAGATGTTTGTGAAGACAAAGAATAGTCAAGATCAAATGAGGATAGGAAGGCAACCATCCTCACCGAAGAAACCCACAAGACCCCCAGCAAGATCCTTGCCGGGGACGCCACAAGACCACGCAAGAAGACCCTTGCCGGCCACCCGCAAGACCCTTGCCGTGCCACCCGGCAAGGCCTCGCCACACGCCAATGGGCCACCGCCAGTTCAAGCGCCACCAAGTCTTCGCCGCCGTTAGCATGCAACTGCCAACTCAACCAGCTAGGCAGGCACCTGCGTGGCAACATGCAACCCTTCGTGGAGGCTCCACCACCGCGCCACCTCAGCTACCTGTCTGCCTACATGGCACCGCATGCATCGCTGGCCAGGGCATGTGTCGAAGCAAGGAAGAGCGGCGACGGACGGGACGGGCCTCGCCCCCGTTCCCGATAAAGTGAAGGGACACCTAAGCCTCGCATTAAATGCGCTTTGTCCTGTAATACCAGCGATAAGCTCGTGACGCTGTAGCACTTTCCGCCTCCCGTGTGCCACTGTGGCAGCCCCTTTTGCCTATAAAAGGAGGCCCATGGCACACGGGAGAAGGATTCGGATCTTTCAAACCTAGCAGCACCCAGAGCTAGTTCAAGAGCTCAAGAACACTAAATACATCCACCAAAGTAGGATCGTAGGGTTTTACACATCTTTGCGGCTCGAACCTGGGTAAATCCCCTTTGCGTTGTCTACTAGTCCTACTCTTCTCACGATCCCCGCGCCCCGCAACCGTAGTAGGGATTCCAGTGATCCCATAGGTGTCGTTTCCCACCGACATCTTTGGCACGCCAGGTAGGGGACGCAATTGTGAGAATCCGGTCTAGCAGTTGACCTAGTAGTTCATCATCGTCACGGCTCTTGCGGATAAGGCGGCGCTGCCCGTTGGCATGAAGGACGCCGAGGCGGCGACAAGAGAGCTAAGTCATGCTGAATTTCAAGGTTTTCTCCTTAAATATAAGGTTGTTATCCTCGGCGGTTCAGCCTATGTATGGAGAGCCTGTACGCAGAGGGACCCTCCTGCGATCGGCAACGCCCTTGTTCTGTTCAACAGTTCAAGCGGCCGCTTCGAGAGAGGCGGGGTAGCCTTTCGCCATCCGCAACGCTCTCGGTTCTGACTTGAGTCAAACTCGATAGATCGAGCGGCCGCTCCAAGGGCGGTAAGGTGCTTTACCCGGCAACAAGCACACTCAGCAGGCTAATGAGGATCCATCCTCAAAGCGCCGCCCTGGGTTTACGTGCTGGCAAGCTTACCCGGTTGACGTGGGGTGGACATACAAAGAAGAATCGAACAGGAAAATAACATGCATAGTTTCAGGAGCGCTGCAGAGTTATATTACACAAATTGTCGCCGCGGTTCTAACTAAAGATAGCATTGTCTTGGTCATGAACCTGCAGCGGCGACAGAGAACGGGATGCCTAGTCCCGGCGCTGGCCCTCCAACCTCATGATTTTGTCGATGCTGCTGAGGATGGGCTGGATACGCTCATTGAGCGTCGCGATGTCGGCATCCTTCGGCAAGCTCTTCAGCACAGCTTTGAAGTTGAGGTCTGGGTGCCAGTGCGCAATCTTGGTGAGCACCCTGGTCATGGTCCCCCGGCAGAGTATCCGGGATTCCTCGGCCAGGGAGGCCGCCCGGTTGGAGTGAAGCCGCTTCAGGGTGCCGACGACCTTCTCAAAGTATATGGTCAAGTTGGCATTGGGGCTCATGTTCACCTCTGGGCGTAGCTCATCTCTGGCATCCCCATAAGGGCCAGCTGATTGGTGGCCGAGTTTGCAACGACGGCAAGGCATTCGAGCCAACGCTTCTCGCCTGCCACGTGGTCCTCGAGGTTGGCGGTCTCATTTATCTGCCGCTGCTTCTCCATCGCCAGCTCCTTGGTCAGGATCCCCTCCCAGGTTCTGGCCTCCAACAGCGTCTTCTCGAGAGCTCCCAGCTTCAGCCTGAGGTCGCTGATGGAGTTTTTGGCTTCGGAGAGTTCTCCGGCCTTGCTGATGACCTCGCCCTGCACCATCGTCAGAGCGCCGTTGAGTGTATGCTTCTCCTGGGCCAGCTTCAGAGCTTGCCCCTCTAGCTCCTTCACCCTGCCGGCATGGGCCAGAGCCTCGGTGTTGAGTGCTTCCTGATGCCTCCGCTCCAGCTCTTGGGTTCGCTGCAGGACGAGCTTGTCCACCTCTTCGTCCTTGCCGCCGAGCGTGGTGGCAAACTTCTCCTCGTGCATGGCAGGGTCCTCTTCTTGGGTCTTTAGTGCGGCCTTGTGCTGGGTCCGGGCGGCTTCGGCTTCGTCGGCCAACTTCTTCGCCGTCTCCTGAGCCTTCTCGATGTCGGCTAGCTTCAGGGCAAGCTCCACCTCACGGTTGGCCAGCTCACCCTGAGCGGCCTTCAGCTCGTCCTGGGCCTGGCAGAACCAGTCCTGCGCCTCAGCGATGCGCCCCCCAAAGTCCTCCTCCATCTTCTCCACCACCGCCGTCCTGGACTTGGCCTTGTCCAGGCGAGTACGATGGAGCGCCTGAAGCGTCCGGAAGCTGGCACCCATGGCTTGGAGCAGCTGCTCCTCCTGGGAGCCGGCGCCACCAATGCCCGACTCATCAACGACCTCGAGCCCAGCCGCGGCAAGCGTCTCTTCGTCAAACAACTCTCCCTCAAAGGGAGCCCTGGTGCTCGACGCACCAAGAACATGGACGAAGAGGTCGTCGCTTACCCTCAGGTACCTTCCGGAGCCAGAGGCAGCGGAGGAGGAGGGCGGGTCGTCAAACGCCACTTCCTCGGCAGTGGCCTTGTCGGCTTCCCCGGTAGGCCCCTTGCCGGGCTCTTCGGTGGGCCCCTTGGCGGCATCCTTGGCGGCGCCCCTGGCGCTCTCCTTGGCAGCAATCTTCTCCGCCTCCGCCGCGGCATCCGCAGCGACGTCCTTGATGGTGGTGTCGACATCCTCTGAGGAGGGGTCTGGACGCCAAGAAGGAGACAGGGCGGAGTCAAGGTCGAAATCAGAAGGGAAAGGGGAAGGAAGAATGCAAGCAAAAGTGGGGAGCGAGTGGCTTACCCGTGCCGGGCCGAGAGGCGGAAGCCCCTTCTCCGCCAAGGTCTGGCATCGAGGCAAAGTCGCCGGCGCCTGTGTTCTCCTCCCCCTCTTCCGTGCGCACGGACTCGGTGCTTGGTGCCCTTGCCGGGGACGCCCCTTGAGGCGGTGTGGTTGACGGGGGCGGCACGATCTGAGAAGCCCTCTGTGGCTCCCTTTGGTGCTGCTCCTCTCCTGCATCCACGACACGGTTAACACTGAAGCATCGCGCATGATGAGGGGGGTGACAGACTCACGCTGGGGGCTGGGCTGGGGGCTGCTATCCGGGCTGCTCGACACCACCAGTGGCGTACTGGAGGTGCCAACCGGGGGCTGGCCACTCGCCGAAATCCTGGCCCTCTTTATCCTCTGGGCCAGCGTCTCCACACCCTGCAAGATGAAGAAAAGTGAGCAACGCCATCAGGGGGAGTGCAAGGAATGAGGGAGGAAAGCAAAAGCTTACTCTTTGTTCTCTTCCTCCTCCTCCTCTGTTGCTTTCCTTTTTCTCTCTGGGCTGAGATGCCCGAGCTCTCTCTCCGGGCTGAGAGGCCCGAAGTCAAACCCAATCCCCGCACCGATGTTCGCCGGCAAGGGGGGATGCGATGGCTTCCGGGCGCGCTTGGATGACGAAGAAGCAGATGTCTTCTTCTTCGATGCCACGGCTTTCGCCGTTTTCTTCATCGCCACCGCCCTCGTCTGGAGCGCGGGCGCTTCCTGGGCTTGCCGCGGCTCCGTGGCGCGGTCGAGGCGGACCACCTCGCCGGAGATGGCCCGCTGCATGACCCGTCCTTTTCCGATGACTGGAGGATCGGCAGTCGCGGTCTTCGCCCCCTCGCTCTCCTCATCCGACGACCCGTCGGCGGCGTCTTCAACGAGGGGAGCCTCGGTGTCGGTGCCACTGGCCTCCCTAGCGGCTGCTGCCCACCGGGCGAGCTCCACCTCCTCCGCCTCCGCCACGGCCTTGTCCACCACGCCACCGGCACTGCCAACCTCCCTGACAAGCTTTGCCTCCTCCTCGGCAAGCCTCGCCTCCTCCACCCTGGCGGCGATATAGTCCAGCTCCGCCGGAGAGGTGTCCTGGATAAGCCGCGGCTCGGCGGTGATGTACACCTCGTGCAAGGTGTCGAAGAACTCCTGCACCACGAGCCTGTCGGGCTCAACCCAGTTCGGGTCAAGGCCATGCGCGTTGAAGAGCGGCATCATGGCAATGATCTCGTTCTGGCGAGAGTTGTTGCTCAGCGGGACCACTCCCGCCGGCATCTTGAAAACGGGCTCCTTGTCGACCTTGCCGGCCTTCTCTGTGGCCCTGGCAAGCTTTCCAGACCGCTCGACCTCGCCCTCGTCGTCAACCTCGAGCTGGAAGATTCACTGGCAAAACTTGAAAACTTCACAACACCAAACTCAACAGAAATCTCATGAGCTCCGTTAGAGAAAGAAAACAAAAGACTACTTCAAGGTACTGTAATGAACTCATTCTTTATTTATATTGGTGTTAAACTTACTGTATTCCAACTTCTCTATGGTTTATAAACTAATTTACTAGCCATAGATTCATCAAAATAAGCAAACAACACACGAAAAACAGAATCTGTCAAAAGCAGAACAGTCTGTAGCAATCTGTAAGTAACGTAAACTTCTGGAACTCTAAATATTCTACCAAAATAGGAAGTCCTGGAAAATTTGTTTACTGATCAGCAGCAAAAATAATCAATGCAAAATCGCGTTCCTGTGATTTATCATAACTAAATTCGTGCACGCAAAGTTTCTGTTTTTCAGCAGAATCAAATCAACTATCATCGTAGGTTATCCTATAGATTCTACTTGGCACAAACACTAATTAAAACATAAAACCACATCCAAACCGAAGGTAGATGGATTATTTTTTCCTAAACAGAAGCAAAAACAAAAAACACAAAATAAAATTGGGTTGCCTCCCAACAAGCGCTATCGTTTAACGCCCCTAGCTAGGCATCAAAGCAAGGATAGATCTAGGTATTGCCATATTTGGTAGGCAATTCTTCAACGAGGCATCTACCTCCTTTAGGATTTTCTTTCTTACTAGTAATTGTCAAATTTTTAGGCAAAAGATCGAAAAATTCATCTATAGCAAAAGGTTCCTTAATGATGGAAAAAAGATTGGGATGAACGCTTATAGATTTAAGATCCGCAGTTTCCTTACTAGATGATTCACCCTTATTCTTAGGAACATAAATAAGCTTAGTATTTTTGGTAGACGAACTTGGAGTATTTTGCACGGAAGAAGAAAAGGAGGTTCCCAAGTTAGTAATAATACCCTCAAGTTTATCGATTCTTGTAGAGTCTAGATTTATTTTTTCATTAACTATGGGATATTTTTCTTTAATATTTTTCAAAGTCATTCCTACCTTAGATCCATATTGGGTAATTTGATTGTGGATCTTTTTATCAAGATTTTCAATTGATTCAATGGTAGCAACTTTATTTTCAATAGCTTCAAGTGTTTGCATAACATGCTCCAAGGTTAACGTAGTTCCGTTAATCAAAAGAGGTGGTGAGCCAAATATATCTATTAAAGCATTGTAAGAATCAAAAGTATGGCTACCCAAAATATTCCCTCCGGTAATAGTATCAAGGATATATCTATACCAATGATTAGCACCTACATAAAAATTGCGGAGAAGACCTGAGGTAGACTGCTTCCTGGTAGATTTATTTTGAGCATTGCAAATTCTATACCAAGCATCTTTTAGATTTTCTCCCTCCCTGTGTTTAAAATTTAAGACTTCATTCTCGGGAGATAATGGAGACGATATGAAACTAGTCATGACGACAAGCAAACTAACACACGAACAAGCAAAAAGGCAAGGGGAAAAAGCAAACGGGAAAGAGAGGAGGAGATTGGGAAAGAGATGGCAAATAAAACGGCAAGCGTGAAGTGGGGGAGAGGAAAACGAGAGGCAAATGGCAAATAATGTAATGCGAGAGATAGGGATTGCGATGGGTACTTGGTATGGTTGACTTGCTTGCGTGAGCCTCCCCGACAACGGCGCCAAAAATTCTTCTTGCTAGCTCTTGAGCACTGCGTTGGATTTCCCAGAAGAGGAGAGGATGATGCAGGAAAGTAGCTTAATTATTTCCCTCAGTTTTTGAGAACCAAGGTATCAATCCAGTAGGAAACCACACACAAGTCCCTCGTACCTACACAAAACGATAGCAACTCGCAACCAACACTTAGGGGTTGTCAATCCCTTCACGGTCACTTCCGAGAGTGAGATCTGATAGAGATAATATTTTTGGTATTTTTGATAGATAGATGCAAAGTAAAAAGTAAAGGCAAAGTAAAAACAAAGCAAGTAAATAAAGTGATAGAGATTGATATGATGAGAATAGACCCGGGGGCCATATGTTTCACTAGTGGCTTCTCTCAAGAGCATAAGTATTCTACGGTGGGTGAACAAATTACTGTTGAGCAATTGATAGAATTGAGAATAGTTATGAGTATATCTAGGCAATGATCATGTATATAGGCATCACGTCCGCTATCCAGCATGCATCTAGAGTATTAAGTTAAAAACGGAGTAACGCCGTAAGCAAGATGACATGATGTAGAAGGATAAATTCATGCAATATGATAAAAACCCCATCTTGTTACCCTCGATGGCAACAATACAATACGTGCCTTGCTACCCATTATGTCACTGGGTAAGGACACCGCAAGATTGAACCCAAAGCTAAGCACTTCTCCCATTGCAAGAACTACCAATCTAGTTGGCCAAACCAAAAAGGATAATTCGAAGAGACTTGCAAAGATAACTCAATCATACATAAAAGAATTCAAAGAAGAATCAAATATTTTCCATAGATAATACTGGATCATAAACCCACAATTCATCGGTCTCAACAAACACACCGCAAAAAGAAGATTACATCGAATAGATCTCCACGAGAGGGGGAGAACATTGCATTGAGATCCAAAAGAGAGAAGAAGCCATCTAGCTACTAGCTATGGACCCGAAGGTCTCAAGTAAATTACTCACACTTCACCGGAGGGGCTACGGTGATGATGTAGAAGCCCTCTGTGGTGGATGCCCCCTCCCATGAGCTTCTAACAGGCCCCAAGATGGGATCTCATGGATCTGTAAGGTTGCGGCGGTGGAATTAGGTTTTGGCCCTGTTCGATCGCTCGGGATACGAGGTATATATAGGAGGAAGGAGTACGTCGGTGGAGCTCCGAGGGGCCCACGAGGTAGGGGGCGCGCCCAGGGGGGCGCCCTCCACCCTCGTGACCTCCTAGGGCACTACTTGGAGTAGGGTTCAAGTCTCCTGGATCACTTTCGGTTGGAAAATCACGATCCCGAAGGTTTCATTCCGTTTGGACTCCGTTTGATATTCTGTTTCTTCGAAATACTAAAAAAGGCAAAAAACAACAATGGGTTGGGCCTCCGGTTAATAGGTTAGTCCCAAAAGTAATATAAAAGTGGAAAATAAAGCCCAATATAGTCCAAAATAGTAGATAAAGTAGCATGGAGCAATAAAAAATTATAGATACGTTGGAGACATATCAGTGGCGACCATAAGCTTCGCATTGTCGGCGTCGACGTTGCCCCAATCGCCGCCACGGACCGGCGGCTTCTGGCGAACCTCGCAGAATGCTGGCGGGTCCTCCTCCTCAATCCAGCACCATCGGCCCCGCCATTCTTCCCACCTCTCCTTTGTGGCGCCGTCCGGGTACGCCCCCTTGTCCCTTAGGATCCAGGCGACGCAACCAGCAATGGCGCCCCCTTTTTGGATCCGAGGGGAGAAGTAATGGCGGAAGAGCGCCGTGCTGGGGTGCATCCCGACTAAGCCCTCGCAGAGATGGGCGAAGTGGGCTATGCACGCCACGACATTCGGGGTGAAATCTAGGAGACAGAAGCCGTAGGTGTGCATGATGTCCTTGAAGAAACCAGAAAAGGGGGGACAGAGCCCGCAGGAGAAATAGTCGACGAAGAAGGGGTACCGATTTGGGGAAGGCCCGGCGCTGGCAGGGACGACGTCCGTGGCTGGATGCCCCGTCTTCTCTCCCCCCGTCTTCACTCCCCACAGGTCCTTGAACATCTCCCGGAGCTCGGGCACGCCGACCGTCGAGGGGAAGTAGGCGGACTGCGCCCGTCGCACCACCAGCTTGCTCTCCGGCTGCTCTGACACCACAACGTCCTTCGCCGCTCCCTTGCTCTTGGTGGACTTGGGTGCCATGGCGGCTGCGAGAAGCTAGGAAGCAGGGATGGCAGGAGCCCGACAGCGATGGACGAAGGCAGGGAGGCTCGAGAAGAAGGAAGGAAGGGGGCGGCAGTTCTAAGATTGGACGAAGGCACAAGGGGGGATAAAGTGAGCAGCGCGCCCACGGTTATTCCTTTTAATGGGGAAGGCGCGGGCCGCCTCCTTTCCCATTAACTGCGATACGACGCATGCGTGTGAACGTTGTCCCACGCACGCCTCCCACGTCACGCGTGCGCACACGACCCCCGCATAGCGCGTTCAACGCGGGTCATGGGGAAGCGCAGCGGGCGGAGCAGTTACCGCAGTGAAATCCGCGCCAACTGCCCACGCACCGTTCTGGGCCTGGCCCAACAATGTGCTGCGCTTATGTATGGCCCAGGCCCAGGGGCTCCTGTCGGTGTACAAACGTAGGGGCTCTCCTTTTGACCCCTTTACTTGTACACGGGCAGTCAGAGCCTCCCGCCATGGCCACACATAACAGGGCAGGAAAGGGAAGCCAGAGAGAAGCCGAAGGCACAAGACAAACAAAGCAACGACAAGGACCAAGGCCACAAAGATCAGATGGACGATGCAGGTTTTCCCTAGCAAGGACTCTTGCCGGGGCAGCCTCAGCGGCCCCGGCAAGACCATTGCCAGGGCAGCTCGCCCCCTCCAGCCGAGCGAGCCACCTTTGATCCCACCAACGCTAAACAAACGCGTTGGGACAAAGCTTGGGAGGCACCTCTG
The DNA here is from genome assembly GCA_021437245.1 of Aegilops speltoides. Taxonomy (NCBI): domain Eukaryota; kingdom Viridiplantae; phylum Streptophyta; class Magnoliopsida; order Poales; family Poaceae; genus Aegilops; species Aegilops speltoides. The sequence continues at coordinate 134,523,352 of CM038141.1, forward strand.
TGGTGGCATGCAGATTTTTGTGAAGACAAAGAATAGTCAAGATCAAATGAGGATAGGAAGGCAACCATCCTCACCGAAGAAACCCACAAGACACCCGGCAAGATCCTTGCTAGGGACGCCTGCGCGCCATGGCAAGACCCTTGCCGGGCCACCCGGCAAGGCCCTCGCCAAGCACGCCAGCGGGGCCACCGCCAGGCCCGCGCCAGCCAAGTCTTCGCCACCGTTAGCATGCAGCTGCCG